>CM060832.1:82998750-83705000 GCA_030762175.1 Metallyticus violacea | reverse complement strand
CAGTGTATTATTAGATACCAAATAAAGTACAAAGAGTATTATAAGCTGTATTTAGCGATGTAGTAACAATTAATTAGTGCAATGTGTTTTTCAATTAGTATTTTTAACATTCGTTTTAAAGAAATATATTTTTAGTTGTTTGATGAAAATTCATTAATTGCTAAATATACTATATCACACTGAGATGGTTATGAATATGGTATTAATTGACAAATGTGTCTTCCTCTGTACCTTATTTTTTGAAATATGGTGTTAATTGACAAATGTATCTTTTCCTCTCTACCATATTCTTTGAAATGTTGTCCTACCACTATTTTGAGCTTCAAATGTCTTAGTTTTGAAAAATTAAATTTAAATATTAAATTATGAATGTTACCACAAAATGTTCACTCAAATATTTTAGAGAATTTGTGTACATAATAATTCTAGACATAATGATTTATAAAAATATTGAAAAATGTAGTAGTGTTGAAACTGCCAATGGATATCCCTTACACTCTATCAAAGAAATAACTGCAATTTACAACAAAGGTTACAAGCAAAAGATTTATTGCACTAATAATGGAGTATGCTTTAAAACTTAAATGCAGCAAGTACGTCATGAAAACGAAAGTGTCGCTCAATATTTTATGTACACCAGACATTCCAAGAACAAGAAAATGCTGCAAGTGCTGTATCTATCACAAGAGTATATGTGAGTCTTCAATCTATTTCCATGCATTCATAGGCTTATACTTAGTCCAAGAATTCTTTTGACGGATTTTGTATTAGCTGCTTAGGCTTTTGAGCCGCTTTCTACTTAAATTTCATCATAAACTAGTAAATAAGTGTTTAGATATGGTAGGATGGAACATGCATGGCAATCATCAGCATTTGATGATGCCTTACATAATGTAAGAATAAGTTAGATGAAAATAATGAGACATCAATACTAAGAAAAAGAAATTACAAGAATATTAGAAACTGTAGGGGAGTTTTAAGTCTGTCTGTCTAAGGCGTAAAAATAATGGTGCTTAGTATATCTAAAAAGTAGTTTACTGTTAAATAGGGTGGTAATTCCGGTAGATATGGGCTACCTGCATACTTCCTAAACTGTTCACGAGAGCACACGCTCTGCAGCGTTTTCTGGTAAAGATGATGTAAGTGGTTAACTCCATTGTTTTCGTGATCTTTATACAAATATTTCAGGGTCTATACCGTGAAACTGAAATCAGGAGAGTAAAAATTTTGTACGTGGTTTAGATGCTAGGATAATGCACATAGTATATGACAACACTTTTTAACCAGCGCGTCATTTAAGTGTAAAATATACAATCAATAATCCTAATGCGTTGTAAAGGCGCGTAATTTAATAGGGAGATAGTAGCTGTCTAGTTCATCTCACCCTGACATTTGGGAAAATGGGTCAAATGAATCTGGGAACTGACCGTTTTTAAATGTGAATAAGATCCATTTTTCAGCAATTCGTTAATAGTTATATTTATATATCCATGTGTACGGACGTTATTTTAGTTGCGGGCCTGCCTGAATAAGTCGCTGCAACCGGATAAATCGCTCCGCTGGCCCGCAACTCAAATAATCTCAGTGTTTATACATACTTTAAGCCTTTGAAGAAGCTGCTACAAACTAAGAAAAAAGAGGAGGAAGGTATGCTTTCACCGCCTGAACTACTGAATAGTATTTTTGCAGTTCCGATTTTGAAAAATAAAGTTCCTTTGCGTGATATGGATGCAAGTATTTCCAAAAT
The DNA here is from genome assembly GCA_030762175.1 of Metallyticus violacea. Classification (NCBI taxonomy): domain Eukaryota; kingdom Metazoa; phylum Arthropoda; class Insecta; order Mantodea; family Metallyticidae; genus Metallyticus; species Metallyticus violacea. The sequence continues at coordinate 83,703,253 of CM060832.1, read as the reverse complement.
ATTGAATTAAAATGAAAATATAGCACTCCAGAAAGCTAGGAATACAAAATGGAATACATATAGTGGAAATCCTGGTATACTGACAACAAAAAGAAGAAAAAGCAACATGACATCCGATTTCGAAGGACTCTGAGACGATACTTCAAGTACAATGATAATAATGATAATTAGTGTTATTGCCTAGGAATGGAAAAGAATGTGCTGGATGCGGTAAAAACTCCACTATCAGCAGCGAAGATTTCAGTCCGTTAGCTACATGAGAGCTGAACCAAATATTGCAAATGTGACTTGTATGGGAAGAAAAAACATCAGAAACTAATAAATAATTATAATGTAAATAATTCAAAAAGAAATGGTGATATTAATACTACAAACTGCTGTCTTGAATATGAGTAAAAGGCAAAAGGTATGTTTACTTTTGAGAGTTTGTTTCATTTCTTAGTCGATTTCCGCAGGGTAATCTCTGCCGTTTAGCATGGTCCTCCTAACACAAGGTGACATGGAATAGATTGTTCACCTTTCTCTTTTGTTATACATTTATGTATCTTTCGCACTCATGCTGGCGCCGTTTTTTCTGTGTGTATTGCTGTAAATGAAAAAATAGTAACTCTTAAAAACGGGAACCATCTTTCCTGGATTTATTTCAATTACCTACATTCTATATTTTAGCGTATGAATGGCGATTCCCTATACTTTACCGTCTTATTTATCTTATGTGATGAGAGAAGTTTCTACAAAACCATGAACGAAAACTATTTTCTTTTACGAATATAAGATTCATTTGTTGACTAGTTAATGAAAGTATGTCGTGGTAAAGAATTAGTGCAACAATGACCGCGTAATTGAATGAGAAGTGAATTAAAATAAATGCATTATTAGCAGATGGATAGATTGGAATAACTGAGTATAATGTAGTAGATATTGGAGTATAATAAGGGAGTTAATTGAGTGAGGGGAGCGGAGGGGAGTATTACAGTAAGTGAGAGATTAAATTAGAAACAGATTGGATTGCAGGAAATATTTCCAAAAAATAGAATGCATGATTACAATACCAGAAATAGAGAAGATGCATACGTAAAGAAATTACCTGGAAAATATTTATTTATAATAATTTATTTTTATGATTCTTTTCGGATGTATTATTAAATATTTAAAGAATAATTTGAGGACGGTAAGAAAGTTAAAAGTTCTTAATGTATGATCATATCTCAACTATTATTTGGTAATAAGCAATAAAATTTACAAGTTTCCAAAGGCAGAAATAAGTTCTTGAAATCAATCGAGTACTCTGTCAGAAAAGACAGATTTAAAAAGTATCATGTTATTAAAATTTTAATAATGAAATTGTAAGATATAAAATAAATAATTATTATACGCGAGAGTAATACAAACTATCATTGGCCGAAAGGGAAAGAAGCAGTGAGAGATAATTTTCAGAATTGGGTTGAGACCGGAGCAGGCAATTAAATAAACAATTAAAATATAATGACTGCGGCCTTATAATAATTTAAAAGTATAGCCAAAAGAGGCAAAATTACTATAGTTCACGAGTGAACTTAAAAATATAAAATTTAAAGAACATTACACAACTTCCATGAACTTTAATTTGTAACAAGCTTAATCTATTTTATGTAATCTTACATTTGACCTTAGAAAATTAAGTATTTTAATAATTAAATATATATTTATTTAAGTCACATAAGTAAACATTAAATTAATTAAATATCTAAATACTTAAAACCTTTAATAATGTTATATTTTGAAGCTTTTGTATATCAGGTGGCCCACGCACGCCGTAGTTTTCACTTTTATGTTTCCCGCATAGTAGGCCTCATTCAATTTCGAGGGGCAATGTGAGGTATAGGTGGGTGCGCAGGTTACTAAGGGGTAAGTATGTTCATATTACGTTATTTGGCATTAATACGGGTTGGACAGTCATTTTCTTGTGGTCCTGAAATGCTTTAATGCTCAGTAACAAGAAATGCACTGATATGTTGTGAAAATACCTATTTGCGACGACCTAACATTTCGCAAAATAGTATGTAGTATCATTTCAAAAGCAACCCCACACATGACAATACGCTCTGAAAGCTTTGTCGCACTATCTATCATTGTTGTTGTTTTATTGCCGTTATCATCATCATCATCGTCATCATCGTCATAAATCAATAATTAGAGCAATGGACTCCAATACAGACGATTTGAAGGAAATACAATGGCATTCTTATAGCAACAGCTTCCTGGACACGATTTCAAACACCAGGTTTAATTTTGCAGAGTTCTCATCGATGGGTCAAAGTGTTACACGAAAGCTCAGGCTGGTTTTATGGAGAGATAAATGTAATTTCGCAAATAACTGTCAAGTAACTCTCAAGTAAACAAACATAAGCTCGACCATTGTGCCCCTTAGTATCTTCAAACACATTTCACTAGACTCAATGGGAAATCAACGGCTGCTGCTTTATTCAAGTACATTTATAGGCTTACTGATTAACGCTGTTTGCAGTTTGTACGAAATTACCTCAATATAGAAAACTTAAAAGATGTTTCACTCTGGTTAGAAACCGATGATTTCATAACGATTGTTCCCTGCTCCAACTTTTTAGAGTAATGAGGAATACGCCAATAGGTTCTAATGAAGAGTCGGCTTTGTAAAGAAAGCGTGGCATTATAGAGAATCGTAACGTTGACAAAATTTAATAAGAACATGATATTGTGTAAGAGCACGCTGTATATCCTAGTTAGTGAAACACACTGTATAACCTCAAACATAGTAAGATGTAGACGTAATAAATATTAACGGTGACTTGCCTTGCCACACTGTGCATCCCAGAGGTGACGTGACCTGAAAGGGTTCTCAGAGAGACACTTGCATAACCAAAAAGCAACCCTCTTTTCCACTTACTTAAAATATTATGTCTACGTATGCATGTTATTGATAGACATAATTATTGTGCTGATGAAGTACTGTTTAGTTTTAAGCTTAACAAACTCAAACCATGAACCTCTTAGAACTTATGATATTAGGTCCTGGTGACTGTTGACCTCATGGTGGTGGGAAGTGTTTAACAATAACTCTTATGTCAAGACTAGATGATTATTACCCCTCCTTGAATTACAATTGTATAAAAGGTCCCTGAATGTATTCAGAGACAGAAGAGAAACCTCGATGCTTGCAAAATTCACCTCAACTTAAAAGAAAACCCTTTAATAAATAATTATACTTTTAAGAGAGTTGTTTGAGTTATTCAGCATTCGTCTGGAAACACCTCATCTTTCCTGGAGGAGTGACCTAGCTCGGTTTGCCGAAGTGACGCCTATTATCCCAATATAACATCCCTTCTCGTGTAAGCCATCGAGATTAAGTAGGGAAATTGTAGCACCGCGTTAAACAAAAAAAAACATCAAGTTGTAAGTCAGTCGACGGACATAACAGCTTGAATTTCGTTGAATAACATCCTGGTGGCGTCTCGGCAGGCGGTATTATAAGGCCGTGATAACGAGATCGTCCGATTTATCGTCTCTGATTTATATAAAAATTAGGGTTTACAAAACGGAACCAGAAACCCCCCAAATGGAGGAGATTAAATTCTGCAACCACCAAAAAATAAATGTATCTAACTTTTTTATGAATAATGAAGTGGCAGTATCCAAAAGTCATAATTAATGTATTTTAAAGTAACTTAAACAAACGGAATAGTTAAATGCGATTGTTTTCAAGCAGTTGTGGTTCTTTTAGCCATGGAATACGTGGATCCCTTTACAACTTCGCTTAGGTCAACCTTCTGGCACCTGCATCCTCCAAGACAAACTAACTATAACAAAACAAGGCGTGCGTGGGCCACCCGGTTTAATTAAAATGATGTATACCCACTCGTATTTTGAAATAATGTGTGCATTATTTTTACTGTTGACAATTACAAAAACTTGTGTAAAAATAATTAACAATAACACGATTATCATCACCAAACAATCATGATTATAATTATAAATTTTATGACTACATCAGTGATTGATGAACCACCCTTTACCCTTACGTCTGTCAGTCGTCAGTACCTGCCTAATGAGTGCATGTAACTTGATGTTAAGTGCTTTAAAAAGTCTGATGTGTAGTAATAATCTTAGTTTAGGGCAAAGAGCATACCTGGATGACGGCTTTGGATGCATTAGAGGCAATTTAAAGAAGCGTATAGTGAGAGGCAGAATTAAAATAATGAATTTAGCAAGGGGTGAGAGGTGACATATGGTGACTGAAACAGAAGTAGATAATAAGTGTAGGTGCATAAATTAGGATTGGGTGAAAATGGTTATGGGAAAAGGTGTTTGCATGTGCGCGCGTACGTGCAGCACAGCGCTTCCTCTTGTTAAAAGAAGGCAGCGCACGTTCAGAGAAAATGTCTTTCTGTATGCCTGCACTTCCTGAAGCTTTCTGGAAACCATTCCAACTTTCTGAGCAACTAAACACGATGGTGCGTATTAGGTGAACTATACAGACATCAATAACATCGAGGGGTACTGGTCCCGTTATCATAACCATAAACATTACCGTTGAAGCAAATGTTAGGTAAATGTCTTCTGTCTTGCTGGCTCAGTCTCTTATGTTTATACCTTACTCGAAACTACATTCTCATGTTTCCTTATTGCAACAGCCCCTTTACTCTTGTTTCCTTCGCCATTGTCGGTTGTGCACGATGACATTTCTTTTCTTTGTTCAGAATCTTCAACGAGAAAAACACGCTAGATTATCCGATACCTCTTGAATGCAACAGTGAATCAAACTCCTGTTGTTTCTTTAGATGGAAGGGATTGTGACAGTGACAGGATCTGTTGTGGTGCTCTTATTCTTTCAGCAGTTTCGTAGAGCAAAAATTGAACAATAAACTGTATTTAAGTATAATTTAGGATATTATAAACAAAAGTGTACTTAGCATTTAACTCTCCATTGGCCGCTTAGTCATCCACTGTTATATATAGGTCGGTCCTGGTGGTATAGTGGTAACCATACTTGCCTTCTAAATCCAAGGTTGCGGGTTCAAACCCGGCGAGGATCGATGGATTTTTCGGGTGTAAAAATCCTAAGTATGGCTTCCTTTGGAAGGGAAGTAAAGCCGTGGGTCCCGTGTAGTACATTTACGGCACAGAAAGAACCTCAAGCCTGAAAGAAGAGACCTCTGACAAAATTTGTCGGCCGTTACGCGCTCTGAATAGAATGGGACGCTGATGACCTGAGATGTTAAAGGTCCGTAAATAAATCAAATCAACAACAACCACTGTATATTTCCTGTTATTGTTGTGGACAATGGTGCGCTTCTCAGTAGCTTATTTTTTACTTTAATTAAACTGTGTCTTTACTCTTGCTAGAGTGCTATAAATTGTTCACGTGATATTTAACTTGACTGTTGAAAATTCATTGGTGTAAAAGTAGTTTTCATTGTTTTCTGTGGAACTCTGTCTCAAGTATCGAATGATCCAAATCAGTGGTTAAAAGAAATAGATGAGATAGAGGAAAACGAAGATAGTGAGAGTGAAGAACAAAATAATGCTGAATATGTTTCTAGAGTGTTTGTCTGACAAGTATACTGTATACGTCATATTTCTACAAGTAAAGCATGTATGTAGGCTCTTATTGTTCATTCTGCAAATTGTTACATTGCTTTTGTTAGATAATACGAGTGTATCTTCATTATAACACAATACACATCTTTTTTGTTGTGATTTTCTATCTCAACAAAGCAGGCGGTTTATTTAATTTTAATATGTACATTTTAACGTGAAATCAAGAGAACTCTTAATGATTTAAGTGATTTGTTATAATATAAAATAAGTAACCATATTCAATTGCATTTTAACCAGTCAGGATGCATACGCTCCTTAGCTACATGTTAAGAACACATTCCCTTTTATTTCTAATGTCATATTTTCTGCTGTGAATGTATATGAATTGTGAAATACATTTATTAAATAAGCATTATGGTTGACAGAAATATCTGACAATTCCACGTATTTAGCAAAACACTCTTTAATAATACTAAATACGCTAGATGGCTATTGTTACCTACTCGGCCACTCGTCTTAAAATAATGGGTGCGACCACTCCACAGTTGTCAAATTATAACACACACTAGAATGAAGGGGCTTTTGCTAACTCCGTCCAAATTTTATAGTTTGTAGGACAGCGAGCACACAACGTTTTCTTCAATATCACTCTGGACAACTATAAATCTTCTGTCTTGCTTCCACCAGTAGTTTCATTTTCACTAATTCTATCGATAAAAGAACTAATATTGCTTATGTAATGCTACATCAACGCATCGCTATCCACCCTAGTTCTGAAATCCAACATTATATTTGTACAGAAACATATAGCATACTAATAAATTTCTAGATAATCACAAATGATATGGCGTTATAGTCACGCGTTGCGAAACAAGAGCCGGCGCAGCGGCTGGCAAATATAGTGTGTTTAGTGGTATTTTACAGTGTTAAGCACTAATCTAATATTTAATCATGTCACTTTCTAGTGCATTTTAAAGATTTCTTAGGTATCCTCAGCATTTTTATATTGCTGTAAAAAAGGTACATATAAAGTGTATAAATGTATATATATATATATATATATATATATATATATATATATATATATATATATATGCCTACTGATGACTCCAAAAGTGTTGATGGATCAGGTTGTTCTTTCATTGTACTAACACCCCTTTATGTGTAAATATCAACCCTTTGCCTCTATATCAAAAATCTTTTTTTAGATGCTACCAAATGTCGTATCTACACTCCTTAAGCGCCATTCAAATTCTGAGTGACACGAAGGGGGATCGGAAAGTAGGGCAGAATAATTTTTTTCTGCGTTGCATTGCGGCTAGGATGTTGAACTTTCATCAAGACGTAGTTTGAACCTTCACTACAGATGCTATTTTTTTCTGTCTAGCGACAGAAGCGTGAGCTAAGCAACAAAAATGGCGCTCATGTTACTGTCGTCCACTTGAGAAGAGCAACGAGGTTTAGTGCGCTCTTTGTGGGCTAAAGTGAAATTCACAGAGACATGCGTGGCGTGAATGGGGACGACTGTATGGACCATAGCAATGTCTCCAGGTGGTGTGCATTCTTCAAAAACGGCCGTGATAACTTTTGTGATTCGCTACGTTCCGGACGCCGGTAACAGCTGCAACCCCGCAGAATGTCACAGTCATTGAGGCGGCAATTCTGAACGACCGGCGGATCCAACTGCGAATCTTATCCCGGCAGTTCAATATTTCATACGGTGCGGCGTACGATATTTGCACAACACATTGAAGATTTCGTGAAGTTAGTACTCTCTGGGTGCCTAAGAACCTGACAGACGACCGCAAGGGCCAGCGAATGATGACAAGCTTGGATCACTTATCGCATTACGCTGCGGAAGGGCATGACTTTCTGAAGGGAATCGTCACTGGTCGTGGGTACACGACACGCCCGAATCAAAGCGGCCTCTATGGAGTGGAAACATGCTGCTTCCCCAGTAAAGAAAAAAATAAAAGTAACTCCATCTGCTCATAAAGTGCTTGTGACAGTGTTCTGGGATATGAATAGTATTTTATTGGCGGAATTTGCTGAACTCGGGACCACTGTGACCACATTGAACTTTGTTGCGTCGTGCCCTTCGTGACAAACGTCGTAACATTAATGTTGACAATATCAAACTTCTTCATGACAATGCTCGCCCGCATATTGATGCTGATGTTCGTGAGAAAATCAACAAATTTGGCTGGGAGATACTCCACCACCACCATAACAGTCCAGTCAGACCTGGCACCGTCGGACTTTCATTTGTTTGGTCCCATGAAGAAATTCCTAGCCGCTCAACGCTTTGAGTCAGATGCAGAAGTGAAAACAGCAGTCTGTAGACTTTGATTTATTTATGGACGTTCTTTAACATTTCAGGTCATCAGCGTGTCTGTAGACGGCTATACTCCAACCGTATGGACTTCTATGTACAGGATATAATGAAACTGGTATCACCAATGGGGAAATGTATTGAGAAAGTTAGCGCCTTTGTAGAAAAATAAACAAAAGATGCCAGTCCATTTGTGCGTCTGTTTGTAATGGTAGCTATTAAACTTTTTTGTAAAAAAAATATGGTGCATTACTTTTCGATCCCCCCTAGTATGTATTTGCTCGTCCCATAGCACAATTAATCCAAGATGAGTTATACAGCGGGCTGATGAGGCAGCTAAATCTGTAACGTTGCGTTCTTCAGAGACCGTTGTTTAGTCTGTATCGTCTGATACAGAAGGATATTCTTCAAGACTGATATCACACTAACAGGCCTGTGGAGAAAATCTACGTGAAATAAAATATCTTTTTAATCATCCCGTAATAGTAGACATCAATAGTAATTGTAACTCGATTGCGGATTGTCCATTAGCTTATCTTTTTTCCGAGGCGCCATGACTTCTCTGTGTGACCATTACCGGATCCCACTCACTGTGAAACAAGTTTTGCTACATGTGCCTCCTTAGATGAATTTCAACGAACGTTGTGGTGTAAGATTTTGCCTATTTCATGCATATGATTTTGCATGAACAAATCGAGTCCTAGAGCTTGTGCATGTCAGCTCTTATATAGTCAGTGTTTAAAGTTTTCTATTTTATTGATTACCCATTTTATTATTTCTAAAAGTATATTTTGCTTCGTGGAATAACATTTTGCTTTAAATGTATAGGCCTTTGATGTTGAGATTCCTTTAAAATTAAAACACATCACACACATACACATACATTTGCTGTTGAACTATAATGGGATATAATAAGATGGGTACATGTTTATATGAAGGCTGGTTAGAAAGTAATGACAACATTTTCAACAAACAACAAACATTTGTCATAGAACCTGAAGACTTATATTCCTTAAGGTAATCCCCTCCACGTTTATCATTGTTGTCACACTTCTGGAAGACCCTGGACATCCGTAGCTAAGCCGTTGATGTTTGAAAAAAAGCGCCTACTGCAACACTGTAGTGTGACTTGTTCTGATTTTTGCGGTTTGCTACCTCACTGTCCATCAACGATCCATCTCCAACACCGATTGAATCAAATCAACGTAGTGCACTTCAAGAATAAGACGACATAAACTTGGTGCATTTTCCACTTTATTGCGTCCTTGTCGAAAGTTTGGCATCCCACAGACCACCGTTAGATGTGACAAAGTTTCATTGCTATAGGCTTCTCGCAGACTTGCATGACATTTCTCACATTTCCACACGTGCCATCTCAATTTTAATCCATGAACGCAGCTCACTGATAGAAAACATCACCTTAGAGCGGTGCAAATTTAAATCATTGTTCAATAGCTTCGTATTTGTCCGTCTACAGATAGTGCACTAGTGATGCCGAGTGTGTTGACTAGCTATTCTATTCCTCTAGATACCTGAGAATAACAACGTCCTCAAAGTTTGAGTAATAGCATATCGAAAGTGTTTCCAGTTTTTTCTTTTTCTTACTGAAAAAGTTCATATTATTTTTCAATACCCTTTTAATTCAATGCGTTTGCGAATATAGTGGTCCAGAATCATGTCGTATATATGTTCCAGTGGAACTATCTTGTATACTTGCTTCACTATGAAAAAGCAGCTGTTGAACATTTAGAGCTGCATGAGGAGAAATACTTGAGTGCGGTCTTCAAATTTAGAGAGCCACACTAGAAATTTGGTGTGTCTAAAGCTTACACTGCAATACATAAGCGTGAGATCACATATTATTTTGCTAAAAACTCCCTTCAATATTGACCGTAACAGAGACTTCCATAGAGTCCTTTATGCTATCCACATACTGCCCGGCATCATGGTTTCATCACCAAGAGACCTCGCCCAAAATCTTAATACCTAATGTTGAAGTCTGGCCACCTCCTTTCTCCTACAATATCGTGGGACACAATTACACCGACTATTTTTGCCGAGATAAACACCCCGTGTTAATTTAACATAAATGTTCCCGACACTAGTGCAGATGGTTAGGGACTTAATGAAACACACACTCCAGGGACAGGAGAAAACAGCCCTGTTTTACTCAAAGGATTGTTAACTTTTTGCCCTATACGCTATGGATCCCGGTTGGTCACGTTTGAGCTGTCTCTTGCTCTACGATCCATAAATGTCATTCCAGGAATGCATCTCTTCGCCTTCGAGTTTGTGTGCCTTCATTTGTTGACATACCTTAAGCTGTTGAAGTATTGCGACCAGTATGTTCAACAACATCCCTTACGAAAATTCCTGGCATGTTTTATACAGGAAGACCTCAAGTAATCTGCTAATCTGCCATGCGTTATGTTCGCCATCTACCGAAGTTATCTTTTACATGCCACCAGAGGCTCGCTATGCAAAAGAGACAAAACTTCCTCCATTAATTTCTCTATATGCAGACATTTCATAAAACCAGTCACAGTATATTAACATAATGTTGCATTTTGTCTAGCGATATGGAATAAAATGAAAATATTTCCAAATTGTGGTTGACAAATTTTTTACTCACTGGATATTTTTCTACTAATACGCGAAATAATCTGCCACATACTACGTCACTCTGTCAGTACTATCAAGATAACACTACAAAAATGTTGGAAATGGTTTTACAACAAAAATATAAATAAATCCTATGTTTGAATGTCAGAAAATTTGGTTAAATAATTATCAAAATGTTGCGTTATATTTGTTCCTCTATTTTGCACTATTCAAAATATCTTCCGTTTTCAACATTTTATTGTATAATATTTTAACCAATGTAGTATTAATAATATTTTCACCAATCCATGTGCACAATAGGTTTTATTGTAGAATTCAGATTACAAAAAAAAAAGTTTAACCACTTTAACGAATTCCATTTTTCTCTTAATTTCCCTTCAAATAATATTGCCAAAGATTACGAAAAACGTGTATCTTTTAATTTAATACACCTAGAGCATAAATTACCGCAAGTATGCAAAAGTAACGCTTTCTTCCTCTGAAATAGGCAGGGTGAAACTGCTGTATTTTCAAAAGAAGCACTAACATTTAGTATACATGCACAACTTTCCTAAAGTCAGCTATAAAAGTTTACTATACTAAATAATCATTACAACTATTCCAAAAGGCAACGAGTATTTTTTTTTTTTTTTTTTTTTTTTTTTTTTTTGCAAAGAAGAATCTGCCCTACGACACTTGGAACTTCATCAAATTACGTCAAAATTAAATGACTGCACTTTTCAATGCTGTGATAAAAAATAATATTTAATCAGCATGCAAACTTGTTAAATTCGTGATTAACTTAAATCTGATCTAAGGACTAGATTTTCAATTACTGATGACTCGATGAAAATAACCTGTGTAGGAAACAATGCCTCTTTCGTTCGATGCATCAAGTGTTTTCTTTTAAATAAATGTACACGGTTTTTCAAAAGTAACACATAATTTATTTTACAGAGAGATGGATGAGTCTAGAAATAAAATGAAAGTCTTATTTCTTAAAATTTTTTATTTTATAAATACGAAACCTTTCCGTAGTCTTTGTTACATGAGCTATGATGTCACCGAAGAATAATTTAAATTAGAACCTTTTAATTTTTTATTTTCCCCCCACATTTTCTGATGGAATGTCTTCGTTTTTTATCACTCTGTAGCTTCACTTGATTTACACATAAGCATATGTTGCTATGACAGTAATATTTTTGTCATAGAAACAAGCTTTTTAATAAATTTGTTAATTCTTGAATTTGGAAAGCAGTTTAATTTAAAAACAAACTATGGCTTCACATTGATAAAATAAAATAAATCCTTTTAAAACATAATATTTGACATATCTTGCATTTTTTCTAAAATCTTCCATCTTCATGCAAATCAAAATTTGCGTTACTTTTTTACAGGGTTACACTTATACAGGGTTTTTAAATCCTGTATAAGTGTAAATGGTCTTCTGTCTGTAAGAATACATCATGATAACTAACACTTATCACGGTTTAATTTATTAATGAGAACAATACAACATGTGGATTCACTTGTTTTCCAGTTCATATCTTGGTATTAAGAATCCAGAAATTTAATGCCAGTTTAAACTCAGATCATGTAAGATTTTAAAGGTCGAACAGATCTAATATTTAAACTTCTTCATTTAAAATTCATCTTAATTCAACATCGCGTTACGCCTCTTTGAATGTCATCTCCCGATGAGAAAAGATAAGGTGAAATTTCTTAAGAACTAAACGAATCGGTTCTTAAAATAAGAGTTATAAATATTGAATTATGAATAGTACTGTTAACAGAAGAATGGAAACCGGAGAACTGAAGGAATTCACATTATGAATACACAGAATTTCCTGTATTTACCAGCGGTTAAAATATTCAGTCTTAAAAGTTAACATATATAAATTATATGCAAGACTTCATAGCAAAAACGGTGCCGGACTTTCCATATACTTGTCGGTTTAGATGAATGGAAAGAAGAAAATTTAGTTGCATCATCCTTGCTAGATAATAAATATGTAATCAGATGGTAACATACCAAATAAGTAATTTTAGCTAGGGCAGTTTTGGAAAATACCACCTTTTGAACTATATGGCGACAGGAGTAAGTAAAAAATAACAACGGTAACAGAACAGAAACATGAATAAAAATTAACTGATTGTTAATTTTCAGTTTCTCCCCACATAAAATCAAGGACAATTGCAACTCCCTAAAAGCAGAAAAAAAAAAACATGTATCAAGTTCTTGCAAGTTTATGAGCCCACTAAGCGCAAACGCATTTTGCCATTTTGCCATTTGAGAGCAAATACATGCTGCTATGTATTTTAAAAACATCATACACCCAATAAATCACTCACGTCAGTCACAACATGTGAAAGAAAACGTAGCCATGAAAGGGCATAACGCCGAACATAACGAGAGTCCTTTTTCTCAAGTTTCCTGTGATCCTCGTGTCATCAGTAATTGCCTCCTGCATTGGTGCTGCTCGACACCTCCTTGACATTGAACAAATATGATAAAGGATTTTCATCTTGTTTAGTATTCTGCCATTGACGATGAAGACCATCATCCAGAGTCTCCACATTTTCAACATCCTATAAAACTCTTTGTTGAAGCGTATCCCACAGATGTTCGATCGAATTTACATCTGTGGTCACCCTAGTATAGTAACATCCTGTCTTTCTAAATATGTGCTTTGGCACTATCAAGCATGTAGGAAATTCAGAGTAAGGTGCTTCAGGATTAGGAAATATCACCGAGTGAAAAATGTCTTGAATGCATCTGTTTTCATTTACTGTTTCAGGGGTAAAACGAGATCTGGTTTCCTATTAGTCATTGCTCCTCCCCAGACCACGATGGTACCTCTCTTAAACTTGTGAACTTTCTTATATCTCTCTACAATACCTCGTTGTCTACATGTGATATTCTCCTGGAAACTGGGTGTAGGCTAAAGAGTCAGGGAGGGTGGTCCTGATGAAATCGAACCCCCGAACTCCCACTCACGAGTTTTCGCTTTAACGACTCTGCCACCCGTGTCGATGCCAATTGAAATGTTCTCGGCACCAGGTAATAAATACGAGGCTTCTGATTTCTGAGCAACGTAAGAGATAACGGCAATGAAGTATTTTCTCGTGCAATCAATTCCCAACAGTTTGAATTGAAACGGTCAATTGGTCGACATTAGGCAGAGCACTTCTTAACATGGAAGCAATTGACCCCAGATTCACTCGGGACCCTTAGGCATAGAAATATGTTTGATGCAACAGTTGCAATCCTTGGTTTACCTGGATATTGCTATTCTGAACCTTTAAATCTTGATTCGCCCCCACAACTTGGAACCGATAGCTTGTAGAAACATTTATAATTATTCCATTTGCCATAAACACTTCACTTTGGCTTAGCATGATTTGTTGTGAATTGATTTAGATTATTAGAAACGACTCATACGTTTTCTCCACAATTTAACAAAAAAGCTGTTAGAGTTACACATTAAAATTCAATTTATTACTCACTTACAATGTGACAATTTAAATAACCAACTGTAATAATTGACTGGTATCAAACTAGTAAAATGATAAGTAAACAAAGACTATTTATTCGTTGTTTGTCATTTTTTTAGCTATAAGAAATTTAATTTAAAATATTGACAAGTTTGATGCGTGTAGCTTTAATGCTACTTACATGAGCAATATGTCTAAGAAAAATACAAACAACTTACAAACTGACTCGAGCAATGGAGATGGAGAGAATGGCATTATTTGGCTTAGCAATGTGGTCGCTGTGGTTGGTATCACTGTGTGTACGAGGGTTCCCCTGGGACGGCCTTGCTTTTTTCTTTCTTTCTCCGGGGTAGGGGGAGACAGCGATTTTTGCGCACGAATGAAACTGCTGGAGGGTTTTTTACTCAACCAACAATTATTCTGTATTGTTCTTCAAATAAAGGAAATTGTGTTCTTTCTATTTAATCAACCCGTAAACCAGTCTGGCTGCTGCACCTTTATGATCATGGAGTAAGAAATATTTTTCTGTAGAGGTATAATCCAAACTCATAACCTTTAACCAGTGGACCGAGTCTTAAATTCGGAGTTTCTTTACTTTTAAATTTTTATGCGAGAAAGACAAAAACGTGACTCGGATACACTGTTTTGTTTTTGAAGTCGTGAAGCATTAGATGGGACTTCTTAAAGAATCTGAACAATGGGTGCAAGAGAAGTTGGATCTCTTTACTAATATGAAACAATGAAACATATTTTGTGATTAACAATAATAACACATTTAATTGTGTTTTAAAAAGAATGTTAGAAGTTCAGTTTTGCATAATTTCAAGTTTACCAACTACTATTACCAAACATAGAATGTGTTTGCGTGTGTGCATAGCATGCTAGAGGAACAGAACTATGTGAAAGATAAGAACCACTATTAAGACTATGAAAATCTGGTTTAGTTCATGAAACAGGTGAATTGCTTTATTTAGGGAATTCTCTGCAACGTATTTACATTTAATTCCTAAATGTCACAAAATGAAGGGAGTAACAAATTCGTGCATGACTGTCGCCTATAATTTTGCTGTAACACTTTCTTATAACATTGATCACTTCGGGACCTTATTATGGGCGCTAATGACCGTAGCAGTTTTGCGCCCTTAAGCAATAATCATCATCATCATCGGGACCTTACCATAATAATGAATTAGCTGTCGTAAACACTGATATAATGCGACTCGTATATTATTTAATAAGGACGTATTTATTTCACTAAATTGTAGTGTGATATCTTTCAACTATTGACTGCCTTACCAATATCATTGCCAATTCCTCTACTCTCCTGCGATTTGTTTTCTGCGTCATGTGTGTTCCCCGTACTGTCCCGTTACTGTCTTGTCTGTCTCCCCAAAATTTGAAACTTATACTTTATATAAAATTTATTATGTGATTTCGCTTCGCCCCCGCGAACTTTTATTTCTTCAAATATTCTAGAAATTGACCCAACTCTAACTTTCTATTGACTATTACATGATATCTTTAATATTGCCTATTCATTCTCATTCTTCCAATTTGAGGGATGTTTACTGGTTGAAGTCCTTCTACCCCACGTTAGAGTTTAACGAGAAAGGATATATCACAAGCGACGTCTTTTGGATGTGACAGATTCCGTTATTCTTTTAACTTTAGATCCGCATAATAAGGTTTCACGATAAAGCACGCCCCAGCCATATATAAGCGGTATCAATATGAATCTGTCGGACAATGGTTTGGTTTCTTTTAAGACATCTGTTTCCGCATGCGGAGTTTCTTTTGAATATAGTTACGTTTTATACCAAATTCTTGTTTTTCCATATAGAGGCAATAAAAACATTTGCGACCAGGTGTCTGTAACCCTTTATGGACAGGTGACAAAAGGAAGAAGGTCTCCAGCCTTAGCAAAGGAGTGAACCTTTCGAAGTGAACGTATTGTTATAATGATTTGACCTGTCCTTTCCTATAATTTTTGCCTTTCTTCACAGAAATGAAACCCTTGTCTGAATATGACTTATTGAACAAAAATACATATATATCTATAAACACTGGCAATTACATATATAAAATATTGATCATAATAGTAATGTTGATACCATTGATTATTATTCTTGACTTTGTTAATAATATCTGAAATCAAATGCCGTTATTATTAGAATAGTCTTGAATCAACAATTACTGTCTCAAAGTTGTTAATTTACAGTCCCATCAACCTGAAGGTCCCACTAACAAAACTGATATTTCAGCTCTTAATATTATGAAGTTAAATCAAAAACGTGAAAGCAATGCCGATTTTTCTGGCTATGCTACTCACTAATTCTAAATGCGATGCATTGTCACGTGTACTGGCTTTTGGTTGACCGAAGCAACAAGAATTTTGCAGATGCATGGTGGAATAGTATAATTAAAAATTGACAGTCAATAGGAAGACAAATAAGAAAGCATGAAACCTCACCCATCCCCCTTAAATCCAATTTAACGTGCAAGAGGTTAACGAAAAGTGAATCTATTGTGTTAAGCTTTTCAGGAAAAAAAAACACTAAAGTAACTATATGTAACGGATATTGAACGTAATATTAACATTGGCTCGTGGTAGAATGCCTTTTCGTGATCTCATACCAGAAGTGATTCTTAAAGTCTTACTGCACTATTTGCTATATGTATATCACCATTACTAAAATCCCACGTTGAACATTGAGAAAAGTAAGACCAAGTATTTAAGTCCTCGAATACAAAAATACCTAATTTCACTCTTGTTTCACTCTATAATTATTGTAAAAAGACATTAAAAATTAATATTTTCCATCTTGTCAGATGCAACTCGGAACATAAAAAAGACGATCAGGTGTGATCATTCAATATGTTATAATGGAGCCGGTAAAATCAGTAAATTTTTGTGAATGTTCTATTGGGTTCTACAAAATATTTGAGCAAACTGGAAAATCGTTCGAAAAGGAAATCATTAAGATACTGGAAAACAATGAACAAGTATCGGGGCCAAGCATATGATGGTGCAGTTATAAACATTTCATCGTATTTTTATTCTAAAAGATTAGTCCACGTCTCCCGCTGTGTCCTTCCCCTTTGCTGCTATTGACTCTAGAATTTACCGTCAAAGCGAAATGCTTGCAAACTCGGCCATTATTTCTATGATTCCATCATCTGTTGTATTCGTATTCCTTCATAGTTCTTTATAGAAGTGTGAACCAAAATATCTTATATGTAATAAAACGATTCCTTCACGCTATAAATAACAAACAGAAATTGAAAGCCGTACCAATAACTGAGAATAATAATTTAATAATAATAGGTAATATGGAAATAAAGAAAGTGTTCAGCTAATCAAAATTATTTTCGCCATGGGTTTTTATTGACATCCACCAGAAACTTGTGATGGACATATTATTATAAATGGAAAATACATCGGCTCTAAGCTCGAATCAAGAATGAGTGTCGATGCTGATTATGTCCACTGCACGGGTCATAATTTATATTTAGTTCTATATGATTCCGTTAGTGACATTTCAGTATTTTCAGACTTTTACACAAAATAAGTTTATATATTTTAGTGACAGTTGACCGCGATGGCAGGAATTAAATAATGCCTTGGATAATGGGAAAACCAAATGCACACTGAAAAAAAATCTGTCATATGAGATAATCTTCACGATTTTACTGTTTATTTGTGCTCGAAAGTTGATTTTTGCATGTGATAATATATCTTGAAAATATACCTTTAATCTCGAACAAATCTTCTAAAAATGCAGCTCTTATCTTGGAAAAAGGTCTCATTTCCTTCCATTTTGTAGTCATGTTAGTTTTCCAGTGTAAAATATTGCAGTTCACCAACAAACATTGTTACAATTTTTTTACAAGAAAAGTCCATTGATTTACTAACGATCATATCATTGTTAACAAACCCGAAATAATATGAAGGTTGAGGCAGCAATTTCCGAGTACTATTTTAGGAAAATAGGCTCTGTTTCCAAAACAACACGGCAATGCCAGATTAAGAGATTCTTTAATGAATTGGCAGTTAACGAATGAAGGTTTCGGTGTTTTGTTTTTAACGGTTGACGGACATCATAATTCAGCAGCTTATGGCATGAACGCCATCTCTAAATTCACACTGCTCTAGCCATTAAAATTCAACACCTCAACTGAAAAGGAAATAATCAAAAGCCAACACACTTTGATAATATTATACTGCAGATTTTTCTCCTGCTTTTCCTCAGCAAATGATACATTTTGGATCATTATAATAGAAGAGATTTGTAAACTCTCAACAATAAAGGAACTGACTGAATTTTTGTTTGTTGAAACCTCTGCTATTGCCGGTAGTGCATAGTTCTACAACATTTTCTCACTTTACCTATCACTGCAGCAATGGCCGAGGAATTTTAGTAAGCTAAAACGAATAAAGACCTGCGTAGTTCTATCTCGCAAATGAGAATCTGTATATAATCTCCATTGAAAATGAGGAAAGTAGCAAAATTGACTTTTAGATATTCACAAAAGTAATATTTCAATGGATATGTAATCAAAGGGAAAAAGAAACTCTTATCAATTATTTCGTTGTTATTTCAAAATTCACTTGCCACTTTTTAAACTTGTAAGATTTCTTCTTTCGTTAATTAAAAATGCATGCCAAATTAACTGTCACGTCAAGATAAGTGTAGGATTAGCGGAGATTTGGCTGAAAAATAATGAATCTATGTACATTGGTGGTTACGATAGTGTGATTACTGATTCAGGAGTTAGAAATCGAAGAGGAAGGTATCCGGGGGGGGGGGGGGTTGTTGGTGTTGATACCAGTTATAAGAATAACCACAGACAGTTTGTAAAGAAAATGCAAGCAATCTTAAATGAGCAACGTGTATATATTGTGATATTAGTAATATACGAACTGCAATTATAGCAGTTTACTACCAGCCAGAGATGTCCCAGTATGCTGAGTCACAATTTTTCACAGATTTGGGGAAAGTAATTATAAAAATTACAGACGAATATCCAGATGCGAACCTAATAAAAATGGGGACCTATATGCTAGAAACGGACGAGGAAACATTACTGTGAAAGGAGACACGGATTTTAGGAAACCGTTAGGAGCTGCAAGGACACTGCCCTGAATGTGACGAGAATAGAAGTTTTATTATTTTGTGATGTCTTCGAATTAGAAACAATGAATGGAAAATACGGGTCAGATATATCACGGTACTTCATTTTTGTACATACTAACGAGAATAGTGCGATAGACCACCTACAATGTTATTACCAATGATTAAAAAGTTAAAGATGGAAAGCAGAGTGGACTCACGCCGTTTCCCGCTGCTATTAACATTAAAGTTGGCCAATACTATGAGCCTTCAACCCGTTTCGAATACAACAGAGGAAAATATAACTGAAACCTTGGCGCCCGTACGGAAATTCTGATGGAGAGAGGAGGAAAAAAGTGTGTTGTACTAGTGTCTTAGAAGGTGAAATATAATATTTCGATGTAGATAATATATATAATAGAGCTTATTGTAAAAAGAAAATTAACAGAATATTATATAGAAAGCTAGGTGTGCTAAATCGGAGGCACGATAAAATAAGCAACCTAAATTCTAACTGTTGGTACAAAGATGAATGTAAAAAAGCGAAAATTGCAGCGGAAATCCCACTCGTTAAATAATGAAGGGTATAAGAAATAGAGAATTTCATATGAGAAGCAATGAAAGAAGTACAAAGAAATACTAAAGGAGAGCAAAACTGCGCGGCAGGACACAAAGGCAGCAGAAGTACCACAGGTAGTTGAGGGCGGAGAGGTCAGCGACATGTGGAAGGCCATTAGGCAAATCCGAATCGTATTTTTTGCAAGCGCATTTAATCACGGCACTGTATGTCGTAATGTAAGAATAAGAATGTTCCGAACTATTTTGCTTTATGTGTCACATATTTTACTTTATGTGAAAAGCATATACCGTGTTTGGGATAAACCTTTGCCACTGGTTTCAATAGTGAAAAAAGAGTCACAAAATAACTGCCAGTCTTAGTAATTAAACGTTTGCCATTCAGTATTTTATCATATCCTCATCTTTAACCTGATCATCTCTGCGATTTAATTCTTATATCTAGATTCACTAAATTCGAAAAGTGAATGTAAAAGACATTTTCTGCTAGATACGTAATACATTTTATATTTTCCCTGAAATCTCAGAGCAGTAAGTGAGAAGCATACAGGATCTTTCACGTGAATAATGAGACAACGTTGATAAGATTAATACAGGTGATACACAAAATTAAGAACTATCTTTGGAGCTTGAATCACAATGACTCAGGAAATACAAATAGACATTTCTTTATTTTGTAACAAAGCACTTTGTTTGTTGTGTGTAATAATTTTAACAACTGAAATTTTACATAAATCCATGTCAATTGTAATGAGACAAAATTTCTTGTTTCATCTTTGGAATTAGAATTTTTTTGAAATCATGAATAATATCTAAATTGGTAGGATAAAGTTCATACTTCAAATATATTTATTTAAATCTTTGCCAATGGCAGTGCTTTTTTCCCTACAAGTTATTCAGATTACATAATATGTTTTAGGGTTTAATACTACAACTTGTTGCCCTGTATTTATAGAAGTATTTATATCATGGTGCCCCGACAATAATTAAATATTTATATGTTTGTAAATACTGTATTAGTTTCGTTGTTTCCAACAGTGGCTTATAATCCTTTATTTTGTTACGTAAGAATAGAAGTGAAAAGGGAATGCCTGGCATCCACAGCTACAATAATGGGTTTTTTCGAGCGTCGGCGAGCGTGATTTTATGCTGTAAACGTTAGCACGCTAAATTTTCATGTCCTTTCAGATCGTTCTATAGGAACCGGCCAATCAATCTAGAACATTTTAAACTTTTGCAGACTGGCGATGCTCATGGGCGTACGTGTGTGTGCACACCCCGGGGGTTTGACAAGAGGCAAGAGTTTTTTCCATTCTCTACAGGCACTCTGGAACGGACATTCATTCTTTGATGGGCACTCCACACTTTCTTCAAAACACTGTTTATTCAAACGGCGTAGATTTGTTATTTGGTGCGTAACGTATATATATATATATATATATATCATAAGTGGAATGCATAGCCGCTGATACTAAGGTACAAATCCTCGAGTAGGAATCAAGTGATAACTGACTGCAATTTTAATTCCTAAGAGAAACTCGTACCGCAGTAGCAAAGCCTTGCCCCGCCGAATGAATCAGCTAATGAAGCGATTGTTTACAAACCTCGGAAGCTCGCGGTCATCATAAGTACTTAGCTTCCCAGTGCACCGAATTAATTAACTACTAGTCCATGGAATACGGGGCATTCATTTCCCGATACAAACAATAGCTTCTTCCTAGAGTCGAATCTGGTCAATAAATACACTTTTCTCACCAATACCTTCCTGCGCTTATATTGCGAACGAACTCCCTGTCCCCTCCCCCCTTCCAGTTGTGTGAAGACAACGAATACGGTGAAAATTTCTGAGATCAGGTTCTCGGTGAAAGCGACGACTATGCTGTGCCCATGCAGCAACTACTGGCGTCGAGAGCTTGACTACTCTCGTCGGAGACCCCGACGGAAACCCAAATCCCACACAACGCTTTCACATTGCAACATCTAGGCAAACTATATAGACTACAGGGTGTTAATAAACTACATTGCAATAATTTCAGAGATTGTAGTGGGGTCTTAGTCGAGGAATTTTAGATGGTGTATCTATGGCCAGTTATTCATGTTTCATTGTTATGACATAAGTTTCTAGGGAATCACTAAGCTACTGACTAATGAGGCTTCCATTTGAAAGCATTCCATTGTTAATCTATTTGAGTCTAAGTAATTACACAATGAATTAGTTAACCTATATTCTGTGCCGAAGTTTTAGAGATTTTTATATACCAAAGTTTTCAAGGCAGATTTGAAAAAAATTATGGCATACCCCATTTTGCTATAACTCTTTTTATCGGCACCTAAATCCAACTTCGCTCTCACCATTTAACGCCGCTATTTTTCATCCTGGATCACAGACATCCTATTTTAGGTTGTTTGTCTAAGACCCTTTTACAATATCTGAAATTAGTATGGTGCATTTCTTTAACACCCGATATATCTATTATTATCCAGTTTTGACAGTTAGAAAATAAATACAATTTGTAGTGTTTTCAGCTAATATTCAGTTCTACATAGCAAATGGCATTACACTGTTAACTTCACTTAGTGAGAGAAACAGTCCCTTTTACAACGGAACCATGAAGAGGAAATAAAAACAGGGGGAGAGAATGATAACTCTGAAAGTGATGCTGATGATTAAATAGAGCATGTATAAATTAATACTTTAATATGATAAAAAATGTAGACTACATTATCCGCTCTTTCTGTGATCTTTTTTTTTTCTATCCTCCATTTTGTTAATGTGTTGAAGTACGTCATTAATCACAAAGGAAACATCGCGACACAGTCCACGCGACGGATAAAATCAGACCAACCCTAGCGATTTAATTAGGAAATTGAGATTTTGAATCAAGGAAAGGGGTAGATGGCACAAAGCACCAGCTGTACTGCTGTTCAAATGCTTCGTTATTCCAGTGTGGTAATTAATTTCAGCTTCCCTTCTGTTTTTGTTCTCCCTTTTCCGTTTTAAGCGTGATGTTGAAGAAAAGCGAGTTAATTTTCTCTCTTCTTTCCGCACATATTCGTTATATTTCTGCAAAGATAATAAATAAAACGCACAGAATCAATGGGTTGAATTATGCTGTAGGGAGAATGGCATTACAAATTGTATGATGAAAATAAACTGAAACAAAAAAGAGCGGAAATCCACGCCGCCAATCCATTTGTTCCTGGAAAATTGTGAGACAATTACCTGTAATTACGCACAGCGATGTGCGTTTGTTTCCTGAACCTGCGCAGTGACGCGGTTCACCAGGTGTAGCTCATTAGAGATCTAATTGACAAGCAAGTCTCGTTGTAACGCAATCGTGTTTCATTTGTTCCATCCCTTATCTTCGTGACAGTTGTGTTAATAACAAATTCAGATTTTCAGACTGCGCGCTTTCATTGTTTACGTACTAAATAAGCACCCCAAGGAATGCGGCAGTGCTTTTTACTCGCCGATCTTTGTGTTATAGAGGTTATTATTCAGACCATCTCGTGATTTTTCACTATCTGTTTGAAAAATCATGTTTATCCATCGATTTGGTCATTACATAAGCTAGCGTAGTAATTTAAAATATCAAATGCAAGCATGCCTTTAAGAATGGATATGTTTAATGCACCTCGTGTCATGTAAGAAAGTGGGTTTTATTAACTGTCCGGATTTATAAGCTCTTATTCAAAGCAAGGTATAAATGCAAGCTATACCTGCTTTTATACATATGGTGTGCTTAAAATTATTAAAACTGTTTAATATCAAGTAGTAAATACTCACCGACAAACTAAATATCCCAGTTTTAACACAGTTTCATTACTTTTACATTTTATTAAATGTAATTCTGCTACTACTAATGAGTATATATTGCAATTAGAACTCCAACTTAAACTGCTGAAAAAACATCTTTACCTGTATTTAACTAAGCAATAAGAAGCCTTCGTGTATATTGCCTATATGAGCTGAAAACATTTTTATTGTTGCAAGTGTGTTAACGAAAGTAATGAATAATAATTTAATTGAAAAAGACTAAGTATCTTAATGTAAAAAACACTTGTTTAGAGATATTCGGGTTTGCAGAATAAAAAATCCTTCACGCAGAAGCTGCAAGTAACTTTATAAAAGAATATAAAGTCCAAATGTTACCCTTATTAATTAATGAAATAAGTTGTGGCATTATTGTGTGTTAATTAGTATGCCAAACTCTGGAGTTACTAATAAAAGAAAAACGTTACTCTAATACATTACTTAGCTAAGTTTGTCTATTTTTTTATTTATTTTTTTTTCCTTTCAAAATCATTTGAGAATATATGTCTATATAAAATTGCTCTAAGGGGAACAAAATTTGAATTTTTGCAATCTTAAGTATTAAGAAAAAGAAATCACATTTTTAGTACTATTATCACCATTGAGATTAAATCACAAAAATTAATTATATAATATTAATTAAATAAAATATGTGATTACAGACAGATTAAAATATATTGTGTGGGTGTTTTTAAACAATTTTATATGTAATCATGTTTATGAACTGAGTCCTTAATATCATCTTTACATTCACTAGAACAAAGAGAAAATGCCACTTATGTATTTAAGAAATTTATGTGTCAATAAAACCAAAACATGTTACAATTTCAAAATCAATTATAATGTATAAAGCAAATATACACAATCAACAATAAACAATCGAAAGTTTCTTCGATTTTCAGTGGCTTTGAAATTTATTTTAAATTTTATTGTAGTAAAAACAGTAACGCAAACGTATTTTCAACATTTTTACAATGTGTTCTGACGCACAAATATAATTCTTACACACATATTAGATTAATATTTCACATCTGCTGTCTTCACGACAGTACGTTTGTTAAATATAAAGCATAATCATCATTACAAATACAATTTATATGCTGTGTTAAGTTACCTTTTATTCTGAAAGAATCGAAAGAAACTAAACTGAAGAGAGCATTTTAAATTTCTGTTTGCAGATATACTCCTACTCGCAATGGTTCGATTTCTATAATATTCATAAACTATTTTTCATAATTTATTTAAATGGTATATATCGAATTTTTGTGAATAAACAAATATTGGTGCCGCTAGAGCGATTTTTAAATATTGAGTTTAAGGTAGTTCCCACTCATAATGGCCCGATTTTGGTGATATTCAGGAACTTTTTTTTTTATTTCATTTAAATGGAATATACCGAGTTTCGTACAGAAAAACAAATAATAGAGCCGATAGAGTGATTTTTAAATTTTGGGCTCAAGTAAACCCCAACTCCAGCCAATCCTGATATTCAGAAAATATTTGTCTTGTTTTATTTCAATAGCATACACCAAGTTTTCTTAAAAAATTATAAAATGCGGCAGCTAGGGCGAGTTTTAAATTTTGCCTTAAACTCGTTTAAATTTAGGTTTTGATGTACACTCCCTTGCTACTAGTCCACTTTCACTGATTTCCAGGAACTATTTTTCTTATTTTTTTTAATCATATATAACGAATTTGTGACAAAAAAATTGGTGCCGCTAGAGCTGTTTTTAAATTTTGGATTTCAGGTAAACCCTCACTCCTAATAGTCTGCTTTTCGGATACTACTATTTGTTTATTTTTTATTTTAATGGCCTATACCGAATTCCTTTGCGAAAAAACAAAACTCACGATTTTTAATTTCACGCTTTAGGTTAATGCTTACCCCCAGTGGGCCAATTTGACTAATTAACGAACTCGATGAATCGTTTGTTAATGTACATTATATGCCAAGTTTCGTTGAGGAAGTTATTGACAGTAAAGTGGACAATACTCGTATACATACTGGTATAAAGCAATGTAAAACATAGAGTATATAAATATATGTATGGTAATACATAAACATGGACAATGAAAATAATTAACTAAGAAAATATAAGAAAACAAAAGAACAATAATATATAACAAGCACCAGCAATGACAACTTATACACATATACGGTAAAATTATAGTGGTAAACGTTAACCTCGTCTAAAATAAAAAAAAAATACTTTTCTCTAATGTCATGGTTATTTTTGGTTCTAAGGCCCTAACACGTTAAATAGTGCGGCATATGGGGGAATGGAGTTAGGGGAATGTATTGTAGCATTAAGTAAGCTAAGAAGTAGATGACAGTTGGAAAGATTACATAAAGAAAAATATGGTCTGCGCATGCGTAGCATAGGGGTTTTATAGCGCTCTTTAACGGATTTCGAGAGTCGAGTGAGATAGCTTGAAGATATTAGACACGCTGCGGAATGCTCCGGGATAGCCCTCTTGATTTTTAAGTAACCCTTATTGTTTATAAATATAATCCATTTCATAATCTGAATATTATTCGTGTTTTCAGTGCATACATATGCCCGATATTTTCTTAGATTAACCCCGTTTTGATTTCTGATTGTTGGGATTTCTTCATATTGGTGTTGCAGCTACATTCCTAGTCTGACTCCATTTCGAGGGGACGCTACAAAAGAAAATAAACTGTTATATATATATATATATATATATATATATATATATATATATATATATATATATGTGTGTGTGTGTGTGTGTGTGTGTGCGTGCACTATTTTCTCCTGAGCGTTCATCATCATCATCATCATCATCATCTACTTTGTATATTGAACTATATAGGCCTGACTGTCTACGACAGCCATGGGCGAGATCGTTAAGAAGCGGACTCGTGAGTGGGACATCTGGGTTTTTTCTAGGTTTTCCTCAGTCCTCATAACTGGCAAATGCCGGGGAGGTACCCTAAAATTAGGCCTGGAACGTTTTCTTCCTTAAACAATCCTTTCCCATTTCATATCATGTATCACCAGTGTTCACCGCCTGTGGTGCCTCAGTAGTAAAAACCGGGCGTTAAACACCATTCCATTCCATTCCATTCCATTCTGACTGTCCACAACAAAGGCTGATCCAACCATGTCTTCCTCGGCCGACCTAAGTTCTTCTTTAGATTTTGTTATTATTTTAAAATATGTTTTGGTATCTTAACATTCTCTACTCCCTCTATATGAACCCATCACTTACTTATTCATTTTACTATTATGTTGTTTATTTTTTAAACATTACGTTTATTCTTATATCTTCATTTCCAGATCGTTCAGTTCTTTTTGTTCGTTCCATGTTTCTCAGGTAATTAATTTCTGCTTTTTACAATTTTTTTTTTCATATTCTACTTTTATAAGTCCAACCATTTGCTTCTTGTATTAAGTAGGAAGATAAATTAGAATTATATAACTTTATATTTGTCTCTTTTCCCACTATATTTTTAAATTAATTTGGTATAGTGTCACAAGTTTATCATAGTTCTTTTATCATTAGGTACATTCATGTCAGGATTCGTATATTGTGGTATTGAACATTCTTGACCCAATATGTAAAGTCAGGTAGATACAGCAGTAACCATATTGTTGTGACATGAGTTGGGACTATGAAACAAAGAATAGGAAGTGAATTCCGAATTCTTGTTGCTATGCAGTAAAGCAGTGGACTGAAATATGTATCATCTGAATACAGCCTCCTAAAATCTTTGAGAAGAAAACATCAATGTGTATAAGAGTGTTATGTAATTTAATGTAAGGTTTTATAATGCATTTGAATGCTCTTAAAACCTACAATACAACGTTGTTATGCAACGGTAATAATGCCTATGATTAATATTTTTTTTTTTTTTTTGGTAACTTTGCTGCATGTCGTTTTTCCCGTTTTATTGATATTAATAATACACATATAAGACTGGACACATGTTCTCAGCTATATGTCCAGTGAGAGTCTTGAAATGTGCAAACTGGCTCTTACATAGCTGATACGCACACAAGGACGTCAGTAGTAGCGTCCCTTCTCGTCCACATTTAGCTATGATCACCGCAACCTTGTACGGAGACATAAGCGAAAACCCTATGCACACAAACTTAGTCTGATTAAGATTCAAGAAAAACATATCCGATAGAGGTTCAGCTTCGTCCCTTTGCTGTGCAGCGTCTTTCTGTGATGTTTTTTCCTGGTACTGGGTTCCGTTGTCCATCCTCAAAGACACTGTAAACAATAATGATCAATTTATAGCACATATTCATTGCCAAGTAGGCACACGCACGACCATGATGGTGGCGACTTAACGGTTCACCTCTCTGAGAGCACCAAGCAGAGTAGGGCTTAGAGAAATGTCGTGCCACAAGCGCCTTCTAAAAAGTTTAGAATTAGCACAACATAAATATAACTCAGGATATTCATAGAGAAAATATACATAATTCTTGTCAATACTAGCCTTACTAACGATTCGCAGCTCTGGTGTGTAGTTGTGGGCATTGAGTTGTGAGACATACATCCTTGTAGGTTTTTGAATGACGTCATCATAGTAGTTAAAATCACTTATGTTAAATTTTGAAAAGAGTTTCTCTTTGCACAATTTGCGGCAGCGATTCTGTAGGTAAGTAATGGCGTAATTTCTACAAAGGCCTTGCCTTGCAACCCTCTAGTGTCCAACGTGCACCACAGCATTAATTGAGAAAATTTAAAACATATGGCGAAAGAGGACCAACTCAGTAGCTATGTAAATATTTTTCCCTCCCGTTCTTTGCAACAAAGATGCAGCCAATGATTGCCTGGTTTCTGCTAGGGTCGGTATTGACGACATCTGCTAAGGTAGCGACAAAAAATTGAGAGCTCGTAGGGAGCAATTGGACAGAAAAAGGTGTATTTGCAATATATTCACGATACCAAAAATATTTCTAGTAGCATAAATTTATGCTAGCACCAACAGATAAGATCTTCTGGAGTTTGTTCTTTAAAACCTATACTTACAGTCACAGTGCTGAAACGTTGTCCCAAAATGTAACACTCATTGGCACTCATATCTGTTGTTAGATCAAAGACCATAATGGTATAGCCGTAAGAATATTGATGTCCGGAAATGGAACGCCCTTCGCCCCTAAAGTAGATCCCGAGGTCATCTTGAGCATTTTAAAACATTGGAAAAAATGCCCATTATCAAACTTGAACTGTAGGGGCTGTGAGGGTAAAGACTGTCCATTCACTTAAATTTGAAAGGAATTCATTTTAAAATGTAAATTGTAGTGATTTTTCTTAATGATACCGTTGTAAGCCTGGTCGGCGACCATGGGGATTTGGCCTATGAAAACCATGATACTAACTTCCTTGTAAATGTTGAGAGCGTGTTGAAAGCGTGATATATTTGAGATAGAACTTGTTAACACTGCCTGATGTGCAGGCTAAATAGTTGGCTAAGGTCTCACAGCTTTCAAAATCATTGTAGTAGACTCAATTTCCGTGTAATCTTCAAAGTTCTTTATTTCCGAAAAGAGATTAAATTGGGCGAAGAAGGAGATAGTCTAATGGTGACCTTCACGTTGTTCAAGAGCGGATTTTTCTGATTAAAGAGTACATGGAAAGATTTCCCATCAGCTGCACAACTTTGCTTCCTTTGATATAGTCATCATGTCACTTACATTCTTGATTGTCCGAATACGCGTCCATGTTACCTCCCGTGTTCTTTTTCCCGAACGTGGACTCTAGTCTGGTATTCAAGTAATCTTCCGAATAATTGAGCAGAATTTCAATGTAGGTTATGCAGAGGTAGCCTGCCTGAGACATGGAAAATTGACATTGTTGAGTGATACATCTAGCTGTTGAAACAACGACTTTAGAGTAATGTTGACAAACGTAGCCTGTTTGTCATCTTTCAAGGCATTTCCCTAGGCATTGTCTATTCGTACGAACAGCTCTAGTACTACGTAAGCTATATCTACATTGCCAGAGTAATTAAAGTTGACGGGGGGCACTTTTCATAAGAGTATTTTGGGATTTAGAGAAATGTAACGGTACTCCTCCACGTTCCTTTGAACGGGAAAGTCTTTGGATATCTAGTTACGAACTCGTGTGTAGCATCAAGTCGTCAAAATCTTTGTTAAACGTTATAAAAACACGTCTTACATCCTTCGTCTTCCTTATTTAGTCTTAGACTGTTTGCTCTTCTTTCTTTCGGGCATTTTCGTTGACACTTGTTTCCAGATCCTATCATAGAGTATATCTTTACGTCCAATTTCCTCTTTATATTAGGTCGAGCCTCCTTCAGTCTAGCCTTTAAAGGCTTCTTTGGTGAAATTTCCGAACTAGTTACATCGGCAAGCACATTGGCGCCCATTTTCAAAGTCTCTTTACCGACAGTTTTTACACCTTGCTTGAAAAATGGCAACACGGTTCTGAATACCCGCCAAGAACAGGAAAGAAGCCATTACTTTTTGACAACGTTTTCCCCTGTACAAAATAAAATCTCAATTATCTAATGCTCCTCCGGTCTTATGTAAGTAATATCTGGTGACAGTGTGCAGTTCCATTATGTCTGTTTTGAACGAAACGTCAGAACTATAGTGCAGAAAAGTCCGTCTATAAATGGCAAGAAATTGCCTTAACCATTCCTTTAATCTATGCTTACAATTTTAAAGTTTTGTTGCACCAAAAGTATCCATTTAAGAGTAGAGAAGGAATTTTCAACCTTCATGCAGGTATTGCCGCGTTCTTCACACTCTACAGAGACGCTTTCAATGGCTTGCACAAATGTGTTGCCCATCAATTGCGGCACTATCATATTGTAATAAATGAGCATCTGTAAGGGAAGCACATGTATGGATCTACAGGATGTTTACCAATTTCCTGATCCACAACATGGTTCGAATGTTATCATCTTGGCTAGAAATGGTGATAAAATCAGAACGTATATGAGATGTCTGCATTCGTCATCGTTTCTATAGAAGTGCCAGTTACACTTCTTGGCTCCTAAGAAGGATTCTAGAGCCAGGATAGGGCTTTGTCAACGTTTATGTTGAAATGGTGGCTTTCATATGGACAGTTTAGGAGCATTTCTAGACCTAAGTGTTTTACGTTTGTTTCATAATTTGTTGTGTTTGATTCATAATTTCTATTTTCGCTATTCACTTCTATGGATTCTACAGGGCGGAATATTTTCTAAATAGCCTATAATTTGCTGTCGGTAATATGAGTGGTCGGTATAGCTTTGAGTTAGTACTGAAAGCGTTTTTCTCTCGTTATAATAACGAACAAAAATCTCACTTCAAATATCCGAGTATGATAGAGATGATGAAATGTAACAAATCTTTAGAATTTTTCGTTATACCATGTGACAATTGTAGGTTAAATTTGGAGTGTGTTACCAAAGTAGTCATATTGTACATTGTTCCAGTTATTTCATTATCGTGTTTTGTAACGTTACAAAATTTCACAGGATACCTAACCTTTTGCAGCGCTACTTCCCTCTCTTCTTGCAACCATTTCTTTCGGGTAAAATGTTTGAAATTCTAGAATTTGTATTATTGGTGAAATTGCTTTGTTTTAATCAGGCTAAATCAACAGTTGAAGCCAGGATCCAAGAATTAAACTTGTTTGGATTACCATTTTTCAGGAGCTGTTCAATGTGAACGCTGCACTATATTCATTTTTCTGGTTAATCGAGTAATTTATATGTGAACGAGATGAAGCTTTTCGACTGCGTTTGGTTGTAAAGCTATAATAGTTTGCTTCCCGGGCTATATCGGAAGTAGAAATGCAAGCAAAAAGTCGCTTTTATGTACAAGAAATTTTCTTTTTCTTTAAGGAAAGTCTCTTTTCTTCATTAACTTTCGCTAGCAAGTTTTATATACCTTTAAGTGCCTTGAGCGTTTTAAAGGCAAATTAATGTGGCATCTGCCACATTACCCTTTATTGGCTCAGATTTAGCACTTTTCAACAGTTTTTCTTGCAACGTGGGCTTGGCATTTGTTAGCACCGTCAAGTTTGCGTTCTGTCTTGCTACCAGTGGTATACTCAGTTTAGCAATGTTCGTCCTGCTTGTGTCTGTGCAAAAATGATGGAAATGTGCTTGTTAGTTTGTTTAAAATCTCGGCCGGGGGGGGGGAATTTGCATATTGTGAGCCAGGTCCCTTAATTCCAAATCCTTGTGATAGTAAAACCGTTAGAGCGTGATCCTAAAAGCCGCTTTGTGATACCCGTACTGATATGCTTTCTGATTAGGTATAAAATAAAAATGTATTTCTGCCGAGAGAATGCCGGTTCGATGTCTGTATTGATTAGGATGTATTGCTTGCAATCTAGCACTAGATAGTTGAGGAAGGTTTCTGTAGCTTTCTCAAAAATCTGTAACAGAAACCTAGAGTTCTTTGGCTCAACTATGTACACAGCCTATCAATTTGCATTTTATCTCTATTGTTTTTGTGTTTATAGATATAGTTTGATGTTTACTTCTTATGGAAACACGTTTGGTAGTATGTAAATAGTTCTAAAACGTTCGTAATGTGAATCTCTAGTGAAGAATTGACATTTTTGGCCTTTTACTTTGTACATTAAATCGTCTAAAATGACCAAGTTCCCTTTAATAACCTCCAAATCTGATATGCCAGCTTTTGTCACGAAGTATGGACTTGGTTTAGGAGAATATTCCGATGAATGACACCACAACACTTTTTTCAAGGATTGTCAAATATTTGAACTAATTAAACTTTTCACAATGTTGATTTTCGACACCGCGAAGGACCTGTAATTAACATGGAATACGGGAAATTAAATTTCTTCAAGTCGGGATTTATAAACAATGCGACGTGGCTGCCCATTAACGACTGCTGAAGAGACGTCTAAATGCGTGTTCTTTTATACCCTTACGGGTACAAATCATAGTTTTGAATCTATACACGTTTGTTGTCCACCACCCTATAGGTTTCCACCGAAGGATCAGAAATCATGTACCAAGTAATTTTCTTGAAATCTGGGTGCCTTTCAGTACTACTGACATTGTATTCTACTAAAAGGGCGTCCCCGATGACGTTAGAATTTACAATTTTAATATTTGAGAGTGGTGCCTTAAATTTTGCATATTCTCCCCACACTCAACCCTTATGGCATAATTTTTGGAATGATAGATGCAAACCTGGAAATATAAGCATACTTACCGCATTTCTCCATCTCAACTGTCATACAGCAAAAAAATGTCCCATATACGGCATCTATTCCCCGGTCTGTGCGCGTCAAAAATAAAATCTGTGGCAAAACCACACACCAATCTCCTAAGGCAGGAATATAGTTCGATTTTTGCATGAGCCATAACGATGTTAGTTGTGGAATTTAATTTTGGATTCCGCTCACAATGTCTCTGCACCTGGGCGGTTAAGAAGATGTATGAGTCTTGAACAATCTTTGACAAGCTCACAAGTGGACAGGATATTTCGTTGGTCATATTTTTTCCGGAAGAAGTTTACTATTAACTTTGCCTATTCTCGTATGTCAGTACCGCCACGGGTGGCCGAGGTCGTTAAGTCTCGGACTCGTGAGCGGGAGGTCTGGGTTCGAATACCGCCAGGACCGTCCTTCCTGACTGAGGTTTTTCCAGGTTTTCCCCAGTCCTCACAAATGGCAAATACCGGGGAGGTACCCTAAACTTCGGCCAGGAACTATTCCTTCTATAAAAATAAATCCTTTTCCAAAATATCATTTCATTTCATGTATCATCAGTGTCCATCGCCTGTGGTGCCTCTGTAGTAAAACGGGCGTTAAACACTATTCATTCACTTCGTCTGTCAGAATTGCTTTCGATGACGTCTTTATCCAGTGTTACACCTTACTTTTCCACATATCGCTCCACATACACCTTTTTGGCCGGAGTATCGCAGTCTTTGAGCCAACCGGAGGCGTAGATATTAATTTGCAGTACTGGTTAACATAGTACTGAGAAAGGTCCTTTTCACCAGTGGAGGGATCATAGCGTGTGGTGTCATATTTCCATATTTCAAATACATGAATCACCCTCTAACCTTCCTCTAGGGCGACTTTACTCGTCCGCAGCCTCGGTGCCTGTCATATATATTTATTTTATGTATTTGAGCACTCTGTCTGATATACCATCTCTGCACATGTGAGGCACAGAAAATTTGGATGAAAGAGTGGGGTATAAGAGGTAGCCCTTTTAACTTAAAGGAAATAACAGTCTCAAGGTAAAACATAGAAATACTATCAACGGGGGAAATCTTTTAGACTGACATTCCTTAATATTTATGTTCCATTAAGGGAAAAAAATTTGGATAGAAATTCCAAAACATCGAAATGTCATTAGGGAAACAACTTTTAGACAGAAATTCCTGAATATCGAAATACCATTAATACACTAAAGGGGAAACCCCTTTTAGACCGCAATTCTTAAACATCAAATGCCATTAGGGAAAAGCCTTTTAGACAGGAATTCGTAAATATCGAAAGCTATTAGGGAGAATGCTCCTATGAGCCTCCGAGAACAGGTAGAAACCTGCCGACCCTCGAGGTACACGGTACGGCTTTCCCCCACACTCAGTAAGCAAATGGAAGTTACGGGCGAAACAGCTTCTGCATGCGTTGGAAAAAGCTATTTTATATTTTCACAGCTTATTGCCAAAAATAATAAAAAGTCGCGCTTTTTGCTTTACAAAATAAGAATAAGCACACTGTATCACACTAAAAATTATTTTTCGCGCAACACAAATTGAAAAGTTCTTTTGTTGTTGTTGTTGTTATTGTTATTGTTGTTGTTTTGCTTCTAATATTCGCTATTGTATGTTAAAGGTCCAACGCGGGGAGAAAATATTCTTTGAATGCAACATAGCATCTCATTATTTCAATATGAGTGACAAATATTTTTGCGTTTTTAAATATATTTTACAACCACGCAACATTCACCATTCAATAAAATAATTGTCCAGAATGCATCCTTGCCTGAAAGTCCGTAAGGAAGCAAACTCACCACCATTTTGTAATTTGTATAATAAATAAAGTAATATCCCCTCTTCGTCTGTTCTTTGCCCATTGCATACCACCGAAGTTCGGCAAACCTACATGTCGTTAATGCAGTTACCCAAGTCGATAATGCGGGTGCACGTGGAGCTACCCGACCATGAAAGTCGGTAATGTCGCTACCTGCAATAAATAAAGTTAGCCGTAGGAGGGAAACATACTACTAACATTTCACATTCATTCATTAGACCCTGGATATATAAATTAAAGAAACGTTGAGATACATAAGTGCATCTGTGATTTTTAATTGTGTCCCGTCGTGAATCCCACTTTATCTGTTACGGTAGTTGACTCAATGGGATTAATCATAATCCATTAATGTTTAGGCACATGACCTATTGTGGATTCTTTCTGAAGAATTAAGTAAACACAATAGAGGCAGAATAGTGGAATTTTATGGCAATGTGGTGATAATTACGCCTGTTAGATAACATAGGACAATAATAGACACCGAAAAACACATTAAAATTCCCTCCTGCCCAAGAAAGGATAGAATACGATGGTCTACAGAAGAGGATTTACGCACTGAGGCCGCTAGACCGACCCTTGTGCATATGCTCCTAAGGGACATCTCAATATGTGCAAGATGCATCGGCCGACCAGGAATCAGAGGAGGCGGTACATGAGCAATCCCTAGCGTTTCCATAAATAAAAGTCCCAGATATCAGGAGAGCGATCCCTGATGGCCTGCAAAGGGTCTCGAGTCGGCCCCATACGGACCACACCAGGCGCTAAGACAGGAACATTTCCAGAAAGCAAGTCGCCGCCACACCACATGGCATGATCCCGCCTTGCGTGTTTTTTCCGACCCTGTAACTGATGCTATGGAATGAAATGAAAGGAAATGAGAGAGAGCGTTAAATTCTTTAAAAGTGAATTCGCCTAAATGACTAGGAAAACTCACGAAAATAATAATAATAATAATAATAATAATAATAATAACAATAACAAACGGAGTAGAATGGTCGGTCAAACAGTCATTGAACCCAGAGTCTATTGTTTGAGTCACCCCACTAGGTGTCCAAGGAAAGGGTCAAACTCGCGATTTTCAGGTCACCAACTACTTCCCGAAATGAGTATAGCCACCACACTTAAGTATCCTCACAGTTCCAATTAATTCGGATAAACATTTAATTTACATAATAAACTTTGAAATAGGATTAAAACAGTTCAGCTCCCAATAAAGAGCAAGTACCATATATTTACGCAAATCTAATGTGCATAATGTGTACCCTTTTGTCTGAATTCGAACATTTGGGTGCGCATTAGAATGCATTTAAAATATAAACCTCCTTCCGCTCGCTTCAACTTTACCACGCCAAGTTCTCGGTGTCTTTCGCTAAGCTTCCTTCGGCTTTGGCTAAACGATGGTCTATTATTGTTGTACAAATTGTATTAAAATATCTGAGTATGATATTTATGTAGACAGCTTCCCGAAGCATTCCGATACAGCAAACTGAGTGATATTCTTTTTTTGAAGACGTAATAAGCTTCTTGGGATTCCAAGAGCTGCCGTGATAAAATTGATCATACTAACGATAGCAAGAGTTAGGCACAAGTAGACTTTTGCTAGGCATCCAAGCTTCGACAAAGTACAGTTCAGCCGGAATGAAACGTCAGCATGACCAATCTTACTAAGATTGTCAATAATGATAATCTTGCTATAAAATGTATGTATATTTGTTTATATAAAAGAATTAGTGTAGTTAATTATATTATATAAACTCAATTTGCTTAAGAAAATTACCCTATTGTAATCAAACATGTCATTTGTATATGAAATAGATTATATTGAATTAAAGACATGTCTATTGATGTGCTCTTATAAAATATTTACTAGAAAGCATAAATCCCATGTACTGTAATTAAATTAAATTCATTGCAATGTATTGTTTCAAGTATCAGTTGAAATTTTCCCCTCAGATGCATATCCTATTCCCCAGAAATATTTTTGATAAACGTTTAAAATGTATGTACATTAGATTTGTGTAACTACCGTATTTAAAACAGTTAAAAACTGGTAAAGTGATTTCGTAAAAATGTAAGAATAATCTCGAAAGAAGATTCAACATTAAAAGAAATGAAAGAAGATTAAAAAAATATAGCCTAATAATAATTATCGGAAATTGCCGCTTTTGCATTTTTACAGTTTTAACTATATAACACATAAAAATTTCATTATTTTAAATACAAAGTACCAGATACAACTATGCAGCTAGATCCCATTTTCTCTGACAAGGAAGGGTCACTTCAGTTATTTTGCAGAATAGAACATTAGAACATTATTTAATTTTTAATAATTATAAACAAAAAATATTTGCAAAGGTTTAGCTGCTATAGTGTAACGATATTGACAGGAGTGAGAGGAGCTGAGGTGGTATAGGTTTCCCTATCTTATTGCAAACATCGTAGCGCTTGGAAGAGAGTTGTGTTGCTGTTGTCTATCAGAGCAAATCACCACAAGTGCGTTTGCAGTTATTGTTTTGTACAGTGCGGCGTTCATCTACAATGAGATACGCGGTAATTTTATCGGTTATTTTAATATTTCGAAAGATGCACCTACAATAAGAGCAGGATATATTCAAACAAATAATAAGCTTTTTGAAGAAAAAAGAACTATAAAAGAGGTTTGTGCACTTTCAAACAATGAGGAGGCATCATATAAGAAAATGATAGTCTTCGGCAGTCATCGGAAAAATTTATGCCTCGCCAAATCGAGAAAACAAAACTGGCCCCCATTGCAACGGAAGAACGAGGCGGAGTTAATGTAATCAGTGGCGTACTGGAAAGTGTATAGTACATACTTGAGAACGTAGAGTATATTAAACACTTCTTTTCATACATCCAAAATGGTATATAATGTATTCTCATTCCACTTGACGTTGTAAATGTATGCTATCACAAACAAACTGTAAAAAAAAAAGAAAAGAATAGAAAAGAAAAGAAAAATCCATCGGTACATAGGTACAGAACAAATTAACTTGTTAATTTATCTAGTTTAGCAAAATGAGGAATAGGCCTATAAGAACTAAGGTTTTCAAAAGAAAGAACATTAACAAAATAATTATAAATCCTCCGTGCAACGTTAGGAGATTTCATGCTATAGGAAGTATGTTTATTCGGAATCTGTTCCTTCTTCATTGTAATATATATATATATATATATATATATATACATATATATATATATATATATATATACACTCATTACGGTGTCATTTTATTTATTTATTTGTTTGTTTATTTATTTTACTTAGGGATCCAAGGTCATCATCCACACCACGGAGGAATGTTCCCATTTGAGCTGTATTATTTATATCAGAGCTCTTGTTCAATGCAAGGGGAAAATATTCGGATTACTGAACTTTTAATGCAATGACATTAACTATGCGTTTTCCTATATTTATTCGTCCAACTAATGTGCGACCGAACATCCTCAGTCTTTCAAAATAATTTATTTTTTTGAATTTATTATTCCAGCTACTCCCAAAATACATTTTTCACACATTCACCTTCTGTGAATGATTTCAAAGACTTGACGATTTCCCAGGCAGCGTAATAACTTGCAAGTAGTACCTAATTTGCCATTTCATCATTTGAATTATTTATTATTGACTCCATTTCCTTGATGACTACTTTTAATTGTTATAAAAAATTGTCTTTCTCGGCGTAGCCTAAAATAAATTATGCACATACTGTTCAATCGTGAGAACTGTTATTAATTTTCAATAATGTATTACTTTTAAGTTATATTGAATTACTTTGCTTTAACAAAACATTTTGTTCAACTCTAAACATTAAATTTCAAAACAAACATATTTCATATTGAAACACTCGCCTGTTAATTTGTTGCGTTCTTTATAATAATTTTCATAATGCCGTCTGATATTTGCTTTGGAAATACCCTTTAATATTTTTAATGGTTTGGAATATACCAAATACCTCACATCATCTCCATAAGGTACCCAAAAATATTCCTCTTCCCAATTACTGTTAAACTTTCTTTTGTAGGCAGAAGTCCGTGGCCTTGTTATCTCTAATGTAAATGTAAATAGACTGACTAGGTATTCCCGCACTGGTTTCATTCACTCTCTGAGGGAGGAAACGGAGGGTAAGTGCGGAGTGCAACATGGGTTGCCGTGTACAAGGGGTATATGTCATGACTGTAGATCGATTCATGATTCGAAGTTAAGCTTTCCCATCTTTGTCCTCCTGAATTAGGATTGATTGTTAATTGCTTTGTTTGTGGACGCTCTTTAACATCTCAGGTCATCAGCGTTCAATTCAATTCAGAACGTGAAAAGGCCGATAAATTTTGCTCAGAGGCCTCTTTTTCAGACCTGAGATTCTTTTTCGTGCCGTAAATGTACGAATGGGACCCACGGATTTACTTCCCTTCCGAAGGAGGTTTACGCCCGAAAAATCCATCGATCCTGGCCGGGTTTTAGGATAGATATGACACTCGCCTGAAACTTATATAAGTCTTGGCACAGAAAAATAAAAATAATGAGCACAATTGTTACAAAAATTCGAAGCCACACTCAAAAAATGTCACTCAGATGCAAACATCCAGCAGGATATAATAAATCGTGTAGTGGATACCATTTTATAGCAAAAGAGATAGAAAAACAAAAACAAAACATGACCTCAGATTGAAAATCTGACAAATCGAATGTTTTATTTCCTATTATTGGCTATTCGTTTCAAATAATGGTGTGTTTAATAATAAACAATATGATATATCATTAGTCATAGTATCCCATTGTAACTTTGTATAACGATATCTTCTGTTGTAAATAATCTGTAACAGCTAAAATTTATTTGGTGGATATACATTGTGTTTTTTCTATTAAATGTACTATACATTAATATAATTTGCGCCACAACATTTAGTGATCCTTCCATGTGACATAGTTACTCATACAAGTAACAGGCACCAGAGAGAGCTTGGGTCAGAAGTTAGTAGCATCGAATTTCACTCCAGGCCTTCATGTCGAGCTCCCATTACTTGTTAGGGCACCCCCAAGAGTCATCTATCCAGTTAAATGTACAAATTGCTTTTTGGTTAGGCGCAATATCGTCGTAAGCCTTCAGAAGCGGCTGTATATGTGCTAGTGTCGTCTTATTCCAATTAACTGCGCCATGTATGCCACTATAAATCGATAGGATATGGAACTGCACCTCGCAAAGCCGAAATGTATCTGTCTCTAAGGTCCAGTCCTGATTCATGCAAGGAAACTAATTACTGGCTGTAATAGTTTTTACTCTTGGGATCTCTGTAGAGAAGCGAAGAGCATTGCTGTTGAGTATGGCAAAGAAGAGTATTGCTGCCAGTATTCTCCTGGACTTGTCTCTCACTGTATGCGAGTTGGAAGTGCAAATGTGTCAGTTGATTTGGATTAGGCACCAAATGTGAATATCGAAACATTTTAAAGCCCCGAATATCCGAACTAATAAAGAATCAAAAGTACACGAAAGATTTTAAAATGATGCCGATGATTAAACATTATTTAAGTAAAGAAGTTTCCTGTGAAGTGTATACTTTGTGTATGTAAATTACTAGTGTTGTTTGTAATTCCTTTCAAGAACAATTTCAACCCGTCATGCTATCCTGACTGAGCAGGGAAATGCTTTGGACTTGCATTTGGAATATCCCGCGTTCAAATCCTTGTTGTTGGTAATCCTAGCCTGAGTTTTTTCCCCTGATCGCTTAGGCGAATGGCAGATTTGGAGCTTTCCTTTCAACTAATTTTCCGCTTCCCATTTCACTTCGATTCATTCCTTTGACTCTGTTCAATGTGAAAAGTTTCAGGCCAAGTGGGATAACGCTAGGTGCGGTGTAGTAGTGGTTTGCCCTTTGAAAAGTTTTTACCTCGATGTCTGATGTAAAAGAGGCCCTTCTATCAAGGTGATATATCATGCCTCTCCGATTTTGGCCGCCCTATGTTTCCCTAATCTCATCCCTTCCTCACATCTGTTCCTACCAATCCAAATCGATCCAATCAGTTTATTTCAAGATAGTTATATTATAATTTTAATATATTCCTTCACTTTCACGATACCTGATTTTATTTCATTCGCATATAGTTTTCACTCCTATGTCATTATACATGGGTACTTTTTACACACTTTTAAACACACATTTCCTTAAGTTCATCGATTTTTTCAATTTCTTTATTTTTATTGCTTCTTTCTTTCATTTTCTGTTTCAAATTCATAATAAATGCATAGTATTCGATTTCATAACAGTTTTTCCTGTTTTTATAGTAAAAAAATATTCACGAATCAATCAAATAATTCACCCAAAAATAATCGGGCGGTTATTACATTCATGTACGAGGGGCATCCAGAAAGTAAGTCCCAATCGCGCCTAGAGATGGCATCACTAGTCGGATAGGAATGCGTATGCGCAGGAATAGAGAGGAAGTATGTGAATATAATGCAGTAAAGTTTCAGCCTTGTGACGGTCGTGGTTATTGCGCTGTGCTAGGAGAAAATGGCTGCTCTGATATTGTCTCCCGCCAACTGCGAGGTTCGTGCAGTCATCCGAAGTTTGCATGCTCAAAAGCAAAGTCCGGCAGAGATCCATCGCCAATTGTGTCAAGTGTATGGACACGACATTATGTGCGACAGTATGGTAAGACGATGGTGCAGGCAATTCACAACGACGACTGTAGTGGCCGACCGTCCCTGGTGACGGCAGAAGTGTCAAGGCTTCCGGGAGACAATTTCGTGCACAAGGGAGCGAGACATCTGGGGAATTGACAAGAGAGTTCTGAAATTGTGAAGCGCCGGTTCTGCTCAATTGCTTGCCGCACACTTTCCAACACTTCTGCCGTCACTAGGGACGGTCGGCCACTACAGTCGTCGTCGTGAATATTGGTTCGTCCTTCAGTGAATTGCCTGCACCATCGTCTTACCATACTGTCGCACATAATGTCGTGTCCATACACTTGACACAATTGGCGATGGATCTCTGCTGAACTTTGCTTTTGAGCGTGCAAACATCGGATGACTGCACGAACCTCGCAGTTGACGGGAGACAATATCAGAGCAGCCATTTTCCCTTAGCACAGCGCGGTAACCACAGCAGTCACAAGGCTGAAACTTTACTGCATTATTCCCACATATTTCCTCTCTACTCCTGCGCATGCGCATTCCTATCCGACAAGTGGTTCCATCTCCAGGCGCGATTGGGACTTACTTTCTGGATGGACCTCGTATATAAATTACTATTGCTTCTAACCTACTCATACTGTATTCAAAAGTTTCTATCAAATTAATTTTATCCTGCAGCTTCTGCTAGCTTTAACGAAAGAAATAATTCTACGTTAAAGCTACCCAGCTTATATACATTGTGGGTGATCCCTTTGCGGCAGTATACTTGCTCCTATTCAGATATACAAAAGTTCAATAATTATTAGATTATCTTCCATACAATCGAAACTACTCTGGAGAAATATAAAAAATAAAATCCTAGTTTTTCCTTTTATTTTTACCGTTAGTACTAAATCTTAATGTAATAGAAAATATCACGTGTTGATAAACTAGTTCTCAACAGGGTGTCCTTATTAAATTGTAGCGTATACTAAAAGTATATCAATATTCGTATAGAATGCACGTATTTATAGAAAATTAAATTTATTTGTCTCAAAGTGTACCGCAGATATTGCATGTTATAGTAATTAACATAGCATGTTTAATAAGAAGGTCAGAATTTAGCAAAAAATGTTACCGATGCCGTGCCATGAACAAACGAACTTTTGAATACAGCGTTGCGCTATTTGACTAGCAGTGGACATAACAAAAATAAAAGGGCAAGGAAAGTATTATTACAATTTCAAGTTAACATGTGCTACAGAATTATTACCAGACACAGCTAAGTAAATTCTGCAATATTATTATTAATAGTACGAATGAATTAGTGCAAGCAACTTAGAACTAAAATATTCAATAATTCACTTCGGTGAATAAGAAAGAAGGAGGAAAAGATTAACAAATCTTGTGATCAACATTCTTTTTATACCAGCAACAAGCAGAGCATATCTATTTTGCGTATGCTACACTTACTTATAACCTAATTAAATTTCTTAAAAAGAGCTTTAACAATTCTTTTACTGGGCGTATGGGCGTATGCTCACAACGCTCGGCCACGCTCTTCTGGATAGAAAAAACAAAAAAAAAAGAAAAAGAAAAAGAAAGGAAAGAGGGCTTCCTAAGGAAATTAGAATGGGAAATTTTCTGCATTCCACATTATTTCCTGATCTTGCTCCCGAGTGATTTCCGTTCTTTACACCAAACTCAAGAAGCACCTCGGAAGCCAGAGATTTAAAAATGACGATGAAGTGATAATCGCAGTGAACGGATGGCTGTGGGAACAGAATATGGCATTGTACAGACAAGATGCTACAATACCGAAAATGCTTCAAAGAAGAATGATAAGTGTGTGAAGAAATAGCTTAGAATTTGTAGAATATTACTTAGTGGATGATCTTTGTAATTGTTGTAGCACATATAAAATTGAGATGTATTTAAACTGTGTTGAAAAAGTTTCATAATAATTAATTATTTTAATAAATGTTTAAGCAGAGAAAATCATTATCATTATGAGCAATGAGCTCCAAATAAGCGGTAGTGAAATCGAGTTTTTATCTTTTCATATTGCCTTTATATTTATTTTATATTGAAACTGTGTGAACTTGAACGTCATATAATAATATTTGAACGACAAAAAAAGAAAAATATATTTTGTATTTATATTTGCAATTATATTGCATGTAGTATGTTTAAATGTTATTCAGAGCATATTTCCCCAGAGTCTAT
Source organism: Metallyticus violacea (assembly GCA_030762175.1). Classification (NCBI taxonomy): domain Eukaryota; kingdom Metazoa; phylum Arthropoda; class Insecta; order Mantodea; family Metallyticidae; genus Metallyticus; species Metallyticus violacea. Next base: position 83,659,894 of record CM060832.1, on the reverse strand, counting down.
GATGTAGCTAATTTTAAAAGCACATTGAAAATATATGTTAAATTTGCAATTGTGTAATGAATTATTTCTAAAAACTCTAGAAACACCCAAGCTTTTGGGGAAAGTGTTGATACAATCAATCTTCTGTAGCAGATTGAAAACCACTGTATTAAGTTGAAATGCAAAAACAGATTGCCCAGAATCCTCCTATAGGTTTATACATTTCATATACAGATATTTACGAGATAAACAGTTTCTCACACTCACCTCCATGAGGAATGTATACTGTTGTCGCAATTACTTCCGTACAAAGATAATTAGATGTTTACCACGCGGCAAACCGACCATGCGTATTGGCAAATGTGCGAAACAGAAGTGACGTACCTCCTTCTCGCTCGACTTACACTAAGGAACATAAACAGCCAACCAACTGTGCGGATGCAGTGCTCTGTCTCAGCAAGTCAAGACGTCTGATGCCTTTATCGTCTAGCATGTTTGTTTTGTTGCTGATGATGATAATATGATAATACAACATACCCAACGTGGAATTGTGTGCTCAACATTCAGTAGTATTACATCAGAGAACATTCCTAAATGCTGATACTAGTACTAGGATTTCTATTGATTTAGGAGCTATGCAAACCACAGTACTCGCGCTAGTAGGAGGAGCCCATATGGGCTTGATGATCGGATGTCATCAAACAGGGAACAGCATCTGCCTTCATTTTTCGTCCTCCCCTCCTCCCACGTGGGCCTTGTCGACCCTCATTTGCTCATGGGGCGTTGGCTCGCTTATGATTGATTACCTTCACTTAAGTCGGTACAGACCCCGTCAACAACCAAAACATTTTGCGGTGTGCGGGCGTTATCAATGACCATCCCACGCGCAAACACGTCACACATGGAATAGTGCAATAACAAACCCTCAAGCTGATTGGGAATCCCTCCGCCTCTACTATCTGCTCAGTAACCACACAAACACAAAAAGTATGAAACGTTTGCTGGCATGTTTGGTGTACACAGAAACGTGTGAATCTCACCTGCAGAAAAATCATGAACATAAAAACTGGAAAAAAAAAACCTTGAAATGTATTAAAACCATACATTTTATGAAGAAGAATAGCATTTGTTACTCTTCTCTTTCCAGCGTTGTTTTCATATCTTCAAATTAATTATTATAAAACACTTAGTTACCATTGTAAGCTTTTATTTGTACAGATTTGACAAATCACACATTTAAGTAAACTTTCTAGATGTACTCTTTATGCGCAGTGATTTATTTCTAAAATATATCGGGGGGGGGGGGGATTAACTGGAGACTGGAATACCTAGCAAATTTTGTGCCTGTAGATTTGCTATTGTTTATACATAAAAGATGAGTCGTTATAAATGTTAGTATTTTGGAAGCCTTTAGACAACATACTGTTTCAGCTGAAACCGAAGACTTTAATTTACTGAAATAATCGTACTGAAAAGTTAAACTCATTCATACCTAACACTATTTTATAGCACTTCATTCAGACTCAGAAACAGCTTTATGTCTTGTAAAACCAGCCTGGGAAGAACTTCGATACTTTAGTCACAGAACAAGTGACACGAACAGAGAAATAGCAGTAACTAGTATCGGTGCCGATCAGCCTAACACTCCTCTTGTGAAAGGTTCCTTTTTTATTGCAATGTTTGTTTGGACCCAACTGTAACTTTTCGAAACTGTAACTTACTCCAAATAAAATTAAACAGCAATTGGACGGTGTATATGGGGAAGCATCCCCCTCATTTCTACCGTAAAAGAATGGGCCAAACTTTTTTCGAGTGGGTTTAGAAAGCATTGAAGACAAAGAGCATGCAGGTCGACCCTGGGAGGGCTCACTCCTGAAAACATCGCTCTTGTGGAAGGAGAAGTTATGCAAAAGGACGGCTCAAAGTTACAGAAATAGCAGCCTTGGGCCTTTCTAAGACAACAGTCCTTCGAATTATTATTCATGCATATTTAAACATGAATAAGATTAGTGCAAGATGGGTGCCTAGACTTCTTCCCTCAGTCCAAAAGTAGCAACGAGTCATCCGTTGTCAGGCATTTTTGGAGCTCTGCCGTGGCAACGATAAACGCGTTCTGCAAACCATTGTTACAGGAGATAAAAACATGGTCCCCTACTAGGATCTCTTGTCCAAAAGAGAATCAATGGAGTGGTGTAAACATGGCGAAGTACCGCCTCTAAAGGCCAAGGTCACTCAGTCAACCAAGAAGATCATGGCCACAATATTTTGCGACTGTGAAGGAATACTCTCCATTGACTTCAAGGAAAGGAACATCACAATAAATGGGGAATACTATGCTGATCTATTGCACAGAATACTTGCTTCTATCAAAGGGAAAAGGCGAGGAAAGCTGAGTGGCGGTGTGCGCCTTCATCACGACAACGCGCCTGTGTTACAAAAATACACAGCTTTTGTTGCAAAGGAATCTGTGAAGAAATGTGGCTTCAAGAAGGTCGACCATCCACCCTACAGCCCAGATCTAGCTCCCAGTGACTATTTACTCTTCTCAAAGCTCAAGAAGGATCTTCGAGGAAGGAAATTAAGTGAATTCAAAAGTGAAATGTAGTTTTTAAAATGACTAGGCTGGAACATTTTCATTTTGAAGTTCTTTCCAATTCAAAGGATTAACAATGGCAAATTTTCAGTATTTCACTCTGAACTTATTTATGCCAAAGGAGCATAAGTAATGATTTATTTAAACATGTAATATGAAAGAGAATGTAAATTTCGTTCTTTTATTTTTTTAATCACTGCATATGTTTTTGTTCAGAACAACAATTACATTAATTTTAGACATACATTTAATTTCTTTAAGTGCACTTTTAGTTTAAGATACGGCTCAAAATATTGATACATTTTATTCTAAGATACTGCACATCTTTCCTTTTACCTTTAAAGATGATCAAAAAGCTTTGAAAGCTAAAAGTATATTAAAATTATGCTTTTTATAGAAATCTGAGAAAATATGCATTTACTATATATATATATATATATATATATATATATATATATCCGTTGCCGCATACTTATATTTATTTATGGTTTTCCCAATAATTTACTATTTTGTACTAAATAAAAATTCACTCAAGAGAATGGCCGAGATTGAATACTGTTGAGTTAAGCGATAAAGGCAATCATTTGCTTTAAAAGGCTATACCAGCAGCGTCCTGGCTGGTGACAAAGTATTTGTTTCCTAACATGTGGCTATAAAAAAAATATATATAATGTAAAATTTCTCCTATAGTGTTAGGTTCACTGAAAGACAATGTTGTTAATAAATTAAATGCATCTCAAAATGCGGATATTGCACCCAAAAAGCACATTGCTTAACAAGATATGAGAAACAGGGACGATGTGTTGTTTTTGTTGTTGTTGATTTGGTTTATTTGTGGATGCTCTTTAACATCTCAGGTCATCAGTGTCCCATTTAATTCAGGGCGTGAAACAGCCGACAAATTTTGTTCAGAGGCCTCTTCTTTCAGGTTCGAGGTTCTTTATCGTGCTTTAAATGTACGACATCGGACCCACCGCTTTACTTCCCTTCCGAAGGAAGCCATACTTAGGATATTTACCCCCGGAAAAATCCATCGGTCCTGGCCGGGATCGAACCCGCGATCTTGGGAGGAATGATGTGAAAAACGCAATCGTACATAATCCCTTGACTCATCAGATTCTCAGGTCACAGGGGCCTTATAACGGAGAAATTTCTGATATAAAAGGTTGCTTACATTGGGTGGGAGGAACATTTTACTAGTGTAGGTTATGGAGCATAGATATCTTTCATGCAAGAGTTTGAACATTAACTTGTTGATGAGGCCTAGACAATTGACATAGTTCGTAATGAAAGAAGAACAGCATTTTTCTGACTTTCTATAATAATAGCTGTATCTGTATTCTACACATTTCCATATACTTTAATAAATTAAATTACGTAAAGAGTTTAAAATTGTGCTAGGATGTAGATTTCATCAAGGTGGCTTGAGACAACTTCAGATTGACTCATTAATACAAAAGTGTCACATTACACAAAGTTGATGAGCTACACCGTAATCATTCCAGAGACTGTAGAAGGATCTTATACAAGAAATTTGAGACTGATAATCTGTAGTCTGTCTCTTCAAATTTCAAAGTAAATATAATATTAAGATTCTAAAGAACTAGTACGCAACTAACGAAATTCATTCATTTAAAATCATACGATACAACAATTGTGGAGCATGCCTCTAGATCAGTCAGTATGACACTGGCGTGAAATAAAGCCTGGCAAATGCAAATAATTTTTATCGAATTCAAGTCGGGTTGGTTGCTTTCTTTTCTTCCATTTTTTTTCCTTCCTATCTTTGCATGAGCATACCTTATAAAACAAACAAATAAAATATTCTGCTGGACTTGAACCTACTATCTTCAAATTACGGTTTTGTCGCCCTTTCCATTAGATTACACTGTCAAGTGATAGCTTTCTCTGTACTAAGCTACTCAATACGATAATTCAGTAAACCGTTGTTCAGTGCGGTGTTATTATATGATTAGTAGGAGATTTTCAACTTCTCAATCAGCATATAATTACGTTATCTTTTTGTACACCATAGATTCGCTATTTCCAGTTTGTCTAAGACCCCTTTACAAGTTCTGAAATAGTGTGGTTTAGGGACACCCGTTATAATTTCAAACCACTTTATTGAGTACACTAGACGTCTACACTTGGCCTTCCATTATTCAGTTTTCTGGTCGCACTCCTTGCGGCGGACTGTACTGAACTAGATGATGGAGCTAATGATGGGAATGAAGTTAACAATGGATTAGTTGACCGAAAGAGTGACATTGAAAATCGTAGTACATGGAAGTAGCCTGCCCAAACGCAATTTTGTCCCCCATAATGCTATATCCGCATAACGGGACCTGAGTGGTCTTCGAGAAAGGTGAATACTCTGGACTTTTGAAATGTCAATTACCTAATTATGCACAGCGGGAAATATAATGGTTTACAATGTGTAAATCAAACAATTTTAAAATTTCGTTTTAACCCCAACTCCATTTTCAGGCATAGATAGGTATAGGTATAGGATAGGGGCAAATGGACGGATGGAGGGATGGACGGACGGATGGTCGGATAGATAGATTAGATAGATTAGATTAGATCGATTGGATTAGATTGGATAGATTGGATAAATAGATTAAATACATTAGATAGATTAGACAGATTAGATTATATCAATTAGGTTGATTAGATATATAGATTAGTTAGAATAGATACATTAGATTAAATACACTAGATAGATTGGATAGATTAGATTAGGTAGATTAGATGGATAGATGTATGGATGGATGGGGGGATGAATAGGTGTGCATTTTTTACATAAATGTTACGATTTTTTTATTTGTAGATGCCTAGTAGGTACGATTGATGCAGATGGCGATAGATTATTAAATAATCTTCCCATAGGTAGAACAGCAATAGCTTCATTTCTTCGGAATTCGCTAAAAAATGAAGAACGCTTTATTAGAAACATGAAATTTGTTTATTCAAGTATAAAATTGCTGTAATGCATACTTCAAATTCAATAAATATGCATAATTCTTGCTCTTTTTATTCCAGCCGCTTATCACTTTATTTCCCGATAAACCTTTTATAATATCATTTTCTTCGCTACAGTTACTAATCTAAATCTACTTTCGAATGCCTGAGAATTGGAACTGTAATTATCTATCTTTAAAAACTAGATGTTGTTTTATGTTTTATTCAGTAGGTCAAGGATTAATATAAAATTTCTTGGTATGCTCGTGATGCCTCAGTAGTAAGAACGGGCGTTAAACACTATTAAAATAACCTCTGATCAACCGCACAGTGTACATGATTGATAGTTAAACAAGTTGTTTCTATTTATTTAGAATAAAGCGTTTTCTTATCTTGTATCTGATGTGGCATTCATAGGTAAAGTTTAAGTATTGTTGCATGTTCAGTAGAAATAGCGCATTAGCCATGACATAAAACAATCCTTATATATGCTTTAATTTATAGTGAAACAAAATGCGTTTTATAGATGAAGCAATTGCAATTTGAAAATGTCGACCTTTACTTATATATGGCGGATCAGGTAACGTTTCGTAATCTAGTCATATAAAGCCCTTTTTAATAAATATTACTGATACAAATCACTTTTATAATACCTTAGGCACAATGCTGCAGGTGACTGACAGGAAAACATTTATAATAAAACAAACGAATGCGATCAAAGTAAAAGCAAAAAAGAGTATTTTACATGAAAATTTTTTTATATTTATATTGATGAAAAATACAACTTATCTGAAGAAAATATCAGTGCAAAAAACTAAACAAAGTAGGAGAAACTTTAATGGAAAATAGCCTCAATAATTTGTGAAATATCATTAATAATAATAATAATAATAATAATAATAATAATAATAATAATAATAATAAACGGTTATAGGTTTGTAAGGTTATTCACTCAAGGATGTAGCAGAAAAGAGTACCAACAATTCTAGCTATTTTTTCACCGTCTTTCATGGATATCTAATAGCTTGTGTAAATTAGTCAAAGTGAGACACTGGTTTAATAATTGAGCAACTAATTTATAATAAGGTCTATACATGAAGTTATACACCCTCGTATATGATCCACGGTTATAATAAGGGGTCCAGGCATTTTTAAACAAGTGTTAGGTCCTTTTAAATTAGTGGTCACATTTTAATTTTTTAAAAGAAAGTCGGTATATGCTATTGAAACAGAATACAAAAATATTTTCCCGAAAATCAGTAAAATCGGACTATTATCAAAAAGGCGTGGTACCCAAAATTTAATAATCCCTCTAGCTGCATTAATATTTATTTCTTGTGACGAAACCTCGTATATAACATTTAAATAAAATAAGAAAAATAGTTTTTGAAAATCACAAAAATCGGATCATTAGGATTGGGGGTTCACCTGAAATCCAAAATTTAAAAATCGCTCTAGCGGCACCAATATTTGTTACTTCACAACAAAATTCGGTATGTACCAGTTAACTAAAATAACAAAAATAGTTTCGGAAAATTAGAAAAAATTGTAGCACTAGGAGTAGGGGTATTCAAATTGCAAGAGTGCTATTGCCTTTAATTTTCTCTATATTGTTTTAAAATAAAAGGATATTTTAATTTAATATAAAACTGTGTTTATAATTATGCATATTTTTATATTTAATAAAAGAATTGTCGTGAAGACAGTAAATGCGAAACATTTATCCAATATTAAATTTGAGAATTATAGTTCTTAGTAAAACCGTTCTCTAATGACCTTCAGAAAATCGTTTTATGAAGGTCGTTACATATTTTTATCATTTAAAGAACATTTAAATTAAATTTCAAAGTCAATGAAAATGAAGTAACGTTCGTTTGTTTTCATTTGCTTTGTACATTGTAATTGTTTCTCAACATCTTGTTTTTGTAACTAGAAACTTTCTGTCATTTGTCTCTATTTTAGTGAATGTAAAGAAAATACCAGAGCTCATTTCATAAACATGGTTACATTTAAAAATGTTTAAAAATATCCACACAGTATACCTTTGCATATTAGTAGTCATATGCTTCATTTAATTAATGGTATAACATTAAATTTTATAGTTTAATCTCAATAATAATAATGATAATTCTAAAAATATAGTTTCTCTTTTTTATACTTATAGGTTGCAAGAATTCTAATTTCTTTTCCCTAACACCACACAGTAATTCTATATTTTATCTGATTTCATTAATTAATAAGGCCTAATTTGAATTTTATATTCATTTTTATTAAAAGTTGTTCACCCAGAATGTATGAATGAAAAGTGTTTAACTCACGTTTTAGCTGCAGAGGTCCCACGATGGACATTGATGATACATGAGAGGAAATGAAATATTGGGAAAGGATTTATATTTAAGGAAGAATCATTCCAGGCCTAAATTTAGGGTACCTCCCCGTAATTTGCCATTTATGAGTACTGGGGAAAACCTGGAAAAAACCTCAGTCAGGAAGGACTGTCCTGGCGGTATTTGAACCCAGATCTCCCGTTCATGAGTCCGCGACTTAACGACCTCGGCCACCCGTGGCGGTGTTCACCCGGATGAATTCGCTTAGTTTACACAGCTTCTGTGTGACGGACTTTTTAAACGGCAATATCAATCACGTTTCTTGGTTTAAGCCTGAAATTCAGATACACAACTTTTTTTAATTTTCAAATTCATACGATTACGTACATTATTGATCGTTAGGAAAACACTGTTACTCTAACTTTAATGAATTGTGTGGTATTCTATTATAAAAGCGCGTTGTTGCTTCTTATGGTCGCATTAACGACAATTCTATTAAAAGTAATTAAGACAAAAAAGGACATTAAATTCAAAAGTATTATTTATCTGGTGGATTACGACGATATTACTTTATAAAGACTTAACAGTATATCTTACAACTTGGATGCTATATATTTCTTTAGCTTATAAGCCAGTGCGTGTATATTTGATGCTTTTTGCAAACCAATTTTCGTGGTCTGCATATGAAGGCTTTGAGCACATTTTCACCTGGCGTCAGTTTGTGCGGGTGCCGAGGTGATTCAACTGTGACCCGCATTGGCGACAGGAAATGAATAGAGCTTTTCGCCGCGACCCCATTCATTGCTAAGAGGGCAAAGAGAGTCGATAATGTACGCGCAGTTGGAAAAACCGAGTGCGGTTTAAAGCGAAGGGAATCATAAGCCGGTACTTAGCTTACATCTGCTACTCTAATGATGGCAACATTCGTTATCTGGCCCAGTCACAGCAAACAATAACCGCGTGACTGATACGCTATCAAAATATGTACATATAAAATGTTGCAGCTGTTAACAGCAAAAATGTGTTCACGAGTATAAAGGTGCGTCTGGAACACTTGAATTTTAAAAAAGTATCTAAAACAATTTATAAGACAGGCTGCACTGTTCATACGTTCATGTAGGTATATTACATGTCATTACTTATTATTTATTTGCAAGTAATGCTCCCTAAGTTTCCTTATTTTCACTATTGTTTCTGGAAAAATATGGCTGTTCTTCCAAACGTTTGATATTAAATCGATTATAGTTCGAGAGTAAGTTGCGTTTACCCTTTTAATTTGTAAACTAGTTGTCTTTTATTGGTGCCGCAATACAAATCCATAGCGAGCTTTTTTTTTTTTTTTTTTGATAAGTGTGTAACTCCCGATTTTACTACTGAGGCACCACAGGTGGAAGACACTAATAATACATGAAATAAAATGATATATTGTGAAAGGATATTTTTTAAGCAAGGAAGCGTTCCAGGTTTAAGTTTACGGTACCACCCGGCATTTGCCAGGACTGAGGAAAACATGGAAAAAACCTCAGTCAAGGAGGACGGTTCTGGCGAGATTCCAACCTCAGACCTCCCGCTCACGAGCCCGCGCCTTAACGACCTCGGCCACGCGTGGTGGTCAGCTTATTTATGAAAAGTGATGCTAATCAATTAAAAATAAACTAGACCTTTATTGAAAACATCTCAGATTATTATATTTTGAAAATATCAAACCATTCACTTAGCTCAAGACCTACTCAGCAGCGAGGACTGAATCGAACAATAATCCATCTCTTACTGATAGCCGGGCGACACTGGAATCGGTAGTAGAAACACTACTGGTGGAAACATTACCTAAGCGACAGTTCAGTAACTTCCAATACACTTAATAAGTGGTGTATTACATGTTTTCAAGGATATGCTGGGTCTACCTGCATTTTTTCCACACATTCCAGGTATCTGCTTATGAAATCACCCATTAAGCGTCTTAATTCTTTTTGAGAAATTAAATGTACATCTTGACAAATATTATGCTTTAAATCGCCCAAAGTGTGTATACGTTATTAATTTATGAATCGCATTACGACTTGCATGTCGATTATTTCTCTTAAAATAATCTGACACCAAGAGTGGGCTCAGTACGTGCAATAATCACTCGTTCAGAAATAGAATAACTAGGTCTATTATTTGCGTTAGTGTTCTTAGCAGACTTTACCCTTGGATTAGACACGTGTTATTCTTTTATTGTTCAAATGACATTGACTGAGCGGCTTGAGACTCAAGACCAACGTAGTAGTTCGGTAAATCCTAGTCATCCCCAATGAAGCAACAACGCTCTATTTTGTACTAAAATATTTAATTTAAATCCTTATTACTTATTTTTCCTTTTTTGTTTTTTTTATTTATAAACATTTGAAAGTGCTAACTAAACTCAAAATATTATTTTTCAACTATTTTTTATTTTATATTAAAAATAAGATTATCCATTAAAAATATCCATAAACTTTACAGTTTAGAATCCGGTAATGACTAAGATGCAATACTCTCATTATGTACATTTTAAAATGTTTGGTGATATGTGCCTTCATTTCAGTTATGCTGTCTACATACCCTAAAATAATGAATATCTAACCCTCTCATATGATATTAGTAATAACAATAATGATGCCTTTGGAACTGGGGATTAATTAAACTGATCTAAACATTATTTTGTAACAGTAGTAGCATAAACTTTCGTATAACAAATGAGAACGTGTTCACTGATAAAGAGAGAGACGTTTTCTTTAAGGTAGTAAGAAAAAGAAATGCAATATAATGTTCAAATATTGCATGCTTAGTCGTTACTCGCAGAATTATAATCGTAACAACTTTCCAGTTTAATTTTGAAAAAAAAAATGTTCATGATTTGAGTTGAGTGTAATCAGCTTCAACTGCGAGACGCAAAGTAAGTACAAAGTATAGAACGAAATCAATCAATCCCTTCTGAATATCTGAGTGAATAATGGTAGAATTAATGGTACCACAATAAATGGCACGCTCAACAGTAGTAAATTCGGAGTATAATATTCTTACTTCTGTAGTTTTACTGTTGCTATAAATAATTTAATTTCTCTCTCTCCGTTTTACGTATATAGTTACATGAGTATAAAGGTATTGGTTTCATAGGTATTTAATAGACATGGAACATTTTCTACGGAAACCAGATATCGAATCTAGAAGATTAAATGCATGAATTTAATAATTAATGCTAAAATCAAACAAAAATAAAAATTTCATAATTATAGTCAAAGATTATAAGTAAGAAGATATAAGCCTGACGACAGCTAGGGTACATGGCATCAAGGGAGAGGTTAGAGTCGATGACTGAATACAGTAGTAGTAGTGGTAGTGGTAGTATCTTTATTGTTATAAAATTCTATATATGCATTACAAATATATTTTATGCATGGATCATGGGCCGTACAGGTTTAAGTACTACAACACACAATTAGATAGAGGAACAAATAATAATAATAATAATAATACAAATAAAATAATTTTAAAAATGGAAATAACGATATTTACAGATATATATATATATATATGTGTGTGTGTGTGTGTGTGTGTGTGTGTGTGTGTGTGTGTGTGTGTGTAAACTTATTAAATTATTTATAATTACACTCTAGTTATCGCGTTCTAACCATAAAATAAATTGCGTACTTCGGCTAGAAAAATACCTGTATGTGATTCGCAGAACCTAGCATTCCAATCGGCCTCTCATTGCCTTAAAAGTTTTCCTAGGAACAACGTTTGCCTCAGGTGTTCCCAATAGGTACACTCTGCCAGAAAATGTACCCATTTGTCATCCCCTCGAAAAATGGGTACATTCTCCTACCAGAACTATTCGTTATTTCTTGAACCTTCCAACTTCCCAGTCTAAGCCAGGTTATTCCTGACTTCGCCTTTCTCCCTAGAACGAACATACTCATATGTCTCTTTACCCCAAACTAAGTTTAATTTCATTCCATTTCGTGCTGCACTCTGCCTCAATTTCCAATCTGCTGATATCCTCTAGCCTTATTTTAACCGCTTTCATATCTTTTTATTATTTGCATTGCCTCGTTGCATATTGAACCCAAGTCAATTCCTCTGAGTCGTCTTTTCACCTCTGCAGCGCAAAACTTTGGTGTTATATTTTTCATCTGGTGGCTATAGCATTTTGCGCGAATTTCTGTAACACTATGCAGTATGGAAATATTATAGGTAAATACCGTTTTATTTCAGTTTTTTTTTTTTTCGGTTTAAAGTTTATGCTGTTGTGTCTTTCACTTAGATACTAAATTTTATTTATGTACGCCTGCCAATCGCTACTATAAATTTTGAAATAGAACCAAACTTCAATTTATTAATGTGTAAAATCCGGTATTTCTGCTCCATTCATACCTCTCTTGAGACGCACAGATTTTCTGCTGTTGCACGACGCCGTTTAACCTAAGCAGTTATCAAATTTCCCAAGAGGATCCCTCGGGTCAAGCACTTGTCTCCGATCAGCTTCAGAGAACCTTGGCTGCTGCTTCATATTCCACTGGGAATCACGGAGTTTGTCTAACTTGCAGAATAGAAACTACCTCGGTCGGTGTGCACTGCTTTTGCTTTTCAATTTCCAGAAATTAAAACTTCGCTTTCGAGGGACCAAGAATTGGCCAGCCTAAAGTGCAATTTTATCGTAGATTGTCTTAGTCGCTACAACAATTTGGGCTAGTTTCCTAATCACGAACCGCTAAATAACCAAAACATCAATGAAAATTAGAAACGCTGTTAAGGGATTTGCATAACATGTCTAGCATAAAATTTTGCAATATAATATACTTATTTATTTTGTAATATTTGTTACGTTTACGAAAAAGGTGCATAATATAAAACTAATTATATTTTAATAATAGTTTAGTGAAGCATTATTCGAACTGTTTAATAAGAGGGAAATTTTGTCTCACTTTATGGGCAGGCATTTGTTCTAACGAAAAGGGAACTCTACGTCAGTGATAATATCTAGGAAAAAATATATAAAAAAAGAAAGAAATCTATTTAGACATCATCATTAAATAAAATGAATTTACAAACAAAAGAAATGAAATTAAAAAATGGTACTCAAGGAAATAAGGAAATGTATCTAAATTTGTAGGGTACTTTGGTCAAAATAAAAACGTGTAATAAACAAGTGTACCTTCGAGCTTCATAAATTGCGTTTTCAGTTATTTTTAACAAAATATATGTGTATATACAAATAAATAAATTAATACGTGCAGAGATACTGTAACTGCAACTACAAAGCTCGCTGGTGGTTAGGCTCAGAAAGCAAATTCACTCTGACCAACTTGGAGGTTATCCTTGGCGTTCATAACATTTATGTGAGAGACAAAGGAAAGGACAGTGCGCATCCCATTGCGTGTGACAGATGACGAAGGGAAGATTAATAATTTACTTGGAAGTGGAGACAAAACCTTTCACTTCATCCGGGTCACAACGTCAGCTCCTCGTCACTGGTGTCGAGACAGCGATTCATTACTTTTCCTTCTTTTCTCCTTGCCTCTCGCTCCATTTCATTTGGTGGCCATGCCACAGACTTGCGGCCACATAAACGCTTCACGGCTGCTGTGTGAACTCGAGAAACATTAACAATGCTGGTGCCTGGCTCCTGTAAATAAAATATTCAAGGGGTTAGTAGCGAGAGGAAGTTCCCTATTCCCCTGACGCCACCGCTGTCAGTGTCGGAACGGCTCTTGACGATCCTACGATCAGCAACCAAATAGCAAAAGACAATGTTGTATTGAAAATGCTAAAAAAAAAAAAAAAAATACAAACTACAAGGAGTCTCTACCTATCTGGTTCAGGCCATTTTAGGTGTACCTCCTTTGATTAAATAAATTGTAATACATTGATAATTGTACACTAATCCTTTATCTAAATTCTAAATAATTAAATAAAATACAAATTTTCCACCTAGAATGCATCAGGCCCCGGTCCCCGGTTCATCTACAGTAGCCTCTGGAATTCCAGGGGACTAGGTCGCGACCCAACCCAGGGGACTAAATTGAAATATTTCCCTTACTGTCCTATACCATTATTTTATCAACTAGCTACAGTCTCTACAAACTATTTATTCTTTTATTTCACAAATACCAACTGTAGTGCTATATATATATTCACTTTCTAGAGCAATTTTCAATATCCCAAGCTCAATAATTAATAAATGTAATATAATTACTCTTGGAACCGTTCCCAGATCAATGACATTTTTCATAATTATACAGGTATTCTTTATCGTCTAAAATTTATCTAAATTACATATCTATCAACTTATAATTTCCATTTCATTTTTACCTTCCATAAGAACTCCCCTAATTTGAATGCTATATATACGCCTGCGGTTAAATATACAGAATAAGTGTGATTGAGATTTATGAACATCAGTTTAGAACTGTGAACATTATTTCAAACTTCTTTGAAAAGTGAGAGGTTCTGTATTCTATATACTGCAGGGAGTTATTCTTGTGTGGCATTTCATAAGCGGGAACACGCCGCTAATTGTGGAATTTGTACGTTTAGTATGAATAAGATAATTTATTTGAGTTATAGTTCATGAACTAAAATATTATAAACCTTTAAGAAGGTCCTATTTGGTGTGAAAGCACGGAATCCACTAAAAAAAGTTTCCATTCTGTGACCCAACCATATCATGTCTACTCAGTGAAAGAGTCCTTATATTGTTGTTTCTTTTTTTTTTTTTTTTTTTTTTGAACACTTTCACTTTCTCAAAATATATTAACTGCCTTAGACAAGTCTTTCAAGCAAGTCTTTGAATATTCAAAAGTTGCAGTTAACCCTATGACTTCATATGGATAATAGATAAATTCTCTTTAAGCAGTAGAAAATTGACTCTAGCTACCGTGAACTTGACTGTCAACTATGGGAGCAAACGCGACTCAAATGGTTCATATCTGTACGTCTTATCCATTATAATGTATTGAAATATAACACTAACGTTTTAGCCTGCAGAAAAGGAAAAAGGACTCATTGTTCTGGGTTCAATATGGCAACAGACAATGCAAATAATAAGAACGTATGGAAAAGGGTTAGAACAAGGCTAGAAGTTATCAGCAGGCAGGAAATCGGGGCAGAATGCAACACGAAAGAATCCTTGAAAATATCGAATGAAATTAAACTAACCTGGGGTATATGATCCTTCTAGGGACAAAGGCGAGATAAGGAATGGCTTGGTTTAGACTAGGAAGTTGAAAGGCTCACAAATAACGGATATTTCTGGTAGGAGAATCTTCCCACTTTATGGAGAGAATGAGCAGTTTGTACATATTTTGCCAGAATGTATCCACTGAGAACATCTGAGAAAAACGCTCTTTCCTGAAAACAAGGCAATGGCATGCTGGAACCTGATTACGAACCACATTAATTCGTTGAACATGGGAATTTTCCTAGCCAAAGAGCTCGAAGCTAGAAGCAATTTATTTTACGGTTAGAACGCAATATCTAATGTAACTATAAATAATGTAATATGTTTACATCCATATATCTGTTAATATCATTCTTCCCATTTTTAAAATGTATTTATTTACTTTGTTAATATTGTTTTATTTGTATTATTATTTGTTTCTCTTTCTAATCATGAATTATATTTAAGCACATATGGTCTACGATCCATGCATAAAATATATTTGTAATGTGTACATAGAATTTTATAACAATAAAGATACATCTTCTACTTATAATGCATTTGGAGCATTATCGACAAAAATGTTGGTGTTTAGTTTCATAGGAAATTATAGTTAGTTAATTTCTGATCATAGGCTGGTAGAGTTCTGTCATTTCATCAAAGTTTGGAATATTTAAAGCGTTTGAGATACCTTTGAAAGCAAAACTGAAATGAAAACGGCAAAGTTGTGCACAGAAAGGCAACAAATTGCTCATCATTAGAGAAAAATACTGGAAAGTAGCAATAATTGTGACCAAAC
Source organism: Metallyticus violacea (assembly GCA_030762175.1). Taxonomy (NCBI): domain Eukaryota; kingdom Metazoa; phylum Arthropoda; class Insecta; order Mantodea; family Metallyticidae; genus Metallyticus; species Metallyticus violacea. Next base: position 83,644,055 of record CM060832.1, on the reverse strand, counting down.
ACAAAGAACCAAAATTTGTCACTTCCTATTTTTCTTTCTGTGAAGACGCAACTAAGAAGTTTCGGAGTTTTGGGAATAATTTTCAGCTTTTTAATTAGACATTTCTTACAAGCTCCTTCACTCGCTGTATATAACCTGTCACCCAGGTAATTCGGAATCAGAAAAGTTTGTATTTGTAATGGTTTATTTAATTTTTTGGATTACTTTAATTGCAATTGGTTTCTCTTTGGATAATATTTTATAATTGATTTTCTGGTAAATTTGCCATGGTAATGAGGTTGTTTAGTCACACTTTTCCTATAAATTTCATTATATTGTTTTTATATAAGTAAAGTTTATACATGTTAAGAAATTATTGTTTTTTCCCAAGATTTAAATGGGGCCAGCCTCTCCATCACTTTTTAGTCCACACTTTTGTTCTAAAGTTTTTAGGGTATTGATTTATAAATTATTATGCTTATCGCCGCTGTCCCTTTAATGAATGTAATACCAAGATTTATCATGCTACATTGTATTAATATCTTTTTTTTTTTTTTTGCAACCTTAAAATTATTATGTGTAATTTATTCTAATGACTTGTGTTTTTAATTCATTTTATTTAAATAATTATTGTGGAATTTTGTCTAGGTATCCTTCTCCTTTCCGGGTTACCTCTATGGGCTTACTGTTTGGCACTTTCCACAAGTCGACGCCTGCAAACATCAACAACGTGGGGATGTTATTTAAAAGTTTTTTGGAGATCGGTGTAGTCTTACGAAACATGTATTCATAATGAATACTATCGGGTTAATGTATTTCAGCATTGGCAGTAAAAGATAAAAAATTATGCATTTAAAATTAATTTTATTTGCTTTCGAATCCAAAATGTCGATAGTTCACTTGTAATAAAAAGGTATTAATAGGATACAGTAAAGGAAAAATTCCAATAACACCTTCACTAAAATACGTATATCTTATTTAAATAGTACTTTCTTTTTTCCTTGTGATAGTTTGATCACATTTATACGCTAAAAGAATTCCTCTATCATTTATACCAATTATACTAACCCTAATTTAATCTCATTTTAGGAAAACTTGTTAAAAGCTTAATACTAAGTAATTAATAATTGCAATTAGATAGGTTTTCTTCTGTTTCTATTCTGTCCTCTTCAGCTGGCTTGAAGATAAACTATTTTCGCTGCTCATTTACACGCTGCTCAATTTCGTATAAAAGACTGTTTAAAAGCTAGAAGAATTTTTCGAGAAAATTTTCACAAAAATTGTAAGACTTTAATGTTGCTACTCGCACTATAATAAATATCAGCATAAATTAATTTTTAGTATTTTTATTACGAAGGCACCGTGTAATTATTTACTTTGACTTTTGTAATAGATACAGAAAATATAGCGCTACGAAATGTATTGCAAATGTCGTTGAAAAAGTTTATAAAATCAAGTTTAACCTTGCTTCTGAACATGGTCTCCGTGTACTTGTTCAGTAAGCTCCTAATGTTTTGAGTGGTGCAGTTGCCAAACTCTTCAAAATATTTATTAAAATGCCGGCTTCGAAGAAATTTTCTTCTCACTGAGACAATTTTTAAGCCCTGAAAGATGCAGAAATCGCTAAGGGCTAATTGCTCGGAATAGGGTGAATGAATAATCAATTAGAAACCTGCTAAGTCGTTGCGTCTATCGTGTACAGGTCGTTGCGATTATCTCAGCAATAACTACTTTTTTATAGACCGACCTTCACGTTTACTCCTTTAATTCATCTTCCAAACGATTCAGCAATGTTGCAACTTGAATCCTTCCCAAAAAATGATTACCACACACATCCAACCAATAAACGATCTTCGAGTTCTTCAACGCAGCTTTGCTAATCGTTGTCAAGTACTTTAAGTATTTGCGTAATGGCAGATTCAAGTTAATCCACTGTCACGAATCTGCGCAAAGCACTTGAACACATTAAAATGCCCTTAACTGACTTTTTTTTTTTCGGTCCACAGTCAACAATTGTAGCAACCATTGGTAATGCATATACAAAGTCGTATTTCATGCACGATATTGTTAATCATTCAGTTGAGATCCTACAATCAGCTTTTTCACACTTTTCATTCAGCGGTCTTGCATCTTCGACGCACGTTTGACCACTTTTACGCGCATTTATCTACATTCACGCTGGAACTCTGGTAAACTTCATGCAACTTGACTGTGGCCTGGATGTCATCCATTTCTTCAAATAAAAATGTTTACTTACTGGAAGAAATGTTTCTTTCCCCATTTATGTTAAACGGTTATTACTAAATTCTATTAACACATTATTTCTGTCATACTTTGCATTTACAAATCAACAGTACAAGAAACATCCTCAATCTATGCACTAGGGTAATTTTCTATTAAACCGTTTGTCCACATATGTTCGTGAGAGCGATCAAGAACAAAGCTCTAATGCTGTGTTCCACCATAACATCGTCACACGCGTTCAATGAAATAACAGTTCAGCATGTTCAGCATGGGGGGACGCTATCGTTCTTTGTTATCATTTTTGTGCCTGAAAATTCCATCTGAAGGATCAACTGCTATTTGCACAGAGAAATTCATACCTCTAGGCTCAAGACGATGATTGGCGTCAGAATCTCTCATCACTTTACATTTCACCATATTTTATAATGTAATATCGAAAATATTAATGTTGCTGATGATGACAATGATGATGTACTTCATATAAATAGTAACTGAAAAAGATCGACCATTGTTTCACAGATATCGAGTTCTATTCCACACTTACAATGTTTTCCCTAAATACATGAATTCGTATCGAGTTATATCTAGCCTTCTACAGGCATTTATAGAACTACTTAATGGGAGAAGTAGAGATTCTGTCTGTAGAACCGAATTTCACATTGTTTGAGGTGTCACCATATACGAGGGTAGGTCCATAAGTTTCCGGCCTCGCCGATAAGGACTATCCCCTTCACAAAATCCTTATCTGCGGCTATTCCTTATCTGTTAATAGATAATTGCATCTGTAACTTCCGCTCCGGTGTGTTCAGTTGTTTAGATATAGTTGTATAACGAAGGCTATGTGTAGAAGATTGTGATATGTTCAAAATAGAGTATTGAACTATTATTAAGTTATTCACAAAAGAAGGACTTACTCCAAATGAAAGTAAACAACGATTGGACGTGTATATGGGGAAGTATCCCCCTCATATTCCATCGTAAAATAATGGACCAAACTTTTTCGAATAAGTCGAGAAAGCATTGAAGACGAAGAGCGTGCAGGTCGGTTCTTGGGGGTGCTCACTCCTGAAAACATCACTCGTGTGGAAGGAGAAATTATGGAAGAACGGCGCTTAAAGCTACATAAATAGCAGCAAGGTTGAGCATTTCTAAAACAACAGTCCTTCGAATTATGGATGAAAATTTAAACATGAATAAGGTTAGTGCAAGATGAGTGTCTAGACTTCTTTCCTCAGTCCAAAAGTAGCAACGAGTCATCCGTTGTCAGGCTTTTTTGCAGCTCTGCCGGGGCAACGAGAAACGCGTTTTGCAAACCATTGTTACAGGAGATAAAAACATGGTCCCCTACTAGGATCTCTTGTCCAAAAGATAAGCAATGGAGTGGTGTAAACCTGGCGAAGCACCGCCTCTAAAGGCCAAGGTCACTCAGTCAACCAAGAAGATCATGGCCACAATCTTTTGGGACTGCGAAGGAATACTCTTCAATGACTACAAGAAGAGGAACACCACAGTGAATGGGGAGTACTATGCTGGACTACTGCACAGACTACGTGCTTCCATCAAAGAGAAAAGCCGAGGAAAGCTGAGTGATGGTGTGCGCCTTCACGACAACGCGTCTGTCCACACAGCTCTTGTTGCAAAGGAATTGTGAGGAAATGTGGCTTCAAGGAGATCTACCATACACCCTAAAGTCCAGATCTAACTCCCAGTGATTATTTCCTCTTCTCAAAACTCAAGAAGGACATTCGAGGAAGTAAATTTAAGTTTGACGAAAAAGTGATGGATGCTGTTTATACCCATATTGCATATAAGACTTGTGATTATTTGGTGGGGAGGGGTTGAAATGTTAATTCAAAGATAATGAAGGGTTGCTATTTGAAAAGTAAAATATAATTTTTGTCTTTATCATACCTAGAAAATGGTTAGGCCGGAGACTTGTGGACCTACCCTCGTATACACCAGGCAAACTTTGGCGTTTTGTAGCGTTTGTTCTCTGTGCGCCGACTGCACACCAAGGTTGATTGCTAATTTCCTATTTGTTGTCAGTTTCGTATTAGCGTTCCACACATGAGGAGCAGAGAGCAGTAATGCGGTCCAGTTTCAAGCCACACATCGGAATTCTATCGGACCACATTGCCTTTTGACGAAGATGAAGTGAGCATGGGGCAGCTGGAGGAAATCGGAGTGCGCATATAAAACTGCCCAAAAGCAGCTTCCTTTGCCATAAATTTCACCTACGTTTGTTTTCGTTAAGTACAAGATTGGCAACTGCGTTGTTACCCAAAGTAATAATTATTTTGGATTTAAAGGAAAAACGTCGGGTACACAATACTGTAGGTCTTTAAATAAAGAAAAAATGCTGAAATTCTGCAAATATTGCAAATAATATACTTTGTTTTAGAGGTAACGATGCAACTCTGAACAATCTAGGTTTAGGTTCTACTTTTAAAATAACAGTGTTTATTTGTCTTATTTAGAGACTGTTCTAAGCCCAATACTACGTCACATATTTATTTCAGAGTTAAATTATGAGAAATACTTAAAACTATATTGTACGGTAGCTATAGGAAACCATTTAAATGTCTGTACAAGCTACTTGAGAGCTGTAAGTTTAATATTGCAGGACAAAATCAGAAATACCAGTTAGAGGGAAGAATATTCGGTATTGTTTGAACGAGATCTATAGAAAAGTTTAAAATAATTTTTTACATATAGCGAAAATTTGAATGTTTTAAAAACGAAATTTAATTGAGGGTGAACATTTTTTTTTATTTTTTTTATTATGATCCCTTTATGTTTTAAAAATAAGTTATGCTTTTTATTCAAAATATCTTGTTTTTTATTTAGTTTGTTAGTTTATTCTAAAGTATTACAATGTATACTCATTGTACTTATTTACAGTTCCTTATAATATTAAATGTATACTACATGTTTTAAAATACAATATTAAATCTGAATATTTTATAAGAATGGTGTTTTAAGATATATTATTTTAGAGTAACATCCTTTAAACCGAAACAGTTTTCTGGCTACCACACTTATGGTTTTGCAAAATGCTATTACATAATTATGGAAGAAAATAACCTACTGGGGGAGGGAGGAGGAGAAGAGGAAGGAAAATAAAAAAGAAAGATCTAGTTGAGTTTTACTTTATCCTATCTAAAACTTCGAGATAATAAATGATCGAAACTTATACGCAAATAGGCTGTAAAGTTCTGAATTTCTCTCAGATAATTTTTATTTTTTATTTTTGTAGCACTTGTTCGTAGTATTTGAGTGAATGACAGAATGAGGTAAGGAAACTTTTGATATAATAGAACAAGTAATGTATTCCATGCACTTTGAGAATGGAAAAATTAACATAATGCTCAAGATAAAAATAACGAACTAAAAGGAGGAAAGAAAAGTTAACCCTTCGTCTAGTGGCAAGTTAAAAAATGGTGCACGTGCATCTTGACCTGCTGGCTATGAGCGTTTCGAGGTCAGACTCCCTCGACATCTTTGAAAGAATGGCCCATTTGCAATAAAAATAAGAAAGTGTAGGAAGTGAGATGGGAACATACAATGTTTGAAGATAAATATTCGCTGGAGAGACCACAGAATAACCCTTAACAGGTCACGCAGAGTGGCAGTTGATGTTATCACTCAGAAAACATGAGCCACTCATACTTGGGAGTTTGTTAGCCTCCCGCCTTCTCTTTAGCTTCAAATGCCTTCATACAAATTTAACATCTCTTATTCAACAGTGTCGTGATGGATAAGTAAAACCTCTACTCAGTTAATGAAACTGCATTGTGAATCGATACTGAATAATTTAAAAATAAATATAGTTGTATCAGAATTTAAACAAGGTTGTAAGAAAAAGTTAATTAACCATAGACCAATAATTTTAAATGTGTACTTTTCAGAACGTTTACTTAATAGAAAAATCATACTCTTAAGATAAAAATAATGTTCTGCTAGAAGCCAGTAAATTATTAGAAGTAATAGCTCAACCATATCTGCCACAGCTGAAAATTTACACTGTATACTAAATACCTATAAATTTGATATGAAAATAGCCGATTGTTTGTTTGTGTAAACCATTGTTTACTGGTGCAAAAATATTATAATATGAGGAGATTTGCAAAAAAATTATGGACTTGAAATGAAGAATTATACTTGCAAAATTCGCGTTGTAGACAGACTTCGAATTTGGAAATTCATTCTTCTGAGCTGATGCTGGCGCTACGGGTACTTATGACCCAGGTTTCTAGTTTAACTACCATATATATATATATATATATATATATATATATATGGTTCAGATTGTTCAGATATAATTGCATAAAGAAGGCTATGTTTAGAAGATTGTGACGTATTCAAAATGGAGTGTCGAGCTGTTATTAAGAAGGACTTACCCCAAATGAAATTAAACACTGATTGAACGGCGTACATGGAGAAGCATCTCCCTCATATTCTACAGTAAAAGAATGGGCCAAAATTTTTCGAATGGGTCGAGAAAGCATTGAAGACGAAGAGCGTGCAGGTCAGCAATCCCTTGGAGGTGTTTACTCCTGAAAACATAGTTCTAGTGGAAGAAGAAAGTATGGAAAACCGGCGGCTCAAAGTTACAGAAATAGCAACAAGGTTGGGTCATTCTAAAACAACAGTCCTTCGAAATATTCGTGAACATTTAAACATGAATAAGGTTAAAGCAAGATGATTGCCTAGACTTCTTTTCTCAGTCTAAAAGAAGCAACGAATCATTTGTTACAGGAGATGAAAATATAGACCTTCACTATGATTCAATTGACTGGCGTAAACCTTGCAAAGCACCGTCTCTAAAAGCCAAGGTCACTCAGTCAACCAAAAGATCATGGCCACAATCTTTTGGGACTGTGAAGGAATACTTTTCATTGACTTCAAGGAAACGAACAGCATAGTAAATGTAGTAGTATGTTGAATGTTGGCCTACTGCAAGACTACGTGCTCCCATCAAAGAGAAAAGACGAGGAAAGCTGAATGTGGCTGTGCGCCTTCTTCACGACAACGGGCCTGTGCACACAACTCTAGTTGCAAAGGAAGCTGTAAAGAAATGTGGCTTCAAGGAGATCGGCCATCCGCGCTACAGCCCAGAGCTAGATCCCAGTGACTATTTCCTCTTCTCAGAACTCAAGAAGGACCTTCGAGAAAGGAAATTTATGTGTGACGAAAAAGTGATGGATGCTGATAATGCCCATTTTGAAGACAAGACTTCTGACCATTTTGGGGTGCGGGTTGAAATGTTAATTCGAAGATGTGAGAAGTATATTGCAATAAAGGTTAACTATATTGAAAAGTGAAATATAGTTTTTGTCTTTATCATACCTAGAAATTGGTTAGGCCGGAAACTTATGGACCTACCCACATATATCAAAGTTTCTTTCATACTATCTGTGTGTAGGGCAAGTTGGAAATGAAGAATTAGAATTGAAAACTATTATATATTATTAATATGTTACATGGAAAATAAGATTCAGTACATGGAAATATGTTTGTAAATGATAGGAGTGTTACAAAATTAAAATCTCAAGCGTATAATGGGGTACGGCATGATTCACGTTTAGGACCATTACCGTTTTTACTGTACGTCAATTGCATTAAGAGCAATGAGACGTGTAAAATTATTAGCTTTACTGAAGCAGTTTAGTAGGCTCCAACAATTAGGGCCTAATTAAGAGATAGTTCGATTGGTGGCCCCATGTTGTGGCCAATTTTGAAGCGGTTTGGTAGACTGATAATGGATCGCTTCAATGTTGTTGCTCATGCTTCAATGACAACACTTTCTCATGGCAAATTCTGCTATTTTGTTGATTCTTACTCAACAGGACTGGGAGAGGATATATGTGTCAATAAGTACGCGATATGACATAATATATGACATATATGACACATATATATGATATAATATATATACATATAATATATATGTATATATATTATGTTCAAAATGTTTCGCGTCCTCTGGCATTTTGTGTATGACAAACTTAACTGCGTCAATACAAAGTTATCTGCTGCGAGTGAAACTGAAAACTGCTTAATTGATGTATCGGAACTGCGTAACTAATAACTGCTTCTCGGCGGAGTATCAATTCAAAAACTGCCTAACTGATGTATCAGAAATGCGTGCCCGCGCCTGAAGTAGAACTTGTTATGTGCATCTGAACTGCGTGCCTCAGCAGGGTCAAACTTATGAGTACCGCGAACTGTGTGTATCTTGCCGCGTGTAGAACTTATAACTGCGTGCTGTGAACTGTTTGCCCCCGCTTGCTTATATATTAAATTCATACCAAGTAATCGTTGGTTTAATGATGCCAAAGGGTGTCACTAAGAGACACGCAAGTTTCACAAATCTTTCTCTCTTTAAAAGTTCAAACATGCATTTTTCATTCACTGCTTTAAGTTCACCTGCCACATGCGTCAGTCACTATTTTTGAAAGTTTAAAACATTTTGTTGACATTGACTACTTTAAAGGCTAACAGTACAACTTCTGTCGGGATCAAAGCCCTAAACAGATTTAAAAGTCCATCAGTTTATTAATCCTATAACGGCAGTCCTTTTGAAAAAGAAGTTTCAATGAAACCCTCAGGTTTCTTCCTATTGAATAGATTTTATGACCTTGTTGGCTTTCCAAGCTATCGTTACCGAAAAACACAAGACTTTCTGTTTTGTTGACATTCAACTCACATGTTAGCATTTTGCTGTATTATACCTATATTATACCTACATTAGTAATTACAATACATAGAAATTATAATAAATAGGTTTGCAACATGCATATTATATTACATTTATATTTTAATGGGGTGGGTCGCAAGGACCCAAATCATATACCACTACTAATATTGCAAGCAACATTCAATTATTGATAATTTGTACTATCAATCCAATAAAGTCCATGATTGTTTTAATTGAGACTTATGAGAACTAAAAATATATATCTTAAGGAAATAATTACTTTGTATTACTTTTTCGGTGTCGTTGAGCTTGTCACAGTAACAAAAAAACAGATATAAGGATAAAATCACTGGATGCCATTCATACATAAATATAGGAAAACAATGTGAATATACGATGATTTCTGGAACAACTGTTTTGTATTAATTGCACTAGTAACTACCAGTTTTATGATTATTTTTGTTTATAATTCAAATTTATTGTTAGTATATGATATTCTACATATTTTAATGTTAACTTTGCCAAAAGAAAAAAAAAATGGAAATTTTTACAATTTTTTCAAAGAAAGGAGATTCTTGTTGCTCTTGTTCCGTAAGTGCTTCTGTAACTAAGATATAAAGAGCACATTTCCGTAGTTATATCCACAATTACAGTAGTCTAAAATCAACAGATAATTGTGTCAAAGTTGCAAAGGTAGCTGCAAAATTCAATACTGAAGAAAACAGACCAGGCTCTACTGCTAAAGCTTGCGGGAAACGTTCCTCAAGGATAAAAAAAAAACAATGAATGAGATAACTGCACTCAAGATATTCCCATTTTCAACCATTTATGTGTAGAGAAGGCTTATATTCGAGTATCAATGTTATATAGGTGAAATTCATCCGATACTGTGCTCGCTCTAAAGCTCCGCGATACTAATATTGACCAGTTTCGACATATGGTGTCATTGAAGTCATGACTTACACAAGTGCAGATGAATAAATTATGAGTAAATCAATAAAAAATTAATACCTTGAAAATAACAACCTGGAAATTTTGCTGAATTACAATAAAGATTTCCACAAGTTTTTTCTGTAATAAATTCATGAAAATGTTGAACTTGTGCGGTTATGGAAATGATCAATCTCTAATATTGATTTCATGTAGTAAACATTTCTTTTTTAGAGGATGTGCTCATTTTGCGTGCAACAAAGTTTGAAAATAAAAATTACAGTCACTTTGCTTATCTTCAATCTCCATTTTCTCAATATCATACCAGAAGCAACACCACCTGAGTCCTCAGAATTGGGACCTTGATCCTTACGATACTGGTCCAGAATTTTTTGAAAATGAAGTTATTTTTAGGTAAAAATTAAAGGAAAATATTTTCTAGTATCCTTAGCTTTCACCTCTTGCAGGGGAATTTTATTTGTGTAAGTTCACTCCAGGCTAATTTCATCAAATTTAGCTTTCCCTTTTATTATGAATATTTCTGTGACTAATTCAGTTTATGTCTTACTTATACTTATAATAGTTATGTTAAAAGATGTCACTATTATGTTTTTCTTGTTTTTAGAAAATTTGCTAAAACTGTGTTAAAATTTTAACAATTACTGTTCCGCTTTAACTATATTTATTTCCTTATTAATGTTTTATTAGTTTTGCATTATACCTATCAAATTATCAGCTGTGCATACGGCATCCTTTTTACATTACTTGGCGCTATTTTCGCTAAGTTCCGACAACTTACCCTTTAGTTGGGTATATGTGACGAATGTAGTCAAATATACCATACAAGTAAGTGAAGCACTTTACAATTAGGTTATTTCTATCTAAACTCATGTTACCTGCTGCTTTCCAGAACAACACAGGATAGCGGACTGAATATGTCAGTAGCACATGGGAAATGCTAGAAATATGTGCTGATTTAAATATCCAAAGATAGAACTCAATTATATTATTACAAGTATGTATAACCCATAAATACTGTATGAAATAAACTTTATTCTATTAGACAGTTAATTAAATTTATAAAGTAGTTTAAGATAATTTATTTTATTTTGATAAATCGTTTTATTGTACAGTGTTTAAAGATTGTTCTACACTATGGGGCAGCATATGATAATTTTATATATATTATTAGTGTTATATTGTTTGTATATTATTATTAGTGTTATATAATTTTACATTTTATGTAAATTCAAAGAATTTCTGATTTGTGCTATATCATCTATCATACCTGTGTATTGTATGATTTATAAGGACCAATAAACATAAACGTATAGCGCCAAAAATGAATTTGGGCTGTTATGGAACTCAATTTTTAATTGGTTTCCTGCCAGTGTTTGGAGGATTCGATTTGAGCGCAAAATGAACTGAAACAACCAACTTCTCTGGCAGATATTTTTCTGAGCTTATATATTATATAAATACTGCAGGGTATTTTGAAACGTAGATGTATATATTAATTTGCTCATTCCATCATTCATAGCGCAGAAATAAATGCCAGAATAGGACAATATGTAGATAAGGAATGTATGGATATGTCCAAAAGGCATTTTGGCTTACTTATTAAAAATAAGATTAAATAATTTCCGAAACGTTGGTGTTATTTTGTTCCTTATAAACAGACAGAGAAAGAAAAAGTAAGGCTAGAATAGAAAAAAAAATTAGAAAGATAAATATTGCCAAAATAATTATAATAAATTAAAATGAACTATAATTAATAATGTATTCCTTTCAAACCCTCGCTTCTTTTTAGTAAATGTATATAAAGTTTAATTAATGCAGAGAAGCACAGTGAGGATTCAATATTTTGCGTGTGAATAAAGTGAAGGAAAATGTTTTGAAAACGTCTGTAGGCACACTCGAAAAGATTGCGATTTTGTGCATAAGAAAGCTGGTCAAATCCAAATTTCTTCTCTCTAAGAACGGCAAATTTTGGATAAAACATATTAAATAGAGAATTGCATAAGTTTCAATGTTATATACTCTAAAATGTATATAAGATATATACATATCTTAGCATATTACAACTACGATAAGTTGAATAATGAAAAGCATCTCTCTTAAACTTTCTCCTCGTTCAATAGATAACTATAGGTAACAGCTTTTAAGTTGGGCATGGTAGTTCTATTTCAAGAGCAATAGGAAAGAATATATAAATTGTTTAAGATTATTCTGTATATTAATATATTGATCCATATTCGTATCGCTAGCCACGTAAAGAACTGCCTTAGTACCTAAGTAAATGACAATAATGCTGAATTTACAAGACCAAGGGAAGAAAGTTAAAAGTATATGCAACACATTTATGGGAGACATTTTTACAAATGAGAGAACGTAGACTTTCACAGCCGGAGTCATAGATGTAACTACAATTTTCCTCCGGGCTGTTGTGCCGTGGTCTGCTGGAGATGAGAACCCCATACATTTCGTCCGCAACTAGCGCGGACATCTTCGGAGGTGTGGGCGAAGTCTCTATCACATGAGAGCAGCAGCCCAGCAGAGGCGAGGCTCCTCCCACCAGTCGACCGACCACTGCCCGCCCCGAACCAACCAGCGGAGAGCACTGGCAATATAAATATAGCGATGCTGACAGCCAACACTTCAGACGCAACGATATATACCTTCTCCAAGGAAACTTCGTTCATACTACCAAAGATGTCCGCCGTAGTTGCGCACGAAACGTCTGGAATTCCCATCTCCAGCAGACCATAGCACAACAGCCCGGAAGAAAAGTGTAGTTACAACCGTTCTTGTAAAGTTTGAAGAAATAGAAAAGGATGTTTGTTCTTATTCTATGACGGAATCCAAACTATCAGATTATTCTTAAATCAGTAGACATCAACTATGGTATATATGGTATATAATTCCACCGACTGCAGTAGTTTGGAAATTTAGACATATTAAAATTTAATTTCGCTATTTTATGGTATATATAAAGCGATTGTTTAGTTCATTTAGGAAGTCCCTTTTCCGTCTATTTTTAATTAAACAGGCAAATGTTTGGTTAAATGAGTAAAAGTAAATTTCAAGTACAAACAAGTTTTTCTTGGTATGAAAACAAAATTTTAAGATAATATGCTAAACAATAAATAAATTGCCTTATTTTTAGAAATTCAGTTCAAATTGGCACAAAAAAGTCATGTATCACTCAAAAATATGTGTGCTGAAAGAGTTCATATTGTCCCGCAACATACCGGCTCGTAGGTTCAATCTAAATAACTTGAAGTCAATGATGCAACTTCTTTCGGTCGCATGGTAATTCTCCAGTTACTCCTTCTCCTTGAAGAATTGCATCTGCGTTCTTCATTTTTGCTCATCCAGGATTTCTTTCAAGTATTCAGAGAACTTTGAAGAGATCACGTCAAAATTTCTGGCACTTCCTTCTTTTAAACTGCTTCAGTGATGTGCCTTGAATCCTTTGGTAGAGGAGACACATCCTCCAGGTGTTCAATGGTTGCAGAAATGTCGAAATGAATGCTAGAGAAGCAGTAGTTTTTAAAGCATGTTTTTTCACCCTTAAGATCCAACTAGGTTTGTTGTTGTCTCATTTATCTATAGCACTTGACATAGCAGATTACGGACAAACAATTTGACTCTGGAGTAATTTCTGTTACGATTGCTTTGAACGTGATTACGTTATTTAAGAAAAACGTCTTAACAGAAAGCACATCATGTACTCCTGGGAAATTATTTCTCATTTTTTCCGCCAACCTCGACACGATCATGTTGATTTAAAGACTCCTCTGCTTAATTAATATAGATGACACTTCTACTAAACAGTATAGAAGAAACTATTCAACACCATTGTTTCCAAGTGTCAAGATACATATAGCTCTTCTGTACCACATTAGCTCTGTCTTTATTATTTGTTTTCTGTAATTCTTTGTAAATAACTAGATTGGGTTTAGCTGGTTCTATTGGATTCACTTCCCAATGAAAACATAGGCATTATTACTGCCAAAACTACTCAGTGCTCGTTTGCAAAGTTATATATATAAATTAACAGTAATTATTATAGTAGAAAAGCATAAAACACTAAGAAAAAGTCACACTTGAGATCGCTAGATTTCGAACTCGTGGAGTCCTTCTATGGCAAGAAGACAAGTGACATGTCATGTAGTGTTTTAGTGTTTAGTGTTTTATCCTTTTCTATTATTATAATTACTGTTAATTTGTTACATTATTAATAGTGTTACACACTTGAGATCGCTAGATTTCGAACTCATGGAGTCCTTCTATGGCAAGAAGACAAGTGACATGTCATGTAGTGTTTTAGTGTTTAGTGTTTTATCCTTTTCTATTATTATAATTACTGTTAATTTGTTACATTATTAATAGTGTTACTTTATTTTAATTTTTCTTTTATATATACACATATAAATTAACACTAATAATAAAAGTAGATAAAGATAAAACACTGAGAAAGAGTCACACTTGTCTAGCTTCTTGCCATTGAAGAGCTCGCAGTAGTTTGAAATATCGCAATTTCAAGTGTGACTCTTTCTCAGTGTTTTATCTTTATCTACTTTTATTATTAGTGTTAATTTGTTACATTGTTAATAGTGTTTCTTTATTTTTATTTTTCATTAATATATATATATAAAACTCATCTGTATCGACTCCTATGATATCCAGTATCTTTTGTTGAGGGGCTTCGAATAGAATCAAGTTAATCCCCTAATCTCTTTATAATTATATTTCGGTGACAAAATTAAAACGCAATATTGTTAACTGAATATTAAAAGTAATAAATGTACGAGTATTTGTAATGCGAACTGTGCTTTTTTGAAATGTTAATTTTAGTCTCTTTTAGGCTTTTAGTTTCTTTTGGCCATTTTAATATGCATGCATTTGTTACTAAAGATATATGCTACAATAATAGTGCTACTTAGTACAAAATAAAAAAGTCAAAGCATTAGAATTCGGAACTGCTTCGAGTAATGTGTATACTCATTGTTAGATCTGGGAATTTTTCATCGATCTCTGCTCTGGAGCAAGATAGCTAAAGATTGTAATGATTGCAAAAACTACATAAGCTTAATGGCAGACTCATAAGATACAGCGGGTACCAAAAATGTATACACACTTCAAGCAAAGAAAAAACTGTTTTAGCGTTACAAAACTGAATTCATACAAACAGAAAATGATGAGCATTAATCATCTTAGATTTTTACAGTTACAAGAGCTGCTCAAAATGCTCACCAACGGCGTCAATACATTACTGGTTGAGCAACTTTTGCGAAATTGTCCTCAGCGATTGCAGCACATGCCGTTTCAATTTCTTCCCGAAGTGCTCCCAATGAAGCTGATTTTCTACGGTATACGATACCATAATTCTCAAATTTGTCTCAAATGCTTGCAATTGTTATTCGTGTTCCATTCCTTTGAACTTCAACAACATTCTCAGTTTTCCAATACCACTCAAAATTGCTTTCCGCTGTTCAAACGATAATCTTGGCCCCATTTTGTTGTAGCAACGCTAGCATAACGTAATGTGAGTCACACCTATTTACAGAAAACCATACGATAATCTTGGCTTCATTTGAATATTGTTGATTTACCAGTCAAGTAGCAACGCTATCATAATATGTCAGTCACATATGTTTACAGAACATCATACTACACATTACTTTTGGTTTTTGGTCCAACTTTGAAATACATTAAATAGATATCTACTGTGAAAGTGTGTATACATTTTTGTCACCCTCAATATATTGTGTTTATTTATACAATAAATTGAAAAATAAAATATATATTGTAACAATGTAGCTTTAATAACAATACTAGAACTAAAAAGTAGAAATTGATTATACACTTCAAATATGCAATATTTCGAATAACTGGTATTCTTTTTCAAAGGAAGAGGAAAGTGAGGTGGAAAAAGATATTAAAAATCGAAAATAATGTAATGAGCGGAAACAGAGAAAATAAGCAACAAGGGAAAAAAGGGTGGAGGGAATTAAATAGGTGATTAATAACAAAAATACTTAAGTTTAAAATAATAATAACAAAGTAGAAACAGAAATATTAAAACATAAGAATTAAACCCGGTAGTGCACGCGCTTTATGCAAAAATATTTCTGCTATCTTTCTGTCTCTGAGACAACTTTCAGGGACATGAGACGGTAATGCATCAATAAGTGCCTGATCAAAATATATTCCTTGGGAAAGGGCATGTTGGGCAACCAGAAAGGGAAACTTGATTTTAACAGAGCATCTGTGATTGTTCGTACGGAGCGAAACAGCAATGAAGGTAAACCGTTATAAAACGCTTTGCAAAGATTACAAGAAAACAGATATACGACGTTCTTAAAAACACAGTTGCCAAATGGAGTAATCTTAAATTAGGGATGTTGAACAATGACATGGCATAATTAGCGCACAGGTTTTTGCATTTAGAGTTGGCAAGGATAGAACCTGCGAACGAACGCTGTAATTTGGATGGATATAAGTTGATGAAATATCATTTTCAGGTTAGGAGATGTTCTAAAAGTAAGGCGATGTACAAATTTAGAAAAAGTATTTAAAGATGAATGCATTAACAAAGTATTGTGTCATTTTTAACATAGATTTGATGCTCTCGAATCCAGAGAAATTGGTAACAACAAGGTTAATGAAATTTTTATTGGAACATTTAGTTTCATTGGAAATTTTTGTGCGCTGAGATGACAGGGATTATTAAAGATTAAAACGATATTTTTGGTCTTAAAATTTTTGAGCTAGGTTTTTAATGTCTAGAGATGAAATGTTGTTACAAAGACGGTAGCCGCGGACTGAAAGAGAAAAAGCAGTAAACATTTTGGCTTGCAGGGGATGATATTTTTCAGAAGGAAGATATTGTTGTAAATTGGTGAACTTAATGAGTACGGACGTAAGAAAAGAGACATTGCAAAAAAAAAAGAAAGCAATAACTATCAGCATTGGGAGAGACAAAAGATGCGAACTTGCCTGTTATATTTGCAGTTATATTGGTAAGGGACTTATCGAGAGATTCTAAGCCATGGACTCAAAGCATAAATATATAATTAATATATCTCAATCATAATAAGGGTCCAAGAGGTTCTGATTTAAGGCCTTCCTCCTGTAAGAGAGCCACAAAGAAGAATGGCATAAAACCGTGTCATTCCGGTGCCAATTTTTTTGTTTTGATTGATTTATTTATGGAAGCTCTTTAAGATCTCAGGTCATTAGCGTCCCATTCAACTCAGGGCGTGAAACGGGCGACAAATTTTGCTCAGAGGCCTCTCTTTCAGGCTTGAGGTTCTTTTTCGTGCCGTAAATGTACGACACGGGACCCACTACTTTACTTCCCTTCGGAAGGAAGCCATACTTAGGATTTTTATGCCCGAAAAAATCCATCGGTCCTGGCCGGGTTCGAAGCCGCGATCTTGGGTATAGGAGGCAAGTATAGTAACCACTACACCACCAGGACCGACCCGGTGCCAATTACAATGCTTTTAATTTGTAGATAATATTTAATACCAAAACTAATCGCGTTGTGATTGAATGAAGATTGTCCCTTACAGTGGCAATACCAAAACTAATCGCGTTGTGATTGAATGAAGATTGTCCCTTACAGTGGTGAACTTCTTCACTGTTTCTACTTCTCCTTACTTTCTTCTTCCAAATTTTGAATCACACTAGGCAAGTTCTTATATAGCCCTGCACTAGGAAAAATCCAACTCTTTGTCTTTGTCGTTGAGCATTTTCTGGGCAAGTTGAAGATTGCAGCTTTCTTTGAACCAGCATTTGATTTTGTCGAAGTTTCCATTCAAGAAAAATAAGCATCTTATCCAAGTACCCTAACAAGCTATAATTGGTGGAGTCCAATGATTTTCTGCTACAAAATATGACGTTTGAGAGCGTTTTTCAAAATAGCAATGAATTCCACACAGTACCAGGTCATTTCTTCCCAATAAGCTCACAATTAACAGAAGTGTATCAGATAAAGTGAAAACTATGCTGAAGCATTAAACAGGGGAAACTGGACTAATCTCATGAAAATGGAAAAAAGAAAAGAAAAAAATCATTCGCCACATTTCCTGTCCCAAAATATATATCTCAAAGTATGAAAACAGGTGTATGTTTGGATAGGAACTGCATATTAAAATGTGTTCCTTAGCCGATACACGGTAGTGAGTAATTCACTAATTCAATATGCTGTCAGTTGTTAAGCAAGTTTAAAAACAGGGTTGTCGAACGTAATAACAAACATTGTTACAAAATAGAGAACTTGCGGTTCATTTTATTTGTTTATATATGCACGCCTCAGAATAAGTCACAGTATGCTGGTTACGGCAATTGGGCAATTGGTTCCTCTCTTGGCCTGAGAGAGAAAGCCGGCATTCAATCTCCTTGCGAAATATTACAAGGCATTTGGTCTCCGAGTAAGGCAGCTGCTTCTCTTTCTTAGCCTGCGGGATCTATTCTTTGGACTTCAAAATTTAATGGGTTAGTGAACTCAAATTTTGAACCTTTTGCTCAAAATTCCTCCAACAGAGCTGGAGTGTTATGTTAATTCGAGTTTTTCGTCCATTGGTATGGTAGTGGTAATAGTGGTATATTTATTGATATAAAATTCTACATGCATATTACAAATATATTGTGCGTGGGTGCATGCATAGCATGCTTGAGCAAAATGTGTCTGCCGTTTCACTCCATGAATTGAATGGGACGCTGATGACCTGAGATGTTAAAGAGCGTCCATAAACAAATGAAAATCTAAAAAAAAATTGAACTTATCAACTTCTTTCGCTAAGTTCTTAAGTTATTATTAACAATAAATCTCCAAATATGAATTTCCTGTAAAAACTAATTTTAGGTCAAAAGAGGATAATTAATGTATGATACAGGGATATCGTTGCCTTCTAGTGAGGAACTTGCCGTTTGTTAAAACAGAAGAAAAGATAAGAAAATTTGCATGGAACATAGTTTGTGATTTGCCTTATTTCCACTCTTCTGGCGTTTGCGAGTTTTTAGATAGATAACTATCTCATTTCTTACGCATTTTCGTTGTTGCTAACCAGACTGTCCAGCGTTCCTTTCTGTGAGTGAGTATTGAAGTGAAGTAGCGACGTTTTCCTGTTGGCTATTTTCCAAAGGGTTTCAGTAAAGCACATCACACCCGTATCGTGCATTTTACCATAGACACAGCAGCACACTCTCAGGAGCATGATCTAGAAGCGCATGTAAGAAATACAATTTTCAAAACAGACCAACATCCGATAGAAATCTCAGAACACGAGCAACTTTAGGGTTATGTTCCCCAAGGGCGTCACATCTGGAGCTATGGGGGCCACTTTACCCTTCTAAAAGAGGAAAAAGAAAGAAGAAAATAAAATACGAGAGAAATGAAGTGGCCAAAAGAGAGATGAATACTTTGGTGCGAATCCGTTTCTCTTGTTAAGTTTAACGATGCACGTGAGTATACAAACGTTTTTAACTTGGTCAGGTATTTGTCTGTGAAAATACGAAAGGTATGAGTTCGAAGCCTGACAGCCATACTACTAGTGATTTTCACGGCGAAACAGAAAAAGAAGAAGGAAAATAGAAAAAATTTGCAGTTGTCTAAATGTTACTTTCACCAACCTTAAACAAACTCGCTCTTTGCTCAGGATGCATTATCTGCTGTTCAGATATATAATTTATTTGTCTAACGAAACTATCTAGCCTGTCTGTGGAACAATTATCACATCTCGGCAAATAAATACTACTCTGCATGTAGGTAAAATTTATGCGCGATATGAAATACTTATTTTTTTCATTATTTTATGATGTTAGGTATTTGTTTCAATTGTTAACTCACTCAACAAGCTATACTTTCAGTTACTTTCTTTTACATATATTGCTGACATTAAATGCAAATGCAATACGCGTGTTTTTCCTCCAAATTTCAGATTTTTAGTCCTTTTCTGGTCTTTTTAAACATTTTAGCGTCTTTTTAGGTGTCTTACGACAATCTAGGGATTACATTAGCTTGTAAATGGAACCTGCACAAGCAGTATTTTGACTTGTCAACGTTTACTTTGAGAGTGTGACATTAATATCACATGAAGAGGTCAGGAGACACTATAGCCTGAGTTTCTCAAACGTACTGAAGACCTGTTAAAAAACTCAACAGAGGATAAAAAATTTGTAATAGTGTTTAACACCCGTTTTTACTACTGAGGCACCACGGGCGGTGACACTGATAATAAGAGATGAAATAATAAATTGGGAAAGGACTTATAAGAAATATTACAGGCCGTGTAGGGAACCTGTCCGATATTTGTCATTGAAGAAGACTGCGGAAAATCTGGAAATAGCCTCAGTCCTGGAGGAAACAAACTCCAAAACTCTCGCTGACGAGTCCGCGCCTTAAAGGCCTCGGCCACCCGTAGAATTGAACGTGTGGGTCACAAACGCTGACGGCGGTGGCTAATAATGTCATTAGTTTCAACGAAGAGCAAATTATCCTTTAATAGATTTAAATTTCAGTTACCTAGAATTATGGTACTTTCGTTAACACCATGTCATTTTGTTGGCAACCTTGAAACTGCCAATGTATTATTTATTGCTGCGGCAAGACCAGCTGCTTCATTTCCGGAAGCGAAACACTGATTTCAGGACGCTGAGTATAATATAATACTTCCAGTCACTTCACTTGAGCTGCTTATGTAGCTCAGTTTCGCCTACATCGTTGCAAGCGCCTGCAGATTAGTCCTGGGGGTTCAGATAATGGCATTATGTGTGCTTGGGTAGAGTTTCAGACTTGAGGTACGCAAAAGTACAGCAAATACTCCCCTTAGGAGCGCGAGGTCTACCATTCATAACAAGAACTGTACACCTTGCGCTTCATATTATTAGAGCTTGTATTCGACTGTAAACAAAATTTATGCAAAAAGTTGGTAAGGAAATATGTTGTAAAAAATATAATTTATATCCTTTTATATATGGAAATAGTTCTTTCACACATGTCATATATAGGACAGATGAAAAAGGTTCGTGGTTCCGTGCTTGGAGGAGGACACGGTAGTTCAATTGGTTAGAACATTAGCATGGAATAACGATGATCCGTGCTTTGATCCGTGACTGAAGTTTTCCTCTCCAGTATAGTTTTTTCACCATTACATCATACCCCCACGGGTGGCCGAGATGTTAAGGCGCGGACTGTGAGCTGAGTTATGGGGTTCGAATCCCACCATGACCGTCCTCCCTGACTGGGGTTTTTTCAAGGTTTTCCTCAGTCTTCCTAACTGGCAAATGCCGGGGAGGTACCTAGACTTAGGCATGGAACGCTTCCTTCCTTAAAAAAAATATCCTTTCTCAATTTATCATTTCATCTCATGTATCATCAGTGTCACCGCCTGTGGTGCCTCAGTAGTAAAAACGGACGTTAAACACTAATAAAAAAACCCAATTACATCATAAAGTAGATTTTTAGTAACTCATCACCACGTTGCTTTATTCCTAAATTTAATCTTTTGTTGGACAGTTGGCATTCATCTCCAAAAGTGAAGCGGTCAAATTTCCTATTGTTAGGTCAGATAATGGTTTGTAAAATAGCAGGAGGAAAAACGTTCAGCATAATCCTGCTACACAACTTCTTTTAATTTAATCATATTTGTATATTCCATAAAAAAAAAAAACGTATACTGCACTGTACAGTTAACCTAACCTAAACTAACCATTACAAAACCAAATACTGTATCATTCTCATTCTTTAAACATAATCACTATGAGCACAAATTATTATTATTATTATTATTTTACATCTTTATTTCTCCATATATTGTAAATCTGTGCTTAATACCAACGTAATGTTATCTGAATACATTCATTACTAAAACTAAAAAATAGCCATCTATTATGAAAAGAGAATACTTTTAAACTGCAAAGCTGGGCTGTCATAATAAAAATGACAACATACTATATGAAATAATAAAGTTTATAAGTTTATAAATAGTGCAATTAATATTACGCGACTTGAATGACAAAGATTAAGGTTTTAATCTTCACTATTAGCCACCTCAGAAACACTGCTGTAGAACGCACCTATATGATGAAAAGGGTTAAATTTGTGTCATTTAACACAAAAGTCGCTCACGTTATATTATTTATGACATGCTCTCATTTATCATCAACAAATAATCTTTCGTTATAAAATATTTTCTCAGTTATTATACCAAATTAATAGGTTGTAAAACAATTTATTCCTCTAGCTATAGCTATAAAAGTGTTTATGATATATTTTATGGAAGCAAAAATGGTAAAAAGCTAAACGACACAGTCAGCCTTTCTCTTTTTATGATATGCTCAGCAGAGCATGTTCTCAAGTGGCCGCTATTTTATTTTAAGGCATTCCTCGAAACGTGAACAATAGTGATACAGGTTGGGCCAAGAAATTTTACAGGATTAGCTATAGCTAGCAGTTCAGATTGAAATTTTCCCTTCAAAATGGTTGCCAAACTCGTTTCCAAGTTAAAATATCTCAATTCACATTTTGATGGGATTGTGTTCTTTTGTAATTCTTTTGTAATTTTGTAATAATTGGTGTATCTGTTATTCTGTCGCTTACATGTCAACAGTGCCTCTGAAATCCTCCAGGACTTTCGGTATTACTGCAAAGAAAACTGGTGCAAAAAGGGTTGCCAAGTGGCAATAGAAAAATTAACCACAGGTTGTAATTATGGCTTATTGTACCATGTTTATTAAGAAACAAGTACATTCTTCTTATTTCTACTAAATGATTTATTCCAAATCATTGCTTTTGCATTAATGATTTTTCATAATTCGTTTACTTTTATTTTAGTATTATATATATTATAAAGGCTATAATTTGTGATGAACCATATTTTATTAGGGTACTATATCTATATTATTCTTTACCATTAACCTTCTTATAAATCCCACCTATAACCTTGGTTTTATTGTGTTATTGGTACACTATTAATTATTAGACTATCGTTATGAAGATCGTGGAAACTTGGAATGAAGTTTCTTACAAAAGGGGGGGGGGGTAAGTTGGCAGGATATGATGAAAGCATTTCTTTAGGAGTTTTGCTATAACTGAAAACCTATAACAAGAGGCGCAATGTTGGTAGCGCTGGTGTGCACAAAG
This sequence comes from Metallyticus violacea, assembly GCA_030762175.1. Lineage (NCBI taxonomy): Eukaryota > Metazoa > Arthropoda > Insecta > Mantodea > Metallyticidae > Metallyticus > Metallyticus violacea. The sequence continues at coordinate 83,621,046 of CM060832.1, read as the reverse complement.
ACGAAAGAAGAGCTGCGCAGAAAAGATGAAAAATTGGACAGGGAGAGATGATGTTGGACAGTTCTAGAGTGTCTTCCATGTACGAGTCCGTATTATTGATCTTCAGCAGAAGACCTTCTGAAGTTGATTTATATGAAAAGCCCCATCTCCTCCATGTCGTCTTTAAGTCCGAGCGAACAACACACAATAGAATGGCTCTTTTTGTTTGCCTCAAAGACATGGTAGCGATTCATCAAATTCCAGCACTGTCACGATCTTCGTGCTGCGACTGACAACCTCACGCATGCAATTTATTACTTCTTTTTAGTTAAGGCATACAAAGGTGCAGTGCAAATATACCAGAGTATTGATTAAAAAGCAAACAGCTGGGGCTGGTGTAAGGTTGTAAAGTTTCCGCTAATCAAGCCAGTCACGATAATCCTATACAATGAAGCGTCTCACGTCCACATGGGAGAGAAACAACAACGTAAAAGCCAGTCTGTTCAGATGAGGTTTCTGAGAAAATAACTGAAGAATCAGAAACAAGAATGTTACACAATATGTGAGTAATAACTTTAAAACAAATTAAAAGAAACGCAGCAAGAGAAAATTACATAAATATGTTTTCTAAATTCATGAAAAAAAAATATATTTTTTAAAATAATTTTAAAATAATTTATAACATCAAACTTTAGAGCATAAAATGTATATGGATACCATTACTGTGCCCTCTTAACTCATCTCATACTCCCTTCGAATTGTATCAAATGTGAAATATTCCTTTAGCTTTCCTACAACTTTCCTAGTAGTTTAAATGCCAGGAATAAACTAATGTGCAATGAAATTGTGTCACTGTTTACCATATGTAAGCATGACGAGTTTAAACGATTTTACAAAACAAAAAAAAATATATATATATATATATATATATATATATATATATATATATATATATATAATATTTAAACATTCAACAAAGAAGGAGCATTTTAAGAGCTTTATTTTAAAAATAATTTTTAAAAACATAAAGCTAAATCAGAAAAGTCAAATGCAGTCAAAATAAAGTTTAAACTTAGGTAAAAAAAAATGAAGCTTAAAAACCAAAAATACCAGTATATTTCAAATAGATAAACTTAAAGGAAGATAAAAAGAATAGCTCCAGCCCATATAAAAATGAATATAACTATAGCTATGGGGAATTAAGAAACCAGTAGCAGTTTCAGTTGATTAATGCGAATAAAGAGGATGGATGATACACGCTGACATTTGCTTATTTATTTTGATTAATGGTTACTCGTAATTTAAGCTGCGCCAAAGATTTTGCCCATAATGCTTTAAATTTCAAATTATGATACTTAGGGCATGCTTTCAGTTAAAAAGATGTAAATTCAGTGGATTATGGGATTGATTTATAAATGATTTTCTATTTACTCGCGTAATGTTAACTCTGAAGATTTAACGAGAAATTATAAGATTATTAATTCGAAATTGCAATAAAAACTTATGTTTGTAATACCATAATACCTGTTCCATTTATAAAAATATTAAAATATACTCTTGCCTAGTGAAATTGGATTATTAAGAATTTTTCATTAGAACAGAAACACAAATATAAGCGAGCCATTACGCTTATAAAAATGGAAATGCACTTAATGCTCATACAATTAATGCTGCAAATTAAACATTTTACATAATTTTAATTAAATTTTTCGTTTTAAGTACACGTAAATGTTAAGCTATTTCCACTTTGGATCCTTTTTCTTGTAATGTATCTTGAACCAATATGTTTACATAGAATATGGGTGGTTCAAGGAAGTAAATTTATGAAGTAAATTTTTTTTGCTACAGAGGCACCACAGACGATGGAAACTGGTGATACATGAAATGAAATGATATATTGGGTAAGGATTTACTTTTAAGGAAGGAAACATTCCAGGCCTAAGTTTAGGGTACCTCCCTGGCATTTGCCATTTATGAGGACTGAGGAAAACCTGGAATAAACCTCAGTCAGGGAGGACGATCCTGGCGAGATTCGAACCCTAGACCTCCATCTCACGAGTCCGCGATTTAACGACCTCGGCCACCCTTGGCGGTAAAGTAAATTTAGCTGTTTGTCTGAAACATATAAACTTTATCACAAAATCCCTGTTCATATTTAAAATGCTGTTATAATATTTAGGAATCAGTTTTTTTTTAATTTAGATTTTGGTTTCTTACATTTTTAAAAGACATTTTTCAGTTTCTTTCACTTAACAATTCTTTTACTAATTTTGTACTAATAAAATACTTCAATTGTTACAAAAACAATCACGTTTTCCCTTAAATACTACTTATAAGCACTGTATTTTAATTCTCGCCTTTGCAAAACTACTCTTGATTCTATAAAACATTTCAAGTACTAAAATGTTTCATTTTAATTCATTATCAGCTGTATTAACTTTTTTGATATATTTAAAATTTTATATGAATATACTGCACAGAGGTCCAACAAAATTTTAAAAAGAGATGGTCTTCATCTTATAATATATTTTAATTTCTTTTGCACTAATTTGAACACTAAACATGAAAATTTAATATGTAATATTTCAAAATTACCAACGAATGTGGTAATTAAGTTGTGTGAAATTCTCTTTAAAGTATCAATAACTTCTTCCATGTTAAGAGGAGGCTGAATGAAGTTCTCAGAATTTCTATATAGAGCTTAGATTTTAATTTTGTTTTATTTATTTATTTATTTTTTTTTGCACATAAAATTTGTCTAAAGTCCCATAAACAGAAACAGAAATAAAATAATGTTGAAGGCGTAAGTCTTGTAAATCAGAAGCCAATGATTGCCCCTTCTCTTTGAAATTATCTACATTGCTTCTTTCAACCACACCATTATAACGGCTAAATTGTACCATCCTTTTCGATCAACTAGTGATCGAGCCTACGATTCCTTGGTTACAATCAATTTTGATCTTTTCCACTCGTGAAACAAAAGAACAAATAATGTCTTTTGCGCCTAGAGTGCCCAATGCAGTGCATTTCGGACTATGAAGCTGTTATTGAAGGTTTCACCTAGAGAGCTGTGGACCTCAGAATCTCCAGTTTTGAAGAAAGAAAGCACCATTCAAATACAGACACACTTTGTCTCTTAACAAAACATTATAAATACTTCATGCCTACCACAAAATTAATTCATATTACAATTAACTTTGTAACTAGATGTTAGGAGATTTTCGTTTACATTTCGTAAGAAAACTGCTCTAAGTCAATTTGAAAAATAATGTATTCATAATTGTGAGTCGCATTTTCCAACGTCCATCTACAAACGAAGATCCGATCTTATACCTGTCACAGATACCGTATTTTTTACAATATTATCAATATTTACCTTTTCCGCGTTTCCATCATTCAACTTTTTACTGAGTGTTCTCATTCATTTTTGCAAATTGTTCCTACAGTATTAAAAGTAAATATTGTAATATATATATATATATATATATATATATAATTATTATTAATGAAATGATTACTGTTAATTTGCTACAACAACAAACAAAAGAAAGTTAATATTCTGTAAAAAGGTAAAACCATAGACTTTCAAAATTTTGCTTTTTATTCTTTAAAATTGCCATCATTTACCTTTTCTCTCTACCAAAAATTAAAGTGGCTCGCGTTTTATTGCATTTTTGTATGTATGCATTGATATTTCGTTAAATACCACTATATATGTAGCTAAGTTAAAATAATACAAGAAGTAGAAAGGAATAAATCATTGAAATAGTCAAATAAAACATTGTGTCAAGTCATTATGCCATATATTATATTTTATATATATATATATATATATATATATATATCTAAAAGTGAAAAATAAAGTAACTAGTATAGAACAATATACTCGTATCTTTGAAGAACACAAGTGGCTTGAAATAATGCTCTACTTGATTATTTCAGTGATTCATTCCTTTCTGCTTAGCTGCATATATAATGGTATTTATCGAAATATGGATGTATATTAACAGAAATCCATTAAAATATAAATCACTTTAGTTGTTATTAAAGAGGGAAAATGAATCTGTTATTCAAGCAATTTTAAGGAATAAAAAGAATCACAGGGAAATTGCCGTAAACGTTTACAATTATCGTTTATTGTAACATTTCCCTGTTACCTCGTAAATGTGGACTACAGAAAGAAATAATTGTATATTTTCCCACTTATTACATTAAGTGTTCACATTTACTGGCTAGTGTACACATTTGCCAATACAGCATAGTAAAATGTTGGTAGAGCTAATTGGATCAAGTTTTCCTCCAAATGTTTATAAAAGCATTGTTTATAGGTGTTTTGGTGATGTTGAAATCTCTATCCTAATTTTTATATATATTGCATAAACTCGCCTGTATAACAAAAGCAAATAAACAATGTTTAACAGCTGATCCCTGTGCAAAGGTGTCGCTCAGTGGGAGTCCATGTAAACTAACATATCCAACAGTACATTTCCAACTTGCAGTAGTTATTAACAGTTTCCTCAAAAATTATCAAATTAAATATATCTGTTAGGAAAATGGTCACAATAACCAGCAATTGTTAATAATACCCTATTTAATTGTTTGACTGTAACATGTTCATCCCAAGGAAAATAAAGAGTTAGAGCATTGTGTAAAACTGCAGCAGGTTTTCCCACGCCTGACGTAACTTAGAATAATTCCTAGGAGTTGTAATTTTGGCACAGACTATAGGAGGATGGTTTGTTTGTAACTGAGTCAGCAGTGCACGATGACTCACGTACCACAGCTCGTTGCCAATTGCCTCTCATTTGCTTCCACAGAAAAACGTCAGTCAAGGTCTAGGCGGTAACAAAGAGCAAATAATATATTTTATTTTCCCGTGGGCGGAGGCCTTACTTGTACATCCGTACCATCATTGTTTACTTTCTAGACTCGTCATCACGTGATGCGAACTAACTGCATAATCTCCGTTACAGAGGAGGCCAACATTCATCACATCTAAATGCAAATATGGAGAGCGCGGAAGAAAACAATGCAATTCATTGCAATGGTGATAGACAAAAACAGAATGTGTCTACTGAAACTCAACCATGAGCAATTATTTTTAATTAATCAATTGTATTCTTAACCCATTTATCACCTTACCCTCGCAGAATAACAAATACAGAACGTAGCCAAAAATATTTTACAAATGCCATAGGGATATTTACTTTTGTGAGGATGGCATAGGAAAGTCCTATATGGTTAATTACTGTATACAATAACTAGAGATGGTAGATTTTCACAATAATTGTAAAAAATGTTAAATGTTAGAAAGTAATTTAAAAATTTAAAAGACAATCAAAATATTATTGCTGTTATTTATTGTGCAATAAAATATTAAATTTAACACAAAATCTGGTCTACAAAATAAAAACAATTGCTCTACACTTTATATTTGTAATATTTTTGGTGTATTTAAAGCGATATTTTTCAGCTGGTTTGTACAAGCCTCCGTATATTTTAGACTTGATATCTACGGAAGATAGGTGACTGAAATAGGCACGGTTTTAGTTAAATGTCAGTATCTCATAAACTATTACAAAAAACGGACATAACTTCTCACGCACGTACCACAATAATTGTTACAGACAGCACGTATATCTTGTATGTTTCCTGAATCAGCTCTTTTTATCAGAGCTTTATTTTCTTAAAACTAAAATTTTACATACTTTTTTTTTCAAAAAATGTTGTATATAGATATTTGAAATTTATTATAAGGATGTTAGCAACGTATACTTTAATGTGATGAAGAATAAATATAACACTTAGCTACAACCTCAACAAAAAATTATAATTTAATGACAAACTATTGCTCAAACAAAAATGCACATTTTTTAAAATTAATATTCACTAATATAAATATTATTCAAGATATACAGAAGTGTTTCCATTGCATTATACAGACACTAACAGTACATGTTTCTACAAAGTTTCATTAAAATAGGCTCAGTACTTTCTGGGAAAAAAGTAGCAGCAGCAGCAGCAGCAGTAGCAGTAGTAGTGGTAGTGGTAGTATTTATTATTCCAGTTAAACTACATACATTGCACATCACAGTCGCATGGGTCGCTAGACCTTTCATGCTCTTGTAAAATACTTAATTTCTGAAATTAATTCCAGCAAAAGAAAACAACATTAATAAGAACGCAATTGCGCGCGCGCGCGCACACATACACACACACACACACACACACACACACACACACACACAAAACAAACATACATATAATAATTCAGATATTCATATAAATTTTCGTATTATTTATATATAATATTTATAGAAAATTATTGTCCCTAAAACTATGTAGTTCATTTAAGAAACTTCGCAGATTTAGTCAGTTTTGTCTATTTGCAATTAAGTCCCAATATGCCAGTCTCCCCACTGGAAGTCAAAAATTAATCAGGGAGAAATTTCATACTAGCATCTTCTGTTTGTGCACACTTAGGCAAAATGAGTAAATCTTTCTGCCTTTCTCGTCAACAACCTTACTTGTCTTCCAGCCTCCCAGTCTAAGGCATGCTATTCCCGACTTCTGTTTGTGCTTAGCTCCATGATACAGGTCTCTTTACCCCATCTAATTTTAATTTCACTCTGCAGGTCCAGAGATGACATCTGCATGCATCGCACCTCTATTTCCTGCCGGTTTATGTCAAACAGGTAGAACTTTTCACAGATTTGGGAGAAATAATTATGGACATTTGAGACGAATATTCAGATGTGAACCTATTAATAATAATAATAATAATAATAATAATAATAATAATAATAATAATAATAATGGGAGCCCTAATTGCTAGGATAGGTCAAGAAAACATTACTTTGAAAAAAGGAGATACAGATTTTAGGAAACCGGCAGTAGCAGCAAGAACTCAGTTCTTAATGCGAGGGGAAAAGAAGTTTTATTATTTTGTGATGCCTTCGAATCAGAAATAATTAATAGGAAATAGCCGTCAGTGCCTTTACTTTTGTACATACTAACGAGAGTAGTGTAATAGACTACTACTCTGTTCGCAAGATATATTACCCAATGATTAAAGTAGAGTCAAACTTTTCCAGCTGCTATTAACATTCAATTGAACAATATTATGAGCCTCCAATTCTTTTCGAATACAACAGAGGAAAATATTGGCGCCTCTAAGTAGAAAAAAAAGTATATAAAATATGGAAAAAATAGTTTTGAGAAAAAAATGTAAATAGTGCAAAAACGTTATTTTTGAAATGCTGAGCTTACTAAAAATTGTGCAGGACAGTACTTGTGTTCTCTTTGCTTGCTTCTCATTCTATTTCCTTTTCTTATCAATTTTACTGTCCCAGATTTTTTTCCTCATGAATGAGAACTCGGCATTGTGTTTTAGCTGCTTCTGAGCATTTCCCTATGCACCTCATGGCATGCACCAACTTTAAATTTAAATCATAAAATAAATGTCCGTCAAAATCAGATGATCTTTTGCCACACTTGCTGCAGTGAGGCAAGACATGCCTGTGTTTAGTGTCTTTATATAAACAAAATCCTCTGAGTTGCAGTAATTATATTTTACATGATTTGTCAATAAATCTGAAATAACAATCTAATTTAAAATAACATAATTATGAGAATTATGTCTAAACTTAACTATATACATCATTCACAGCTCTATAACGTTTAATCCCATGCTGTTGTTTTGTGGATTATGAATGAAGGATTTGTTTTGCTCGCTTACTGATTGTTTTTCTATGTCTCTCCTATATAATTTACTTCTTAAACGTCAATCTCTTTTTATAAATATTTCCCATCAAGATGTTGCTTTTACTTACAATTTTGATTAATGCTTCATATATTTGTAGCCTTGTTCATTACTTGTATAATAATTGAAAGAGGCAATTACTTACTCCATTATCAATTGAGCTAAATTCACGTTTAAAGCAAGTGCCTCATGTGGTCCACACATATCTTCGAGAATGAGTACAGGCAATTTCATGTGAAGTCGACACAATCATTTTATAAAAATGATTATTGCCTTCAAATGGCATTGTGTGTAAGAGGGTTAAGAGATATTCGTTTTTCCTTCCGTTAGTTTTATTTTAATCCCATAATAGCATATTGTTTTAGTGCAAACTAACGATTTCGAAGCACATAAACCCAAAAATATTAAAGCTAGAGAATACAAAAACTTCATATTAGCTGAAAGCACACACTCTATAACTATGTAATTAATGTTATATTCACTTACAATTTTAACAGGAGTATTAATCAGTAAATTCATATTTGACTGAGTTCGCCATGAAACATAGTCAAAACCTAAAAGTTCCTATTACAAATATTGTACCACTTTATTTTGAGGTTCCATCAAGCAGTGAGACAGCTATAAGAACTCTGCTTCTAGGTATGGAATTATTTTAAAAAAATCTACATTTCTTTATTTTGAAGCACGAGTTTGAAAGTTAATATTTGTTTGTTTCAATGGTTTTCATATACGTCTATTCTTTTTCATTGTCTTTGTGAAAAAATGGTTTAAACATGAAAAAAAATGTTTTTCAAGGCTTTTAAATAATGCCTGTTTTTTGAAATAGTCATTTATATGGGATTTAAAACGGGATATTGTTCAGAAATATACCTATTTTAAGACGTTCGAGAGCTATGTTTCTGTAAAATAAAAAAGAGAAGAAAAGTTTAATCAAATATAGTAGCTTTGGAAAGGTTTAATGAAAACTGGATATTTCGTCTTTATATGTTACGTTAATATAAACATGTTATTAAATTTTTAAAAAATGGCAGATAAATTTTTCAAAATGTCCATTCGATTTTGCGTTTAATCGCTCGTGCATGAGTGTTGTGGAGCAGTGTATGCGAAGACATAAAAGTGATTTTGGAAGGCAAGGCAATTTTCATTAAGGCTTCAGATACAGAATGAAGACGTGTCTTTGCTGTGTTTTTACATGTAGAAACCACCATCTGGAAGTTACAGTTTTCTTAATGTGGTATAGCAGCTCTCTACATTAAACGATTACAGTACAGACTTTGATAACGTTCTGGACCTGATTTCATATTCATATTCAACTTAATATATATTTTCAGGTCTTATAAATAATTATTATTTAATGGCTAACATTTTATGAGTTTGAACACAAAGTCACTTCGGCAGGGAATGTAACTTGAAATTGGTGTGAGAATTGAACACCTGGACGTCAAGTTAAAGCTAACTTTTTTACTTTATGGAAAAAGTAAAAACTTAAAGCTTAAATTATATTTGTGAACAATATTCCGATTTTGCTCCAATTACTCCTAGTTTTAAAGGGCTGGAACTAATGGATTAATAATATTATTTATACAAAAATTAGCCTATATTGAAGATTTTTCCTGTTACTTGGTGAAAACTTATTAGTTGTAGTTTCTCGCTTGTTTTAAAAATTTTAGAGACGAAATTAGTTTCATCACAGTACAGGTTCAGCGTAAATTTGTAAATCAAATATTACAACAGATTAGTAAGTTAATAATGCAAGCAGAAGGTAGTTCAAAAATTGTCGGATGAACTTAGTTCTTTGAGCGTACAGTTTCAAAGAAGTTCTAGTGCGCGGTTGCCATTGCATAACTTATGCAATATAACTTAAGCAACACTAGTGAAAAAGTAAAGGAAAGGTTAAGAGCAAAGTTTTTGGTTTATGTGCTTCAGTGGGAAGAAACTTAGGGAAAAATTATTGAACAATACGGCAAAAAATGAAACAAAAAGATCGTTAAGCTATTACAAGCTCTGTAATATAGCAGTAGCTAGTCAGATTAGTAATATAAATTCCAAAAAAGTAGTTAATAAGACAAGAATTCAATGTTTTAATTTGAAATTTTCGCTAGTTTTATTTGAATTCCAGTTTTTCCTGTTTACCTTTTTTCACTCTAAAATGTAACAAAATGTTAAATTCTAACATTAATAAGCAATGCTAAAAATGCTAAATTTAATATTTGAAATGCAAAGTATTTTTATTTTAATTTGTTAAAGCCTACCATGACTAACAATAATCCATGTAACGTAAATTTGAAAAGACAAAGAGATTTGCTATAATTTTACAAACTATTGCTGTAATTATGTAAAAGATAATATCTGATAAATACTTAATTTCAATGAACATATTGTTCTTCAATTTGACAATTATGCTTGGCGGAATGCGACAAATTTTATATTTAAAAACGAATTCTAACAGCATCGAGTGAGATGATCTGAAACCACAAATTCTTACAACTTAGTCAGTCTTAATGAAACGTCTGATTAAGTCAAAGAATTCGACTAACATGTGTCAATTTGCACTTTCTGATTGAAAATAGCCTTGAGTGGTTTCGTTGTAGCCAAGATAGTGGATTAATTGCTGCAAAATTTTATTTGTAACAGAAAATTCCTACAGTAGAGCTTGTTCAAGGGAAACCCTGTCCAAAACTGTTCAATATGCACAAAGTTAAGCCTTTTAAATACCACCCGCTTTTATTAAGCATGCAGATGCGAGAAGGAAGTGGCACACTCCCTCATTCTTCTGCTTCAAATTCTATGCACCTCAACTCCGCACCATCTTATATCCATTTTCTCATCCCAATTCAAACACTGGTCGAATAACAATTCCATTCTCTCTATACCCTTACACCGAACCTTTTACTTTTCTTCATCCTTCACAATTGTCACTACCCGTCTCTGGAACTCTCTGCCGTCTCACCTGAAAAGGCTGCCGGTCACAACAACAATTGCTTGAAGACTATTTATGTGAAAAATGCAGCATTTAAAAAGTACCATGCTCAAATGTTCAATCCATTGTGAAATGGGAGAGAGGACTTTACGATCCTAATTTCGCCAAATTATGATGATGATTATTATAATTATTATAGTCCTTAAAATAAAAATAACGTGTATATTATGTATTAAATATTACACAGTATTTTGTTATAAATGCTCTTCAAAAGTTTAAAATAAGTGATAAGTGCCACAACCTTGATTTTATTTTAAATTTAGTTCATTTGTTTATAGATCTTATATATATTATTAACTTATTGCCTATCTTGGCACACGTGGGTATAATGATAAATGATTAGTATGCATTTTATTATTTTTGTGAAGTTAGTTGAATTAAAAATGTATGTCATACTGTACTAAAATACTATGTTGTCCATTGTAATACGTAAATCTGTTCTTTTCCTTGTACAGTGGCAATGAAGATAAGAATACAATTTCTAGAGATGAATATTTTAGCAAGATTAATGTTTTTACATATAAATGCAGAAGGCGTGAGAGGAAAATATTAATGTGCACAACTTAAAATAACAAATAACAAACAAATAGAATGGTAAATATTTTATTTCATTTTTATATTTTTCTAAATCGCTCTTTATTACACTTAATTACTTGTTCAAATTTAATTAATAAAAACTAAGGCACATACCACTAATAAGTATGGTGTTTTAAATGTATTCTTTTGTTTTACAAATGTGTGTTTTATGGTTTTAAAAACATAATTCTCTACTTTCAATACTAATAGTTTTAAGAAATCAAGGCCTGGTTTTTACATTAGGTAAAATTCCATGAAATATAGCTCGTTTATATTCTGATTCAGTATTAAAATAAATTGATAACGTTGGAATTCCACAGTTTTATTCATGTGTGTCAATTAGCTACTATGAACAGTCATTTTCATCACTGGAGATTAATAGATATAGAAATACATCAAAGTTGATACTTAATAGTTAAACATGATAAACATATTGATATCAGATCGCTGTATCACAATTTTTTGAAACAGTAAATGGTGAGAAAGGTCCGTTGTTTTTTTTTTTTTTTTTTTGGTTTTGTTTTTGTTTTTGTTTGTTTGTTTGTTTTTTTTTTCCTGTTTTTACTCTCAATTTGCGTTATCTAGCAATGCATGTTTGAATTAAAACAATGCTTGCCTTTACGGGCATGCCTTAGAAATCCAAACGTAATGAGCAGGGCGCTCAATAATTGCTTTACATTATGTACATTGCAAATATGTGTCATCCACGGTGATAGTTTCAAAGCTTCGGGGTTCTACATTTATGTTCAAACAAGGTAACCCGGGTAACGACTGAAGACTCAACAGAGGCTTCACTTCAGAGGTTAAGCCGCCCTGTGCATGTGACTTCATGTTTTCCCAATTCCATTTTGGGTGGACCATGTCCCAACGCAATACCCATAGCATTTCTCTTTCCTTTCCAAATTAATCCTATACCTTTCCCGGAGGGGAGAGGAATCTCGTTAGCCATGGTGAAGGCAACCGTCTAAGGGAAGGCGAGCCCAATAGCAAAACCCTGATCCTTCAAGTTAGGGGGTTTGCGCTGGACTGAAACCTTGGTCCCATATAAAAATATTACTCATTAATTTCACATTTGTAAACTGGATGGAACGACAAAATGAAGACATTGACTAAGTAAAAAAGATATAATTAGGAATAAACGAAAAATGAAATATAGGGACTTGGAATGTCAGAATCCTAACTAATAAAGAAAATGAGTTAATTATAGAATTGAAACAGAGGAACATAAATATAGTGATAACTACAAAAACAAAACAAAACAATCTGAAAGGAACAAAAGAGATGGATGATTATGTAATGACTTACTCAGGAGTAGAACAAACGAAAGGGCTGTCAAAGGGGTGGCTAAATGAATTGATTGAAAAATGAAAGAATCGAATACAAAGTTATGAATTTATAAATGAGAGGATAATTAATGTAAGCTTTACTTCAGAAAGAGGGAATTTATTAATGATTGGAGTATACGCCCCTGGAGAGGGGAAATTGAAGAAACAAATCCATTCTGTGATACACTACAAAAGATTATAGATAAATATAAGAAAACGGACAAAATAATAATTGCAAGAGTTGGAAAATCCTCCATTACAAATGTATGTGTTATTTATGGGGAAGAAGTATTAAAAGATAATGGAGCAGGATTGAGAAATATTGTAACAAGTAATAATTTTTAAATCATTAATACATTCTTTAAGAAGAAAGAAATGCATTAATATACGTTTGAGCAAGAGGATGAAGGTCCTTAATAGACTATATAATAGTAAACAAATAACTAAAGAACCAAATTAAGGATATAGCAGTATGTAGAGGGGCAGAATTATATACAGATTTTGGTAATCTCGAAAATCTATCTATTGCCTAAATGGAAAAACAGCAAAATAAATACAAAGCATAAATAAAAGCATTATGTTACAAACAGCAAAGAAAAGACAATTGGTAATAAAAGAAATCAAAAAAGGTCCTAGATACTGGAATGAATAAATACAGACAGCAGTAAAAGATAAAAAGAAGCATATCTTAAATATTTACAAACACCTAACGAAAATACTACAGTATAGTATAAATTAAAAAGTAATATAGCAAAAGCAAAAATTAAAGAGGGTCACCTAAATTCATGGAATAGTTTTTTTTTTTTTTTTTTTTTTTTTTTTTTTTTTTTTTTTTGACAACAGAGCATGATACTCGTATTTATGGAAGACAAAATATAGCTTGAAAAGTAATGATACCTTAAATCTACAGATCAAAATTATTGTGTATCTGAGAAAGAGAATGGATAGAATATTACAAAAAATATTATATAATGACAATGTAGAGGATATGCAAAATGAAGAACAAGAAGAAAGAACGGTAGATTTAATAACATTAGAAGAAAGGTAAAATGGTAATTAAAATAATGAAAAATGAAAAAACTTCAGGAACATACAACATCACAGTGGAATTAATAAAGTGTGGAGGATTGATATTATAAATATGTCTATTACATTTATTTAATATGTGTTAAAAATGAAAAAAATCAAAAAATATTGGAGGTAGCTAAAACTATCTCAATATTTAAAAAGAAACAAAGAAATGAATGCAAAAACTATAGAGGGATAAGCTTATTCAATATAATGTATTAAATATATGCAAGAGTTATTTCCTTTAGATTAAATATTTTATGTAATGTAAAATCAGCGAGAAACAAAGTGAATTTAGAACTGGCAGGTCATGTACAGACAATGCTTTTATAATGAAACAAATTATAGAGCAAAGAAGGAAATATAACTTGGAAACACATATGGCATTTGTTGACCTAGAAAAAGTGTTTATAAAGTAGACCGCTTGTTATTATGGAAAATTTACCAATCAGAATACCCCATACACCTAATAAAAGTCATAAAAAGCTTATATATGAATACAAAAATGAAAATAGATATTAATGAGAACTTAACAGCAGAAATAAAAACAAATTGTGGCCTAAAACGACATTCTTAATGAATGGAAAAGAGTGTACATAGAGGAATAGAGCTGGGGTAGGATTGATCGGTAAATATATTGTGCCTTTCAAATACAGAGTATTCATTTTTGACAAGGATAATAGACTACAAAAAACAATATAACAATTAAATAAAATAAGTAAAGTATACAATATGATAATTTTAAAGATCAAAACAAAAGAAATGGGGTTCCGAGGTAGCATCAGAACTGAAAATACACATTTCTCTATCAAACCTGTATATCACGACTTGTAAGTGAAAAACGTCATCTCGTCGAGGGGTTAAAATTAAGGAGTAATATTATTTCATCATATATTAATATTACTATTTTGCAGGACACTTTACAGTAATAATAAATATTAATATATGAAAATTGCATTAATGTTTTATGAATAGTCATGTAATATTAGGTTATTTATAATTTTGAAAAAATGATTATTTATCCGTTTATTTATATTTTAAAAATTTAAACCAGTGAAAACTACTTTTCTACTAGAAGTACTTTGTGCTAAGAACGCATGGCAGTCGTCAATCGTTCGTACATATCTTTAATTAGCTTTACTTGTTTTTCCTACATTCTCTGCTCTAGCGCACCTTCACAAATTCAACATTTTGAAGAATTCGCTTAGTTGACCCAGCTCCTGCGTGAAGGACTTTTAATTTAAGAATATTTGCCTTTCAATTCCTTTGTAAAAGAAATTTTGAAGCAGTTGAATGGGCATTCATAAAGTCTTCCCATCATAAAGCAAGAAATGACAATATATAGCGTTACAGCTTTATTTGAAAATTGATGCAATATTTTAAAATGTAACAGCATTTAATTTGAAGATTCGGTACATTATGAATTAGACTGCTAGAAAATGTTTCTTTATTAGACAATATTTAATACAAGTTAAATTTAAATATGTACTAAAGCTAAAATTATGTAAAATTACATCCATATTTTAAAAAGTTAATATATTTATTAAATAGCTGAACTATAAATTGACAGAAACGAAATAAAACTGCAGTTGTTTAAATATGTTTACGACCAATATAAATTAGCCTTTCAAAACTGCAAAGGATAATTTTCACTATAGCTTATAGCTGTTTTTATCCTACTAATTGGTAATTTAAATAAGTTATTTCTATTTTCTTACTCCAGCAGCAGGAAAGTTATATAGGGTGAGATTGTTTCCCCAATTGCAACTAAACACAAAATTCTTCATTCCGAAGCCGAATATACCCGTTATCGTATATTTGAAGTGAGTAAGGTTGCCATATTGTGCTGGTAGGCGACAGTCTTTTCTCTACCAGGAGGGTTCGTGATGATGCTATTCATAACTTCAACGGTAACAATAGGAATTGGACGGACAGAAATTAATAACATTGCATCATCGCTGTAATTAAACTTCCCTACCAAACACCACGCCCCGGCAATGGCCTTAATTGGATCGCGCAGGCGCAGATCAGACCAACTCCAAAAGACTCATGTATTGTTCGTATGCCACTGCTGCAAGAGAACAGCTCAGTTAGTTTTCTGTTCTCTGTTTGCCCTTCCATCCAAATTTGATCTAGAATGTAGATTATTAGAGAGTTTCCTTAGGATTAAACGATTAAACAAGTATATTCATGTGAAGTTATTATACACCTTTATGAAAGTCTATCAATGGAATACGAAATTATTGCTACAGAATAATTGTAAAGAATGGTCAGCAAATTTCATCAATGGATAAAATTTACATTCATAATCCTTTTCCAGTTTCAGGTCCTTTTGTGTTCCTGGTTCCGTTTATTGTCTTAATTCCATAATTTAAATATCCTTATCTTAAATCTGAAAGCAATGTGCTTTTCTGGTGTAAAATCTACTTCACTTAAACAGTGACTGTCAAGAAGTTTCTGTTATGTTCATTTAATTCCTCATGCTTTTTTCTACAGTGTCCAACATCTTACCTTTACTTTTTTTTTAATTGTATTCATATTGCTTGCACAAGTCTTGACTTTTCAACTTGAGCAATACCATAGCATTATTACTATTTTAATCACCTTTTTCTGTTTAAATAAATATTTGACCCAGCCTAAAGTAGTGAGTAGACTGGTAATTTTCCACTTTTGAGTACTTAAGCCATAATTTAGTACCCACGAAACAAAAAAGTGGTTTTAACTGATTCTTGGACTATATCCTGAATCTATTTTTCCGCACACGCATTACCCCGAAAGACTCTTTCAAATCAAATTTCCTAATTTATTTTTTACGATTCCAAAATTATAAGCTGTTGTTTTTTTTTTTTTTTTTTTTTAAAGGAATTTGAGCGGGGACCATTAATTAGCAACAGCAGCTCTCAGCGTTCAGCGTTTTTGCACCTAATTTTGAAGATAAGTTACCTTAAGGTTATAGAGTGCTTTATATTAGACGTTTCTGAGCGTATAATAATAGCAACATTGTGAATATCCATTTAAAATATTTAATATTGATGAATAAGATTCAGATCTTCATTACAAGAAGACGTTCTTTTTTACAACGACGCACTTAATATGGCATTATTAATTATTATTTATAATTTTTATAAACCTTTCTGGTGAAACGTAGTAAGGGTTAAACATGCATATTAGCAAATGATATCCTCAAATGGCCATAGTTGTTTAGCCAATACGACACTTGAACCTGATGACACGACAGGGCCACCATCAACCCACGATGCATTTTTTTTTAACTGGGGTGTTGTCCACAAGGCACAAGGCGAACTCCTAAGAATCAAGAGATCTAATAATCCCAGCTCTGAGTAAAATAAAAATATATATTTCATTACGCAATGCATTGCAAATGTTCAGTTATTTATTTGTAGGAGTTAACTTTGTTGTATTATGTGAAAACTGTCAGAATTAAACAATATTTTATATGAACAGAGTATTATTATATATAGTTATTTAGTGTGAAAGTTCAAATGAACAAAATAACCCTAGAAATTTGCAAAACATATCTAGCTGTTGTAATGATACTTGGTAATTACTATGTTATTATTTTATTCTTGATTTAAATAAATAACTTAATTTCATTTTTAGTAATAAAGTAATAGGCACGGCGTTCATGTAGTAATTTAATTAGATATTTACAAATGCATTCTGAACTTGTGCTTCCAAAACATAATAGATAGAAAATAGCGCAAATAAGCTGAAGAAATATGGTTTTAAGTTTTCAGGTACAGTACTGTTTTCTAACAAAACATAGTAGCCAAGCCTACTGGCACATACGCTAGCATCCTACTAACAAGCATTAACAAATGCTCTTCTAATCCGTTACATATAAAATCCGCACCATCCGGCATATTTTTAATAGCCTTGTCATTTTATCATTTATTCTCGTTCAAGTGGTGATTTTTCTTTCCTTCCATCATCATATCACACGACTCTCACAACGAAAACATCAAATAGATGATATGCTAAATTAAAATTGACTGCCTCGATCCGGATAATCGAGCAATTATACTGGATCAGAATCAAACCTTGAGCAGCAGTATATCATTTACAAATCATAGCTTCAACATCTGGTATGCAAATGTGTGCAGATGAAATTAAACGGCAATCTTGAGAAAAGAGCATATCAAAATTGATTAAACTCGCAGTCAACGATACAGGAACACTCCCGGCTACTGCTACATTAGTAATTGAATGCAAATAATGGATCATTATAAAAGATTATTTATCTTCACAAACCTGGGTACGCTTCACCTCATCGCCGTTGAAATGACCAAGGTCTAAATGTTTGCAAGACCAGAGATTTCAGCGGAAGAAATATTTTGGCGGCAGAGCCTAAATACTATTTTGGGATATAGTCCAATAAATGAGCTCTAAATAACACTGGAAAAGGTCGATAATATTTAAATCATAATTTTCTTCGCCCAATTATAGTAAACTTTCTTATAATCATTAATTACACTAGTCTACAAAAAGAATTTTTCCTGTGTATTTTTTTTTTTTTTTTTTTTTATTTATCGACCTGGAAATATGTATGAATGCCCTGAATTTAAATATTTTTTTCAGATTTACTCCATCCGGCTAGGATTTTAAACAAAATCTCATCAAATGTAATAATTCACTTATATTTTTAGTGAAATACTTTTAAGATTTAAGACATATAGCTAAGACAAAAGTGTTTTTATGGGTTTCATTTTAACTCAATTATTAATGAATATGTAGAGAAAGATAGGTTTGTGTCAATAATTATTCATTATTTCCAAACTTATTTCACTGTTAGGGAGAAGAAAACTTCATTTGCTTTTATGGAATGCTTGCAGGCATTTTATAGGACATTCAAAACTTGTTTTACAGCTCACATCTTGATAATATTCCTCAATAGTGTATCTTTCGGAACACACAGTAATCAACCACCATTTAACATCTAAATGGCCTTGATTGTGGTTTTGATTGTTTTAATGTCTTTATGAAACCGCTCACCTTGTTTTTCCCTCATTGCTCCAAGATTGAGTAATCAATATGAGAAAATTGAGAAAGTGCACTTTAACACTCATTCTACACCTTAGATTTCTAAAATTTAACATTTCCTCCATAAAATCTTTATGTTTCTCAGATTTCTTGTTGCCAAGAAAGTTTTCTGTCACATTTTTGTATATCAACCATGCTGACTTCTCTAACTCGGACATCGATTGAGGAAAGGTCTCATCCTGCATAAGCTCACGAATCTGGGTGTCCATCGAAAATACCTGCTGCTGTCTTAGTTTCAGTTTTCTGTGGAGCCTTTGTAACAAGAAAGTTGAAACAATCACTGTCCTTCTTCAGAGCAGTAACAAATTGCTTCATTAGGCCTAACTTAATGTGGAGTGGTGAAAGGAGGAGAAACCAATAGTTCATACTTCACATTATATATCTCCTTCTTTGTGACCAATTTTTCCTAGTTCACTGTTCTGATTTAGCCCTACTGTCCCATTCACAAATTGAACAATTTATCATCTTGCTTAGAAATCGTTGAATATTTATTTTATAAAA
Source organism: Metallyticus violacea (assembly GCA_030762175.1). Taxonomy (NCBI): domain Eukaryota; kingdom Metazoa; phylum Arthropoda; class Insecta; order Mantodea; family Metallyticidae; genus Metallyticus; species Metallyticus violacea. Next base: position 83,601,794 of record CM060832.1, on the reverse strand, counting down.
ATGCTATTTTCTATTATACCAATTTCTGAAAAACTGTAGCCCGATGAAACAAAACTAAGGCTGTTTTCAGAGATTCCATGTGATAAGGAATCAGAAAATATGAACAGTTTTCATTCAGCAAAAATTGTGTAAACCAGTTTTTTATATATATTTAACCTCGGGCAGCGCTCTTATTTCCATAACTTCATCCAGAGCAGAGTTTTAGTATTTAGCCGAATGTTTCTAAAAGGGTGTACCTCAAACCAACCTTTCTCTCTAAGTTGCATTTCTGTGTCACGTAAATATATACATATATAAAATGAAAAAATCAGCATATATAAAACATATATGTGTGTTGAATATTTATTTGGAGATCCAAATTTTCTTGATACATGAAATACAATCCAATGCATGTGTTAGTCTCCGCACTAAACACTTACATATTTTACATAAAATATATTTTTCATTTTAATATTTTGAGAATATTAATATATTCTGGTCTGAATTTCCTTGATCACGGAAAATCCCTTTTATTATGCAACACTTAATATCTTTACAAATATATAAATTATCCACCAGAGTAAATAAAACATATTATATTAAATAATTTAAATTTAAAATGACATAGTTTTCATTCAAGTGTTAAATTGAAAATAAATTTAAATTTCGCTCATATTATCCAAAAAAAGTAGATTACTCAACGTACCGTATTCTTTCTCTTAAAAATAACAGCTGACTTGAAAATAATAATGAAAAAATTTCTTAAGATTTAAAAAAGAATAATACATAATAAAATATTAAATTGTAAGAACAGGTGTCTATTTTGACTCCGATATTAGATATGATCTAGTTGAAAAAATAGAAAAAAAACATGTCAACTGCGGAACAACAAGTAGAACAGCAAAATGATTTCCAAAGAAACAAAACTCTAGATTTATAAAAGCATGGCTATTGTTATTCTTTAATTTAAAGGCGAGTCATAGGAAACAATTGAAAGAGAGAAAATCAAATATGGGCAGCAGTCGAAATGAGATTCTTACATAGTGAAAAGGATGTACAAGGAGAGACATTTCAAGAAGAAGGAAATTTATTGAATAGTGAAATTCATATATGTATATATATGAATATATATAAAAGTGGAAACAGCATCTGGATACAATAGGCGCCAGAGATTTTAGAAAAAATTTAATTACATTCAAAAGGATAAAGCGATATAGGACGCACACTAAAAGATTGGTACAAATACGTTGTGAGGTTAGAATAGGCAAAATTGCCTAAACTCGGAAGTGATAAAAATGTAAAATTAACTATAATAATAATATTAATAATAATTTTACTTTCATTGAGCTTACAAATCTAATAAAATAGTTATGTGTACTATTTTTTTTTTTTGAGTAATGTTTAACGCACGTTTTTACTACTGAGGCACCACAGGCGATGCACACTGATGATACATGAAATGAAATGAAATGATAAATTGGGAAACGATATTTTTTAAGGAAGGAATAGTTCTAGGCCTAAGTTTAGGGTACTTTCTTGGCATTTGCCAGTACAGATTATGATTACCGACATTACATATTCAATTCCTCGTTCATAGTACAACAAAAGTATATATGCAAAATTGTGAATTATAATACAATACAGTAGAACACGATTAAACTACAAGCAAATTATACATTAAACTAAGCAATTTATAGATTATTATTATATACATAATAAAACAGTTTATTCTAAATTACGCTTACAAAAATGTGTTACATGCCAAAATATTCTTGTATTGAGTAGTAAGGCGTAGCAACCAGCCAATCGTGTAGCTTGTGCTTAAAGTTTATACAGGACATTGACTTATTTCTAACGGTAACTTATACAGTTTTATGGGGAGTATCTCAGAGCTCTTCTGAGAGATTGCCAATCTATGATATGGGATATCAATAAACTGACAGGATCTAGTATTATAAGAATATATATCTAGTCTTTTTCGTAAATCAGATAAATGATTCTATATATACTGACTATTAAGTCTTAATTTAATAAAAAGTAATTTACAATGAGTTAACTTTGGTCAATCTAACGTCACTAAGGACAATATTGTTTCCATAAGCTAATTGCAATTAGATCACATGATATGTTTACCAAAAGAATCTTTTATCATTGATCAGACATATAATTGAAGTTATTTTTTAGGCGTAGTGTAGTTTTCCATACTCGCTAAAAGAGAGATATGTGCTACAAATGAATGCTATAGCACGTTCGAAATTATGTGCTTCAAACTGCAGTTAACATGTTGTGCACAATATTTAAAGTAGTTTGTAGCTCAGACTTCTGTCCTTAAACCATCTAAGAAATTTAAGGCAGGGGTTCCGGTTTACAAACACACCCAATTTCCTGACATCTGTTATCTGTTGCTTATAAGTTTATCTTGAAAATGTGTTACTTGTGACAATATTAATTAAAAAGGGTTGGAGCAACAAAATATAGAAAAAGCATCCAGCTTATGTATAAAGGTATCGTTCGATATCGAAGCCTCTTGAGTATCGAGGATATCGAAAATATCAAGAAGCCATCTCTAATTTTATTACATGTTAAAATATCATGCACACTGCAATAGCTTGTAGTTTACTAAGTAACTTGGGCTTGCCTCCTTTGGCAACTTTATTCAATACGGGGTCGAATCGCAGACAAACCCAACCTTAATTGTAGATTCGTACTTAAGGAAGAGGCTCTTCTGAGTTCTTGTTTTTAATGTTTACCTATGCACAAATAAGTTGCAACAAACTTCAGAAATTTTCTGTCATAATCCATTTTGAGTGAAGGAAAGTATCGCAGCAATTTTTCATTCACAACTTAAGGAATGCACTGAAAGTAATCTCAGGGATCATTGTCAGTGGTGAGGATCACTGTTTTAAATTGTTATTCATATTCTAATTTTTCTTAAGATCTAATACAGCTTGTCGCTTGATTTTAAGAGGTTACCTTCCTTCCACTGCATACTCTTATTAAGAACGATTGAATGTAAATAAATATCACAGCTAATGTAACTTTTGAACACTTGGTTCTTCTTTAATAAGGATGGCAAAATCAAGTTTCCCTGTGGCTAACAATTGAAGAGTACAGGGGGAAAACAATCAAGGTCCACTTTTGGTGAAATTTTATATTTTGGTACCCATGGATTGTAGTATGTAGTCGTACATTCCAACACATTCATACAGGAAAAAAAAAACACAATTCATAAAGATTAACATAGAAAAAAATATATCCCGGGGAAAAACAATTAGAGACCTCTGTAATATACCTACAATGAGACCATAGCAAGAACGGAGCTGATGAAGATGCATCATTATTGTTTGATTTTTGTTTCCATCACCTGGACCCAGCAGTTCGAAACTTCCAAATTTTTGTGTCTCGTGTCTCGGCCAAAATAAAAATTTTACCATTATTTGCCTCGTTCATGTTCATAAGTACGACAGATTTGAACTAGTAAAAGTGAATTTTGCCATCAGGCGCTACATTTATACGGAATTAAACAATACAGAAAGACCTGTCCAATGAAGATAAGAAAAATGCGAGAAATTGTAGCCGAAAAAAAACTCTTCTAGAACTACAACCATTCGAACAACCTACAATGGCTCCTAAGAGTCCCATGTTATTGTTGACAAAATGTGTCGTACACAGGCTGATGGCCAGCCTGTCCCTTCCTATTAAAGTTTAATTTCGCTTCCCAAGGCAAAATATGATGACCTACAATGACTGAAGGGATTCTGTTCCGAAAATACTTAGTTCTATTTTCAAGGTTGCATGTAATAGACAATGAATAATTTTGATTGAATTTTCAATAGTGTTTCAATAGTGTTTCATTAATGTTTATATTTTCCTCAGCAAATATCTGGTATTATTTGGTACATTCCATAATAAAGTTATTGGCCTTTTATTGTTTTATCTCAAGTATGTGTACTTTAACACTTGTTATGTTAATCAATATGAGCAAATAACAAATAGCACTATTAATAACCTTAAGTATTATTCTAGAATAAAATAATTTATATATATATATATATAATGTGCTTAATTTTGTAGCGTTTTTAAACTTCAAATTACATTTCTGTAAAATTGTAAAAAAGTGGAAGTTTATTGTTTTTCCCTTGTATTCTTCAACTGTAACAACTCGGTTCATAAAATGTGAAGAGGTCTAGCTTTTGGACAGCTAGCGAATAATGGTGTAAAGAATCAAAGCCTCTGAAGAATACTTGCTTCATGCTGCATCGCTTGAAGAAATTTAATTTTTACCAAGCTAAGTTTAATGTCAGTTACTTAGAGCTCACGCTCCTTAAGGCTGAAGTAAATATTTTTCCTATACAAACTTCTTGAACTCAAAGCATTGAGTGGATTCTTCGTGAGGGAAATCCAGTTCTAATGATGAAACAAAGGCTTTAAGTCGACCAGTGTTTGCCGGCACGCCATCACTGCATACTGAAATGAAATTTCCCAGTTCATTTTCTGCTAACGTAGCTGTCCTAGAAGAGTAAAAATCTAATGTAATTTACGTCAGAAGCGATGCCGTGCAAGATAGAAACGGTCTAACAGTAGGAGCTTCGTCTAAAATAATTTTTACCTCGAAAGTTGGCATTTTTAGCTTATGTAGGTCGAATCATCCCATCGAAGCGAAAACTTACCATCTTATAACGTCTCTCTTACTCTTTCTGAATACCAGAGGATGTATTTTAAGCGGTGGGAAATATCGTTCGACAAAGACACTCCTGGAATCTCCCAGCTTTCATAAACAACTTTAAGTATTTGTTTCAAAGCAGGTGAAATTAAAGTTTTAGATACTATGTATGGCTGCATTTTTTCAGCAGTTTATTTCAATAACTTACAATGCATCTATTAATTTGACCTGCATTCCTTGAAATGATAATAAACGATTTGATAAATGCTTTATCTTGACCTACCAAAAGGCTATGTTCGGTCTTAAAATGTTCCTTTAGCATACTATATATTCATACATTTCTCAACGCATATAACACACTCGGGAAGTAAATTATTTTCTGATTCAATGTAAGTAAATTAAACTTAAATACATGAAATTTGCTCCCAATAACAAAGTTGATCTGGGAATGATCTTGATACTTTATCTGAAGTTTACACAAAAAAGTTCTTTATTTTGGCTGTTTATCTTTTGCGTATAACTAAAATCGTAAATTTACACTGAATATTGACACTTTAATAACTTGAGATTGCAAAGTACAGTCAACACGCCACTCTTAACCAGTGACTTCACTGTTTCACTTAAAGTGAATGCAGACCACGGTTTGTTTACACACATATACTACGCTAGGGGTCCGGTCCCCGAGCGTTCGTAATAGTTCTCCAGCCTTCAAGAAGTTGCTGTCTGCAGTTTGCCTTGGTAGATGCAATGCTGTTACTACTCTAAGAATGTGCCGTCAGTCAACAATATTTTACAACCACTGCTTTAAACATTTCTGTCATCTTATAATCACCGCCACAGGTGGCCGAGGTTGTTAAGACGAGGACTCGTGAGCAGGAGATCTGGGGTTCGACAATAGTAAAATCGGGCGTTAAACGCTACTTAAAAAACCTTACACTCACTTTGGTCTAAATTTATTGAGTAGGCCATTTTTGTCTATTGTTCTTGCAGTTTCGAAATCTACGTACAGAGTGTTCGAAAAATGAGTGAAGCTCTTTTTCTTAAACGTAAGAAATTGTCATTGCGAATTTATTGTTAGGATGAGCTTTGCGACATATGAGTTTTATATTAAATATTGTTTCAGAGAAAGTTAAAGTCTCTTACAATTTATTTGCAATTATTCTCGTATTTTGCAAATATTCCATAAATTGATATACCTAATATAGAAAAAAGTATTGTTGTTTGATTTCTGATCCAGTGCTCTACGAAATCTTCTTTTGTGTTCACCGCAGCATCTTACACGAATGACTGTGTTACAAAGGAAAACCAAGGATATCAGATTTGGGGACTCGGCGCGCTATTGAACGAGCCCATCTCGACTATTACACCGATCTGAAAGTATTTCTTTCAATAAATCAAATACACGTTAGGCTACGATTGTTAATGGTGTATCAATATCTAATGGGGTCATGTATATTCAGAACAATACATCTATGAATCGTTTTTCTCTTTCCCTTGGAAGGCTCGCCTGAATGTTTATTCAACAATAACATGGCATCTGCAGTTATTTCTTGAACACTCTGTATAAACGATCTTCATTTTCCTTCGTTATGCAAGCCAAGGTTTGGTTTATTCTTTTATTATGACTACCCAAGAAATATTTTATATTTTAAAATATTAAATAAAAATTAGGTTAAATAATATAGGAAAGCAGAGTCACAACTAAACCCATAGTTCAGTAATAAATAAATATTCAGATGTCAAGTTATCTGAAAGAAACATAGGCATGTCGTGATAGGAACAATGCATAAAGGAGCAGTAAATAACCAATGGAAAAGAAAAATGGTTGCTTAGAAGAGCCGGAACGGGCATATGATTGTTCCATCAAGAAACCGGAACTGCGTTCATGGTTAGATTAGATGGATTGAGTAGGCAGTGAGAATGATACAAAAAACCTGTTTCCTGCTCAGTCTAATCGGTGTTTCACCTATGCCTATAGTCCAGCCAATGTTAAGCGAGAAGGGAAAGAAGGCTGTAGGTGGTTATAATTTTATTTCTGTATATGAAAGCAAGAACCAAAAAGTGATTGGAGATGTGTGAAGCGAATGCTCTACTGAAATGTGTCACTTTTCGAATGAAAATGTAGTTGTAACCAATTGTGCGTTAATCACGCCAAAGGATACACCCGTCGAGTTATTAGTAACGCCGTCAAAGATAAAAAAAAATATTAGAATGCTTATCAGAATAACTTTGATCACAATCTACTGAGTTTTACGTCCTTTTCTACATCCTGCATTAAGTGGGATACTTTCTTACATTCAGATTTTTATATTGCAGCAGCTAGTCACAAGCTTAGATAAGTTTGTAATTATGTCCATCATAATTATATAAATAAGTAAGCGCATTTTCTCTTTTTCTATGGATATGTCCAGCACGCGAGTGATCTGAAGTTCTTGGTCTCGACCATAGGTGGCCATGCAATTAGCAAGATAATTGTTTCTACTGTAGGTTCATTTGTCTTAAGCATGTATTTGGAATATCAAATAATTGTTATAAAGTTTTTATTTAATACGCTTTCTAAAACAGGCGTATTGTGAGTATTCCATAAATGGATAAAATTGAGTATCTTGCAGTGACAAAGTTCTTTGTAAAAGATGCTATAATGCCACAGAAAATTCATAAGGAATTTCTAAATGTTTATGGTAAATTTCCCCTTTTTTCAATAATTAAAAAGTCCGTCACGCAGAAGCTGCGTAAATTAAGCGAATTTCTCACCTATTAAAATATCTTTAAAAATAATATAAAATCCAAATTAGGCCTTATTAATTAATGAAATGAAATAAGTTATCGCAATACTGTGTGGCACTGAGGGAACAAAATTAGTATTTTTACAATCTATAAGTATCACAAATGAGAACCCACATTTTTATAATAATAATAATAATAATAATAATAATAATTATTATTATTATTATTATTAAATCACAAAAATTAATATTAAATAAATAAAATGTATGACCATAGATAGACATCTTCATACTGTGTGGGCAGTTTTAACACTTTTAAATGTATCCATGTTTAAGAACTGAGCACTTAATATCATCTTTACATTAACTAAAATAGAGAAAAAGAACAGAAAGTTTCGAGCTACTTTGTGTATTTAATATGTTCATATGTTTCAATAAAACAAAAACATGTTAATATTTAAAAACCATTAAAATTTACTAAGCACATATACACAATCAGCTATAAACAATCAAATGTTTCATCGATTTTCATTGACTTTTGAAATTTAATTTAAATGTTATCGTGGTCAAAATATGTTTAGAAAAAAACCTTTTCTGAAGGTTATTACAGAGAGTTTTTACATAAAATATAATTCTCAAACACACATTAGATTAATATTACACATTTACTATTTTTATGTTTAATATGAATTATATGCATCATGGTGTAGTGGTTACCATACTGGCCTCCATAACCCAAGATCACGGGTTCGAACCCGGGCAGGTCCGATGGATTTTTTCGGGCATAAAAATCCTAAGTATGGCTTCCTTCCGAAGGGAAGTAAAGCAGTGGGTCCCGTGTCGTACATTTACGGCACGAAAAAGAACCTCAAGCCTGAAAGAGAGGCCTCTGAGCAAAATTTGTCGGCCGTTTCACGCCTTGAGTTGAGTGGGACGCTGATGACCTGAGATGTATGTTAAAGAGCGTCCATAAATAAATGAATCAAAAAAAAATATGCATCATTATAAATACAGTTTATATGCTGAATTAATTTTTCCTTTAAAGCCATATAGAGAAAATTAAATGCAAGAGTGCTTTTTAAATGTCGGATTTCAAGTCAATTCCTATTCCTAGTGATCCACTTTCCCTAATTTTCAGAAACTGTTTTTTTTTATTATTATTAAAATAGTACGTACCGAGTTTTGTTGTGAAGAAACAAATTGTAGTATCACTAAAGCTATTTTTAAATTTCGGGTTTCAGGTAAACTCACTCATAATGATTTTCAGAAAATGTTGTTCTTATTTTATTAAAATGATATATAGGAAGATACGTTGCGAAAAAGTAAATATTGGTGCCGCTAGAGTAATTTTTAAATGTTGGATTTCACGTAAATCCCACTGCTAATAATCTGATTTCGCTAATTTTTTTATTTAAATGGTACATGCTGAATTTTGTTGTAAAAAAACAAATATTGGTGCAGCTATAGCAATTTTTAAATTTTGAGTTTTAGGTAAACCCTCACTCCTAGTAGTCCGATTTCCCTTATTTTCGATGACTATTTTTTTTTTTATTTAAATCGTATATATGGACTTTCGTGCGAAAAGGGAAACATTAATGTCACTAGAGCGATTTTTTTTTTAATTTTTGTGCTTTAGGTTAACCCCCAATCCCAATGGTTCAATTTTGCTGGTTAATGAACTCGACAAATAGCTAATTAATGGTTTATATGCCAAGTTTCGTTGTGAAAAAACAAAAATTGCGACCGCTAGAGCGTTAACACACAAACACACACACACACACACACACTCACGCCAGATATCCCTTATACGCCGCTGTTTAAAGAAAGTGGGTTTCCTTGCAGCACAAGAAATTTCAAGCAAGCAATTGGCATCTAAGATAAAATATGGGGGTTTATTGGTTTACTTCAATATTTACTTATTTCAATGTGCTGCAGGGAAATCTACCTTTATATAAAATACGGCGTATAAGAGCCGTGTCCATTGTCATTTTCGGTGCCTGGTAGTTAGGACCGATGGAGATTTGAGCATTTTTTTTTTAAAAATAGCTTCATGTATATAACCTCAATATCTTTATTCCTTAGCTGAATTTAAACACGGGCGTAGTAGTGTTAAAGATGGCCCATATAAAGGACGTTCAGCTTATAAACTGCATTTATAACGAGGCATATGATTTATATTAAACAAAAGCATAGTCGTGAAGATAGTAAATGTGAATTATTAATCTAATATGTATTTAAGAATTATATTTGTATGTAAGAGCGCTCTGTAATAACCTACAGAAAACGTTGTTAAAATGTCTTATTACGTGACAACGGTTGAGGCTCAATGCATTTCAAAGGAATGTTTAAGTAAACTTTACATGAAAAATTGCACATGATAAAAATTTTTCGCAAGATGGGTGCAGCGCTTGTAAACGGCAGATCAAAAACGTATTGCTATAAAAATATCACAACAGTGTTGGGAGGTTTGAACAGCAACAGAGCGGATTTTGTGCGTCGGTTTATAGCTGTGGATGAGATTTTGATCCACCATCACACATCAGAATTGAAACAGTGGTCCAAACAATGAACAGAAGCGGCTATTTAGAGCTAAAAAGACAACTTCATTCCCTTCTGCAGGAAAGATAGGCCTTCGCTATTCTTGGACGCTAAAGAAACGCTACTAATTGATGACCTTTATTGTCTTCAGGATAGTAAAACTATAACCAGAGAGTACTGCCTTTACACTACAGCTCCCTGCGTCCTCTGTCTCCCTCTTGCGACATAGTGATGTATTGTGGAGAGATAAGTAATCGCCTGCGGCTTCTGTGATCAAAGGATGCTACCTTCTCGTCAGGCAGCTACCAGTTGTCATTACAAAGCTGGATGGACTCCATTCCAGATATTTCTAACTTAGAAAAACTTTATAAGCATGAACCAGGGATCCAATTCCAGTTGGCACCAGACCAAGCAGGTAGTCTTTTTAACAAATGTGTGAGAAAAAAGTCCGTTTGCAGAAGGGAAGAGAAAAAAAAACAGACGTTTCTTATCAAGACAATACACATGCTCACAAAAGCGTTTTAACAATGGAAAACGTAGGTTTTAAGTATGAATTGTTGGAGCATCCACCCTACTCTTCAGTTTGGGCTCCCTTTGACTTCCATCTTTCAAAATGTTCCTCATTGGTTAGTGTTTTTATGAAGTCTGCAGCGGTATTTTATAAAGATGGCAATTGGTTACTGAATTATTTTAATTAACGTTTAATGAATTAAAATTGGAGGAAGAGAAGATTTTTCAATGCTTGGATATTTAGGATTGTTTGCTTGATGGGTGTCTCTTATTTCAGGGTTATGTCTTCTTCCTCGCCGATAATTACTCGCTGTTTTACTGTTGCTCCGATAGTACTCAGTTACTGGTATGGGATGCCTGTTTATCTACTTAACTCACTGATACTGCACTGATGTTGAACTAGACACTCGCGCTACACTCTCTCGCGGGAAACTTAGCAGAGTTGAACACTGGAATCTCTCCCTAAGAACTGATGAACTGATCCCCGAGCCGCAAAGTCATCAGCTTAAAAACTATGTCTTCCTTCGGTTTGTCTCTTCACCCCCGTGTCGGCACAACGTGTTTATTACATCAGGCAAGTTTTGCAACATACATAAAGAACCTCGCTGGTGTAGCATATGCCCTTCACCCCTCCAGGAAGTATTCGAGGGTGTATTTGTTTACTGAACACAAAACTGGGTTTTCTGTCCTCAGCTCAGTCAATTTACCAACATGTGAATCTAGTCGCTTGCTCAAAGAGAAACAACTTATGTGCCTTATAATTTTCAGACACGTTTTCATATAACCAATATTATACTGCAATCACAGTAACAATACCCCTACAAATATGAAGGTATATGCATATTACTTTGCAATGATTAATTTCTTCCTTGTCATTTATTACGGGGATGTCTAAGCCAATTATTTCAGTTTCAAGTCAAGAGACGATTGCCGCTTTAGAGGAATATTTTGCAGATCTTCCAAAAAAAATAAATTCACAGAGGAAAAAATGGCATTGAAGTATCGCTGGAAGAAGTATATTGAATATAAGGGAGAATATGTTCAAAAATAAAAATACTGTTCAAGTTGAAAAACTCGTTCTTTCATTGATAGGTCGAGAACTTTTCAGACAGGTCTCGTACACCCACTCCAAAAACGTTCGTGTGTCGTTTCACCATCATTTATTAATCAAAGTCCAGATTAAACATATACAGAAGTCAGCTTGGCCAACATACGATTATATCATCAAAAAGTTAAGAAATTTACGAAATATGGAACCATTGTAGTGAGTTTGCAAGGCTTTCTAGAAATGAAGCGTTTAATTTTAGAATAATGTGAAAAACCAACTTATTGTGTAAAAAATTTTAACCTACAAAATATATTGGAATTAATTTCACTGAGTTGCACACTTAAGAATATATTTATATCTGTACTTTAAGATAGCACGGTATTTTATAATTATATACGACATTATTATATCTAAAATACACTGTGTCTTATTAGTCTAGATTTTTATAGAGCTGGAAATTACGGTATAGTTGTTTTCAGTTATCTTTTTCAACATCAAATTAGACTATACCATTCCTCGCGTGAAAACGACACCTGGAGCTTGAAAACAGATTGTTGTGCTAAATATGTAGAACAATTCTCAGAATATCGAGATTCCATCCCGCACTTGGTACCACCCCACAACTCCCGCGGCACACAAACCACTCAGACTCATAAGCGACACGATCGCTATAGATGAAATAAACGCCCAAATGCTCCACAACTTAGTTTTGTTCAGAAACAAAGTTTGTAGGGAGAATGGTGTGCTGGTATCAGGTGCGGAGGTATATCCGTGTATGTAATGACGCAGTGTCTGGAATGGATCTAGCACATATATTCTCTCCCGGTCATTAGTTTTGTTGTACGTGGCACGGAGGTCACAGTTGAACAAACTGCAGTCATTTGAAACACCCTGATATATATAACTCCCACTGATCTCCTGTTTTTCTTCCCCAGCCACCTTCATTAATATGTAGATTATTTATCACAGAGTACATGTACCTCTTATGACTATGAACTTAAACGGAGGGCGGTTATTATTTCATGTCTGCCTCTGGATTAGTTTGACTAAGTAATTCAAAGGCTAAAGATACATACAAATTCAGTGTATAGCGGGCATCATGTGCGAACAGAGATATTGAGATTGTTCAGAGAAGTGTCCCACTTTTAGAGATAGTAATTTAATAACAGCAATGAAGTGAAAGTGGTAATTAGGGCAAGGATATTCGAAGAAATTACACATAAAATTCTCTCTAAAAGATCTAAAAAATGTAAAAAATAAATCATAGAACCAAAAGAATAATACATAATTACATACATATTCTGTCTTTGGACACTTGTACGTTAGGTTCCTTATATTTTCTTGGAACCGGATAAATTTCTATGCTTTAACATGTCCAGCATATCTTCTAAGTTGGACACCCCTTATCCTGAATCCTGAAAGCTGGTAACCCCTTGTTACCTGTTGTTAACTAGGACACTTTTTCTCTCTTTGTTACGTTTTTTTTATTAACTTATTTAAGCTTGGTTGGCACTTACCCCTAACGCTTTATATGTATTATTAACAACTACACAGTACTGTAACATGAAAAGGATGAGTTTTTCCATAACTACCTTTCTGCTATCTTTTTGAGCTTTATTGACATTCATCTATGCTTTGCAATGGATTACTAAGCGCAGTGATCTGGAAAGGGTGAGTTTTTCTTTAAAATTTTATTATCCGTTATGCTTCCTCAATTTTTTTATAAAATGCAAAATGTTTAGGTATGAAGCAAACAATTACTTGCCTAAAATAAAATAGTAGTTCTCAGTTACTGTTCAAGTGTGAAGTGCAAACGTTTACTTTTATTCTGTGCCAGTTTCAATATTAGTAAGCGTAGGCTAATAACTTTTATTTCACTTTTATTAAGCATTAATGTGTATTCATATGTAGTTTACTTTTAATTATTTACATATATATGTACATCGTATGAAAAGTTATGTTTCTCATTAAATTGGTTTCATTATACTCTGATTAAACTGCGCTACGGATGCAAGACATAGAACACAAACAACTGCAAGCTAATTGTCTTTAAAAGAAAGATTCTAAGAAATGTACACGAGCTATTAAAGAAGAATGAAACGTGGCAGATAAGAGAGAAAATAAGATATATGAGCTGTATAAATGCCTAAATATATGGATGGGTTAAGACCAGGAGGCTTAGACTTACCGAAAGAAGGGGGGATAAATAATATACCAAAGAATTGGTTAATGCTGAGCGGTACGAAACAGATGGGGCAGTGAGAAGAGATGAACCGCAAACGCTGGGTGTCTAAAGCCTGAAGCGGTCTAAAAGAGGGTAGATCATTAGTTCCAAACATTTTATTTTCACGACACGCTGTCCTACAAGTTGAGTTCCCGCGTTATAGTAACGTATGTACGATTTGGCAACAGTGCAGCAGACTGAGATCTTGCACGTGAACAACTTGCCTTTAGCAGTCAGTTGTTTGTAGACTTGCAGTTGTAAAGCCATTTCATCTACATTTTTAGGCTGATCGACAGTTTGTCAAACGTTATAGGCATTATTGTGTTAATTTAATTTGTTTAAAGATGTATGAACAAGAGTGTGATGAAAAGAAGAAAAGTTGAAAAATCAGTGACATCTGAATTGGTTTTAAATCATCTAGTTCTTGAGGATAACTGAATAAAAGAATAGTTTCCTTCCATCACTGTCGTAAAGTATGGCGAAGTGCTGTGTCAGCAGAATCCATCACAAAGAAGAGCAATTCACAAACTTTAGTCAGATCGAAAACTTCAACTGAAATATTGTGAACTACAATTTCAAGTTTTGTTCGTTAACTAAGAAAGCGTGTCCAGTGGAAGCAGTTAATATCCTGTTATGTATTTTGTGCGAGCTGGGCTTCTCGGCACTAGCAAATAGAATTAAAAAAACGAGAAACACGCCCTCTCATTTGAACAAAAATAACGTAATTTGTTGTCTTCATTTCCTCCTAGAATTAAACTTTTGTACAAAAAACGATAATCTCAAGTCTCTCATTAACGCAAGGCGTAAACCAGTAACTCCTCTCTAAAATAAATAGGTTTTAACTCTCGAATATTATTTTTTTGTTCCTTTTCAAAACACATTATAGGTACGTACTAATTTACTTTACCGTTAATAAGCATTAGTCAGCATAGGAAAGTCAAGCTCGATGCTGAACTCAAATCTTCTGTAATTGTATGTGCCATGAAACTTTGTTCAGACTTTTGCTTGCCTCTCTTCTACGTCTCCAATCTATCCAGGCTCCAATTTCATGCTGAGGATTGCTTTAGCAGCATAATGTTACATTCTTAAGTTCAGGAACAAAATTAAAATGCGTATTTTAATTGAATATAATAATATTTGTTTAATTGATTTTCTCATTCCTGATTAAGGTATGAAATTATGAAGGCATAAACAGCGCATTTTGTTAGGAGTTACTTACTACAAACAAGACTAGCACATGAGAAGTTAATAAAGGTCTTCTGCATAATGGCTACATAAACATCAATAGAACATTTTTAAAAGCTTCCACAAGGTAAAAAAATTTGTGTAGTACTGAGAGGTTATTTTATCTTCTAATATCTGAGTATAAATATTATATTGCAAATATTTCAAGATGGAGAACATTTTTAAATTAACAATATCAACACCGTGTTACCGATAATGTTAAGTATATATTGAGGGTGTATGGAGTTTTAGTTATTTAACTAAATAACATTGAAAGTAATAGGAAGATATAAATAATTATTACATTGTTTCAATGTGTACATAGGTGATATATTTAACAAGGAAGTCCGTTAAAAATTTTGTCCTATCATCCTTTTGCGAGTAGTAAGATGACAAGTGCATTATACAAGTCATAGAGATAATTTTAACGTATCAGATTTCAAAAGTTGAATTAAATAGGAATATGGTTCTATTAAATTAATAGAAAGTATCATATAATATCATAAGAACAGGGTATATAAAGAATGAAAATCAAGAAATGTCTTGCATTAAAATATTATTCAAGAGAGCGAAGGAGAGGTCGTCTCGAAGAACATGCCGTTAACAGTGACAAACTACTGCAAGTCTAACTGGTCCAGTCTCGACTAATAATGAATGGATGGATAAATGAATGTCTCAATATTTTTTTTTTTTTTTTTTTTTTTTTGGATTGCTGTATTTATGAACGCTCTTTAACATCTGAGGTCATCAGCGTCCCATTCAATTCAGGGAGTGAAACGGCCGACAAATTTTGCTAAGAGGCCTCTCTTTCAGGCTTGAGGTTCTTTTTCGTGCCGTAAATGTACGACACGGGACCCAAAGGTTTTACTTCCCTTAGGAATTTTGGAGTGTAAAACACTTCACGGGTAGAGGAATTGAATAGGTTTTGTCACGTTAAAGGAGACAAAATGTATTTGGTCCACTCAAGAGATTTTATTGGTTGAGAATGTACATTCAGGGAATGTAGTTTACTAGAATTGTCTGTAAGGAACCTTGACCGTATACGGCATGGATTTCGGTTACGGTCCAAAGGGAAAATTAAGTCAAGAGTTCAATCTTCACTTTAGCACAGTCCACGCTGAACGACGTTACCTCAATGCATCTTTCCACTTCTTAATCTCGCGTTCTTGACGTTTGTTTTACGTACTTTGGTTTCGCTGAGATTCGTAATCGCATGTTTACTTCTATCCACAGCACGTTTCATACGAGTCACTTCCCACTGCGGTTTTACTAACAATAGACTCAAAAAGTGTTGATTGCTAACCGCCCTAATACACTCAGCCCTCAATACACTGCCTGCGTCCTTCCAACCACTCTTATTCTCTGAATTCCGACAGTTTTGTTCCATGATAGTCCGTCGGTTCGTATGGCACTTTTGGGTTTTAATTCTAGTTAACGTAATATTTTAATTACTCTACTGTCCCGTTCATTACAATTTATGCTCCGGAACTTTCTGATTGGTTAATCTTTTCGCGCCTCTCCTGGCTTGGAACGGGGGTGTTACAATCTATACTCTGACCTTCAAAATGTAACAGTTGCAGAACCCTTGAGTGAAAAAAAATGTACCGTAACTTGTTTTTAATTATTTTTTAAGAAGTTTCGTGTTATTTTTCCTAAGGGTTCAACAGCTGAGCTTCATTTGTTCCACTTATACAAAAGGTATCTTGCTTGCTTCAGGGTCAAGGGTTGCTGAGAGAAGGATCTGAGAGGTTTATGGCTTAGAACCGCTCCTTATGCAGCCCTGTTTCCGCCCTTCTCGTGTAACAGTAAATTCAACTATTACCACACTCACGGTGATGTGATTTTTGAAAGCTACTGTCTCCTTATCTATAATTAAATGCTATACCCTATAATTTTGATACTAGACTCATCTCCTTATAACCGTTGTGATTGCCTAGGTGTTTCTTTAGGTGGGCTTGGAATCTACTGTTTTTATTTTACATAACTTCCAATAGAGCTGGGTTGCTCAAGAGAGCCTAGAATTGCACCAAATTAAGAACATTACTGATATCAATTAAACAAAATTAGGTTTTTTTCAACATTTTAATTATACACAGGGCTGTTAGCGATCTTTGGCTACAAGTTTAGAAGTTAATAGTGACGCTGCACTTAAATTACGGAAGCAAGTCTGTTTTCGGCCGTGTGAGCACACATGGGCAGGTATTGCAATTTTCTCTCTTGCCCTCCACTTAAAATGGTGCCAAAAATAAAATTATATTTGGGAAGGCTTCTCATGTATGTTTAACGAAAAAGTAAAAGGGTAAGAAACAGGCAAATCCACGACCAGCCACCAGTTGTATCTTTAAGGTAATTCGAAAGGTTAAGATCCTTGTCTCTGGCCTGAATTCAGCAATATATACAGCCATTTCATTACAGCCGTGATTTGAATCTTTTGACTATATCAAAATAAGACTTAAAGACTGGGTGAAACTAATGTATGGCTATACATTAGTTTCATCCAGCCATATGGATAGAGAAATGCTATTCATTAGAGGGACATCCCTGTAAATCATCTGATACTTTGCCAATGCATTCGTGTGGATTTCACCTATTGAAAAGTCCTTGGAAGCAAAAATCTCTTGACTGTGGACCGTCTCTCAAAAGCCTGCCAGGAGAATGGAATAAAAGGGCAGCACAGTGCTTCACACCGATTTGCTGAATGGGAAACTGTGAGAGCTCGTACCCGAGGTCACTATATACACCATTATTGCATACTTACGATCTTTACGCCCGAAAAAATCCATCGGTCCTGGCCAGGTTCGAATCCGCGTTCTTGGGTGTAGGAGGCAAGTATGGTAACCACTACACCACCAGGACCGACCTACACGTTGATGGGAATCGTTGGTGGAATCATACTTGAAGGTGACAAATGGATTTTCATCACTCCACACATGACTATTGTGGCAGTTCAAAATATAATTATGGATGAAACAGCCCTTATCTATATAAATTGTAGAAAGTCCAGTACTTTAGTATGGCGATGAATATTGATAAAACTGAACTCTGGGTTGAAAATTATTTGGCCCCATTGCTTGCACCTGTAGTCTGTGCTAGGAGCCAATTGCTACTCCTTCGGTACTTTCCACACAAAATCCCTTGAAAAGTTTTTTTCACTGGAAAGTTGGCGGATGATTATTGATGATTCTTGTGCCACGGGATCCAACACCATCTCATTAAAAGCTGGTATGTGAATAGTTCTTTGTTTAGTACCTTGGTCACATCTCTGAAGCTTGAACGACCCACTCTCTCATTTTCTCTCTGTCTTCAGCGACAAATGTCTTCCAATTTGGATGATGCCCTTTGGGGAACTTTGGTGTGTACATCCGTTAGGCTTTTCGAGCACTAAATCCTGTTGCACCATATATTTTATATTTGTCTGCAAGTTCCTGTGTTGAGTAATGGTCCTTTTTCGACAACAATGCATAAACTGTAACCTGAAATGAAAAGTAACAGACATAAACTATAAACAGAAAATGTCACTTTGGAAACATAACAGGCGATTGTTAGTTCTTTTGTTATGAAAACAAAAGCAGCTTACAAAAATGTTGAGGATCTCGTAGCACCTTAAAATATGCATTTCTGACCACTGGTTCCGTATCTCAACTAGCTCAGTTTAGAGTTCGCTATCTTCTGTATAGTTTTGACCCTAAAGATTACAGACACCCTGTATATTCAAAACTATATTGACGTGTACTTGTCAATTATAATGAATGAAGGGTAAAACAAGAAATACACTGAAAAAATAATCATCATCATTATTATTAAAATACAATATTTTCCTAGTAACTTCATACTAACTCTATAAAGTCTTAAATTTTGTTAAATGAAAGTGTTTGAAAGCATTGAAGCTAATTTTCAATGAACGTTACAAATTACTCTATTCGGGTTTTGTTTAGGTCCTAAAACCTTTCAGTACTTCAGCACTTATCTTGATTACCATGATTTTATGTAGTCTTTGTACAGCTATTCCGAGAGAGTGGTAGAGGCTCTAAAGGACAGCAAGAGGAGGAGAACGAGAGTTTATGAGTCCGCTCGTTATATGTTTTCTACAATTTAGTCTACTTGCAAGGAAACACCAACAAATGTTTCTATTTTATTGCAGAGAAGGCAGAGGTCGTTCCAGAAGATGAACTCTGGTAAATGCAAGTGATGATGCTTCATGCTAAAGGCGAGAGTAACATTTTCCAGTATTACAACAACTTCCCAGCCATTAGACGGGCATAACACGTTAGAACACGGCGAACTGGTGCTGGGTCCTCCGCCATTTTCAATTTGAATAGAAATTGCTGTTAAACTGGAAGACAGTTGCGTGTTTTTTTCGCCCGGAAAGAACGGCACTGGAAAGGAAAATGTTGTTAAGTTTTAATATTACAACAACCACTCCCACCACTTCAGCGTTTCCAGCTTTATGACTAAAGAGATGAGTTGATGGAGGGAACGGCGCAAAACTGTTGCCGTCGTCATCGTTATCGTCTGTCAGGAGGTGACATGAGCGATGATTACGACCCTAGGTGAAGGCTGGCGCCACCCAGATTCTAAAGTGAATCTCCCCACCTCCGCGGAAACACTTTTTTTTTTCTTTCCTCTCTGCAATGATGTAAAGCTTAGCTGTAAAAAGACAGCATCTCATTTGATCCATGAAAATACTGTTACTAACGCTTCTGATGCGTGACTTGTCCATTTCCCTTTGTTATGAAACAATAATTAATGCCCGAAAAATGTCATTTATTAAATTATCTCAATTGAAAGAAGACATTCCTTACAATTAAGTGAAATAAAGCTCTTTATATATTTTTATTACTATCTTTTAAGATCACAGTCTGGAAACGTGCTGCCACATTTGCTAATAAAAAGCAGTCATGAGTGATATCACATTGTCTATGTCTTAAAGGTAGAGCTATGATGTTGTAAATAACAATACAAAACTTTAAACAAAGAAGCCTTAAAGAATAGGTCTCACTGAGAAGTTCATATTCACTATTAACTTTTTAACTATTGACGATGTGCAACTACAAGCAGGGCTCTTAATTAATTATAATTTTATTTAAATCGCTCTGACTTCAAACCAGTGACATATTTTAATTGTGAAAATTGACATTAAAGTTAAAAATAAAAACCAAATTATTTTGTAAATTTAATTCATTTTAGTCAATAAACAATGAAATAATCAGTGATAAAATGCGAATTATACTAGTGTGATTTCACCCTGGGCTTCCAGAATATATCCTTACCGCCCGCATGGAGTTTTGGGTCTGGGCAGAGGGACAAGCCACAGCCTGCCGCGCTTGTAGTCCGACTTCGCTTCTTAAAACTCTGTATAAAATCTTACCTTAAAGCAAATGCTGCAAATGTCTTCCTTTCTCAGTTAAACGGGCATAGTACTGGTAAGTAATTACAATTGAATAAGATTTAGTTCGATCATTGTAATGTTTCTGATTTCATGATCTACGTTTTCCTTCTAATGCTTCAGGTTACTCGCAAATAAAATTCACAGACTGTTAGAACTGGAGATTTCCCTTCTTCAGTCAGCTGACCAAAAAATGTGGCCAGAAAGTCATTTCGATACCTCTAACTGTATGCTCGTAAAAAATCGAACCGATTATGCATCTTGTGCTAACTCCAATTTTCCTATCATAAAGAGGAGTTTCTTGTACAGGATTGGAATTTTCAAAACACCAATTGCAACTGTTGTGGATGACCGATTTGGCGGAACAACGCCTCGTCTGAAAAGAACACAAGTTGTGGGTCGATTAATCCTTCATCACTCATGAAAGAAACCACTCACATTAACGTACATCTGCTAAGGGATCACATTTTTGTAAACAATGGACACGTGTGCGCTTGTAAGGTTTAAGTTTTAAAAATGTTGTTGCAGAAGACACTGAAACTGAAAACTGTTGTGCTAACTTCGGTAGTGATTTTGTTGGCAAACGTTCAAGATTTGCGCCAAATTCGTCTAATTTGTTTTCTGTTAAAACATTATGCATTCGCGCGTGTTTCTTTTCTGCACTTAAACAGTAGTAACAAATTTACTAACGAATCTTGAATTGCAGTTCTGGAAGGAGGCAATTGTTTCCGAATAAATCATTCACGAAGCGATTAACTGATTCGTATTTATAATAATATATACACCCAAAAATACGTTGCTGTAAAGTCAACCAGCTCTCTTGCCATGTTCGTGAACAAATGTAAATGGTGACTGCTCCGAAGTTCAAGGACAGGCAGGCAGATAGGCGGCCGTGTATGGGGAGGGCAGCCGGCCTAGGCCGAGACGCAAAATCCCTTGCGAGCGATGAGGACATATTCTGGAAGCTCGTTATATTAATCAAACTGTTTCTCCCATGCACTGCATTAAAAAGGTTAAACTGACACAACATCTCTGTACTTTCTTCTCTTTAAGCATGTCATGATTGTTTGCCATTGCTTTCAAGATTCTTGTAAAATTGACGGTGCGTTACAGTTAAAATCTGAGTATTTGTTGAAGATTTCGTTATTTAGCAACTGAAATGGCACTAAGATTCATGATATTAACCTTGGATATCTTGGTATACAGCAATTAATGAGTAATTCATTTCTATTAAAGAGTAAATCAAAAAGTAAGTTTCTTTAATTTTTCAGTGAAAACGGATAAAACAGGCTGTTCCATTTCAAATCTACTCCTATATTCTTCCACATAATCACCAAATTTATTCAAGCATTTACCAAAGCGTAAAAGGAAATGTTGCCATACTCATAAAATCTAAACTGTCTTCCTCCTTGCCGAGTCATTTCAAACTTCATCTTTAGCAATTCGAAATGATGGACTGCCCCCCCCCCTTCCAAAAAAAAACCATGTTTGCCATTGCCAACAGGCCATTTGTAAGCGTTTGACTTTCTGCAAATTCACGACAACGTTTTCACATTTATTTGATTGTTATCAAATCATAACTTTTCCATACACAGACACAATCCGTTGGCGAATGTTTACAGGCTGTATTTTCTGTTTACAAAAGTCAAAAGATGTGCTCAATCCCTCTCTTGACGACTCATTCAATATTGTCGTCATTTTGTGGCTGTTTTTGCATTTATGTTCTTTCATGTACACAAGTTGGAGCAAGCTGCGAGCCTTTGATGGAGTAATAAAATAAGTAACTTACTCTTTGACTCAATGTCTTAAATGTGAAATGTACGAAATTCCTATCTATTTTTAACAACAGTATTCTTCTATGAACCCAAATTTTGTTATTTGAAATATTCGGTAGGCTATGGGGCTCAAGCCTAAGAAACGGTGTCTATCTCAAGCTGAGAAACATATGAGAATATCCTGATATCGCTTTCTTTCTTTCTTTCTTTCTTTTTTTCTTTCTTTTTTCTTTTTCTTTTTCTTTTTTTTTTTTTTTTGTTTATACGCACTGTTTTAGACTTTTGAAGTTTTTTCACAGAGAAGATGACAGTTTCCAATTTTTTGTACAGAGAGATATATTACTTCGTTGATGTTCAGTACATTCGAAATGAATACAAGAATAGTATTTTTGATGCAAGGTTATTACATAAACTTCTGTGGTAATTTAGGTTTTTGGCCAACCTACCTAAGGTATCTTCTAAGATGAACACTCCAGTTTGTAACCTAAACTATTTGTTTGTTAGGATTTATATTAAATTATAGCGAGTATTCGTAATGAAGAGCTATTTCTCTCAGCAAGAGCAAGAATGGTGACTGTTGGCGTATTCGCTGCTGGATCTGTAGCCACTAAATCGCATGCTCTTCATAGATTATGGACATTAGTACCTAAATATTTTAAATGTTATATAGGTTTACGTTATGAAATCCTATTTATTATTATTATTATTATTATTATTATTATTATTATTATTATTATTATTATTATTATATGTGGATGCATTTTCTTGTGTCAATTTTACTTAATTTATGTCAGTTTTCTACCTCCATTCGTCTGTATTATTCCATTCACCCTTCTTCTAACCCAGTCATGTTCCATTGGCTCTCTTTGTCACTTGAAGGAAGGCTTTCTACGTTTGTTGTAGATCGCTTTCGCTACCAATGACGTCAGATGCCTAAATGGCAGAAAGTCTTCTAATTATTACCTTTACAGTGAGTGGGAGAGAGAGAGCGTTCCAGTGTCAGAGAGGGCAGTCAAGTCAGGTGCCTCGTTTGTAAAAAGAATTAATTTACTGCTATTGTTTTACCATTAACTGACATTTTCAGAAGTATCGTAATAAAGATTATGACAGCCCGGTTCTTTCCAGTTGAGTTTGAACTTGTGTTTAAGTGAATTAAAATTGGTAGTCTTGTTTAGGCCGGTTTATTTACAAGAGCTACAGAAGATAAAGGAAGTAAAAACATCACAATCTTTATATATTATATTTCTGATGATAATATACTGAAACTTTCCAATCGAGTGTCTGAACCAACTGGTAAAAATATGAAAGCAATTAAGGATGAAGAATTGGTAAAGGATTATGACAGTTTAGGAAATTTATCTAAATTTAAAAGATGCATTTAAATCTATATATCTTTAACGAAACACTGTGGAAAGGCGCATTGAAGAATTGGGAGAAGGTATAGAAAAACTTCGTGAAAAAGTTAAATTATTACGTGTTTTTCTGTCGCCCTTGTCGACAGTGCCAATAGGACTGATGAGATTCACTTGATTATATTTCCGAGGAGCTTAATAAATGTGCAAGAGCTTTTTAATGAGGATTCGGAATAAAAAGAAAAATTAGAACTTTCGAGAAGACATTTTCAATGCCGTGCTTCAAGTTTGATGCAAATATCAATTTCCATGAGCAAAATGTATAAGTGTGACATGTGTGACTAGCAAAAAAAAAAGGATTTGTTACAAGGCTAAAAACATTTTTACATAGTATAGGTGTTTCGAGTGAGTTCTTTTCAATACAGTGCATAATTAACAGGTAGGTTTAATGTGCCAAATCGGCTAACTTAAATAATGCTTTAGTCTTGGGTAATGTAAACTTCATTTAATCAAGTGCACTAGATAACAGACAATTGAAAATGCTCTAGATGACCTTAGATCTGACCTAGGTTCTTCCAGTTACACAATGAGATGAAAATTTTTATAAAATGCATCAATTATAAAAACTAACAAGTAAAATCTACGTAAAAGAGAATAGTTCTTTGTATATAATTCCTGGTAGGTCTATATCATTGCATTACTGATTCAATCTATTATTTTTAGAGTACTGAGATTCAAGAATTGCTCAATATAAATGGTTGCATTTTGACGGTCACAATTTTTTCACCTCGACATTTTGATTCAAAGAAAAAACGGATAATACTATAAGGACATCTATTGTAACTCAGGACTTATTCACTTTCTTCGTTTTGGATCTGCACTTGCTATAAATGTGATTTTGTTAGAACAATGTAGGAAAGTTATATAAGACGTTCAAAGCCAAATTTACTGCTCTGTAAACAATAGAGCACAAAATAAAACGATTAAACAATATTTTCAGGTTGAGGCACTGCACGAGCTGCAAATGGAACTACTTACTTTGCAGAATTCTTCGGTCTAGATTAAGTTGCGAAATATTTTGGTTGGGAGCTCTTTGCCTAGTGATACATTTCACAGATTGAGCTATAGGCAGTTTTTGTCTCTACGCACATTTGTCGGCAATTAAAATCCAAAATTCCAATAGGCTATGCTATAATCATTTAATAATCTTCTAATTTTCAGCATATCATCTTTGGAAGCAAGTAAGGAATACACATTAATGTAAATCAGAGAAACAGAAAAGATAAGTACATGAAGTTAAAGTTAAAAAAGAAGGAGATACAGCGAAAATTTCGGTAGAATGTAAGTTGCTTCACGTGTCAATTAGTTTTAAGTTCCTTGTACAGAGAATATCGTTTAAATGAGGTTTATTGAAGTGAATTATTAAGTTTATTATGTACTATTTCTTGTATAGGTCTAAGTTATAGTGTTCCATTTTCATAAAATAAGAACTTGCTAAAACAACCACTGCAACTATCAGACATTGAAGATGTTGCTAGACAGAAAGTAAATCGAGACTTCCTGCCTCTCCTACTGCATCGAATGTTGGACATGGCTCTCTCCATCGTCTGTTATTTCTTTCATTCAGATTTCTTCTGTCTGCATCTTTTTCCCCCAATTAATCTAAAATCTTCTTTGGTGACTAATTTTTATTCACTCTATTTACATTTTTTTGTTTTGTTTTTACTAACTGTAAATTGTATAGCTTCATTTCTAATTATCCCATATTTAGAACAGAATTTTTATTTCTGTTCAGTAACTTAAGACCTTGCAGATGCATTTAAATTACAGCTTTTGTTTTCTAATAATAATAATAATAATAATAATAATAATAATAATAATAATAATAATAATATCTAGATTGACATTTTACACAGTTTACACTATAAAAACTAGTTTTCATGCTTCTAGTGCAAATTTTGTCTTCTATAGCCTCTCAATACCTAGGGTGACAAAAATTGTATACGTACTTTCTCAATAGATATCTATTTAATACATTTCAAAGTTGGACCGAAAAACAACAGTGATGATGTTCTGTAAACAAATGCGAATCACATACATTATTATAGCTTTGCTATATCAATCAACAATGAATAAATGAAGCCAAGGTTATCGCAAATCATCAATGTACAAATGGAGCCAAGAAAGTGGTATTGGAACCGAGAATGTTGTTGAAGTTCAAAGGTAATGAAGACGTGTGTGCAGAACAGAATCACCAACGCGAGTAGCAATTGCATGCATTCGAGACAAATTTGAGACTAATGGTACCGTAAGCGATGTTCACAGGGGCAGATCTGAGAGACCTCGCAGTAACAAGCCCTGCGCACTGGATCCAAGACACTATCCAAGGCACTGGATAGGACGACGAGGTCAGATTGAGTTTCCACTGCTTTCTCCGGACATAACTCTGTTGGACTTTTACCTATGGGGAACTCTTAAGGATGTTGTACACCGTAGAAAATCAGCTACACTGGCAGCACTTCGGGAAGAAATTGAAACGGCATGTGCTTGCTGTAATCGCTTAGGACACTTTCGCAAATTTTGCTCAATTAGTAGTTCAGCGTACTCAGAAGTGTATTGACGCCGATGGTGGGCATTTTGAGTAACTGTTGTAACTGTAAAAGTCTATGATGGTTAGTGATCATCATTTTCTGTTTGTGTAAATTCAGTTTTGTTATATTAACACAGCTTTTCTTTGCTTGAAGTGTGTATACATTTTTGGCACCCTCTGTATTCATCTAGATTAGCCTTCCATTTCCATTAACTGCTTAAAATTTCACAGGTTCTTGTATCTGCAGGCGTTATAGTGGTTGTTCTTGATGAATCGTCTTCTGAATATATCATTGATAATGATTCATTGTACAGAATTAATAATTTTCGCTAGATTGGATATTCTGTAAAACATAAATGTATTAATTTAATGTTTGTAAAACCAATGCAAATGTTAAGTTAGGGAAGGAATTTCATTTGATTTTACTTTAGTGTTAAGTAGTTTCACATCTCTGTGGTAAGTTGTTAGAGGTGTAATTTATCTGTAACGCTGAAGATGGTTTCCACCACTTCATCCATTATCTCTCCCTTCGGCATACGACCTTATCATTAGCAGGGTTGGTACCGGGAGACATGGGTAAGACAATATAGGTATAAGGACAGAACAAATGTAGCATATAAATTAAATTATCATATCTATTCCTTTGTCAGAACTGGCAGTACATCTACCTTTTAGGACATGTTTGTGAAATTCAAATGTATTAGTTTGAAGTAATTTCCCCCTCGTTTGCTACTACTATACAATCACTGTACTTAACTAATTCAAGAGAAAGGAACTGGCCTTCACTATAATAAACGCTTGGAGTGCTGTGTACTATGTAAACAAATTTTGCACCTGTGGAGCTGAGTTTGACAGACATGTTTTAGTACCTCAGTTGTCAGATTATGATGGCCTCAAGTATATGAGCTAACATTGATGCTCGATTTAACTAAATCGTTATTCCTCCATGCTACCCACCATCTGTAGTAAAAGCAGAATCGTTCCTTTCTTCTCATTAAAATGTACTGAAAGAAGAAGCAAGAGTTCTTACTCAACTTATCCATTGCTAATCTATCAAGTACTTCTGCTGATGTAACTCATTACATAATTCATAGCAGTTGTAGCTGTTCGACTTGAAAATAAGAAAATAAATCTCAAATTTCTTCATGTTTTCCCTTATCAGATTCAAAAGTGAAAAAGTTTAACCTGGAAGGCACAACCACAAGCTCTTTTTATATAAACGGTATTTTCTAATAATTAATTTTTGCTGTTAAACAATATCATGCCCAATTTTACCACTCCAAAGAAAAACTACCAAATAAACACTATTCATGGAAAAGTGCCAAGTATTATTTTGAAATAATTTGGAAAGTTGTACCGTTATAAGTTGCTCATCGCCATTCGCATTTTCATCCTCCTCTTCATCCGATTCTCATTTCCTTTTCTGTTATTATATCACCTTCCGAAAAGTTTCAGAGCCGTGATCACTGCTCATTGGTTTGAGCATGTGACTACAGTTGCTTTCAGTTAGTTACAACAAATCTTACTGCTACAGCTACTTTTCGATGGTTTCGACCGAAGCCTTCATCTGTGAGCGAGTCATCCTTCCGTGGTTTATGAGGTTGATATCTTCTCACTGCATTTACCGATATATTGGTTAGGACACGAACCAATTCTAGTTTCTCTAATTTATTCGTTTCAGTAACCCAGGTATATATGTAAGTTATCTATTTAAATTTGTAATGGAAAATTCAAGATTGTAAAATCTTAGTTTAATTGGGTTATCGAGGAAATTCCAGTACTTAATTTGAGATCAGTTACCAGCTGTGTTCTTTATTTTGGGTTAGCTAGTTATAACGCAATGATATGTGGGTACTTTAATGCGTTATTGTAGTTCAACTATAACGTTTACTAATTTCCAAATTTCATTGTGTTTATGATTCTAATTGTATCTCCTTGGTTAATGTTTAATGGAGTATCTTGCAATTTGTTAAAATAATTTAAAGCACTTTTATAAAGTGTCTTGTTTCTCGCGTATTATTCGGCAAGCTGGTCTTTCCATTGCAGCATCCTGGGGTGTTGCTGTTTCAGTGTGATTGCAGATGACTTAATATAGCTGCGCGGCATTAGCAAGAGAGCGCCGATGGAATATATTTATAAGTGAATGTAGCAAAGTTTGGCATTATTACCACAGAAACACCAGACACACCTAACATATCTGCTGTGATTCTTTGTGGTTTTATGGAAAATTAAATAGAATATAAATGAGTGTCATAAGAAGATCAAAAAGTTATATGTCCTAACATAAGAATAGGTTATAAATGACACATTTTCCGCTTTTCAAACTTTCATATTAAATATATCTCTGAATAAACAAAGGTAATTTGGTCACCTCTAAGGAATGCACATTCGAAACTTTCAATGCGCTCAGTTCACTGGAAAGCAATGCTTGAGGACGAATTTTATGGAATGTGATGTTTGTAGGATTTTTATTTGAATGCTGTTAACGCAAATTTTTTCCACTGAGGCACCAGTTCGGGTTTGTAGAAATGCTCTTCCGCTTTCAGAATTTATTTAAATCAGATACTGTCCAGTTATAACTAAACAATGGAAGTAATACTAGATTTAATAACAATTGATGGTAGTAATACTTTGTTATCAATTTGAGATAGTTAATTATTAAAAGAGTATTATTTTGTTAATTAAAATCTCTAATGAGATTAAATGAGCCGTGTGCATCGAAACGCATAAAATGCAGATGTAGTTTATGCATACAAAAGTTTATACTTATATCAATATCAATTAAAATATTATTATCATTAAAATTATGCATAAGCCTTTGGTGCACTTTCTTTGAATGTATAAATAGCAAATGGAAAAGCTAATGTTTGGGTTTAGAAAACAAGAAAGTGGCTTGTATGAAGGCAATGATGTGATAATGCACAGAGTAAAGTTTATGCTGCTCCTGCAGCGGTTAAGAAATGTCACTCTGATTTAGATATATATTGCATATACAATGAATTGTTCTGTTAATGAACCGGGGATTGGGGGATAAGCTAATCAAATGGAAAAAAATTGTTGAAATTTTGACAATTAAAATAGTGTATTTGTATTGTATGGTAATGTAATATTTAA
Source organism: Metallyticus violacea (assembly GCA_030762175.1). Classification (NCBI taxonomy): domain Eukaryota; kingdom Metazoa; phylum Arthropoda; class Insecta; order Mantodea; family Metallyticidae; genus Metallyticus; species Metallyticus violacea. The sequence continues at coordinate 83,572,665 of CM060832.1, read as the reverse complement.
TAACATTCAGGATAATTGTAGAATAGCTTATAGTTAAAGTAGTTTACATACAATAAGTCATGATTTTTATTCCAAAATTGTATAAGCAATTATTAAATAAATGTTCTAAAACATTTAAGTATATGAATATTTCTTTGGCCTGTGGGAAAAGGCACAAACTCAAAAAATATTTTTTTCAGTAGAAGAATTTTTTTAAACTACTCTTATCTAAATAATAGTGCAAGAATGAAATATATATATATATATATATATATATATATATATATATATAATTTTTCTCTCTTTCAATATGAATTGCACTATTCTTTTAATATTTTAAATACTAAAACAAATATATATGACAACTGACTAGGAACAACAAAAAAGCCTGATTTAATGATACAATTAGTACATTTTATATAACATTTTATTTTTAAATTATTATAAACTTATAAGAATGCAGTATTAAAAGTAAGTACAAATGTGCAAAAATGCCTTTACTGAAGATTTTATCAGTTGTTATTTTCAATTATCAGGTACATTATCATGGACACTGTTGTTTACTGACAAATCCTGATAGAAATAATAGGGAAATTTGTAATTAGTGGAAATATTTTTTTTTTATTTCCCTCAATGCTTTATAGGAACTGCTTTGTTTTTTATTTTACTGTAACCACTCTATCCTCAGTCCCTTGCCCCTTGATGCACAATGTATGGAATGTTTCACTTTATCCCAAGGTAGTTTTCTACCTGATTTCAATTCCACATTATTCCATTTGAAAACATTACTCTACTCGTCGTGTTTTCTCATAAGAAAGGATCCTTTCATTAAATATGAAAAAGAAACCCTGAAAATCCTGCTGTCCCATTTCCACAACTCTGAAGCAATTGCTAGCTGGAACCACTCATATGGTAGGATTTTGATTTTAGATTTTTTTTCCTCAAGATTGAATAATCACTATACAACACCATGTGACTCTATTCTGGGGTCATGAATTTGTGGTCTATAAAACCAAAATGTGCGAATTATTTCAGCAAAAATGAAATTGTCATAATGGAATTGTTATTTTGCCTCCCATATGCATTCGAGTAAAATATAATATGACTCACTGGGAACATAGGTAAAAAAACACTGTTCCCAGAAAAAATTTTAGGCGATTAAAGATCGATTGACATTCTGGAACCTGTTTGCGAACCACGCTAATTGTTTGAGCATTTTCCTAGCCAAAGTGCGCGAAGCTAGAAGCAATTTATTGTTTGGTTAAAACGCAATAGCAGTATAATTATAAATAATATGTAATATGTTTCAATTCATAGATCTGTGAATTTCGTTCTTCATATTTTACAAAAAAATTAAAAAACATTTATTTAATTTTATTAATATTGTCTTGTTTTTTATTATTAATTGTTTCTCTGCCTAATTGTGTATCATATTTAAGCATGTACCATATATGATTCATGCATAAAATATATTTATGTGTATAATGCGTATATATAATTTTAAACAATAAAGATACTACTACTACTACTACTACTACTACTACTACTATACTACTACTACTACTACTACTACTACTACTACTACTACTACTACTACTACTACTACTACTATTATTATTACCACTACTACTACTACTACTACTACTACTACTACTATTACTACTACTACTACTAACATTATTACTACTGCTACTACTGCTACTACTACTACCATTATTACTACTACTAGTACTACCACTACCACCATTATTACTACTCCTACTACTACTACTACTACTACTACTACTACTACTACTACCACTAATACTACTACTAATACTACTACTACTACTACTACTATTACCACTACTACTACTATTACTATTACTACTACTATTACTATTACTACTACTACTACTACTACTACTACTACTACTACTACTACTACTACCACCATTACTACTACTCTTACTACTACTATTACTACTACTCTTATTACTACTACTACTACTACTACTATTACTACTAATCTTATTACTACTACTATTACTATTACTACTACTACTACTACTATTACTAATACTACTACTTTTACTATAACTACTATTACTACTACTATTACCCCTACTACTACTATTACTACTACTACTACTATTACTACTACTACTACTATCACTACTACTAATATTACTACTACTATTATTACTACTACTACTACCACCATTACTACTACTATTACTACTACTCTTATTACTACTACTATTATTACTACTACTACTACTACTACTATTACTACTACTACTACTCTTACTATAACTACTATTACTACTGCTATTACCCCTACTAAAACCACTACTACTTACTATTACTACTACTACTACTACTACTACTACCACTACCACCATTACTACTACTCTTACTACTACTATTACTACTACTACTCTTACTACTACTACTACTATTATTATTACTACTACTACTACTACTACTACTACTACTACTATTACTACTACTACTACTCTTCCTATAACCGCTATTACTACTACTATTACCCCTACTACTACCACTACTATTACTACTACTACTACTATTACTACTTCTACTCTTACTACTACTGCTACTATTATTAATACTACTATTCTTACTACTACTACTATACTACTAATGCTACTATTACTACTAGTACTACTACTACTACTACCTGCTACTACTACTACTATTACTACTACTACTACTCTTACTACTACTACTCTTACTACTACTACTACTACTACTACTACTCTTACTATTACTAGTACTGCTACTACTACTGCTACTACTACTATTACTACTCTTACTACTACTACTCTTACTATTACTACTCTTACTACTACTACTCTTACTATTACTAGTACTGCTACTACTACTGCTACTACTACTATTACTACTCTTACTACTACTACTACTCTTACTATTACTACTCTTACTACTACTACTCTTACTATTACTAGTACTGCTACTACTCTTACTACTACTACTACTACTACTAGTACTACTACTACCACCATTACTAATAATCTTACTACTACTATTACTACTACTACTCTTACTACTACTACTATTATTATTACTACTACTACTACTACTACTACTATTACTATTACTACTCTTACTATAACTTCTATTACTACTACTATTACCCCTACTACTACCACTACTATTACTACTACTACTACTACTACTATTACTACTACTACTATTTCTACTTCTACTCTTACTACTACTGCTACTATTATTACTACTACTACTCTTACTACTACTACTACTATACTTCTACTGCTACTATTACTACTAGTACTACTACTACTACTACTACTACTACCTGCTACTAGTACTACTCTTACTTCTACTCTTACTACTACTACTCTTACTACTACTACTATTACTACTACTGCTACTACTACTACTACTCTTACTACTACTACTCTTACTATTGCTACTCTTACTACTACTCTTACTACTACTACTATTATTACTACTACTGCTACTACTACTAATATTACTACTACTACACTTACTATTACTACTCTTACTATTACTACTCTTACTACTACTACTCTTACTATTACTACTACTGCTCTTACTCTTACTACTACTATTACTACTACTACTCTTACTACTACTACTACTATTACTATTACTACTATTACTACTACTACTACCATAATTACTACTACTCTCACAGCTACTATTACTGCTACTAGTCTTATTACTACTACTATTACTACTACAGCTACTACTATTACTATTACTACTAATACTCTTACTATAACTACTATTACAACTACTACTATTACTACTACTACTATTACTACTACTACTATTACTACTTCTAATCTTACTACTACTGCTACTATTACTATTACTAGTACTACTACTACTACTTCTACTACTACTACTACTACCTGCTACTAATACTACTACTCTTACTACTACTACTCTTACTACTACTACTCTTACTAGTACTACTCTTACTACTACTACTATTACTACTACTACTATTACTACTACTACTGCTACTACTACTACTGCTACTACTACTACTCTTACTACTACTACTCTTACTACTACTACTCTTACTACCACTACTATTACTGCTACTACTACTACTACTACTACTCTTATTACTACTACTCTTACTACTACTACTGCTACTACTACTACTCTTAATGTTACTACTGTTACTACCACTACTATTACTACTATTACTACTACTCTTACTATTACTACTACTACTGCTACTACTACTACTGCTCTTACTACTGCTCTTACTACTACTACTCTTACTACTACTTCTCTTATTACCACTACTATTACTACTACTACTATTACTACTACTCTTACTATTACTACTTTTACTACCACTACTATTACTACTACTACTATTACTACTACTACTCTTACTACTACTACTATTACTACTACTACTGCTACTACTACTACTCTTACTGCTACTACTGTTACTACCACTACTATTACTACTATTACTACTACTACTCTTACTATTACTACTACTACTGCTACTACTCTTACTACTACTACTGTTACTACTACTACTCTTACTATAACTACTATTACTACTACTATTACCCCTACTATTACACTACTACTACTATTACTACTACTACTACCACCAATACTACTACTATTACTACTACTACTCTTACTACTACTGCTATTACTACTACTACTCTTACTATAACTACTATTACTACTACTATTACCCCTACTACTACCACTACTATTACTACTACTACTACTATTATTACTATTTCTTCTTTTACTACTACTGCTACTATTACTACTACTACTACTCTTACTACTACTATACTACTACTATTACTACTACTACTCTTACTACTACTGCTACTATTACTACTACTAGTACTGCTACTACTACTACTTTTACTACTACTACTCTTACTACTACTATTACTACTACTACTCTTACTACTACTACTACTACTATTGCTACTACTACTCTTACTACTACTACTCTTACTACTACTACTCTTACTACTACTACTACTACTACTACTACTACTACTACTATTTCTACCCTCTTATTACTACTACTACTACTATTACTACTACTACTCTTGCTACTACTACTATTACTACTACTACTACTACTACTCTTAATACTACTATTACCCCTACTACTACCACTACTATTACTATTACTACTACTATTACTGCTACTACTCTTACTACTATTGCTCTTACTACTACTACTACTACTACTACTACTACTACTCTTACTACTACTACTACTACTACTACTACTATTACTACTACTCTTACTACTATTGCTCTTACTACTACTACTATTACTACTACTACTATTACTACTACTACTATTACTACTACTACTCTTACTACTACTATTACTACTACTACTATTACTACTACTATTACTAATACTACTCTTACTACTACTACTACTACTACTACTACTACTACTCTTACTACTACTACTACTACTCTTACTACTACTACTACTACTGCTGCTGCTGCTGCTGCTAGCATTGAATATAAGTGCTTATAGACACATGATGCGATCTGGTTGGCGCTTAGTCCACTTATTGCCTTATGCCACATATGACACATAATCTCTCCTGTAGTGTATTCATGAACAATGAAATTAAAAACCTATAGCTGACATTTGTAGAAAGTTACAGAAAACAGTGCTGGCTTCCCCACTGCACTCACTGTTGCAGATCAAACAAAGCACTTCATATATCTACTTTCTTATCTCAACTTTTTCTTAGCTATCCATTACTTAGAACTTGTTTTTGCAGATCGTAAGCTTGTTTTTGGTCTGATAGCTGTTTCATTTTGTTGCAGACTGTCATTCGACCTAGCACTTCGTCCTAATAGCCACTATTATTTAGCTTCAAATAATTTTGTATTATTTTTACTTCTAGAAATATTCTCTCAATTAGTTTTTGCAGCGCTGTTTAACACTTGAATAAATGAAGAGCAAGGTTTGCATAATCTGAAAGGACCAAATGTCATAATACAAGACAAAAGTTATAGCAAATATACAAGGTCACTTAAAAACTCACTTGTCTATGTAATAAACTATTTATAGCTCTAGATAAAGTTTTTTTTAAAAATGTAAAATGAGTAAACAGCCTTATTTAGCATACTAATCAAGTTACAATTTAACATGTTAGACCAAAATGCCCTCATTGAATTTTATATAGTAAAAATAACAAATAAAAGGTAAGGCTTATGATAGACTGATAATAAAAGAAAACGTATATGGAAACCAGTAAGATGAACATGCAATTTATAGCATTAAGCTAAAATCATTATCAAATATTAATTAAAATAGTTATGCAACGTTTAATATATTTCAGGTAAGCCTATTAAGTTAAGGTAATTTGGAAATTCTTAATTTCAGGCATCTTAATAAAATATTGTCTTACATTTATTGAATATTGTTAAAACATAATAATTTAACAAGAATTATAAGTTTTGTCCACAATTAAAACAACCTCTGTTGAAGTAAGTGCAAACTTTACTAATGTCCTCCCTCTTGATAATATGTTTTGATTTGAATCTACTTGAGTCTACCACTCAACATGTACTAATTGTTGCGAAAACAGCGGTAACACTGCAGCCGTTCATTATTAGCAACAATGGATTGTGGTGATGATGACATATTAAGTCTATTTTCTCATATAAATCCAAACATAACTGAACATAACTGAAGTTGACTCAAGTGCCTTTTCCTTTCCAGGGATATTTCTAAAAATATTGGGTGTTATTTTTCCCATTGCTATATAATTCGAACTGAAATCAATTTAATAATTCTCATTGTACTATTATATAGGACTCAATCTGTGCTTCAGTCTATTATCATTTTATTTTTACTTATGTGCCTTTTCCTGCCAGAAAAAGATTTTCTGTTGCGCTTTTTTCAATTTTTTCACAGTCAGAGCCTCCAAGTAACACCAGTTTGACATTATATCTATTATTAAAATCCACCACACAGTTCAAAAGTTGAATGTAACAAATAAAATAGAATTAAAATGTGTATAACTAACAAAATTAATTATTTAACCAAAGCTATACGTTATATATGATAAATTCTTCGTCAACGATATAAACGGTAACGTAATAAGGAAAAAGGGTCCTGAGTTTTATCAGCCAACTTAGGCGTGTTTCGGATACAATATGCTATGTAGAAACAATGGTAATTGCTTATATATGTACACAGCATTATGTACTGATTTTATCGGAAAACATGTTAAGTCTCTAATGCGCTCCTTTCCGAGTCTGCTTGGCTCTTAACTTGTTACTCAATAGCCCATTTGGCGTTTTACAGTCTCCTTTGCTTTACACCATCGCCCGTGTATCTGGATTTTCGTCTTTTATTTTTATTTTTATTTTTATTTACTTGACCTTTTTATTTCATTCAATTCATGTTCCTCGTTTTCCTTTAGCTTCTACTTCTCACACGGTTCTACAAAAACAACGACCAATCTTCATTGCAACGTGAACTGCTCTCGGATCGATGACAATTAGATTTTCTTTTGTTCTGTGCCTGCCTTTTCCCGTGCGACCGACTTTATTGGTTTGAGAAGTACGGCTAGCTTCGCTGCTTCTTCGTTAACTTAAAAGGGGAAGTATTTAGCTTGAAGCGTCGAAGCATGTTGTTAGCGTTCTTAGCTAGTTCACTTTATGGGTTAACTATTGTCACATAGAAATGATGACGGCAGTCACCGCGTGCTACTAAAATCAAGTTATTGTATAATAATGCTAACAAAAACGTATTTATGTGTTGCAGTTTATACATACGAGGGCTGCTCATCAACGAATGATCTTCGTTTTTACACACATAATATCTGGAACTGGAATACCAAGAAATTTCTCCTGAAAATGTCTGCACACCTGCCTACATAATTCGGTTTTTACATATGTATCGTACATAAGAACTCTTTGTTAAAGCGTGAGTTTTTCGGTAGGCATTTCAGTGCACTAATAAGAATAATTTAATGTAATTCACACATAACACATATGTCTCGAATAAATTTTCCCTTTTGAGATGCACAATAAATAAACTCTAGTCTCTACAGTTCGAACAGAAGGTAGCAACTGACACAGTATAACACAGCGGATAAACGTAGCCTTCAGCTAGTCATTCAGCACTAGTGCGCTACTGGAATAATACCGAGGTCACTGCAGTGCAAGTGAACTACGCATATAGTTCCCGGCTATAAATGGAACTCATGACATTTGCCATATCAGAAATGTGGATATTTATGAATTGTATGTCTTCCGTGATAGATTCATTTATAATAATAATGTAACAGTGCAGTATATTTTCAACTGTTATATCTTGGTTCTAAGTGAGTTAGGGGGTGAGGAATAGTTCATATGCACATAAAACGTAGAAGTTGTGGTCTAGATAACTCTATTGGATGTTATACTCCTTGGCAAAGAAAGATCCACATGCTTGATTGATGGAGTGATGTCCGCCCGTATTTTTGGGTTGCTAAATACAAAATTGATTGTTTATTTCAAAAATATGTTTTTACAAATCTAACTAATCCATTTCGCACGGACCCTGGGACCGTACGTGCTTTCCCAATACATTAAGAAATACAAGAAACTGCGCAAATCAATGTTTAACTCTTAAGAGACAAACAATATAAATAAATAAATAAAAAAGAAAATGTAAAACAGAAAAATGTCAATACCTAAATGAATTTAACAGAAAAGAAAACAATACAAAAGTAAATAAGTTACACTCCCCCACATATAGGTACAAAAATTGTGACTCATGTTCTCCTACTGTTGCCTGGCTCTTCTGATCTGAACTGTCTCACTTTATTTAAAAAGTTACCTACTCCCTCTTCCTCCTTTCTATCTGCCAGCAAAATTCAGCGCTGTCACTGCCTCTCCCCCTTTAACAAGCGGGGCCGATAGATATCTTTTCCTCCACTCCTCAACCCGCTTGCAGTAGGCCAGAATATGTTACCAAGATTCTTTCTCCAGACATATAGGGCAGATTCGTACTCTCTCTGTCTGTTAGTTTAGTGATCCGCCATGTGCCTAACCTAAAACAAGCGAGCCCCTGATTGCAGATTTTGACCCTTGTTTGAATGTAACGCTCTATCCCCCATGCTTTTTTAAGCTCCGATTGTATCTCCAGCGAAACTTTTTCTGCACACTCCGAAAGAGTCAGCTGGCTATTAATGTCCCTCAAGTGTTTCTTAATTTTCCTACAATCTCCCCCTCCAGTTCCCCGCTCTGCGACCCAAATGTCCCCCCATTTCTATATTTTCCAGACCACTTCTTAATTTTGAAACCCACGTCTTATTTTCTTCCCATTCTCTGCTGCTCATGGTAGCAGATCGCCCTAATTAGTGTCTGACCTACGTAAACAGTTCCTAGTCAGAGTGCTTCATGCTTGGATTCTGCATTCTATATTCTCGCTTATGCACCAATTTTTTTAAGGATTCCGCAATTTGCTGTATCCCTCTTAAGATACCTTTCAGAAAACCAGTCCTCATGCGATCCCATTTCTCCGTTTGTTCCCAACCCCAAATGTTGACCCCATAAGTCATTGTGGATTGTACTACTGCCCCACATCTGGAATTCTGCTTCGTATACGGAAAGTTTCTTCGGCTTTTATATTCGCTTTAAATTTCACCTCATCTTCCATCTTCCATTCATCAAGAAGTGTAGTTCAAGGCACACGAAATTTTTCATGTTCTTTAGTGCCTATCCATATCTCTGTTTTGCTATAAATAAGCTACGTTCATAATCTTCGTAACTGATGACACCAAACCACCTACTTGTAACGTTACTCGGAGTAAATGTGGAAGTAAGGTGTTGCAGGTTAGTCATTTCCTATTCTTAAAACTAGGTGTTAACATCTGCATCTGCTTGCTGCATCTCTGAGGGTAAATTGCTTATCCGTAAATACAAATATTACAAGATGTCGTGGTTAAATTATTAAGCAGTTTCTTTGAAAGAGCCATTCAGTAACCGATTAAATGAAAACAGTTTCTGGCACATTTACAGGAATGTAGCAAAATTACCTTAATGGTGTCATCTGTTGGCCTCTCTTTTCGCCATCTATAAATAAAATGGTAACGTCTTGATCGAAACTCTTACCATGTTCCACGCTCATGTTACATACTTCATCGAGTGCATTTGCAGTCTGATATGTCCCCGCAGCTGTGCATTGAAATTCATTGCAACTTCTACAAGTTATCGGAAATGTACAGCGCATAAATCGCGTGTAAAACCATCCAAACCCCATTTTGAATGATGGCCATGCTGCCTTTTGGGTTCAAACTGATGTTCTTTAAAAAGTTGCATAATTTTTACCTTCTGAAATCTAAGACTGAGCTTTTTTCAATTAAGATTGCTCATATGCAACGATTTTACATAACATCTCTTAGGCTCCAGTTGACCAAGGTATTGATTCTAATGATGGTTTCTGAAGCAAACTTACTTTGTGTAATGAATATATCTGGCACGAAACTGTCCCACTTTCGAATTGCACAACAGCACTTGATGTAGCCTGCATACAGTACTAATAAAATGGCTGTCACTTTGAATTCATCACGTATTTGCTTTGGTACTTCATGCACTAGACTCCTACCAATATTTTGTTTATATGTGAACACTTTTTATGCCAACTCATAAACTACAGAAATGAAAGGCAATATATTCACATTTTGTAAGAGGGTTAGATTCAAATTCAATTATGTAGTATTAATTAACTGTCAGAACTATTTTGAAATGTGCTCCATTTTCATCACCTATGAAGTCATCGTGTACATGCAGTAAGTAGAGTCACTTCCAGTTTTAAACAGTTGCCCAATTCTTTAATTTCTACTCGTTTTTCTTCATTACCATATCTCATTTAATAGAAAATGTACAAATGCCAGACACTCTATAGAGCTTACATCGCAATTACATATTGTTATGATGGTGGTAATGGCCCCTCTTGGCTGATCGATGTTGCAGTTCTGGGTATTGGTGATGGAGAACGTTAGGAAATAACCTAAGTAAATAATTTACTTAATTATTTCCTTAATTAAGTTCAGTCAGCACCATTTTCAATTGTTCGTTTGCATTTATCTCTTCTTTTAAAAGTGCTTAATGTTTGTCAATACTTATTACTAATACGATACCTACTGTTCAAAGATCTACTTTTAGCAAAAGTTAATATTTGTTGCATGTGTTGTGGGATATATTTCAGTTTTAAAAACTTCTTAATTGAAAGGGTTAATAATATTTCATCTAGGTCCATAAATTTGGTCTAGTGAGATCCAATTTTTGTTTCTTCGTCAGAAAAATGTCACACTCTGCAAAGCAGTAATGTTAGCAGTAATGTCATTCTCTTTGGTGAAAACTGCTTTACACGAACAAAAATGTTAAGTTCGGAAATAAAAGTCACTGTCAGCTAAGATCGGAAAATAGAATGGCTTCGGAATCAATTTGAAGTCCAATCTGTGTACTGTAGCAATTATAAATGTCGAACTGTAAGAATGTACCTTGTTCTGGAGAAGATCTTTGTGTAATGTTTTGATCGTTTGTCATATTTCAAACAGCCCAACATACTGTAAAACATTTCGCTCTTATTATTTTTATCCTTTTCCGAATATTAGACTAGAGTTATTCTTTGATAGTCCGCAAATAAAATTCTCATTTGACAAAATGGTCCTCGCATTTTTCTGCATAAGTTAAATATTTGTTGATAACTGTTTTGAAAGCTGTTTCTAAGTTTAGTTCTCTGTTATGGGTCGACGAAAAGTCTTGCAAAACGCGATTAAACATCTCCAAACACTGAACTGAAATTTCTTTTTGTGTGCTTTTGTGGTTAATAGTCACAGTCTGCGCACCCAAAAAACCCAGCTATTTTAAATGTAGGATATTGTTACTCGTTAAAATGAAATGTCAATAGTCTTCCATTATGATATCAACATTATTTTTAATAACGTCCATCCTGATGGTATCTCAATTCAGCATTCGGAGCGCGTTTCATCTTCGGTGCGTTGACAACGCATTTAAACCCATTTATTAGGAGATAATTAGCATTTAAGGGGAGAATGAAAGGTCTATCCTTGTAATGTTAAATTTACCAACTTTAGTTCCCATTTTCCCAAGGACTATTACAGCTAATGAAATGAAACGCTTACAGCATATAGATGCACATAATTGAAATGTTATGATATATTTTCACTGCTATACTATGGCTCTGAAGCAAATTATAGATTATTGTTAATTGTTTTATTTTTTCCATTTTTCCCCAAACATTTTATTTTTTTACATTATGACTTTTTTTTCTAACTCTACCATAATATACCTACACCATCACAATAATATCATGAATAAGTGATAAAAGATTCAAAGTAATAGATCATACGAATCCTAAAAAGAGGGAAACTTATACCAGAAAATGTAGTTTTCCAATAATTGCAGTCAAAAATGTTTTTACAGAAATATTAACTTTTTGAGAGAAACACCAGCTAAAAAGCTCCAATATTATAAAACAACAAAGGATGGTTTCATTGAACAAACTCTGCAAATTTATAAAATACAACTTTTTCAATCTTTCAAGACAAATCACGGCCTTCTAGAGCAAATAGTTCCTAAGATATGTAATTTTAAGTGAACAAATGTTCCCAAAATACTTTTTTTTTCGGTGTTAGTGTGAAAGTAGTCCATTCAGATGCCTGTCAAACAAACTACGCGTTTGAAAGTTTGTAATAGACGTTGTAAATAAGAAACTTGTCATCAATGATGCTTTTAACAAAATTTTGATCATTACCCTCATCGTTAACATCAGGTAAACTCAGTTCTAGGTTTTTGTATATTTAGCTTCTGTTCTAAAGATAGAAGCACATCTAGAATATCAGTTGCAAAAGCCTCTACACATTAATCCCTTCATGATCACAGAGCATAACTTATTGGGTAAAGGAAAATGATATTGCTATTTTCCAACTCGTTGCTTTAGCTCCAAAACTTCAAGTGAGGCATGTGCAGAGAGTATGTATGAGTGCTTGGGGAGCAGAGGGGGATGAGTACTATACGGAAAATGCGATTCGGCTGGACGTTTTACTTGAATATCGCAATCCAATACTATCGATTATCGAATTTATAGTTACCGTTGAATGAGTTTCATTTCTTTTTGCAGTTTCGTGACGGGCGAGACTGTTGCTTGAACGCTATGGTGATCATAAAAACGCTTTTTTTGTTCCTTATTATGTCTGACGAATAACGCTTAGCAAAGATTGAATATTTTCAACTGCTCAAAGCTCCTGCTTTTGTTTTATAAAATTAATAACTGATCTTTACTAATTAATTGCCTTGCTCTTTGCTTCAAAATATATTCATACGACCAGAGAATTGCGATTCCTACTGACAGAACTTCGTTCATGTACTTCTTATTCTATATTTTCAGAGGTAAAAATATTAGTATTTGTCTCTTATATTACTTGTCAAATGGGAAGAGTTTTGGGCTTTAGCGATTGAGAATGCGAATATTAGTATAATGTTACCAAATCCCTTTACTAGTTCGCTCTAGCGTTAAATTGGTTAGTGATGATTAACTTATTGTTATTCTTAATGATGTAGCAGTCCTTATCGTACTCCAAATGGAATATAAATATAATATAATATATATGTTGCAAACCTGATTATAATATTTTAAGTACTGTAAATTTTCAATGGTGTTTAACGCCCGTTTTTACTACTGAGGTACCACAGGCGGTGTGTTGTAATTAGTAACATAGATATCATGTGTGTAATATGTGTATTATACCGTATAAGTTTAACATGTAAATTGTATGCCGACAAAAGAGAAAGTTCTCTGGTGTTTTCTGTTTACGGTATCTCGGAAACCAAGAAGGCCATAAAATTCATTAAAAAGGAACAATAAATCCGAGGGTCGAGTGTGATACCACTTTTAAATGGACTACCGTTGGAGGGTTAATAAACCCAAGGCCTTTTAAATTCGTTAGGGCTTTGAATTCGACTGGCGGTTGTACTAGCCAATGTCAACAAAAGTTTTAAACTTTCAAATAATGCGTGAACTCCTCTGGAGTCGTCAAGCCAACGTTTAATTAATTTGAATCAAGTACATAAGGAAGCGTTTGCTTGGTTGGGACAAGCAGTTTTAAGTTTCACACGCGGCAGTTTTTATTTAGCACTTGAAAGTCTACCTCCATCTGGGGCACGAAGCAGTTATAAGTTCCAGACGCAGCGACACGCACGCAGTTTGAAGCATTTGTCAGTTTTACACGCCGAAAGATTTAGTTCAAAGATCTATAAATCGATTCGCTAATCTTGAAGTTTTTCATTCTGCATTGTTAAAATCAATCGTTGTTTAAGTCTAGGCGCCGACACGCACGCATTTATAAGTTTTCACAGGCTTCGAGATAAAGACCGAGGAATTTATGGCAGTTCTAATTTAGACTCGGTTTTCAAATGCAGTTCATATCCGTTGTAGTCACGATAGCTAAATGTATATTTGCTGTAGGTAAATTCTATCGAGCGCAAAACACCAGAAGACGCGAATGATTTTGAGCATAATACATTGCCATATCCATATTATATATTATCCCGTGGTTATTCATACAATTGATCTCGTCTCCCAGTCCTTTTGAGTAGGAATCAACAAAATAGCAGAATAATATCCTGAGATATTGTTGTCGTGAAGCGCGGACAACAACACCGAAGCAATTATTAATTATTGGTCGTTGAGAGTGCCAGAAGAATTAGTTTTTTAAGAAAACTACATAAGCAAAAGTAGTAAAACTTATTATAGCAAAGTACCTGCTGAGGACAATATTGCTTAAGATCCTTGTAATTTATTGTTTTGCAGTGGTGTAGATGTGAAGTGGTGTGTGTTCTTGTTCTAAAATTTCTGAAACCTTAAGAAAGATGTAAATTGCTTTCATAATAACGTTGAACTATCTATATTTTAAAAATGAATGGTAGAACCATGTCTCACGACTTAAATTGTCTGTAGTTGTACTAATGAAGTCAGTACAACTACAAAATTATAATTATACAAAATACAAAATAATTGAAATGAAAACCAAAACTCTATTTTTTTACCAACATATTGAAGTTAATGTTTTCATTTTGCAAAGTGTGAGGTTAATTTTTAAAAAAAAACCCTTCATATATTAAATACAATATGAAAACTAAAAGGCACTTATGCTTGAAACTGGACTACGTTCTAGGTACCTCCTCTTAGAAAGATCACTATAGCTCCGTTTTTCGACTGCAGAGATAAAAGATCACTCAGAGGAATTGTCTGGGTTCAATACGGGAACTAGGCAATATAAATAATAAAAATGTATGGACGAAAGTTGGAACATGGCTAGAAGCTATCATAAGGCAGGAAATCGAGGCAGAATGTAACTCGAAAGCCTCATTGAGCCTATCGAATGAAATTAAGCTAACCTGGGGTAAAGAGGCATATACGAGTATGTTCCTTCTATGGAGAAAGGCAAGATCAGGAATTGCCTGGTTTAGTCTAGGAAGTTGGAAGGCTAAAAAATAACGGGTAGTTCTGGTAAGAGAATCTGCCCATTTTGTGGAGGGGAGGAGACATGGTACATATTCTGGCAGAATGCATCCACTGAGAACACCTGAGAAGAACGCTGTTTCCTGAAAACTATTTAAGGCAATTAGAGGATGATTGGCTTGCTGGGACTTGTTTGCGGACCATCTAATTGGTTGAAAATGGACACTTTCCTAGCCAAAGTGGCGAAGCTAGAAACAATACATTTTCTGTCTAGAACGCAATAACTAGTGTAATTACAAATAATATGTAATCTTTTTCCATTCATATATATGTGCAAATACCATTTCCAAGTAAATGCTTATTTATTATTAATATTATTTTATTTTTAATCATTATCTGTTCATCTTTCTAATTGTGTATCATACTTCTGCATGTATGGTCTACCACTCATATTTGTAATGTGTACATAGTATTTTATAAAAATAGAGATGCATCTACTACTACAAAGAACATTCTCGAGTTTCAACTAAAAAGCCGCACCAATATTCAATGATATAATATTGATTTTTCTGTAAAATGCAGCACTTGCTCACTATCATACTCCGTTTAGTTGCTGTTCATTTGCCTTCTGCTATGCCAGTCAAAATTGAGCAAGTACTTGCTTGTCTATTACGTAGTAAGGTGTAAAAATTCTTCTACCATTAATAACAATCAAATAAGTACATTAAAATGAAAATGCACATTGAAGATGGTAATGATATGAATTAAGGGACAGGAGTCAACAGACTTAGGTACAAACTTATTTTCGTGCATAACCTCTCTTTAAGCTCCGAAGTGGGGTTCGTCTTCAAATACCTGGTCAACTGGTCAACTGGTCAACTATGGCGTTTTACGGAAATCATCATTACATTCAAATGTATAATAATACTCAATAACGGGATTTATTATTTAACCTGAGGATATTCCTTGTTATTAAATATTATCACCGTTTTATATGAAAGATTTTTTTGAAATCCATATATAAGTGAAAGTGAAAAATATCTAAATACTCCAGAATATAACTTGAAATACTTTATAACAAAGACAAGGTGTTTGTATGCTTAGGTGAACGGTATTGGAGTTACAGGTGATTGTGTACACCCCTGTATGATTAATGTTTAGGGTAATAGGAGTCCCAAACGCGATCGTAAAATTTGATGACTAAACGTTTTGAGGTTGGGATTTTTTAAAGCGCTTCTGCTCTCGGTTTGAAGGAAAGTTGACGAGAGAATGGAATGAGGGCAGCCACATAAAACTGCTCTCAGAAATAGCACGGTTTACATTAACAAACGCTGCGGCTCCACGGAACCAGGAAAGGCGAGCTTGGATGTTCAAGGTATAATCTCACAGATAGTGTATGTGCTTCATACAACAACAAGAGCTTTACCTTAAATGTTAGCTATAATATTCTATTTAAACAATTTTGTTACAAAAAATCCATCATATTAAATTACAAAATTAAACATGCCTTTTGCAGTTGCCACAGTAATCACGGCCCACCCCCACTGAAATATGAATATGATATGATATGTATGTTGCAGACCTAATTATCATAATTTTTCATATATTGTAATTAGTATTGAGATATCGTATATGTATAATACTGCATAATGTTAACATGTAATTAGTAATGTAGATATCATATACGTTTAATACGGCATAATGCTAATATGGGAATTGTACGCAGACAAAAGAGAAGGTACCTAATGTTTTCTGTTACGATAGCTTAGGAGGCCAAGAGGACTCTACTCATATAGAGAAGAAACCTAAGGGTCGGGTGTGATGCCATTTTTAAAAGGACTGCCGTTGCAGGGTTAATAAACTGAAGAAAATTTAAACTCGTTAAGGGCTTTGAACCAGGTATTGTACAACTAGCCTTTAAACTGTCTACAAAATGTTTTAAACTTTCAAAAGTAATGAATGGCACGTATGGCGTGTGTACTTAAATCAAACAATGGAAAATGTAGGTTTGAACTTTTAAAGATAGGCGCGAAGCTTGCGCGTGCCTATGTGACCCCGTGGCTTAGCGAATGCAATGATTACTTGATTTCAATTTAATATATAAGGAAGCGTTTGCTCCGTTGGGGCACTCGTTATAAGTTCGACGTTACTGAGGCAATCAGTTCACAGAATCAGCCTAGATGCAGATAACGTTATGCTTTGGAAGCGGACACGCAGTTCAGATACATCAGTTAAACAGTTTTCAGTTTCACACAGTTTCCTAATCTGTAAGTTTCACACGCAGCGAGAGGCACTTGTTATTCTGAATCCGACACAGGCACTCAGTTGTAATATATATACCGCGACACATAAAGTACTCAGTTTCACTTCTAAGTTCTATTCGCGGCAGCTAAGTTTTTATTCGATGAAGCTAAGTCTATCGCACGCAAAACACCAGAGGACACGAAAGATTTTGAACATAATAAAGTACCTATATATATTATGTAGCTTTGAGTAATTATTTACCTATTGAACTTTCCTCCCAGTCCTGTTAAGTACGAATTAATAAAATAGTAGAATTTACCGTGAGAAATTGTCATTGAAGCATGACCAACGATAATCAATCTACCAAACCGCTCCGAAATTGACATCACAACGTGAGGCCACTCGACGTCGACAACAAATTGCTTCAAAATTGGCGCCCAACCTGGAGCCTACTAAACCGCTCCACTATTAATTGAGAAACTCGTAATTATATTTTTCAAAATAATCTTCTTCGATTCCACTGATAAAATAACTGTTTACATTCTGTCCACTTCTGTGCAGGTTAATGGCAAATTAATACATAGAAAATAACTCAGTAAAAATATTGTAATCAGAGGGCCAACTTTACAAAAAGGGAAAGAGTTTTAATCAATAAAAATCATCAAGCAAGGTTGTTCTCTTATTAAAAAATAAAGCAATTCTGCTTTGGAACGGTAGTCAACGTACTATGGTTTTGTGGCTACGGCTAATAGATGGTGGGAAAGCGGCAGCGCTACAGACTGCTCTTTCTAGCTCTTCTTTGATAGGCTGGAATAGGACTTAGGTCTTCAGAACTTTGTGTTATAATGTAGCAAATCAGTTGTGGAGAACTCTAATTACTGTATTTCTACATTGAGCAAATGCTACCAATTTCCAAGTATTTTATATGAACAAATGTTTTGGGATTTTTAATCAGGGTTTTCTCTAAGTTCTTAGTACGAATATTACATGGTTTTAACGCTTCAGGTCCTTGAGCTCATTTGAGCTGTCACTAATTCATTAAATTTACCCATCATTTGATTTGACTGCAAAGGTTAAAGGACGTTAAAAATAATAATAACATTGCAATGTTAATCCCCAAGAATTGCAACATACTTACTGTAATTTTTTTTTTTTTTTTTGCCATTATTGAACGATCATTTTGATGAGTGTTTAATAACACTGTACGTTATTTGTTTATGTGCTTAAGCTGGTCCAGATATACTGATAAAAGCAATTTACTTTTGACCTTCATGTCGTCATATCACCAAATATGATGCCCTTGTTCGGGACAAAAATTATTTTCAACCTACGCTTGATAAAACAACAGGTTTCTTTACCATGTTCGACCGATTCTCAACATTCAAAGTTGCATTCTCTGTTTCTCAGATCAGAATTATGACAGATTGGTGCAATAGAATAAGAACCGACAAATGACAAAATCTTTTTAGGGCATAACATGCTTATTTTTATTTATACAGGATGGTTCTTTCCATAATTTTATTTGGATAATGAGCTTCCAAAATTATATATAAATATTTAAGCAATTCTAAACAGCATAGAAATTCACACTATACAATATACTTTCCCATTGACCTTCATTGTTCCGCGTCATCGCATCCCGGCAGTCGTAAAAAATGAATTAGATTTATTCAACATTCGATTATTAGAAGTTGATAATCGTACTAGAATTCCTAGTAACTCCATTGTCGCATGATTAACAGTGCACAGAATTTCACAGTACGTATTCCTGGTTCGTAAAGACTGGCAATCAGTTTCATTTAAAGCATGCCAGAGGGCATTTTAGACTGAATTTTCTGTAAGACGTGATGGATTTGGTTAAAAGTTAGAGACAACATAATGTCTTCTCACTCAACATTCAGGAGGCTGCAAATTGCTTAAAGAAACAATAAAGGATGTAAATTAGCAATTACTAGCCTTATCATCAAAATCATTACAAAGACTTTTCACCCCATAAGTCACATGCCAAGGACAGAATAAATACATCAAAACTACGAGCTTATCAATGTCATACATTCAAGAGCTGAATGAGGCAAATCAGAAAAACGCATTCAGTCACCCAGACCTCCTGATTTAATCTTTCGTTAGGACCTACTGAAGGCAAAAGTGTATAAAAATAAACTCCACACAATCAAACAACTCAAAGAAGGTATTACCCAAGAAATAAAACCCGTCGAACTCGCCTGTTTAAGAGAAATATTTCAGATTTTGAGAAAAACGTGCAATTTTCCTTTAATGTGGGAGGAGATTTTCAGTATAGATTATGAGCAGTTTATCTTTTGCATTGCTCTCAAAATCTGAAATATTTCTCTTAAACGTGTAAATAAATTTGCAAGTCGTTGTCTAAATAACAAACATATTTATGTACAATAACTGTGAACCTCTAGGAAGAGAATCACATTGCAGTATTTCTGGTTTCTGGAATAAATATTCTCGCT
Organism: Metallyticus violacea; assembly: GCA_030762175.1. Lineage (NCBI taxonomy): Eukaryota > Metazoa > Arthropoda > Insecta > Mantodea > Metallyticidae > Metallyticus > Metallyticus violacea. The sequence goes on along the minus strand of CM060832.1, from coordinate 83,552,439 downwards.
CATATTTCGAAAACAGGCAGATATCATCTAACTTGGATCTTAATAAATTCAGCTGCAATAAAAGAATGGTGAATTTATCGCCACAATAAAAGAGAGAATTTGAAATGATGGTTTAATTCGGGGAGGTATCATTGCATTCAACCTTTCAGATGAGCAGAACATTTAATGCCATAAGATCATAAGAGATTAAAAATTTATGGGCAATTATTGGCAATAGAACTAACCGTGGTAACAAATACCAAGTGTGCAACAAAAAGGAAAACGTTAACTATTTTTAGTATCTTAGTTCACTTCAATACACTTCTCTCAGAATAATATACCCTTTACAACAGTCTGCAATCCTCATTTGCGGGCAATGTCGACTACTTAATACCTTTATTTCAACGGCATGAAGTCAAAAGGGACAGAGAACCGGATCTGGGCCCTAGTTGGTGAGTTATCTGGAGATGTAATGATTCACTAAATAATTCAAGTGTATGACCCACACAATACATAAACTGATTCAGCGGCTGTATAGGGAAGAGAGTTTTCACATAATGGCTGCAAAATCTTGTCTTATTGAATGCTAAGTTATATACAGTTCGCAAAACCGATTTTTCAGTTATTAATGAATCCTAAACAATTTTAAACAGATTCCTTAGATTGCATTTTTACTGGATAACTCAGTTTAGTCACTTTGATATTAAGCAGGTATTTGTGCCTAAGTGGATTTTTCCTTAAAATTCAGACCTTAAAACAATACAATCGAAATATCTTTGATGAATAGTTTCTCGCTAGCGATGTAAATAAAGTGTTGGGTGTTTTTAATAATAACATGTTTCTTTATGCAAGTACGTAGTTAAATGAATGATTGAATAAATGAATGATTGGTAAAAAGAGTAGGAAAGCTCTCCGATATTGCAAAGACATTTATATTTTTAAATATCAAGGTTCAGATCACCGACTATACACATAAAGTACCGAGGACGAGAGAACAAGCAGGGAGTGATTCATGCAGTGCTTCCACTTTATGGAACCATCGTCTAAGCCAGTGGTGACCAACTCATAATCTTTGTGCAAGAGCACATTTAGTTAACTCTCTTGTAGTGTGAGAGCAGCAGACCGAGGTCAAACCGTATGGTGGCGTGGCGGTTTATGCTGATGATATTCTGTTGTGATTCTTGAAGGAATCATGTCTGAAAACGCAGCTCCATCATTCCCTGGGAACATTTATATTTACTTGTTGAATATAAAGAAAGGGCAACATGTTTAGAGCGTCACAAAGTTCTAACTCAAGTGAAAAAGTTCAGTATTCAAAGATATTATTCTGTTTACCATGTTATGGAAATTCAGAATTGCAGCGGAAGTAGTAAAGATGCAAGAATTTTACTTTAGTAGTTGTGGAGTTAATATATTGATTTATATTTTATATAATTAAACTTATCTGTTTTCATTAGATATAAAATTATTTTAAACTTATTATCACTATTTGGGTTAATAATAATAATTTAATACTATTATTATTAAACATTTTATTTAGTCTATTATTTTGTTTATCAATATTCTAATTTTTAGAGAGAATCACTTTGAGGCCAGTCTCTATGAAATCGTATGGCAGGAATAGCCTACTTGAATTTTGTGGTTCAACATTATGTCTGTGAACAGTTTCTTCTATGAATAAAAACAAAAGAACACAAAAAAGTCGAACTGGTGATATAAACTTAAAATTTGCTCTTAGAATTAGCCATAATAGTTAATTCACCAGATATTAATTTATTTTATGCAGTAATGGCCAAATGCACCATCTTCGATCAATGTTTGAAGACGGTCAAATGCAATTTTTCGCTGCATCGACAATAATCAAAGTTAAACAAGGTAGTTGATTATGGTCAACTTTGACCGCGGGTGTTGGACCGGCCAACTCCTTTGATTGCGGTCAAGTTACACAAACTGGCTGCCCGTTTCGACTTTCTTGAATATATTAAGAACGAAATGGATTGCTTAAATCAGGACCAACGACAAAACCGTATTATTGAGAAAAGAGGTGATCTTTTTGAAGAGTATGGAGACAGAAAATTTGAGGAAAGATTCCGGCTATCAAAGGACAGAGTGTGGTGGCTAATAAATGAAATGACTTAGAGGTTTGATTTTCCTACTAAAAGCAATCAGCCTGTTTTACCCATGAATAATTTTACACTTCATGGACTCACGCTTTTTAACAAATAGTCATTTATTTATTGGCCAATTATAATCAACTGTTGTCATGTTGAAATGCATTGTTGAATTACCACATGCCTCCTTTTCCTTTAAAAAACATGAATCGGTCTTTTTATTTTTCAGTTTATTCCAATATGAGATAGCTAGATCTAACAGAATGTGTATCTCATGCTGAGAAAATTTTGAAGACCTCTGTTTGCTTTCCATTTTCGTTTACCTACATATGGTAATCAAACACAAAACAAAAACAAAGCAATATAGACAAGTACATTGTAATTGCACTACAACCTCTTTGGCTATAGAATTGGAAGCTTTCCTTTTAGTAATTATCATAGAATCGTAATCGTTCAGTAACCTAGCGCGCGGTCAATTAATAGCAGTTCATGAATTAAGTATAATGCACTGCATTTAAATTTTGATCACGTTTCAGTGACCCTCGATCAGCACCGATTTAATCGAGAATGGTGCACATGACCATAAGAGGGGTCTTGTCACTGATAATAGTCGGTCCTGGTGGTGTATTGGCAACCATAATTGCCTCCTAAGGCCAAGATCGCGGGTTCGATCCCAGCTAGGACCGATGGATTTTTTTCGGGCTTAAAAATCCTAAGTATAGCTTCCTTCGGAAGAGAAGTAAAGCTGTGGGTCCCGTGTCTTACATTTACGGCACCATAAAGAACCTCAAGACTGAAAAAAGAGAGCTCTGAGAAAAATTTGTCGGCCATTTCACACCCTGAGTTGAATGGAACGCTGATGACCTGAGATATTAAAGAGCGTCCATAAAAAAACCTAATCAAAACACTGATAATAGCATCACCGGTTAATGAATATCGGTTTATCATTTTGTAATGCATACCTAATATGTAATATAATTGTATATATTATAATGTTATAAAATATTTGCACCATTGTCAGTAGTTTGTAAATTGTATGTAGTATATATTAGGCCTATGCTTCTTTGTATGTTTTGAAGCAGGAAATGTTGTCCCAAACTTTCCTTTTCAATTATAATTACTTCTGACGACTACTATAATAATAAATGTATTTTATTTCAGGTAATCAAGGGTACTAATATTATAATTAAAAGGAGGATCCCAATATTACATGTATTAATGTATGTTTGTAGATGTCTTTTTTGATTAGAAAGTAATATTCAAGTTATCTTTCTGTAATACCATATGTTTGTTATGTTTATAAAGAGAAAGGAAATACTATACTTTTGTCGGAAGAAAAAGCCAGGACGTTTACTTGGGAAAAGATTCTTTTGCTAAACTTTACTCATTGTCAACTCTTACGGACAGTCCAGCCGAGACACCTGTTCGGCGCCAGGAGTAATAACACTGCAAATAGCTAGGGTTCAATTGGAAACGGTACTTTTTCAAAAGAACTTACCGCGGGCAGAGACACGCGTTTCGTAGAAACCAAACTATCTATAACTAAAAGGGGAATAAGATATTACTTTAGAAATCAAACATGTAAGGAAAGTGCCTAAATTTATGACAGGTCGTTCTAGGAAAACTCAAGCATGTGGGAAGGCATTGTAGATCAGGAGGGGGAAAATCATTTTTACCAATGGGCTTCGAATAAAAATCAACGAATGAGGAGAACTTAGCGATATAATGAATATTTTAAGACAGCGATTGGCGAACCTATAGCTAAGGAATAGAATAATAATCACGGGAATTTAATTTAGCGAGAGGCGTGGCGATGTTATCGAAAACTGGAATACAGGATCAGAAGTTGATCATTCTTCGTTCATTTGGTCATTTGGAAAGCAGACAGTCTAATTCATTCAGTCGTTGATTCAAGAGTTATTTCTACAGCAGTTGAAAGTTGGTCAATAGAAAACGGCAGTCAGAAGCTATTCATTCAAATGTCATTTCTAATTCAGTCGAGGGCAGTCTAAGAAATTCTAAGTCATTCTAAAGTCATTTTAAAGCGGTAAGAGTCAGTTAGGCAGTGCAGCGGAATAGCAATAATAATCACCAACGTGTTCAAGTGAATAAATACGCAAGTGAATACCGCGAACTATAATACGCCGAAGAACAGCATGTTCCAGAACCTTCCATGTTCTAAAATCAATTGAAAGTTCAACCAGTGCCGAACATCGTTATTTGAGTGAACAATCTCCTTCCCCTCTAATGACTTTAAGTCATTAAAAACAGTTCAAAATTTGCTCTGAGATCCCTTTCCATTTCCATTGCATTGGAACACGATAATTACAGTTCCAAAATTAACGACCTACTCTGGAACCCTATAAATAATATTGTTTCAGTCTATGATGATGTTGTATGTTAATACCATTGGAAACATTTTTCAAACCGAATTTAATTTCATGCACTCAATAACAGTTTAGTATAAACTAATCATAAAACGAAGCCTCAAAAACTAAACTATATAAGTGGACATTCCACAGTAGTGACTAGCCGCACTGCAGCAGAAGAGCTCTTGAATTGGGTTAAAGCTGATTTAAGCACAGCTGACTGCTCACCGGCGCCATTCCACTCTTCATTGCGTAAATTCTATTACAGAAATGGTGATTACTTCCGTTTATTTACTAATAATTATTTATCAAAATAATATAAAATTGTTCTTTTCGAACTTTGGTGTATACTATTTTGAAAGCTATAGTGAACTAAAACTAGACATTCCAAAAGAAAATATTCAAAATGCCTCTGAAACGCAATTTCAGTTCCAGTAACGGAAACTAAAAGGTTTAGTAAGATAGGTTGAGTTTCATAAATAATAATATTTTATTGTTTAATTTTTAAACATTTGTACAATGTGCAATGTTTGGAATGAGTGGCTATAGGGCAGCAACTAAAATTTCATCATCAACTAAAAGCTATTCTTTCCCTGTATTTTCCTTAAAATGGTATAACAAATGAATACCTAACACATTTTACTCTTTCGTCAGCCGTGAAGTAGTCGAAATCACCAACCACAGTTAGTACTTATGAGCTAATATTCGGATTTAATATGTATTAGTATAATCATAATATAATACATAACGAGCTAGAGATAAAAAAAACACAGTTTAGACAAGCAATTTGATATAGCAAATCTGCAATCTGCCTGTTCATATTTAAACTTATTGTGAATCCCGATTTTTTCGCTGGTGACAAAAGTTTTAATGTATTCTAAGGCAAAAATTTACTGCATTATTTAACACTGACTTATCTGCACATAATTTCAACTTGTTTTACATCACATAACTCTTTTTTTTTCCTTCGTGGATCATCTTAAATTACTTGTAAGTCTCTACTTTTAATCTAATCTTTGAAATAATTGGGAATAAGTTCATTAACACCCGGTATATATAAAATTCGAGATGAAAAGACCACTGCATTTAATGGAGGAATGGACTCATAAATGCTTATTCGGTCGTGACTGGGGTGGTGAAGTTGAAAGAAAAGCGAGAAAAGGCTTTTATCAGCCATATTGAAGTAGAAAAACGTACTTCACATGGATTTGGAAACAAAATGGATGGTACAGAAATCGAACAGCTGAAAACGTAAAGAATATTGTGCATAAGGAATAATTTAACTTAGATATTCCATCTCTGGCATATCGTATATCTCAGCGCTGTGAACTAATTGGAAGAACACTAAGGGAGAGCACACAAAATATTTTTAATTCGCCACCGCCAGAAAGACTGGAGAAAAAAGACTGCCGAGAATTTACTTGTCAGGGAAGAATGGAGGAGGCAGAGAGAGCAGAATAATCAATGGGAGCACCAAGAGTTAGAATTGGAAAAGAAAAAAGAAAAAGGTTTCTAAAGCAAAGTAACATGTGCGAGTGACATTTTTCTCAACAAAACAGGAAATATTTCTTCTGTCATTTCGCCCATACATTTAAACATAACCTCACTTGTTTTTTCCATTTGCATTGTTTCGTATCGCATGGTCATAAAGGAGATACCATTATTTCTGCTTTTATTTTTAACCTTTTCTCTCCAAAGGGTAGTAAGGTGATTGCTGCCAGCTCCATGCTTCGTTTTTGTTTTTCTCCCTGTTATTTTTCTCTTTTTAGCGATACTCCTAAATGGGCGACGAAGTGTATAATACGTATGAACGAGATTTTCACTTGAAGAGCACCAACGATATCTTTTTTTTTTTTTTTTTTTTTTTTTTTTTTTCCATTTTTCCCTTGCCCTTGTCTCGTTTACCAAGTATATACATAAAGTAGAGACCCGAGTCAACTGCAGATAATGTTTGCATGTAAAGGAATAAGCGTGCGAGCTAGGAAAGGTAATACCGAAGTGAATGGAGTAGCATTCACACAAAGAAAGTATGTTTAAAATCTAGCAAAGAGATTTATTATAATTTATACATGTGGTAATTAATCAACAGTGACGAATTGAATTCATTTTATGCCCATTAGTAAAAGAATATATACAGAGGGTGCCAAAACATGTATATACACTTCAAGCAAAGAAAAAACTGTGTTAACATAACAAAACTGAATTCACACAAACAGAAAATTATGAGCATCAATCAAGTGATTGTAGCACATGCCGTTTCAATTTCTTCCCGTAGTGCAGCCAGTGTAGCTGGTTTTCTACGGCATACAATATCCTTTAGAGTTCCCCACAGGAAGAAGTCCAACGGAGCTAGATCCGGAGAACGCGGTGGAAATAGGACCTCTTCGTCCTATCCAGTGCCCTGGATACTTCAACATTACTTTGCGCTATTCAAACGATAATCATGGTTTCATTTCGTTGTAGCAACGCTAGCATAACGTAATGGACTCACATCTGTTTGCAGAACATCATACGATAATCTTGTCTTAATTTGTTCATTGTTGATTTACGATAAACTTGGATTCTTTTGTTCATTGTTGATTTACCTGTCACGTAGCAACGCTATCATAATGTATGTTAGTCACATCTGTTTACAGAACATCACACTACACATTACTGTTGTTTCTCGGTCCAACTTGTCGGTCCTGGTGGTGTAGTGGTAACCATACTTGCCTACTAAACCCAAGGTCGCGGGTTCGAACCCGGCCAGGAGCGATGGATTTTTTCGGGCGTAAAAATCCTAAGTATGGCTTCCTTCGGAAGGGAAGTAAAGCCGTGGGTCCCGTGTCGTACATTTACGGCACGAAAAAGAACCTCAAGCCTGAAAGAAGAGGCCTCTGAGCAAAATTTGTCGGCCGTTTCACGCCCTAAATAGAATGGGACGCTGATGACCTGAGATGTTAAAGAGCGTCCTTAAATAAACAAATAAAAAAAATCGGTCCAACTTTGAAATATATTAAATAGATATGTACTGTGAAAGTGTGTATACATTTTTTGACACCCTCGGTATACAAAAATTATTAATTATGTTAACATCACAAGTCTACAATGAAAAAATATAGGAGTACTTAGGAATGATCCACCATCATAATTTCACAAAATTAAAATTTTTATTTTAATATTTATAAAACAAATTTATTACTAGCGGAACACAATTGCAGTTATTTTAATTTAAAACATATAGCTCATACTAAGATTTGTGATATTAACACAAAACACTGTAACATTCAGTACAATAGATGTTGTTAACGTTACTTTGTTTTAATTCCATATTCCATATCCGCTACGGGTAGCCGAGAGGTCGTTAAGGCGCGGACTCCTGAGTGGGGGGTCTGGGTTCGAATCCCTCCAGGATCGTCCTCCCTGACTGAGGTTTTTTCCAGGCTTTCCGCAGTCCTCATAAATGGCAAATCCCGGGGGGGGGGGGGAGTAGCATAAACTTAGGCCTGGAACATTTCTTTCCTAAAATAAAAAAATCCTTTCCGAATATATCATTTCATTTCAGTATCATCAGTGTCCACCACCTTGGTGCCTCAGTAGTAAAAACGGACGTTAAACATTATTTAAAAAAAGAGATGCTTATAAACCGCGGTAAAATGATATTGCTTAAAATGAAAATAGCAGATAGATTTCTTACAGAACTACAAGTAGGGACACTGAAAGTAGAATGTTTTCCATCGCATTGCGATATCCTCCAATTTGTAGTGGCTATATTCTAAAACTATGTAGCCCAGAATAATATTTAATGGATTTAAAACAGTGAAATTTGGCAGGCACTGATTGCCTATTCAATATTCTTTAAATGACCTTATCTCTGTAATACATGTTCATAAATTATTTTCACTGTTTCACTTATGTGACGTCATCATAAAATCAACCAATGAAAGGAAACAATTTTTTTTCATTTTCACCAATCACGTCCGGATAGTGCAGAGAAATTATAGAAAAGTATTATCACAACAGTTTTATCAGGCGACATGCATTTGTCTTATAGTTAGTGTAGCCAACTCTATACTTCCACTATATAATTCCTGAGCACGCATTACTGATCATTTTTCTGTGTTTTCATTAATTGTAAATTTAATTAACCTAATGTGTATTCACTCACGCAATTGTTTTTGCATATTCAGCCAAATAGTCTGAAATAATTTTGTAAATTGTGTAATAATACCTACCTAAGCAAACATAAATCCTAATAACATTTTGTTCAAAATGGTAAATTATTATCTCTGTTTTGTTTTACTCAGTTGGTATTAATAAATCTAACGGCATCAACTATAATAGTTAACTTTCGTCTATTTCATTCTCACGGTTTCTGAATATGTAGTTATTCATAAGTAAGTGTAGCATTTTATACAATTGTTAATAATCTGAGCTCGAATTTCAAATATATATTCCTCTTCATTGGCGTTACTGACAATCGACATTTGTCTATTGCTAGATGTTTTGAATATATTAAGTATTCATAATACAGATGTACAATTATTGCAATATTGTAAGCCAAGTTTACCGGAATTATATTTAAATTCTTATTTTATTAGTGCAATAGTCCTAATAAATACCACTCTAGAGTCTGAGCTTTCCAGAATTTATCGACAATCTCAGGCTTTCTTTTGAAATACGAGAACTAATAGCAAATGTTTTGATGTATGATCCATAAGTTACCGGCCTGACCATATTAAGTATACCAGAGAATTAAAGTGAGAGGTATCATTTTTAAACATAATATCCCCTTATTTCAATGCATTTCTCACACCTCAGGATTAAAATTGAAATATAGCCTCAAACTTTGTCTGAAAAATGCTGGAAAACACCGTCTTTCAGCTCGTGAACCTTCGCCCTCAAGAGTCATTTTTCAAATTTGAAAGGAGATAATAATATTTGCTACACAGTGAATGATCCAGTCAGCCCCCAGAAGCCTATGAACTGGTACAGACATTGCCAGAAGTAATCTATCGCACTAATGCACCTGTGTTTTTTGGATATACGTGGATCAGATAGGGCGAACATTACTCCATTGCATCTCATATTTATTGACCAATATAACTTAATGTTTTGTTGTTTTTGTGTGTGTGTGTGTGGAGTTGAAAAAAATGTCCGATGTTCTGTAAGAGCATTAGTTAATTATATGAGAACAGGTGGAGAGGACACATTTACCATGTTAGCTCCAATATTACGTTTCATAGTGATTGCTGCGATCTAGGGAATGATTTGTAGCGAGCGGAAAGAGAAGCCACGTAACTAGCCATATGTGTTGCTTAAAGTTACGATTATATATGGATGTATGACTGTCTATGTTCCTCAATTAACATGAGAACGGAACATTTTATAAAAGCAAAAAATAAAATTTTCTTTTTGGAAAATCAATCATACTAAATAAACGATATATTTCTCTTTTTTTAAACTCCAATTACTTAATCAAATTAGATTTGAGCTTCAAGTCAATATTTGGATATTGCAGATTTGCGGACAATTCTATCATCCTGTAAAAATGAATGGTTGGCATTTCCCTAGCTGGGTAAACAGCTCGAACTGTGTATGGGGGTGAAGGACCGTGTATTTGTAATGCATTTATTATGGACGAAACGTGGACTAACTCGCCGGATCTTGAAGATGACATTAAGCCCCAAATGTCTACTCTAATGCGACTACTATTTTTATTGGCAACAATGTGGAGCATTGCGCATGTTGCCTGCTTGCCACAGATACATTCTTTGACGAAACAAATTCCCCATTAGAAAATATTAACACCTCCCAGAAGCAGTCCGATTTGACTATATACTCAAATGCTAAACGGGTATTGCGGTGATTTTGTCATGTTTGTTGCCTTCCTGTGTTGTATGGCTGCTTGATGGATCCTCCTCTAGCACTGCCACATCGCAACAGATCAAAAAGGAGGTTCTTTGTTAGTATGTATCACTGCTAATAGTGATTTTATGAGGCCGACAAATGCTACATTTGTCCTTGAACAATGCTCCTGATATCGATTTATCCAATATTGAACCATAAATATGCTTTCGTTAACAGCACTTTTATTGTGCAGTCAATTTCCCCACATGCCTACTGTACTGCCGCGGATAATTGCACTTGCGTAATGCACGGTAAAACTTCGCCCGAAGTGCTAAGGAATGGAGTGACCCCGAACGTTCAACTCAATGCAATTCCACTCTGCTTCCGCCAGTCATACACATATACCAAGAAAGAACGCGTATTCGAATGCACTTAACAAAGGCCTCACCAAATGGTTATTAGTCCTATGTAGATTATCTCTGGTGATGTCAGTGTCTGTACATTATGCAGCAGACGAACTTCTCGTTTTTTTTTTTTCCTTGATGACATTACGCCATTATTGCAGTATACAGCAGAATATTTGCAGGTCACCATTGTGTGTCTTTCTTTAATATCTATCGCAGTACTGCTCTGCAATCACAAAAATTTGTCACCATGACCTTTTTGTATACTTAGTGACCTTGAACTTTCTAGGGCGTGCTTAATCCATCTTTGCCATTGCAATTTAGAAAGAGGTCATATTAGAGGACCATAGTTTCGTTCCCTGTGACGATGGATTTCAATACTGCCCTCTCATTCACGGCAAATTTTAAAAAAATTCTGACTACATTCCACGCGCAATTGCATTTGAAATGCTGAAAGAACTCTGGGTGCCCATCTTGCACTTATCCTATGTGTATGGAAATGTCGATAAGGGTGCGTAACACAGTTAATTTAGAAGGCCCCTTGCACTTTGCAACTATTTCTTTTGTCTTCAGACCCTTGTCACTCTTTGACAAAGGAGATTTGTTATTTTTTGGTCAACAAATCCACTGACATACTCTCACGTAGGCTATCTTTAAGGAACTCTGCCCAAACACAATAATTATGAGTACTCCTTCATAATGGAATATGAAGGAGAACCCCATACACAACATCAAGGCGTTATTTAATGCCAACCTTATTTTGGTTGAAATTTTAATTGCTGCTCTGTATTTAATTATGAACATAGCTCTTCTTTACCTGTGGCCCAACATGCAGCCTTCACCACTCTGTTTTCGACACTTATTTTTCTTTAATACTCATAAATGCGTTGCATTATGCAACACATATGACTAAATGAGCCTCCCTAAGCAAGTCAGTGTCATGAACAGAAAGGAACTGCAATATTTAAATTCTTGAAATATGCAATTGATAGCATGATCATCGGTCATGGCTTTCTATGTCCGACCGGAAAATTCTGGGTCGTACCTCTGTAGCATCAGAAGAGTTTTACTGGCAAGTTCTACAAACAAAGACGAAAGTTCGCAAACTCCAGTCGAATACTCTTCACCAGATTTTGGCTAACTCGTAAATGTGATTCATCCTGCATAAGAACCTAATTCTATTCCATAAGATTTTCTATTCTTCTGTTTGATAGCTGTTGAGGAAAATGCAAAAATGTTTAGTTTTTGGCTACTCAAAGATGAGACTGGGTCATTTCTCATGATTATTTTTTAATTTCAAAGATAATTTGAAAGAGTTTTGGTCATTAGTAAGATATATCAATAAGATATATTCAATTATTTAAATCTGCTACATTTATGTTCTAAAGAAATGAAAGTTATAGCTTTTGAAGTTGTAATACGAATAATGTTTAACGCTCGTTTTCACTATTGGATTGAATGAAGATGGTTCCGGCAGGAATCGAACCGCAGACATCTCGTTTATGAGTCCCTGCTATAGCAATCTCGGTTACCGTTACTGAGAGTGTTTTGAAGTTAAAGACAAGTTTGAAGCACGAATGTTGGAACTGTAATATCATCGCCTATCGAACCAAAGCACTTTCCTGTTTCTGATGCAAGTAAAAATTGGGTTAGAATTCCATTTTCAGTTAATATGTATGAACTAGCGCAGTTCACAGTAGCAGAAGAAGGCAAGTTCATAATATCCGCTGATGGTTTTCTGAAATAGCTTTTTCAAAGAACAGTCCCTTCCAAATTTTTATCCGCATATACACGTATATATTACGGAATTATACAAGAGAGCTACAAAAATGTTAATGTAACTGTTATGTACTTACTTGCATACTTGATTGAAAAAATAATGCATTTGCTTTTTTTTTTTTTTTAAATAATTATGCTAAACGTGTCTAAACTGCAGACGTTAAAATATTTAAAAGGGGTCCATAGAGAGGTTAAGGACCAGTCTTTCAGAAAAGATGGAGTGGACAATATAGTCGATTCCATCTAAGATAGATGCCGCCTGTTATATACAGAGGGTGTCAAAATGTATACATACTTCAAGCAAAGAAAAAACTATGTTAACATAACAAAACTGATTTCACACAAACAGAAAATCATGAGTACTAATCTCTTATGCTTTTACAGTTACAACAGTTGCTCAAAATGTCCATCATCGGCGTCAGCACACTTCTGAGTACGTTGAACTAGCAATTGCGAAAGTGTCCTAGGCGATTGCAGTGCATGCCGTTACAATTTCTCCCCGAAGTGCTGCCAGTGTCCCTGGTTCTCTACGGTATACAACATTCTTAAGAGTTCCCCATAGGTAGAAGTCTAACGAAGTTAGATCCGGAGAACACGTTGGAAACTCAATCGAACCTCTTCGTCCTATCCAGTGCCTTGGAAGATTGTCACCAAGGTACGCACGTACATCTCGGTGGTAACGTAGTGGTGCACCATCTTGTTGCATACGGTACCACGATTCTCAAATTTGTCTGGAATGCGTCCAATTGTTACTTGCGTTGACGATTCTGTTCTGCATTAACGTCTCCATTGCCTTTGAACTTCAACAAAATTAATACCACTTCAAAATTGCTTTCTGTTGTTCAAATGATAATCTAGACTCCATTTTGTTGTAGCAACGCTAGCATAACGTAATGTGAGTCATATCTGTTTACAGAATATCATACAATAACCCTGGCTCCATTTGTTCATTGTTGATTTATCTGTCACGTAACAACGCTTGTTTTTAGGTCCAACTTGAAAATATATTAAATAGATATATACTATAAAAGTGTACATACATTTTGGCACCCTTGGTATATACACTAAAAACTAGACAGATTCAACTAAAACAAAAAGTGGAAGACCAAAAAACTAATTCGTACAAATATGCACAAAGGAAAATGAAAGATTTCCAAAAATTCTCCTTGTCTTCAGCCATAAGATGGAATAAGTTCTAGAAGACCAAAAAATGAATCGGTTACAGGCAATAGGGCCCATCTGAAAGGTAGTTATGGTTACCACAGTTTACAAAATAACAGTTTACACATAATAGATTTTGTGTCAAACATCTATTATTTCTGGTTATCCATAGCTATGTGTAGAAGTGAATTGAATGGAAACCATGGGCCGTCGGTGACGAATTTATGGAAACACTTCAAAAATATTTTAATCTTGTTTTCTGTTGATATTAATATTGGCTACAACCTGTGATTGTAAAAGCCAAAAGGAAGAAGATTATGTAAGTTCAGTAACAGGAGGATCTTGCCTTTTATTTCAATTAAGGTATGCCGGCATAAAAATAATAATAAGTAATACATTGCTGAAAATGTTGAGCTCTTGTAAATCCTACAGGTTACGGTATGTGCTAACATTTGCTGTTATGAGTAGCATACGTCAACTAACTTTTAAGGTATAAAATACTTTATACCAAAAATATCAAAGAATTCACTCATTCAGGTAAAACTAACCATATTATGATTCATTTTAATTGCTATATTTGTTTAGTTTATTTTTAATGCATTTTCGCCAGCATACCACGGAAATAGATCATCAATGTGCTTTTTATTTCTTTTGCTATAATTATCTGAACTTATTTCATGTTAAATAAAATAATTTATTTTATACCATGCTAACTCATCTATACTCACTATGAAATGTTATTTGTTGAACTTGAAGCTTGACGTAAGCTTCGAATAATAAGTGGTTTGCTAATGACATTTAAAATCGAATACCATAAAAAATCATTTGTAGAAGCATGTCTACTCTAAAAACTTTTTTAAAATGTTCACTTTTTTAATTTTTGACATTCAACAAAATATTATTTAGTGACCATTTTCAATGGCTATGAATTATTTTCTTACTCGGTCTTAGTAAAGCTGTCTTTGCTAAGTATAAATAGTGCATCGATACCTAAATCCTCATGCCCACATCTGTTTTAAAAGCTGGTGGTTACTTGTTTGATGTAGTTCATCCAGTGTGATTTTTAGCAATTTTGGCAAAAAGGTTATTTTTTAAAAAAAATATTTAAAGCCGCGTTAGAATTATGCCATTTTCTCTCGCAATTTCTTTGTTCCTAATGCCTTTCCCTTCCCTGTCGTGTCTACCTGATGACGTCGGGAGGATTTGCCGACTAATATTTGTTTGTCATTGCTTCTGTACCCTATCGAAAGCTCTGGCAAACGTTGATGTAACCATCCTGACTGGCGTGTTTTCTGTTCCTTGTACCGAATTTTGAGTTGTCTCTGGAACAGCGGATAGAATAGCTGCTTTTGGCATTTTGTTATAAATTGTTAGGCCCGAAGCCTTCTCCAGCGCGGTAAGTCTAATAATCTAAGTAAACTATCATTCTGATACATTTTATTGTAATTATATGAATTGCACTTTGATGAGTTGGTGTAAAAGCTTCTTTTGTAATTTTTAAATGAATAGAAAACTTCTATTTTGAACGTAATTGTGTTAAAATTAATTGTAATTTTTAGGAAACATTACAGCCATTTCATTCATTACCCAAGTGGGAGGTTATATGAAATGCTTCTGCCCGAGTAGTCCTTGTTTAATAATTTGATTAATTGTTGTATATTTATTGTAGCAATATTTGGGGGGTTTACATTTGCTAAAATGATATATTGCTATGTTAACTTTTCACATAATTTTAAATTTTCAAATCTGAAATATTTTAATATGTATATTTATATATACTACTGTTTAATAAAGTACATTACAATTATAAATCATTCTTCTTCCGTTTCTCTGGCATATCGTGGGGATTTCCCTTTTCTTCTTCTTCTCTTCTTCTTCTTCTTCTTCTTCTTCTTCTACTTCTTCATTTCAAGCATTTATTGCACCATACAGTGCATCTTAAAACATACCAGTAGTTTCTAAGATTTATATTGATTTAATAAGTTAATTGTAGTAACTGATGTACGTGTTTTAGAGAAGAAGATATTAAATGGTAGTTCAACCCAAACTTTAAACTATTTATCCTTTAACATTCTTCCTCTTACCGTCTTTTGCATTCAGAACTTCTAATACGGATTGGACGAACAGCTGTGCTGTGCTGCAAAATATGGCACATTAAGCGTCCTTTAACCTGCCAGTGTCCCGTTTTTTCTTTCCGCCATTTTTGCGTCCCCTTGAAAGCGTCTCCGTTTATGATGGACGTATTATATAAACAGGCAGGACGTTCAACCCCATTATTCCCCTGGGGCCTAGCGTCCCACGTCGCTCACTGCGGGGTGGGAGGAAGGAGTTTGTTCCTCTCCTTCTCTCTCTCTCTCTAATCTCATTTTACGCATGGTGCCCCTCTCTGAAAGACAGTCGCGGTATCTCCTCATATGTAATTCCTACAGTCACGCTGCTGCCAACTGGGAAAACCGTCACAAGACAAGACTTGAGACACGCAGTGTTTTTAGAACTGATTGTGGCTCAGGGCAAAACATTCGCTTAAACTTGCCTTGAACCTCTAACTGTCACGCTCAGCCATAGTCATTCTCCGCAACACTTTCTTTAAGGGGGCAGAAACACTCGGTTTCTTTGGTACCTTTTAGGAAAATAAGAAGCGTAAAATAACAAAAAAGAAAAGAAAATAAGAAAAGTTTCAGGATGTGAAAAAAATAGAATGGATTTAAGGAAGGAGATGCGCCTCTTCGTTAATTTACCTTAGAAGAATTGTATCAGTCATTTTGATCGGTGAGCCTGCTAATTTTATTTTACCACACTGTTGTTTTATAATGTTTAAGGTGCATGTTCCACATAGATCCTTTAAAATATATTCATAAAGTCAAAAATGTGTTTGCCTCAAACTACCAGGGCCGATTATTTTCAGCTGTGCAGACATCTATATTGCAAAAATGTTTCTTAGCTTTTGGTTCATTGTTGCCGCATTCCCCGTATTTCTTGATACTTAGTGTGAGAGTAGACGAATTTTTAGTATAATGTGGAATACTCTGCACAACGGTAAATACTCCGGATGACAGGAATGTAAATATGAGTTGGAAGTAGATTGTGAATAGCTGCTGTCAGAGCTGACCTTCTCCTTGGTCTAGCACCTAGCGTTGCTGACTGCTAACCGTGAGCACGTCGTTTCGATTCCCAGTACCAGCTTAGGAATTTTTCTCAGTTAGGGAAGTCTGGAACCGGGTCCACCCAGCCTCATGAGGAAATTGGGGAGCTGCCTGGTGGAGAGGAAGAGTATTCAATTTCGAAATTCGCGGGGTACCCGCGTGCTGATCACATGCCCCTCAGTGGTATCAATGATGTCGTAAGCAGGTAGAGGAAGGAGAGTTCTCTGCGGCGATCTCGAACTATCGCGTCATACAGGAAGAGGACCTGACAGCGATGAATAATGAAAATGCAGAGACTCCAGAGGAACGGCCTCAAAGTTTGAGGTAACAGCTATCGCTCCTGCCCCCACTCAAAGAGGCGGAAAGAATTTTGAGCTTCGTATATGTTATTGTATTTTGAAATTATTTATTATTTTATTCACAACTAGTCAGAAAATATGTTAGTGTTGCAATGAGTAAAGTTTACTTATTACTTTATACAAAATTAAAACAGTTAACTCTTTAAACTCTTTAAAACATAATACTAGATACATTCCTGAACGTGTAAGACTCTATATCGAAATATTATTAAAGAAAATAAAAAAATTACTGGTCCTACTATGTTGAAAGGTAGAGTTACATTGTAGTGGTCCTGGTGGTCTAGAGGTAATATACTTGCCTCGTATACCCAAGATCGCGGGTTCACTCCTGGCCAGGTCTATGAATTTGTCCAGGCGTAAAAATCCTAAGTATGGTTTCCTTGAGAAGGAAAATAATGCCGTGGGTCCCTTGTCGTAGATTTCCAGCACGTAAAAGAACCTCAAGCCTGTAAGAAGAGGCCTCTGAGCAAAACCTGTCGATCCTGAATTTAATGTAACACTGGTGAGGTTAAAGAGCATTCGTACATAAACCAAATAAATAAATAAAAAACTTATATTGTTTATGTGTTATATCTCTCACGGCTGAGTAGATTATTTATAAAAGAGACTAAGTCTTAAATAAAATTTTGACCTTTAAAAAACCATTTCGGGCTGAAATTTTAAAATTAAGGATCGAATAAAAATTGTATTTGAAAATGAATTTGACCAGCCATACTTTGAACACTTAGTGATTATAATTTTGGGGGAAAATATTTGAAATATTTGAACTTTGGTCCTTTCAAAAATAAAATTTATTTGACTAAGTTTTAATTAAAATAACGTGTTTTTAAGGGAAAACAGATATATGAAAATTTTAAGCAAATTAATTTAATCTTTCATAGGATACACTTACTTGCTCATCCCGTCACTTGTACTGCTGTAAGGCTATTCGAGAAAAGTGTTTTTTTCATAGAACCCTTGTCATTCTTCATCTACATACTTCAGCATTTTCCTTATGCCTCTAATCTTCTTTTTCTTTTATCTGCACTGGATACCCATTGCGTTTAGGCAGCATTATTGTACAGTCTCGGGAGCCAAGTAAAATGTCTGATCAAATCTACCAATTATAAGCGAAGCAGTGACTGTTTCTTTTCTTTTGTGATCATGCTGGATCTGCATGAACTCTCGTAACTTTTTAACAAGTTGACGAACAGTTTCTCTCCTGAAATGTATTTCCAGGAATTTTTGCGAATCGCCTTACCACTTCTCTGCAAGAATCAGTTTTCACACATGTATCGTACATAAATCTTATTCAAGACTAACTTTATGTAGAGGCAAAAGAAAATTAGCATATAATTTACACACAATGAAAGCACCCAGTACACAACCACTCGCTAATGAAACATCTCTCAAACGAATTACAAGCTGCTACTTGCACATGCATTATTGGTCTTGACTTGCTTCTTCCAGTACATAACTGCGATCTGCCGGTTCGTAGCTTAGCTTATTCAATGTATGACTGACTGAAATCCTTAATTATGAAAGGGCTAAATACAGTTTTATGCGAAAATGTGTTTTAGAAAAATACTGCTCTTTTCATGTAGATACGTCGATTTAGATATGAACAGAACTAAGTCTCGTATTCTATTTGCTAGTTATAAAATTAAAGATTTGTGAAATAATCTAATCACATAACTTGGATTCTTTCATAATTAAATCTATCCGCGTGACAGCATTGAGGTGTTACTTTAAGGCATTTAATTATTTTTAAATTACTGCTTTTAGCTGTTTATTGTATATAAAAGCTGAATATTTTATAATCTGTCAAGAAAATATATATTCTAATTAATATAGCTTTCCTGCGAGTAACTAATTTAAGTTTTTTATTAGTATTCCCTTCTTCTTTTAATTGGAACAACCACTGAAAGAGGAGCAGATAATTGTTGAATAGTGTATCCGAAATTAATAAAACTATATGAAACAATTGTGATTTTAGGGTGAAAAAATCAAAAGTACAAAGTTTTAGAGTTGGGGATATTTGAATTACAAAGTAAACATGGTAACTGCAGTAATCTCACGTAGAAAGCTGATATTTTAATTGTATACAAATTTAAATGATAATAAATTTAAAATATACAATAGTTCTAAAAGTTTCACTTTTATATAGGGGCCTCAGTGCCAATGAGTTTAAGTGGGGCTTGGGCTTTAAGATTATGGTTTTTTAAATATTGCAGTTGTGATTTTGTAAACTACGAAAAATACAAATTATTTAATTATAATTATTAGTATCCACAGAAAATATTTTAACATTGGTTTTATATATTTAATATATAAATATCTTTCTTGGACAACATTTTGAAGTTAACAGCCCAAGATCATTTTAACTAATCAAACAATTTAAAAAATAAAATAGGAATATTTCTTAATAAGGCTAAAAGATTTTTAAGGCTTGTTGCACCGAGCCAGATGATGCAGATGTAACGCTTGGAACTTAACAATCAGAAGGTCCCGGATTCAAATTTCTGGAACAGAACCTACCTTGGGTATTTTCCTGGTTTCCCTGGTCACTTAGGCCAAATCAATATTTTCTTTCTATAAATTTCACTTCTCTCATTTCATATCATTTTAATCTGTTGGTTCTGTTACAGAGAGGAAAGTGTCAGGACGAGTGGGACTAGTGCGGTCTTGCGCTTTGTTAAGGTTTCTGCCCCTGCTTCTGGTATGGAAGCGGACTTTTTAAGGGGCTCTAACTCCTTGAAGGGACTCCATCGGCCTGTTTTATCCGGGACCACGTTAGGAATTCCGTCTACTTCCGCGCAGTCACCTCCCGGTGTCTCCCTCACCTTAATTCTTCCTCCCCGGAGGTGCAGGCTTTGGAGTATAGGTACAAATGACCAGCCAGGAGCAAGAATATACTATCGATTATTCCTACTCCGCTCCCAACAGTTCAATCCAATCCAAAACAAGGCTTGTTTAGTCCTTCGATATTTCGTTTTCCTTTAGGTATGTAGGATATAATTTACTTTACAATCCTTGTACCTTCTATACTGCATACATATCAAGCAACTTTTCACTATAATATTTTATTTGGTTTCTTGCCATTTGTGCTATATCTGTAATTGCTCTCTTATATCTTCATTTCTTAACCTGTCTCTCTTAGTTGTTTCTAAAACGATCTTAAAATTCTCATTATCACTGTATATAATTATGATTAATGCTATATAGAGATGCAGGACCTGCCATTGTCTTATAATATTTTGTTAGTATATCTATATTTCTTGACTTTGTGTTTTTAAATTTATTTATATTGTTTTACACATTTTTGAGAATATTTCAATTTTATTTTTAATGTCTGCTTTTATATATGACAGTTAACAATTAATATTTTAACAAATGTAAAACCATATACTTGTTCTATCTCTTATTATTTAAAACTAACTTACATTTAAATCTCTGAAATGTCAAGCACTTAGTTTTATTTATGGAAATGTGAAAATATTATTAATAAATTTTATGCATTAGAAGTAATGCTTTCGAAGTATATCTTCATTATTTAAACGATAATCTTGTCATCTACACATACAAGTGCAATAATATTATTGTTATGTGTTAAATTTGATATTCGTGACATTTTAGCAGCCCTTTCCATTTCTTGAATTGCATTGTCTAAGTAAAAATTAAATGTAATAAAGAAATACAACACTATTGTACTCGCAGATAATGCTTGTTTGTTTAATGTTCCATTTCTTTGTTACATGCATATAATTGTATTTTTTTTTTTTTTTTTTTTTTTTTGTATTTAAGGATAAATAGCATAGTATACATAAACCTAGCTACTAAGCATAACTCAGTTAAGATATAATTGGGGCAGGAAACTAAAACTAAATTATTGTCTAAAATCTATCTTCGTTGAGTTTTCTAATTTTATTTTAGGTAAATAGTGTAAAAACAATGCAGCTAAACAGCAAAAGACGAGCGCAGTAAATCTAAAGAATTTTTGTAACCATAATAGTGAATTTTTTGTGACAGGAGTGCACATGCAAGAGACATCTCGAAAGGGGGTGTTCAGAACAAACATTAAATCATGTTTCTTATGGCGAAGAAAACTTCCAACGCCTCTTTACTATTTCAGTCTTCCATCCCCTTCTTCCATATTGGCTTTTATTCCACCTCTCTCTCTGTGTTTTTTTTTTTTTTTTTTTTTTTTTCCCCTTTCCTCTTGTGGTATCCACTCAGAAACACGCTTTGGTTGCCTGCCATTCTCTATCTATACACATGTCCATACCACCATCTGTTGCGTTTCTTTTGATCTCTGCCTTTTCTCTTAGCACTGCATTTTGAGCAAAAATAAATAAATAAAAAGTCACCAACTAACCCATTTATCTCCTGTATTCCATTTAAATGGCACGCTCGTACTGTAGCTAATTATGCTCTTGCTACTGCAGTTAAAGCTATTTTTCCCTTATCAAATACTGAAATATGCCTTGTATCTCCTCTGTTTTCGTTTCTGTCTTCTTTATCATTATACCAAACCATTTATCCGGAATACTTAGCATGTCAAGCAATAAATACTCTTATTACACTAGTTTATATATTTTATTTCAATTTACACTGTAATATAAGCACGATGTATAGCGTAATATTAATACTCAAACTTCGAGTTAAAACTAAATTCACCTTCTTTGAATTTACAACTATCCACAGCAGAAGTTTTCTTGACAACAAGCGCCCTTTAAAATGTTCTCGTGGTCACGGATTTCACTCAAAGTTTAACTTCCTAAATTTGCTTCATGTATATTTTTTTAAATTTATTCATTACTGATTTACAAAATTCAAGTCATAAACAAATAAATAAATGCACATTCATCAATATTTGCCTTTTATTGTAGTATATCTTACGCAATAGTACTAATCATGGCAATATTCCACCCATAAAGTATATAAAACTCATAAAAGAGTAATATCAAAATTACTGGCAATATATGATAACATAATATTACACCTAAAGTTTAATTTTTGAAAGAGAGAGATGGTGTTGCATTTCACTTGTAAGCCGTGAAATACCGGAATTAATATAAGAACTATATATTCTAAATAGATACTAAATCTACGTTTTCCAAGTACCTTCTATACTTGTTTTTTAAAAACCATTTGGCAGAATGATTTTGCACAAGAGTTAAGTTGTTCCGAAAGTATCAATGCTTTCATGGTCTTCTTTGATAGTGCAGGAAAATCTGGGGCTCGCTTGCCTATGCAGTTTTCCGCCGAATGGTCTGCGCTTTTGCTAGGGAAAATACAACTGTACACAAGAAGTGTTCTGCAAGCCCACGTTTTTGACTTATCTATTTAAAAACAAATAGTCACCTTCAGTTTCATTCTAATTCGTTTAATCTCAATAAATATATATCATAAATTTGTAGTATTTTCAATTTGCCCGTAATCGGGGTTTTTATTTTATTTATTTATTTTTTGCATCTGTACTTAAATTCGAGAATAAATGCTGTTAACAGCACTTTAATGCTTCGCTGACTCCCTGAAATGACCCCCGAGGGATTTTCTACCAGAGGTAGAAGAAAAATAATTTAGATAAATGCAGATACTTGTCTTTCTGGTGTTAAGCTACAATTTAAACAATGCACAACTTTTCATCTCCACAAGGATAGTTCCTTATGAATTTCAGTTACGTTATATATCCTAGCACTATTTGCATTGACTTCTTATGGTACAAATTCCAATTCAATTGAACCCAATCACATTGTATTCAGAAAGTAAAAATAATTTCCAAATTAAATGGAGGCTTAATTGATTATAACTGTAACTGTTTTAATTCTCTAATTTTTCATTTAAAATATTGGTTACTTGATCTAGCTTATCCATAAATAAGAAAATAGCTTTTTTAAAAAAATTAATTCGTATAAATTAATATATATAAACCAATACAAGTATAAACACAGAATGAACGTAAAATGTCTATTTTTATGAAAGAATTGCTTTTTATAAATTAAACGTATATCACATGTACAGTAAGGTTGTTTGAGTGACGGGCCACTTGAGTGCGGCTGTTTATTGGGAAAGTGCACCGCCGTAACCGAAAAAAGGCAGATAGAGTCTTCGCGGTAAAGTTTACATAATTCTATTAATGAGATGCTGTCTCTTGTAACATTTATAACAAGTTGGTGAATAGCTTGGAACACGATTACCAGTTTATAGTCTTACGAATCGCCTTACCGCTCCTCTGCATTTTATTTATTTGATTTATTTACTGATAACCTTTGAAATCTCAGATATTCATTACGTCCTATTCAATTCAGGACGTGAAGCGGCCGATAAGTTTTGCTCTGGGCCTCCTCTTTCAGGCTTGAGATTCCTTTAAGTGGCGTAAATCTACGACTCGGGACCTACGGCTTTACTTCCCTCCCGAAGGAAAATACACTTAGTATTTTACGCCCGAAAAATTCCATCGACCCTGGCCGGAACTGAACTCGCAATCTTAGTCTATGAGGTAGGTACGGTTACACTAGACCACCAGGACCGACCAGCTTCTTTGAAAAAATCCGTTTTCACATAAACACCGTATTAAAAACCCGTTTTTCAATACCATATTTATAAGCGACATAACTAATGAAGTACAAATGGCACACTATTTACATATAATGAAAGCTCCGAAAAATATACAAACAAACAACCAGGCAATGACAAAGACTCCTTCAAAAGCATTACAAGTTGCTACATGCATATGTATTATACGATCTCTCAGTGCGCAGCCGCGCTTTGCGGGTCCACAACTCAAACAACCCCGCTGTAGATAAGATATGTACATATGTAGATACTTTTTATAGTAATTCAACATGGCCACAATTACAGTACGACTCATCAATTCTTGAAAATCTCTTACTTTGGTTTTTAATACTTGTAAATTAACAAACCCCCAAAAATAAAATACTGAAGACATCAAACCCGGCGATCATGACCATGTTCTAGGTGAGCCTTTGCCTCTCCATCTGTTGGGAATTCATTGGTTGAGGTAATCTCTCACATTTGAAGCATTGTGTTTTTGAAAAACAGTCCACTATGCCATCCAAAATGTTCGATTAAATTCCTATTGCACTGCTGCACATATCAAATCGCACAATCGAACGCTTACAAAAGTCACCTTGTTCCTCTATAAACGACATTATGTAGTGATTAATTGCAATAAAACAAACAAAAAAAAACTTAAATAACATCAGCAGTGCTTTCAGAGCTGTATACATTTATGACACAACACTTTGAAGTGAATGGCAGCCAATTTGAAATATCATAAAAAAAACTTAAGCATTTATATACCGTGTCTACTTGCGATATAAAAATAAATTAGAGCAAATGATTATTAAATGAAAGTGAACCAAACTTATGTACTGGGCATAGTAAACATTGCAGAAATTGTAAACTCAAATTCCAAAACATTTCAAATGATGATCTCAGCGTATTATTTTATCAACTTGTATTATAGTGTTGTGATTTTTATAGTCTGCCATTAATATATGGAAAAATCTGTAATAGGATATTAACTTCAATTTTTGTGAATGTGAAATAAGTATTTAATGTAATATTTTAGGCCCCAAGAAAATATTTTTATTCATATAAAATAATTAATATTAAAATAATGAAGTTAAGTGAAAGAATTTGCAATGGAATGTTAAACGTGATTTACAACGTAGTTGTTGGAAATAGTATATAAAAAGAGGTAAAACTATCTGCGTTAACAATGAATATTCTAATATCACTTAAAGAAAATTTTTACCCTTTCGCTTGAAGACAGTGACCATGGTTACATATTTATTTTATGTTCAATGCAGTGTAATAGATAGTAGGGTAAGACGAAAATGCTAAACTAAAGATTCAAGTCCTTAAGTAAGTAAATATATATATATACATTATAAAAATAAATTATATTTAAACAACGTATAATTTCTATATTCAATATACTTGTGAAATTTAAACTCTGTAATGAAGCATATTCAGGTAAATGTATACGTCAAGAACAGTAGTTGATATATTATAATTTTAAAATAACAAAAAGTAAGTAATATTCACATGAATTTTCAACTAATAATAATAATGATAATAATAATAATAATAATAATAATAATAATAATAATAATAATAATAATAATAATAATAATAATAATAATAATAATAATAATAATAATAATTCTGAACTTATATTTATAACGTTGCTATTCGCAACCATGGTAAGATTTGGCAACAGTGGCAGCGAGAGTCAGACGATCTAAATAGGGCACTGCGATGGTACCGCGTGTTGACGGACACAGACCATGGCTCAGCACACAGTCAAGGAATGCAGCACACTCCAATCTGTGGCTAAAAGCTTCTCCTTTTAACTTTCCATTTAGTGATAGCATGAAACCGTGTAAAGTGTATACTCCAAGTTCATAACGAACACCGTCAGTTGCAAAAAATATTTTTTGTCATCCTATAACTTTCTCAATAGTATTTTCTCAGCGAACTGGAAGTCATTGAAATAAATTGCACACCTCCTTCCATTATCAAGTAAATAAATAAATAAAGAAAGAAAGAAAGAAGTAAAGAAATAAATAAAAGAAACACAAAACTTGTATTTACTGGTGACATAATTAGCGCATGTTTCCGTTATCTACAGCTATAAAAGAGCTAAAAGTTTATTTTCCTACTGCAGATGCAGTTCTCGAAGGTTAAGGTTAAATCAGGGTGAGGTTTGGATTATATGTTTAAGTCTTAAAGTATAAACAATAATATTTCCACTCTAAAATTCTAAATTAATACAAAAGGTTGGCTTAGTCAAGATCCGCCCATCCTTCATGGTGAGATTTCCTTTTGTCACCACCGATTGCGCTCAATGTGACGTTCACAGTTTTGTTCTTTTTCTGTACACCGCAATTTCCACTTTCGCGTTGTGGGAAGAGAAATATTAGGAGACTTTACAAAGGCCCTCAATGTAATGGAGCGTCTAGAAGGAAGGTCTTGCTTCAAAAAACTCATGGTGAAGCACCTGGTGACTTCACAGGACACCAGTCTTTGCAGCTTTCCATTAGTAGTAGGTGAGGGGTGACTGGATAGTTCATCCTTGTGGATCCAAACTTTTGAGGTGCCGTACAGCGAGGAATCTCTTCATTGAAAACGGGATCCATGACGTTCCTTAAAGTTGACTGGAATTACGTTGGCATTATTTGCAACTGAAATGAGTTGTCCCCGGGCGCGATAACCAGCAACCATAACAATTTTCTAGAATTGGTGAAGCGTTGCTTGATATGCTGTTATTCTCAATGAATACTTAACCAGCCCCTCTAGTGCATTATGTCTCGTTTTGTATTCCTGTGCGAGGGGCAACGCATTTTCTGGGTTGGTGGATTTTCTTGACGTAAGCCACTACAGCTGGTCTTAGCTGTGTTAGCTTTATTTTTATTTTTTCTTTTTTTTCAGTTTGGGCTTCAAGTGGGCACCCATTCTAGTAGAGTTGGGTAATGCGACCCACACATAACTCACTAATGATAAGGCATTATCCTTTGATAGACTATAACCGTCATCGGAAAGTCTAGCAATATAAATTTTTGATACCATTATTTCCGAAATCGTGCATGTGACTCCATATTTATACTGACGCTGTCACGAGGATGTACATGTGCGTTAAACAATTGCCGCGGAAAAAGAATCGTTCAAAGATCGTCCGAGCTTAAATGGAGGGGTAACATTCATTATATTTTATTTTAAAATTGTGCCGTTCTTGCAGGTATTTATGTTTACGTCCTACCTAATACTCATCCCTTTCCCATCTTCATCTCCCTGTTCAAGCTGGAAGACTTGTGATCTATGCAACATATGTTTTGGCCTTTATTCAAAATTGGTAGGATAGTAATCTCTCCGTTAGGCTGTGATCAAGATATTATGAAGGTTTATAAGTTTTGCATTCATGTTATTGCAACAGATTAATATTGTTTTAAGTTCCTGGTTTGTTTAATTGTAACAGGAACTTATGTGTAATAACATTTTTCATTTGCTGTCAGATCGGGCTAAAACCAAATTTCTTTCAATATTCTTTAAATTAACATTTTGTAAAGGGTTCAACCGAATTTTGTTTTAAATTTTAAAACGATATTTAATATATGATATTGACTTAATTGTTCAAGCTTTCAGTTATGTTGCAGAGAACATCATTGCGAGTGCATCAGTTTCAAAGCCTATTTGAAAGTTAACCAACGTTTGCTTATTGTTGAATAAACCCACAATATTTGTTAATTGTTTTCTCCTATATTTGAAAATTGTCTTTGGCCACACCCTGGTGGTTTTTATAGTCTAATGTAAAGACCGACTCAGAAAAGTTGGTTCTTGGTATCCAGTGAAAGAATGATTAATAGTGAGATGTATTTGCAACTACTGAAGTGTTGCCTGAGGTACTGATGAAATGGCTCTTTCCAGCAAGGAAGTAATGAAATGCATGGAAGGTTATGGCATTCAAGTTTTGGATTGGTCAGGCTAAATAGCCCGGACATCAATCCTATCTGAGGAGACTTAAATTGATATTAAATTAAAACTGACATATTAATTTGTGTATAAATAAGAAGGCTCGTCTTTTATTTACATATCCTTTTTTACCCCTTATTTCCCCTGCATATTTTAGTCAGCTATTGTTAGAAAATAGTCTTCTTACTTTTATCCATTTATTATTTTGTTTGTGTAACCTTTTTTTCTTCTAACTGGAAAAAATGATTTAGCTACAATGAAATTCAAGAAAACCCTGGTGCTTTTTATAGTCTAATGTAAAGACAAACTCAGAAAAGTTGGTTCTTGGTATCAAGTGAAAGAATGATTAATAGTGAGATGTATTTGCAACAACTTTCGTTTCTTTGATTTTCTTCTGTTAAAAACCGTCTTCCTAATAATTGTGCGTATTCAAACAAAACATTTAAAAGCATATTTTCTATACTGAGTATTAGATTAATTTATTGATGAGCGTTTTCATTACATTCGAACATTTATTTAAACCACATCCGTATAAACTGGTAAAATCTTGTTCTAAACTGATAACAGGAAGATGTCTTGTTATATTAGTTCAATTAAAGTGATGAAAGCCAAAATAACAATGCAAGTAAAGCAATTTCATATGCATATTCTACAAGTACTGCAAGAATTTCTAATCAATTTGCAATATTTATAACTTGTGGGTAATCCAGTTGGTCAATGAGTTTGTCAACATATGAAAACACGTTATTTTCCTCTTATCTCTTACGAAACTTATTTCTTCTTTACCATTACCACCAATCTCAATATTTTTGACAACTATTGCACCCAAAGTTGTGCCGGTATCCCATGCACCATTCTCAGACGTCAGTACCTCAGGGCTGTTACACTTTCTGTTTCTTCAAAAAGAGAAATTATTACTCTTATTTTATTTGTTTTACTGTTTCGAAACCACTTATTGTTTTAGTAGGATTCTTAACTTTCCAATGCAAGTAACCAAACAAATTTAAATTTAAATGTGTTAAAACAGTACTTAATATCTTTTTAGTACTTTTGAGAAGCTCCGTTTCCAAAATCCCCACCGCCTTCTGTCACTTCAAAATAGCAACTGACTTCAAAATAACAGCTCTCATGCTAAAGTACCTAAGTGCGATATTGTTTATATTTATATATTACGTACTTTGATAGTTGAAGATATATATTTTTACTAAAAACTGAGGCTATTTTGTACTTGGAGAGAGTGAAAAAAAGTGAAAAAACACGTCAGAAACTAATGCAATAGCTCCTTCAAATATATCTATCTTAAACTGTAATTCAGCATGTGTTATCGCCTGATACGGGATTTTTAAAGAAATATATAGCTTAGACATCTTGTCACCAGCCCATTTGCAGAAATATGAGGAAGGCTGCTTCGATCGGGTTTAAAAGACTATCGAATTGAAGCTCATGGGTTCCTTGCAATCAGTTTAAAATATACTACTTGTGAAATATCAATTTAAAAGGGTTGTATTAACAAAGCAAAAATGCATCAAGCTCAAGTACAAGGTAATCATTGGATATCAATGCCTCTTGAATATCGAGAACATATCTCTAAAATACATGTTCATATATATATATATATATATATATATATATATATATATGAGAAGTCCTAAATTAGAGCTTGGGTATATATCTCATATTTTGTCGAGATATCGTACACATTCTCTTTGCTTATATTATTTATCTCCGTTTCGCCTCTTTGCATATTCACCTGTTTCGCGTCCCAATCTCATCAGACGTATTTTTATTTTTTCTTTCTTTCTTTCTTTCTTTCTTTCTTTTTTCCTTTTCGTCTTTTCCTATTGTAACATGCGGCTTTGGCAACATGATTTTAAGTTCCTCTTATAATCCTATTGTGAGTGTAGCGTTTATGAGATGGCTAAATTGCAATTGCAAATGTTTTGATTTTAGATTATATTTATTATATTCCAAATGTATCTCTCGTACAGTCGTCTAGACATTGAATTAAAGCATTATTATTTATTAATACTTACATACTGCTTACGTATAATGTGTGCTTCCGCAGCTGTTAAACCCGTGTTCTTAACTTGCGAATTTTAAGATTTTTTTGGCAATGCCTAACTGTATTTATTTTATTTATTTATTTATTTTTCCAGGAATATGCATTTATTGCAGTTTTAATTTTTCACGAACACAACATAAAATAATGTCTTAGGATGCATTGCTAGCTTGCAGCTAAATGTATTTGACGGGAGAGTTAAATATACCCACTGTACTTAGTGTGCAAGAATTTAATTACGGTGATTAATAAAATAATCTTGGTCCTATAAGTCTGTCCATATTTCAAGGAAGTGAGTAAGAAGAGTCAAGAGTGTAGACTTGTGACAAAATGGTTTTCTGACGTCCATGAAAATTCCCTTCTGGTGACTTTATTTCGGAAGATATGATAGGAGCACAAAGTGTTAGAGAAGCTCTCGATTACCCACGTAACCCAATCCAATTGCAGTCACCGCAATCCATTTCCCCCAGCACTTGAGCATGATGCTCGACTGTCACCCGCACGATGTCCTGGGGCACCCCATCATCTGTCATCAGGAGAAGGGTGGCACTTGAGGGAGACAGAGAGAATTACAATCATCCATCATGTTCCTGGTAGTGCAACTGTGTGTTTTACTCTGCAGGTTTTCGTCCCGATTGTTGGTGATACAACACACTTGCGCACAATGGCTTGCCTGACAACCAGATGAACGCCGCTACATTGGCACAAAACACTCAAGGTAAATTAATATGGTTTTCTGTATAGCTGTTTGCTTATTCTGTGATATACTTAATCTGATAGAGGCAGGTATGACTTTTCTCTAAAACAAATCGACACGTAAAGAAGGCTGTTTCTTTAATGGATAATCACAAACGCAGTCATTTTCACCTGCAACATAGAAGGAGTTTATTTTTCAAAACATTGTAACTTGTAGCATTAGAAGCAAAGTTAAATATCCATAATGTTTCCTTATACCTATGCTTCCATGCTCACATATAACCGTTTCTAAGTATTCGAGTATTACTGTTCTGTACAAGTATGCAAAAGTTGTTGCTGTATGTGAAGCATGGTTAGAAAATTAATATGCAAACTCTCTAACCCATTCTAAGTATATTATACCTGCAAATCTATCGCGTTTACTTAACAATATAGATAAAGATATGCATCTTATCTTTTCTAGATTATTCACTTTGAAAGCGTGAACTTCCTTCAGATGCACAGTACAGAATGCTATTAAACAAATAAAGAGAAATGAACATTTTTAATCGCTATAGAGTTTTGTGGCCTTAAGTTTATTCTTCTTGTAGCCGCATAGGCAATTGTCGGGTTGCATCTTTCATTTTCATAAGGTTTCCGTTCTCCTATTTCATATAATTTCATTCCGTCGATTCTGTTACGGAATCGAAAGTGCCAGGGCGAGATGGGCCGGTGCGGTGTGACAGTGACTTGCGCTTTGAAAGGTTTTTTGCCCCAACGTCTGGTATAGAGGCACGAATATACCCTAAGTATATCCGTACCTCTCCATCTATGGATTCTGGACGCGCTTGCGGTTCCCTCACCACATCTTTCATTCCGGAGGTGCTGCCAAATGACCAAACACTGAGCAACTAAGGTACGGAAATATATTCCTCCATCCCTAACAATCCAATCCAATCTACCGCCTTACACAAAATACTCGCCCTCTACTTAGCAACAGTTTTAATGTCTGCAATCTTCTCTTTTTCCGCAACAAATAATTTCGTTGATTATTGTCACAACCACTTTCGAAGTGACGACGAACTTGATCGGAGGGATTATATTGCAATGTATTCGCCATTGTGTATGCAATGTAGTGTTTTGCGTAATCATTAAACTAATAGGATGGCCTAAAATGCCTACATTTTATTATTATTATTATTATTATTATTATTATTATTATTATTATTATTATAATAAAACTTAGAAATTGGAGTTGAAGTCTCTTTCAAAATGTGTTAAATAAAAAGCATTCATTATTTGTTATAAACACCTGTTTTAACGTTTATTGTCTATTTAGTGGCTTAAAATAGCAATAAATGAGAAAACAAGCTTATAACTAATAAATAGCATAACCTTTTCTTCTGGGGATATAGTATTAAGTAATATTAGTTGAAACAATTCGATCAACAATTACGAATGTCACCAAATCAACAATTAGATTTTATACATTAACGTTTCATGCGTGATTTAAACTGTTAATTCGTTCCAATAATGCGTATTATAGCAGAAGCAAAGTGTTACGATTTAGAAAATGAATTCCTTTTAAATCTTATAAATGTGTTTTTTTTTTCTTTTTCTTTTTCATTGGCAGCAGATTTCGGAATTTTTATGGGTATTAGATCACGAGAATATGTGCTATTCTTGTATTGTCAAGAAGTCCGGCTCAATTTTAGATTGACACTGTTGTTCAATGAAAATGCCGAAACAAAAACAATCTAAACATTCCTGTATAAACAGTGGATTAAAGATAATCCCCATTTTACGAATCTGCCAGGCAAGTTGTAAAGAGAGTAACAGTATGCAGTAACCTTTCTTCTCAATAGTTGGTTGTTTTACATAAAATTACCCTAACTTGTCTGTATTCGCCAAGAGGCATCTCTCGTTCAGATAAAATATGAGAGGTTCCATTTGGAATAGCACCGTAATACTAACATTTTCACACAGAAAAGCAGTAAAACAGAAATTTCTGTGCAATAAATTTTCCAAGTTGAGATTGATAAATAACTGACAGTAAAACTTATGCTGTCTATTTTAAATACAACGTTAATGCCTATTTTCTATATTTATTGTTTAATAGTCGCAATCCTGGTAACCACATAACAAAAAATATCACCAGACTAATTTCTGGTTTTCATCTTTTGATGATAAGGAATCTCTTTGAGGCGCCTATGGGAAAACTACTGGCCGCTGGCTTTCTGGAATCGAATCTTCGATTTAGTGAACTAAGGTAGTACCTAGAAAGATCCCTGCGAGGAAAAACAAAAATAATTTGACTCCCATCCTACATTATACATTCAGCCCGCTCACTCTTCGTGCTCATCAAATCAACAAGTTGCACCGTGCATCGATAAACATTGCACAACATCCTCCCGTTGATGTCTGCAAACTTTCTGCTTTGGAAAGTGGCATAGGAATATCCTCAAAATATGTCCCTGGAAAGACAATTCAACAATACGGAAAAGGAATAACTTGCAAAATAAAGTTATAATTATGTAAATATAATTTGCTAAGCAACATCAATTCATAGCATATGCAAAGTTATTTTAAATTGCACGTAATAAAATGTAACATTCAAGTAGTAGTTTTGTACAATAAAATAAATAAAGCATACAGCAGCAATAAAGCAAATGAATTTACAATATTATTAATATTTTAAAAACAAATAAATATTTTAAACAAATGTTCACAAAATAGGTCGTAAAAGGGTTGACTCCTTTAAACAACAAATTATATCAACTCTTACGTGAACGAATGGCCAACATTTAACAGATAAAGCCCTTCATATTAAATGGAATAAGATTTTAAAAGTTTTCCAGGAGTAACAGCACTTTTCGATTTCCTTAACATTGAATTCAGTGACAAGATATTGCAAATGAACCTAAAATCACCTTAAAAATGATTACAGTCTTTAGCATTAAAAACTTTAAAAAGATTAAGAAATTTACAATGTGATCTTACAATTAAAATAACCTTTTTTATTGTAAAATACCTAGGTCACTGAGTATACTAAGTGAAGAAGCTCCATACAAACTTTCTATTTAACAGAGCCGAAAGACTCCCAACCCAGGAGCTTCTTGGCTGCATCTGAATTAAAGAAAAGAAGAAAAGTATCTGAGGAAATAATTCTGCAGCATTACCGTCCATCCTTTATTCTGATAATAAACAATGTGCTTCAGACAATAGACGAACACTCCTCAAAATCAGGCTATGACTACGTAATAACTGAGGAAAGAGAATAGAAAGGGATAAGGTGAAAAAATGAAATATTGATCTTGCACAATGGATGCTCACAAAACGGCACAGTTCAGATGTCGGATTGCTTTCACTGGAGAAATGGACGCACCAGTGTTACAGCAGCCTAAAAATGAAAGGTGATGAGTTAATCCAACTGCATCGATTGTCAAAGGAGTTTTTATTTTTCTTTCGAATTTAGAACTTTCCGAAACGTTCTTAAGAATAAGTTTTTAACTCTGGTTTCTTATAACCAGATAAACATTTAAGTCATAAATTGCCACTCATTCTAACCTAAAAAATGTATGATTGATGATTCTTTTAAAGTTATCGTTGGATAGGAGAACTTTGGAATTAATTATGTCAAGATTATATTTTCAGAAATGAGAATGAGGTGCTGATTAGATCTGGTAGAGTTAACATACGCCCGGACTAGGATGTACAATCATTTCATTTCTGTTGGCTTGTTCTCTCTCTCTCTCTCTCTCTCTCTCTCTCTCTCTCTCTCATCCTACATAGTTCATCTTATTTTTCATCTAAGCCAGAGCATTCTATAAGCATATGTAAGTGGAGTTTATCTTTAAATTATTAATAATCTGTTCACTTCACCTATATTTCTAAGCATTATTCCAGTGTTCGGTTCCTGTCATGACATACTGCTGGAGCTAACGTTACGCCATTAAGCACTGCTGCGTTTCTAGTGTCTAGTCGGGACACTAGAAGCAAGTTATACTTTTCAAATGATGAATTAAAAGTTACACTGGGTATATATATTCTAATGACCAATGAAAATATACCGCTTATATTATTCATTTTCTGGCCCTCTCTCTTTTCGTTAAGGACATAAAAAAATTAATATAAAACATGTTAAATTTTTAAGATACAAGAGAAATAATGTGATAAGTCAAAATAAAATTGGAGAATAGTCTGATAAGTCCATAGAATACAAGGAAAAAAATAATATTTTACACTTTTATACACTGTAATGGTGAATTTATTCCATTTGCTTTAATAGCCATTGTCGTGTTTAACTTCACTGTTGACAGCAATGCCTGTAAAAGTTATTAAAGTAATTCAAATCTTCCAGGCTGTTTTGTCATGGACATGGTTTAACATGCTACCATAGTTTTCACCAACTACTGCGTTTGGTATCATCAGTGAACAACACCTGACTGCTAAAAGAGACAGTATTGATCGATCTCTATCTGGTTTTAGCACTCAAGTGTTGTTCATCGTGCATGCTGATGCCAACCGCAGTGGTTGGTGAAAGCTATGGAGAATATTAAGCCATGCACCACGACAAAACAACTCGGAAAATTTTATCTCAATTATA
The DNA here is from genome assembly GCA_030762175.1 of Metallyticus violacea. NCBI lineage: Eukaryota > Metazoa > Arthropoda > Insecta > Mantodea > Metallyticidae > Metallyticus > Metallyticus violacea. The sequence continues at coordinate 83,517,486 of CM060832.1, read as the reverse complement.
ACACCGACCGTGAAAGTCTAATAAGTATCACCTCTAAAAGTGGGTTGTTAAGCAGTTTTAACTGTTTTCAGATACAAAATTAATGCGCAAAATAACCTAGAAATTTTATTTATGTCATAAAATAAATTGTAAAAATCATAATTCAAGTTTTATTTATTTATTTATTTGAGTAGCGTTTAACGCCCGTTTTTACTACTGAGGCACCAGAGGCGTTCCAGGCCTGTGTTTAGGTACCTCCTCGGCATTTGCCAGTTATGAAGACTGAGAAAAACCTGGAAAAAACTCCAGTTAGGGAGGACGGTCCTGGTGGAATTCGAACCCCAGACCTCCCGCTCACGAGTCCGTGCCTTAACGACCTCAGCCACCCGTGACGGTATTTTATTGTTATGTATTTTTATGTATAATTAGTGTAAGTTCTTATAGGGATCATCAGGACTTAGCACGTTTTTCCTTGTAAAAATTTACACTAAAATATGGAGTATATTACTGTTATCCTCAAAGTAGTTTAACTGATCACGTTTGTTCTTGTTATACTTCGCTGTTTTAAAGCAAAAGAAAAATGATAACCAATTTGAGTCTTAAACTTTTAATTTTGCTCTCCTGTAAAATTAGCTAAACACTCTTATCAGATTGCCACCCTCCCTGTACTCTTCATTTGTTAATGTTTCTAAACCACTTTATTATGGAGAGCTAGACAAAGTTTTAATTATTTATCTTAATAAATTGTCCTTGAATGATTTCATTTTAAATGACAGTTCAATATTTATTGAATGTATTTATTCAGTTTTAACAAAATTAATTATAACCAAAGTGTTGAAAACTGTCATGAATTTGTCACAGATCCTATTGTTAATCTCCTGTCTCTATTGTCTACTGTATCCTCACTAACTAAAAATCTTCCATATCAAAATTATGTTCATAAATTTTGATTGCTCTCTTAATTCATCATCCCCTCTGTTTTCAAAAATGCTCAAATCCTTGAACGAACCTGAGATTAATTGAGAGAACTTTTCAATTTAACTTAACCCCGTATAATTTAGTGAAACATCATTTATTGAAATAATATGAAAACAGCTTATGATAACTTTTAGATATTGTAAAATTATTTATTTAATTTATTATAGATAAATATCAATACTGAGTTTCAACTGTAACTTACAACATCACCTTCACTTTTAAATTTTTCTCCAAGGACTTCTTTTGCACCCAGTCGGAATATATATAGGGTGGAAGAGAACTCCCTGTGCCATAATTTTATAAGGTAATTTCATACTATAAATGAAAGAACATGTTATTATAATTTTGGCCATTTGTTATGTTTATCCGAAAAATGTATTTCTGATTTATGTTTTGCAAGATGTTAATGCGTCGGAATTCATACATTCCAATTATGACATTGGATAAGCAAACCAAGAAAACAAATAACTTATTTTGCTATTTATTTATAACTCGAAGCGTTTTGGCGTAAATTCTTCTGAAATGTTTTATGCGGATCAGTTGAATTTGGGAAATTAGATTTGCCCTCACTGAGCTTGACTTGTTGATGTATTTGATGTTAATGAGGATTAAAAATGTGAACAATGTTAATTATAACCTATTCTTGCAATAATAATAAGTTAAGTTAATTTGTAAGTTAAACATGAAAAAATCTCAATTCAAGAGAGTAGACATGCTCTCAATTTTAGAAAAATACGCCAGAACTTAAAATCAGCAATTTGCTAGTCTTAAGGGATATATCGGACAAGAAAACCACCAAGTCGTCAAACTTTTTTTAAGGATATCCGTCGGGAATGAGACAAATAATTTAGAATAACCTAGATGCCAAGCGTGTGTACGTACATGCGATTAAAAATCATTTTGAACGTTTAATTTAACTTTATTCATGCATCTCTTGTGTTTCCATTCGTAATTGTTATTTGCTCTCCATGATTTCTATTTTCTGTATATAGTAAAATTGGCAACTTTGCCATTGTGTCATGTTAATTGCAGGGAATAAATGCCAGAATATTATCATTTATTGATCACTCATAAAGAGAAAACTCCCTAAAATAATGACTGTTGCCTTATATGCATGTTGACATGAAAGTTTGATGCAACACATGTAGCATAAATTCGCGTTTACGCACTTAAGATAATGATGTCCTCTGCCCTCTCCATCAAGATAAGGCAACTAACTCTAACTGCCGACCAGGTAAAATGAGTTACCATGATAAGCCATGACAGGGAAGGAGAAAAACATTAAGCAACTTTGCCATACGTTTCCATATTTTTTTTTTTTGCCGAAAACTAGAAGAGATAGATTTAAAAAGTTTTGTTTTGCTTATTTAGTTCTATTACCAGAGTTAATAATGACACTCAGCATCCTTTCATCCTATATATAATGTATATATACATATATATATATATACATTATTCTGATTGTCTAGATGGGAATATGTGAATTCCGATGCATTAAGATACATATTTTCCAGCCTCATATGTTTATGTTATTTGTGCTTCTCTTTATCTTCCATGGGTTAGATTTTATACGAAAAGCAAGTATTTAACTGACCACAACATGATATGCACCAGTGGTCGGCAAAATTTATGTCACACCTAATCGAGAAAACGAGAATAGCCCGCATTGCAATGAACGTCACTCCGAGACGGAGTCAACGTAGCCGGCAGGACCAGTGGCGTGCTAGAAAGTGTACAGTACATACTTGAGAACGTAAAATAAATTAAATGTTTCTTTTCATACATTCAAACTAATGCATTCTCATTTCACTTAAAGTTATATATCTTTGTTGAGCTATCATAAACATAAAATATAACAATAGGAAAAGTAGTGCGTAGTTACAGAACAAAAGTAGCTTTTAGTCTATCTAGTTTAGCAAAATGGAGAATACGATAGGAGAGTTCATGCTACAACAAGTATGTTCATTCGAAATCTATTCCTCCTTCCTTGTACAAATATATACATATGCATACTGTACGGTAGTACCATTTTAATGTTTTCTTCTTCTTCTTGTCTTTTACTCGGGATCCAAGGTCCTCATCCATGCCGCGAAGGAATATTGTCGTTTGAGCTGTATCATTTATATCAGAACTCTCGTCTAATGCAAGAGAAAAATATTCGCATTTCTGAATGTTTAACACAATGACATTATCAGTGTGTTTACCTATATGTGTTCTTCGGCTTACAATGACTGGATATCCTCAGTCTTGCAAAATAATTTTTTTATATATTATTCCAGCTACTTTAAAAATACATTTTCACCTTCTGTGAACGATTTCAAAGGCTTGCCGATTTCCCAGGCAGGGTGATAACTTGCAAGTAGTACCTTGTTTGCCATATCATCATCTGAATTATTTATTACGGACTCCGATTCCTTGGTGTCTTCTTTTAAATGCTTTAAACATCTTTCTCGACGTAGCCTAAAATAAACGACGCTCATCCGGTTCAATCTTGAGAACTGTTAAGCGTATTAATAGTCAATAATGTACTACTCTTACTGTTATAATAAATTAATTTGCTTTACCAAGACATTTTATTTAACTCTAAACATTAAATTTCAAAACAAACATGTTTCATATCGAAACACTTAGTTATTAATTGGTTGTGCTCTTTATGGTAGGTTTCATAATGTTGTCTGATATTTGCTTTGAAAACGCCCTTTAATATTTTGGAACATACCAAACATCTCACATCGTCTCCATAAGGTATAAAGAAATTTTCTTCTTCCCAGTCACTGCTAAATTTTCTTTTGTAGTCGATGGCCTTGTTAACGCCATTGTAAATGTAAATAGACTGACTGTTAATCCTGCAATGGTTTTCATGCACTCTCTGAGGATGGAAGCGCGAGGAGGGGGATAAATGCGAAGTGCAGCATGGGTCGCCTTGTACAAAGAGTATATGTCTGACTCTAGATCGATTCATGAATCGATGTTTGCCGACCACTAATATATACAGTTAATTTATATATCGCTGAGACATTCTGCTTCTAAAAGAACATTTAGAATTAAGAACATGCTAAAAGTATCTTCTCTTCAAATATTAGCATTGTAGTTGCCATCTCATTGACACATGTGCTTTATCAACGGCAAAGTAGTTGTATCAGACTTTTCATCTAGAATTGCTACTAGCAGTAACATTTTAAATAATTAACATCTGCTTCCTAATAAGCAAGCCTTTGCAGCTTCTTGATTGGAAGTTTCAGTTTGTTAGGCAGCATATTTTATACTCTAATTTTCAGGGTAAATGTATGAGCTTTGGTAAGGAATGTGATTCCAGTATATTTTTACTAGCTGCTGGTATGTGGGTGGCTACTGAAGAATCGTTGAAAATCTGCTGAAACAATTTGGTTGAAATGTCACATGATTTATGGCTTTGAAGGCGGAATGCTGCATGGAAAGCCAATGCAGCAGAAGCCAATATTTTATTTCCAATTACAATATTTTATTTGGCGTTGACCGTTTGAGAGGAATGAAAGTCTCTGTATTGATTTCTATGTTTTCGGAAAATAAAAGTTGCGTTGAATCTGTGCTGCTGTATTTACCATTCTTTAGTATTGTATTTTGTGTTTTGGGGTTACATATAAAATTTTTGCTACGAAAATTCCACTATTTCGCAAATTAGAACTACAATGATCTGCTTCTAATACTAAGCTATGAATGTGCAAAGTTTGTGGCATATTAATGGGTTTAAAACATATCCTTGCTGCTTGAAACAATTTGTGTTCGATGTTTAAAATCAATTCCTTAGAACACCGTTCTAACGGAACGGTATTAAAGTTGTGGATTTTTGAAACTATTGATACCAAAGAAAATAAATACGAGTTTTCAGAGGAACAACAATGTGTTAAGTATTATATCAGTGAGAGAAGCGAATGACATGCCAAAAGAGGGGGGGAACCCAATGCCTTTCAAGGGCTTCATGGCACGTGGTTTTGTTTGCTCCCACTTCAGCCTTCCTTTGAAAAGCTGTAGACCAGATACGAATTGTGCTTGGACAAAGCTACCTGTTTTTCCCCTTCTTCTGTCTCTTTTCGAAAAAAGTGATGAATATTAGGTAAATTTAGACACTATTGGATTCCATTAATCATCTTCGGGATTATTTATTATTGAACGTTAAAAAATAACGAAACATTAAAGCCTTGTTTATAATTTGATTATTTTTATATGATATACCTAATATATAGTGAGGTTATTTCAACTACCGGCCGGCAGAGTACTGCTGCGCACTGGGAGAAGCCAGTGGTCAAGACTGTATAATACATTGCGGGTAGGAACTTGTAGTAATATTGAGGGAGATTTAGTCAGCGAGCGTTGTGAACTCTATGCTATCCTGCTTTTATTTTGTAAATTGTGTGCTAAGTGTTCTTTGTTAGTTATTCCACGACATAAATAGAGTCTTGGTGAAATGGATTTTATGTACAATGCATATGTGAAAAGGATTCTTGCAGAGAAGTGGTAAGGCGATTAGCAAGAAAATGTATAGGATTTTTTGCGTCAATTGGTGTGAAATAATGTGATAGTCTGTAAGACAGAATGGAATATATTGAGTGTATTTGTTTGTCTAACTATGACTTTATCTCTAGCTGTTCTTTGAAATAACGGAACATCAGCTGTAAGATAGTGGAGTTTAGCAATTCGCAATATCTCAAAATGTTCCATTGTTATGGTGAAATAACCGAACAGATTTACTTGCAGAAATGCTTTGGTGGTTCTGAGAATTTTGTCCCAGGAAGGTAGTACACAGACAACTTAGTCCACCTTCATGCATTACGTCATGCGTCGCCTGTCACAGAGTGAATGACCACAGTGTAGCTACCTTCCAATCCTCATGGAGTTTCTGGAAAAAGAAACTTGAACTATTCTCAAACACTCGGGAAGTTGTGACAGGCGATAAAGTCAAAGGGACCAGGACTACACTCGGGTGGAATATCATTTTGCAACGCTGCCAATGTTTTCCACATCAAATTGCAGCAGTTCAGGTGGGAAGTCCTGAAATTTGTGCCTCTTACATCCTTGACATGTTTCTGGTGTCCCTTTTCCTGCAAAGAAAACCATTCGCGTCTAAAGATGTGCAGGATACGGTTCGACAATAGTTCCAGGGATTTCTTCCACAGCGAGATTCAGTTTCTTGTTTCATAGTGCGATAAATGTCTCAATAGATATAGCGAATTCATTTAGCCGAATCAAGTAATAGTAATTTTCGGTTTTTAAATTACTAATCGTCATAGACAGCAAGGGACTTTCTTAGAAGAAGAAGAAGAAGAAGAAGAAGAAGAAGAAGAAGAAGAAGAAGAAGAAGAAGAAGAAGAAGAAGAAGGAGGAGGAGGAGGAGGAGGCGGCGGAGGAGCAGGAGCAGGAGCAGGAGCAGGAGGAGAAACTCGATGGAATATCGTAGAATAAATAGCAGCAATGTCGGATTGTGTACAACATTTCTCTGACTATGTCTGCAGATTATGCTTCAAGAGTAGCCTAAACATTTTCCAAATCGCTGCTTCGCAAGAAACACATTTCCGTTTCTTGTATTAGTCATGGATGAAGGAACTTTAACAAAAGATGGAATCACCAATTTTCTTAACGCCCTTATGTGGGCATAAAGAAAACTACGCCCAATATGCCAAGCAATTTTCAAGACAGATGTTTGCTTTAATTTTTATGTATCGCCTTATTCAGCCCGTGGATTCTGCCTTATCATATTCCAGCAGCCATTTTTCCTCAAGTTTCTGCAAGAAACACTTCTGTTGTTGCCGTGACATTAAAATAAAATATTTAAGCAGCAGAATGAATAAAAAAGAAACATTGGAACGGTTATTATTTTGAGTTCCACTATAGGGGGGATTGATTGGTGTGTTCTCAGGGTAAATTTGGACTGTTTTTAACGACTTGAAAGTCGTTAGGGGGGGAAGGAGATTGTTCGGTGTATTAATACGTCCGGCACTGTTTGAACATTTACTTTATTTAATAATTTGGCAGGTTACTTCCTGACGGCTCGTAGCTGACCTCACTACACACTTAGACTGGCTTCCTGAGTGAATATCTGGATGTCTGAATGTCCCTCTGAATCTATTAATGTGTCTCTACCGAATGCCTGAATCTCCTTTCTGACTTCTGTACTCTAGTTTTTCTACTACATCGCCACGCCTTTCGCTAAATTAAATTCCCTCGTATTTTATCTATTTCTGTGTTATATGTTCGTGATTGGCTATCCTAAAATTATTTATTGGTATCTAAGTTCTCCTGATTCGTTAACTTTTATCCGATGACCATTGGCTAGAATTATTCTTTCCCCCCTGATCTAACGTCTTCCCACGAACTTGAATTTTCCCAGAACAAGCTGTCATAAATTTCGGCCCTTTCCTTACATTCTGATTTCTATTGAAAATCTTTTGCCTTCCTTAGTCTGTAGATTTCTAAATGTTCCCGGAGATAACGCACGTGTTTTCGGCTTTCCTGTAATAAAACATTTTCGTCTCCGTTCTGACATTTTCATTTTCTCTTAAATTATTGCTACCTCTGACTTTGTTAAATACTGTCCCGTTACGGCCACATGTTTCTCTTATTGTCAACTCCTAAGTATTTCCTGGGTAGAAGGTTCGTGACCTAACAAAAGATAGTTTACCCTTTCTTCAGCCTTGTCTAAGGAGCGGTCAGTTAGTGGAGTCAGGTATATATATATCCGTCTCTTTCTCACATATTTTACACAAAATGTATACAAAACTCTTTTGTATGTTACAAGTTACAAATTATTTCTATTTCTGATACAGGTCTCCAAAATATTTCTTATACCTATACATAATAATTATCCTTATCAAATCTAATGCCTTTACAAATATAACTTTGCAGGCTTTATTTATTAAATTAATAAAGGCAGCATTATTTCCTGCTTCAACATGCTATTCATTTTAAGTCCATAAAATAGAGGGAAAACATGTAAGACATGTGTAATGGGTAGGGTTTGGCAGTTTTAACAATTTTTTTTCGTTTCATCGTTTTCGTTGTATTGTTTTATGGTTTCCAATTAACTTTCTATTAGTCTTTCCTATTTTTATTATATTGGTTATTAAATAACCTTACTGCTTTGCGTCACATTGTACGTAATTTTCATTGTAAACGGCTCACCCATTACTATACTGCAATTGTACGAAATAGGTGTAATTACTACTGCTATTATTCAAAAGGAAATAGCCATAGTGAACGTTATTAATAGAAAAGGACTTCAAATAATTGGATTTTTTCCCCAGTTTTGAAAAATGACTGACTGTGTATTCCCTTTTATACTGTACTATATAAACTATGTGTATATTCATTTTTTTCTTAGTAGTAGTAGTAGTGGTAGTGGTAGTGGTATTGGTAGTGGTAGTGGTAGTTGTTATCATTCCAATTAAACTAGGTATACCTACAAATATTGCATAACCCAGTGGCATGGGGTCGCAAGACCATTCATGCTCTTGTAAAATTCTTATTTCTAACTAAAGAAAGTAACAACATTTATAAGAACGCACTCACACACACACACACACACACGAATCAAGTATACACACAATAATTCTGATATTCATATAACTTTTTGCATTATTTATGTACAATGTTTATAGAATGCTCTTATCCCTAAATCTACATATTTCATTTAAAAGAATGGCCAGGTTTAGCCAGTTTTGTGTATTTACAACTAAGTCCCAACATGCCAGCTTCTCCTTACTGGAAGTCAAATTAGATATATGAAAATAATTGTCCAGGAAATCTAATTTCTGAAGTTTATATTTCATAGTTATACAAATTCATGTGTGTTTGCATGCAAAAACTACAATTAAAATGTATGTAGAATGCCTCTCAAGTATAGATACACGTTATGAAATGGCATTGAATTCGCTTTATGGCGGAAAGATCTGAGTAACATCGAACATACTGTCTCAGTATCTCCCTCCCTCTCCCCCTTTAGGAAACGGGTAATAACAGCATAAAAACTGCCACGATAACGTTAAGCAATAAAAATAAATAACCGCATGCAGGCAAGTGCTGCGTCGAGAATTTCATATCGGGAGCAGAAAAAATTCCTGTCATTCTATGTGAGAGGGGGCGGACAGGTTAGAGCCGGGGAATTGACACGGAATGAACGTAGAGTGCAGTCAGCTCGGAAAATTAAAAAATGAGTGTTTCAGGGAGGTAGTGATAAAAAGAGGGAGGGCCAGTTAGGGTGTGAGAACTTTCTTCTCTTTTTTATTACTTTTATAAAAACATTGTCTGGAAACAAAGCTCTTTTTTCACCATATCCCCGCATTTTTATACAGCGAGGTTGAAAACTGCACATTGAATATTCTATTTCTTTCTCTCAAGGACTGAATGGACATCCCTTTGGTGCAGTGGGATGAAATAATCGCCAGTAACACTAAAGCTTATCTTCAAGATATCACCCTGCTAAATTAATTTCGAGAAATAATTGTTTTTAATGAAATGTAATTTACCTACTTCTGATTTACAGGCAAATGCAGCTTAGTAAATGTGTTATAACCTCCTTAAACTATGGTTAGCGTTGCTGACTGCTACCTGGGAGGCCCGGGTTCGATTCTCGGCAATCGCTTACGAATTTTTCTAAGTTAGGGAGATCTGGAACGGGATTCATCCAACCTTGTGAGGACAAGTGAGAAGGTGCGTGATAGAGGTGGCGTTCTTCCATCAAGAAAGCCGCGGGATGCCGGTAACTTGCCCGTACCAGCAGGGCTGAAAGCACTAGTGCTGCTACTGGAATCGTATGGAATCTCTTACTGCTAGAGCAACACCCGAGCGGCTGGCCAGTACCAAGCGACAGCGGAGTTCATTCCATGCCCTTGTGTCTCAAATTGAACATATTTTTTTTAAAAAAAAGTAGCATAATTTATGTGTTGCCCTATGAAAAATCAATAAATAGTGCATAGTTACGTGGGTAAAATATTAGGGTTGACGACCTACGCTCGCCTCCTTTTCTTATATATAAATTAATAACAGCGAATAAATCACTGTAATGAGGGCATTGTCAGGGTAGTGAAATATTGTGACGGTAGAAAATGTGTTCTTATTCCAATTCGCAACTAATTCATATATACACACACTCTAATCCTAACGCTAACTTCGGGTATATCATAGAAACCGGTGGATCCAATGGTGTGATGCGACTCGCTACGGCCTGACGGCCTACGCTTTCCTCCTTTTCGTAAATATAAATTGATAGGGGCGGTAAATCAGTGTAATGCTGGCAAATCTCCTTGGATTTCAGCTGGAAACAAAGTCGTCAACATCAATTTATAGGCCATTCTGTGCGTGATACAATGTTACCGAGTAAACCATTGTAATTGTGGAAAAATTCCTTTAAGCATCGAAACCACTATCTTCATAACTATAATATGACAGCTATCGTGCCACTGCTTCTGAAGTCTTATTATCAAGCTATAACTGTGCAAGTCACTACCTTCGGCTCTCTCGATTCTCTCCACTGTCGCTCGGGACTGGCCAGCGGCTAGCACCAAGAGATTCCAACGATTCTCGAGAAGCATAGAGAAGCTTTCAGCCCAGCTTGTTAGGACTGCCGTGTCGGTATACTTATAACATCCCCCTGTAACACTGCCCTCTATCAATGAAGTCGTAAGACGGAGGTAGAGGAAGAAGAGGTCACATCGGTAGGCCAGGGCTCACCCCGCTGTAGTGTCATATAAGAATAAATGTATTACAAAGCTTTTTTTAACAATACTGGAACCTATTAGAGAGGTATTGCATCGTTTTTATTTACACAATGTTCTAATAATAGTTTAATTTGAATTACAAATCCGTCAGAAAAATACAAAGCATGCTTGTTATACCCTTTTGATGTAATGATGATATGAAAAACTATACGTTCAAATAGATCCCACTAAGCAATGACCCAAATTCCTTGAAAAACATGCTCTGAAATGAGCATAGAATATAGCATTTCATTAATATTCACAGAATATAACATCCATCGTCGATTCGCTCATTCTGGAATGAATTACCCTCATCTTTATGAAAGTGTACCTTCTTCTTATTCACAAGACGTCTGCGGAGGGAGTGGCGGTTGAACGTTAACCGGGATTTAAAAAAGAGAGAGAGAGATGTTTCTTCCTGAGCCAGGAAATTGCATTTGAAAATCCGCTGCTGAGATGACAGCGAGAAGGGATAAGTAGGAGTATCTAGACGCAAGGCCTTGCCGCACGCATCGTTAGGCCGAGTGTTGATCTAATTTCCGAGTTTAGAGCCCGGAACAGGCGGGACAAAGAGCTGCCCGGCACAGGTCAGTGACACGCAGCACGTGCTGTTCCTTGTAATACATTCGCTGACTTCTTTACAGCTGAAAGTAGTTCCCTTGTTTCTTTCAATAGATTTAAACGTTTCTAGTTGCTCTTTCCTAACTAATCATTGTCAAATAAGAGTTCAAAGGTTGTCACCACCTACGACATCCAACAATAAAAACGTAGCTTACAGGATTTGACTAATTGAAAGAGTAGCTACGTGGTTATCACACTGGCTTGGCTAGGAAGATGAGAGGAAATTTGTTAAATTAAACACTATATTTCACTAAATTACATTATAGATGTATTAAACTATCACAGGTTACCAAAAAGAGTTGCAATTACTACCTATATATCTGATGCAAATCACTTTTACAGATATTTTCACATTTTTCATTTTCATTTGCTCTTAGCTGTTTGAAAACATCAACTCAAAAACTAACAAGCAGCTGATATCTGTTTTTGATGCCCTTCTTCAGTGCTTTTACTTATAAAATTTCTATTTCAATTATTAAAGAACTACTTTATGATTGAAATAACATAAAATTAACTATATTAACGGAAAAAGTTTGAGAAGAAAAGAATAAAATTTAATATTACATCCCTGAATGTCAAAATCGTGACTAATTTGTATCGAGTCTCACTTTCAATGTATATTTACAGGTGGGAGATGCATTACTCACAGAAGGTCAAAACATTCCTTTCAAAATAATTTTTGTTCATTCCAAACCAAAATAATTCTTCTTTTAATGCCTCATAGCACATATATTTTATGTGATATAAATAATAAAATAATCAGTTTTTTATTCTTACAGTAAAATGTGAAAATATCTGTAAAATTTTATAATAACCATTTCTATATCAAAAAGTAGTTCAAGCCACTGTACATAATTGTGAACGATATGAACACAGCATCCAGTGCCTAAGTTTTCTGCCTCTATTTTGTTGTAACATTGTGTGGACTTTGGATTTACCTTGTCTTCTTACTTTTTCAAAGCTTGTATACATGTTTTCTGCACAGTATGGTACTAAACCGAACTTATTAAGTGTGTTGACTTCTGCTGAGTTAAAATGTGTTTTTGCAGTCCCTCCTGTTACATCATCAAACATTATCAATTCCAACACGCTGTGGAATAAATTGTTTGAAGCTTCCACAGATATCATTATAAAACTAACATTATTTAATTTATTTTACACTTTATCCATCACCGGATTCACAATAACCTTATCCGCAATACACCTAACTTTGTTCTGGCACTAAAGTACATTAGATAACAAAGTTTGGAAAGAAGTTTTAAACGATAGTAACACAGTTTGTAGTCCAAATATACATGACAGTATGATATGAAAACATGACTCACTTAACTGCTCGAGAAAATTCGTTAGATTTAGGCATATTTTTTAACATATTTAGAGTGTGATTGGTATTGACCTACTTATGCACTATGTTGATTTTTCAAAGTGTCTATATGTTTAACTATGACTTTCACCCACAAAATTCAATAGAAAACTACTATTGTATCTGAAACCAATAATTTAGTCTCCCACTACGTTCTCTTCGCCCAGCTTTAAGAATTTGTATTTTCGTTGAAGTTCATATTAAAATGGCATTTTCCTTCCTACCTTTTCATTTGGCATGGCTGATTCCAACAAAACACTACCATTCTCTTTCACTATTAATATAACTAAACTGAACACCATTGCTGCCACAGATGTTTTGTCTGCAAATGAATTTTAATTAATATAATAAAACAAGTTATGTTATTTCGCTTAACAATGTTGTCTGTCTGCTAGTGATGAACAGCAAGAACTCCACCGCCTTCTAAAGACATATATAAAGAATGTGAACGATTAGCTTATTTTTTTCCCCAAGTACGATACATGTATTTTATAATACAGATTGTTGTACTAAATATGGATTACTGTTAAAACTAGAAATAAGTATTCAACAGATCAGAGCAAGACGGTGTTATAGGTTTTAGATGATGAAGGCTCTAAGGCCGCAGAAGTGTAGAAGTGGCAGATGTTAATCAATAAAATAATCATAGAATATCAATCTTATAATAGAATCAAAATAACTCATGTAGAATGTGAGTGATGGGAACTGCACTAAAAAAAACTGAAAAACGCACTGAAAATACTAATCTGTCTTATGTAAATATTTAATACTCAGATATAATATAAGGTAATAAATAAATTAGCAATACTGTAGGACGACTATTAAACATTGAATATGTGATTTAAGTGGTATGAAAACATCTGTGGGGCAACATATTTAAAACGACTGCTAAACAAAGCCTCAAAATTTGCTTGTATAGCTAGACCTGATCTTGGTGCAAGTAGCGCGAAGCCAAAGCTTTTGGGTGAACTTATCAACGAAGTATTCTATCCCTGCGGCGATTACGGATTTATAGTGATTTGGCACATCCAGACCTTCTGAAGTAAGACTTGCAAGACGTACACAGAATCGTAATTACTTACTGAACAATGTTATATGACTCAAATAAAAAAGAATTATTCACAAGTGAGATGTCAATGATTCCTCCTGTTTTGATGTACTGCTCCATCCTCCATTCTGATTTAGACACTGTTGCACTTCCAGCGAAATTATCTCTCTGCAATGCGCAATTATATTATGCCTATTCATGTCCCCCAAGCGGTTTCTAACCTTCCTCCATACGCTCTTTCTATTTCCCTGATTCGCCATCCAAATGGAGTTCAGACCTATTGTTCATAGTTATTTTTGAATTTGGATGCCCATGTTTTGTTCCCTCCCATTTTCAACTGTTCCAGCTGGCACAATACCCTCATTAAAGTTTGGTTTCCATGAATAATTCACAGCCAGTACTCTGATTTTATGCTCTATGGTCTCACTGTAGGCCCCGAATTCTCCCTCAATTCTGCAGTTCACTGTGTCCCTTCCCAGTTCCAAAATTCCTTTCAGAAAACGTGTCATACCTGAATCTAGGTTCGCAGTTTGTTCCCATCCCCAAATTCTTGCCCCATATGGGTCCTAGGTCTTACTAGTGCCTCCATAGGTTTCCATTAAACCTGCAGACATATCTGGAATTCTATTAAGAAAATACAGTTTCCACTGCTTTCCCTCCTGCTTTAAGCTTTGTCAAGTCAATATGCTTCGTCCATCTTCCCGTTCATTGTATAAAGTAATGCCTAAGTATATGAAAGTTTTCACGTTATCTAGAGTCTGCGCCGCGTACGTCCATGTCCCCGCCCTTCTACTAACCAATCCGTTCTTGAAGGTCATTGCTTTTGTCCTGTTCACATGAACAGTAAGTAACTTCTCTTCGCAATAGGTTCAAAGTCTGTTTAGTCTTCTGTGTAGGTCGTTAATCGAGTAGAACGCAGTACCATATCATTTGTGTATAATAGCGCTGGCACCTCCTACTACTGTTGCCTCCATATCTGAGGGGTAGAAGCAGACGTGTAATGAAATTTCACCAGAACAGCTTTACTAACAGAGAAGGAGGACCTCCAATGCAATTTCCGGGAGGAACATGTATCACAAAGTATTAACTCCATAGCATTAACATTTTGTACAATTAATATATGGTCATTTCTAAATACAAACAAGTAGAATTCTTGAGAATATACACACTTAAAAAAGAAAATTACATAGTCAATTTGTAATTAAAATTTGCACAAACATTTACAGTAAATATTTAAAAAAAGAATTTAATTTTAAATATATTCAATTTAATGTGAGAAAAGATCCTCTTTTAGTACAAATAGTCTTAGAGATAAACACTAATGTTCCTAAATTTCCAAAAATGAACATTGAAAAGGGGAAATGTTTCTAAAAATGTATCTTTATATATTATATATAATATATATATATATATATATATATATATATATATATTCACATAATTTAATGCATTCCAGCACAATATTTAGTACTATCGCTGTCCTGTTCAATATTCAACTGCTTTTTTGTTCCTGGATTTTTAACTTTGGTGATTTTCAGCATATCCTGCACCCCTATTTCGTTTTGTCACTATTCGTGACACATTTTTGTCACAATTTGAAGAACGTCAAGTGCCCGTGCCTAATGACATACCTAAGACTTCTAAAACTTGAGTTTGGCCCAAGTCATTTTTTATTGATTTATTTATGGACGCCCTATAACAGCTCAGGTCATCAGCGTCCCATTCAACTCAGGGCGTGAAACGGCCGACAAATTTTGCTCAGAGGCCTCTTCTTTCAGGCTTGAGGTTCTTTTTCGTGCCGTAAATGTACGACACGGGATCCACGGCTTTACTTCCCTTCCGAAATAAGTCATACTTACATTTTACGCCCCCCCAAAAAATCCATCGGTCCTGGCCGGGTTCGAACCCGCGATCTTGGGTGTAGGAGACAAGTATGGTAACCACTACACTAGCATAACTGTGGCATTCCCCATTGGTGATATAAAATTGAGGTGAGAACACAATCAGTATTTTTTTTTTTTCCCTGGTGAACACGCGAGTTTAGAAATTAGCCTATAGCAATTTATAAAATATAATTAGGCAGTTAAAATATATACATAACGAATGTGCATGCCTTATTTCAGAAGTGAAATGATGTGGCATTTTACAATGCAAATTTTTCGAAGCAACCATAGAAAGTTATGCAAAGTAATTAGTTCCCAACTGAAAATGTTTGGCGCATTAAACGGTTTGCGGAAGTACGTTGTTATGTCGGACAATATTCTTCCTCTGCTTTATAGTGCTTAACGCCCGTTTTAAGTACAGCAATTTGGCAAAGGAATTTTTGGGGGAGGAATATGCGTTACAGGCTTAAGAGTTATGTATCTTACCGGCATTTAATGAACACTGAGGAAAAACTGCCTTCACCGAGGAGGATGGTAATGGCGAAATTCGAACCGCAGACCTCCCATTCACGATTTCCTATCTTAGCGACCTCAGCCACTAGTGTCGGTAGAGCTACTTTCAGAAGATGCTTAAGTGTTTAGAAGTTTTCAATTGAAACGGTTATTAATCTATTTACTTTACTCAGTTTTTATTACAAACTATGGCGATGAAAGAAAAAAATTGCTATCTATATTAGCTAATAATTGTGTCACTTTACACTTTAAACATTTTTAACACCTTTAACTTCATATATGTAATAGAAAATATTTCCCTGAGGAAAAGCCTTACATTTAACTTTAAAATGCCGCAAGCTTAATGCTGACTTGTTAAAAAAATACAAAACAATTTTCCTCCTAATTTCTGTGGTGTTGGTTCTCATTTACTAGAAGGACAAAAAAACTTTGCCTAAGCATAACAATTTTTTGTGATTAGTTAGACAAATAACTCAGTTACTAAGTTCCTATTTATGTATAGGAATTGCTTGTCTTTTAACCCCAATCAAACTTGGATTGTAAAGCAAATTATTAAATTCACATCTCCATATAACAATAACTCAGAGATTTGTATCTACAATTCATATTTCTTGAAAATTAAAATATGCCCTAATGTCCAATACCTACTTATAAGATATTCTTGTTCTTCACCACCACCATCATCATACCGCCTTGGATGGCGAGGTCGTTAAGGCGCGTATTCCTCAGTCCTCATAAATGGCAAATGCCGGGGAGGTACCCTAAAATTAGACTTGGAATGCTTCCTTCCTTAAAAAAAATCTTTTCCCAATATACCATTTCATGTATCATCAGTGTTCACCAACTGTGGTGCCTGAGTAGTAAAAACGGACGTTAAACACTACTTAAATATCATCATCATCATCATCATCATCATCATCATCATTCAGGACTTACAAGGATTAGGCCTAAGGCCTATTAGGATCCTGACGGACCATTTGAACCATTCGAATTTAGCTACACTCGGTACCTAGATATGCCAGTAGTAGTAGCAGTAGTAGTAGTAGTAGTAGTAGTAGTAGTAGTAGCAGTAGTAGTAGTAGTAGTAGTAGTAGTAGTAGTAGTAGTAGTAGTAGCAGTAGTAATAGCAGTAGCAGTAGCAGTAGTGGTAGTGGTAGTGGTAGTGTATCTTTGTTATTATAAATTCTATATACACATTACAAAGTATTTTATTCATGGGTCGTAGATCATGAATGCCTAAGTATGATACACAATTAGAAAGAGGAACAAATAATAAAACAATTAAAAACATTAATAATGATGATGATGATAATAATAATATTAATAATAAATAAATCAACACTAAAATAGGTAGAACAATGTTTACAGATATATGAGTGGAAGCATATTACATATTATATATAATTGCACTAGTTATTGCGTTCTAACCAGAAAATAATTTGCTTCTAGCTTCGCGCACTTTGGTGACCATATTTGTGTGGTTCCCGGTCCCAGCATGCCAATCAATCTCTAATTGCACCAAAATGATTTCAAGAATCAGAGTTCTCAGGTGATCCCAGTGGGTACATTCTGCCAGAATATGTACCCATTTCTCATTCCCTCCACAGACTGGGCAGATTCCTCTACCAGAATTACCCGTTATTTTTAGCCTTCCAACTTCCCAGTCTAAACCAGGTCTGATCTCAGCATTACCCCTGGAACAAGCCTATACACCTCTTTATACCAGATTAAATTAATTTCATTCGATAGGCTCGAGGAAAGTTTTGTGTTACATTCTGCTTCGATTTCCTGCCTGCTGATAGCCTTTAGCCTTGTTTTGACCTTATTCCATACGTTTTATTATTATTTGCATTGCCTCGTTGCCATACTGAACCCAGGACAATTCCCCTGTGTCCCCTTTCCACTTTTGCAGCCCAAAACGTTGCTATTATATTTCGTATCTGGTGTCTATAACATTTAGCGCGAAGTGTGGACTGGTCTCCATGCTTTACTCTAATTCAGTATTTCACCGTCCTTGTTACACTATTAATCGTTCTTCAAAACAACTCGTCTCCCTCATGACCCCCACAGTTTGACGTTCCTTTGGAGAGCCGGAGAATCCTTTTCCAAAAGTCTACTTGAATTTTATTTACATGTTCAGCTCTCCCCCATCCCCATATTTTACTTCCATATAACAGAATAGACTTTATCATAACATTGTACATCTGGTGTATCTACTGGTATATCTGGAACGCGATTCAGAATATTTAGTAACTCATTTAGTTGACCTAATGCTTTATAATTAATAATAGATAAGTGTTTATTTTTTTCCCATTCATATTAAAGGTTACACCTAAATAATAAAAATGTTTAACATTCTGTATTTCTTGTCCACTGTAGGACCATTTTTCAACTCTGCCACACACGTTGTCATTTTTATAAGCCATTGTTTCGGTTTTATTAACATTTACTAAACATACGCCATATCGGGCAATGTGATGATCAGCCTTCTAGTGCTACCTAAGTGTGATGCTAAAGTATTACTTGGACGTGGAATGACCAGTAATTTTGTCCAGAGACCTGATCTTTTCAGGTATGGAATTTTTTCACCTGCCGTTAATCTACACATGTGACCCAAGGGATTAAGTCTCTTCAGACCGAGTTTGAATCCTGGAACCTTTGGGTCCAGACACGAACATGTTACCCATTGACCATTGAGACGGACTATTTTCTTATTTTGTTAATCAAATGAAAGGAATGATACAATAAAAATTAATTTTTTAATCAATTCTATTTAAAAAGAAAGATGTACTTAATTTAATAGTTGGTTTATTTAATGCTATAGAACTGAATGCATTAACATAATCAAATAACACCTTTTGCGTTTATAATAACCGAAAAATATACATGTAATTAAACAGTTGAAAACAATAAAATATTGAAAATGATAATCTCAGCTGTGTATAGAACGGAAAAGAAAGAATTTCTCGCTCTCTCTCTCTCGTTCTCTAATAATCTTGCACTACTTATGCCCTGATAAATAGAATACTTTTTTTTATGTGTTGATAACCAATAAATAATAATGTAAAAATTAAGTACAAAGCAAATGCATTCATTTTTTTCCGTTTTTATTTTTGAAACTTTATTTTTTCTACCGCTGCATAACATTCCGTTATTTCTCTTTCGCTTTAACCTTTTCTGCTTCTCTCTTTTTTCTCATTTCATGCTAAAAAGAAAAGTATTTCTTATTCCGCTTCATATTCCTGTCTAATCTCTCTTATTTTGTTTTTAGCTTTTTGTCCTGCCTGGTGTTCCCTCGGTAAAGTTTTAAACTACAGTTAGATATTTTAATAAATTACTACATTGTAATATTTCCCGTGTGAGCTTTTATGGACCTCATTTATTAATACTTAATTTTACTTTTTCCGTTTATAATTTTTGGCTTCTGCTTTCTTCTTTTTCTTCTTTTTTAATTTTCATCTTTTTCGCTTTCTTTATATTGTTTATTTGCTCTTGCTAATTTAACGCTAAGATGTTTCTTTTCTATTTTCCTATTTCATATTTATCTTTTACTTACTAGTAAAGAAAGCAATAATAAATACACAAGTGTATCGTAACTGTTCTCGGGTATGACTAGTTTCAATCTGGCAATCTCATTATCAAAGCATCTTTTTATTAACAGGGGGTTAAATCTTTTAATAGCCAATTATGTACCATTGTCACAAATTTACAAACGTAATCTTGTACATGTTTTATTATGTCTATGTTTATTTACTGATATTATTTTTGCTTAGCTTTGTTAGATATGGACAATTGTTTTGATAGTATTTTTTTCTTCAAACAAGTTAAATATGCAATACTAGTATCTATATTTTGAAAAAAGCACACCTGTGTTCAATATTTCAACAATATTTTTCAATATTTCAATGTTTTCTCAGCATTTACCTCTTATACAAATGAAAGATGGATTTTTTTTAATGGTGCCCATTTTTACTACTGAGGCACCACAGGCGGCGGACACTGATGATACATGAAATGAAATGATATTTTGGAAAAGGATTTTTTAAGGTGGGAAATGTTCCAAGCCTAAGTCTAGGTTACGTCCCCGACAATTGCCATTTACGAGGACTGAGGAAAACCTGGGAAAAACCTTAGTCAGGGAGGACAGTCTTGGAAGAATTCGAACCCCAGACCTCCCGCCCACGAATCCGTGCCTTAACGACTTCGACCACCCGTGGCGGTTCTACTAGATGCTTTGATTCGTTGTAGCTAAACAAAGGACTTGGTAAATTTATTTCGAGGAAAGAGAATCGTTTTATTAATTAAGAATATTAGAGTATGAAGAGGAGGCATTCTCAATGGATATTCAGATCTTTCCGACATGAGAGTTGATTCCGGTCTATGCATTAGAATACGAACATACGAGCTGTGTATGTTCTTTTGAAATGCAGTCGATTCAAACGTACCCGCAAATCCTTTCATTTCTTTTTCTGTGTCAGTGGTAACACAGAGTTCCTTTGATAAATTATGTACGATATCTCGGGAAAAGAAATAATCATAACCTTCACATTTTGACGCTATTATAAATATTCAGAGAGGGAATCTTACTATAGAGTAGAGGGTTTTTGTAATAAATCACAAAAAGGAAACTAGATGGAAAAAAAAGGAGAGAGAACATGTATAAATGATTGCGAGCCGATAAGCTTTAGATATTACGTTTTAAATAAGTAATTATTTCTCTCTGTGCAAAGCAATATGAAAGATTTCGCTTTTTTCACGAGCGTTATAACAAGAGTACTGGAGTAGTTCTGTTTTTTGCTGACGCCGGTACTTCTGTGCCTCTCTTGCCCGCGGTTCGCACACTCCAAAACCTCCGCGTCGGCATTATAATTTAAGAGTGTGATTAAACAGTTAAGAGCTCTGAGCCGGGACTTCGGGCTGCTTTCGCAAGAAGCATGGACCACTCTGCATTCCTCTGCAATACCTACTTTTATTTTGTTAATTTGTGTTTTGTCAAGTAAGTTAAGAATTCTCCATGTTGCTCTATTTCTCAATTTGTAATATTCTGGGAGCACTTGATACATACATGAACATTTAACGAGTTTGTGTTTAGAATACCGCAATTGAACTGTAGCAACTATTAAGAAATTAAAGATCTATATTACTAACGTGAAGTATTTACATATATATTTAAATGCTTCGCGAATGAGTGCTGGTATTAATAAGATTTGTTTTTACAACAGTAAAACGTAAAGAAGCAAAATTTGCATTTACAGAGCTATGAAAATTATAGAAAAGCATATGTTTAGAACAACGTTTTTATGTTAATCTGGCTAAAATTTAACAGTATAAAATTAGAGTGTTAATATATTTTGTCTTATATTTCTACTGCAGCTGTTGTCATTAAAATGTTACCATATTAAAGTTTAAACGATGCATGAAAGACAAATGTACAGCGATAAAGGAATTGTAAATAAACTTCTTCAAATTTAAGTTAATGTGTTTTCAAAGATATCTAAATCTGTTAGACTGAAATTATACGAGTGGAAAATAAAAGGTATATTAATTTATTTTTACTCCTGTTCTGCCTTTTCAAAGAGACAATTTTATTTTTCTAAAAATTGACATATTTACTGTCAGTTCATTTTAATTCATGATTCTTTCTCTTCGATATGTGAAAAAAGTGTTATTTTGACAATTTCTCTTGTGATTTCCGTTTTTTTAAATTTGCTTTTTGTTTTTGTTTGCTAGTTTTTTTTCCATGATAATCAATATTTAAACTATATATATTATTTACTTTCAGTTTTGATGTAATCAACTAATTTATTTTACAACGGAATCTTAGTTCTAGGTCTCAAAAATGTGTTCCAGCTATTTTTAAATTTTATTCCTCTTTCGGTTTATTCAGACTAGTTTGAGTCTCATTCTAAGCCCATATATAATTTTAGATAATTCCAAATGAACGGTAAGGCGATTTGTTTTTCCAAATCTTCTTTAAATCTTTATCGCTAGGCATAAAAATGACGATGAAAAGTTTGATATATATAAACAGTAATTATAAAAACAGAAAAGGATAAAACAAGTCTTCTTGCTATAGAACTCTAGTAATTTATATATAGCTATTACAAGTGTGACTTTCTCTTAGTGTTTTATCCTTTTTTGCTTTTATAATTACTGTTAATTTATATATATATATATGTGTGTGTGTGTGTGTGTGTGTGTGTGTGTGTGTGTGTGTGTGTGTGTGTGTTATGTGTATGTTAGCCCTTTAGCGGCCGCAATTTTTGTTCCTTCTCAACAAAATTCAGCATATTAAAATCAATTAACAAACAATTCATCGAGTTCGTTAACCAGAAAAATTGGACTATTAGGGGAGGGGGTTAATCTAAAGCGAAAATTGAAAATCGATCGCAATTTTTGGTTTTTCTCAACGAAACTCGGTATAAGCCATTAAAACAGAATACGAAAAATATGTTCTGAAAAATCAGGGAAATCAGACTGTTAGCACTGAGGTTTTACCTAAAACCCAAAATTTAAAAATCGCTTTAGCGGCATCTCTATTTTTTTCACAGCAGTTATATAAAATAAGAAAAAACTCTAAATTCAGTGAAATTGGACCATTAGGAGTGTGGGCATACCCGAATACTAAAATTTAAAGAGTAGGCGTTAATTTAAAGGGAAACTTTAAAAATCACTCTAGCGGCCACAGCTTTTATTCTTCCTCAACGAAACTCATTATATGCCATTGAAATAAAATAATAAAACAGTTGTTGAAAATCAGGGCAATTGGGAGAGGCCTCTGAGCAAAATTTGTCGGCCGTTTCACGCCCTGAGTTGAATGGGACGCTGATGACCTGAGCTGTTAAAGAGCGTCCTTAAATAAATCAATCAAAAAAAAAAAAAAAAAAGGGCAATTGGACCATTAGGAGTGGATGCTTAACTGAAAACCAAAATTTAAAGGGCGCTCTAGCTGCATCAATTTCTCTGCTCTAGTTCTCTGTAATACCCTTCATAAATTCAACTTTCTGGGGAATTGTCTCAGTTTATGCATATCCTGCGTGATGGTTTATATATATATATATATATATATATATTCTGTTCTGAGTTTGGGCGCCAAACAATAATCATTATCTGTTCTGACATCAGAAATGATTTTTTCCTTTAATGTAACAAATCATGTGTAACTATTGAAGGAAACGTGAATTGCCGACAAGTTAGGTTCAGCATTATTAATCATTTAAAATCTTGACATTTCAAAATCCAGGTTAGCTCTCGCCTCACTAACTATACATAATATATCAGCAATTTAAATGCATGTATGAACAATCTACATTATAACGCTTATCATTAAGTTCTTGGTTTAATAGTGGTATCTAAGCTATTGACCTATTTGCACTAGCTTGGATTGCATTGTTGAAGACGGAGGAGGATATTTCACTTGCTGTTTGTGTCTAAGTCCCAAATGAAGGCACCTTTAGGAGGAAGGGATAAGATGAAGGAGACACCGGTACGGACAAAGACGAGATCCTATCATTGTTTACAGGTAGAATACCCCGACAATGGCGGAGCCTTACTCTCTCCAAGTAGCTCGAGTCACTTTCACACCAGAAGCCAGGCAGAACTCTTTCTAAAGGTCAAGTCACCGTCACTCCGCACAAGCCCACAACGATCTTTAGTCAGAACCAAAGGAACGAAATAATACAAAAAAGGGTAACGGAAATTTCGTGGAAAGAAAAATAGCCATCCCAGCATTTGCCTTAGCGACCAAAGGATAACCAAATCAACCCTGGATGTGTAGTGGTAACCGTACTTGCCTCCTAAACCTAAGATCGTGGGTTCAAATCCGGCCAGGATCGATGGATTTTTTTCGGACGAAAAATCCTAAGTATGGCTTCCTTCGGAAGGGAAATAACTCTATGGGTCCCGGGTCGTACATTTACGGCGCGATAAATAACCTCAAGCCCTAAAAAAGAGGCCTCCAAGCAAAATTTGTCGGCCGTTTCACGCCTTGAATAGAATGGGACGCTGATGCCCTGAAATGTTAAAGAGCGTCCGGAAATAAATAAATAAAAAATGGATATAACCGATCCCGTGGGATTTGAATTCGGGATCTTTCAAATGCGAGTACCATAGCACAAGGCCTCATGTTCAATCCGGTGTTATGTGCTTACATGTTCGCTACTTTTCACAGCCATAGGCCATGTGAAAGCCGTGCGCCATATTTTAAATACATTTTCTTAGAGCACATTAATACGAGCTATAAAAACGCACATTTTGTTCTTAAATGCTACATTTCTTTATTCGCATGAAAAATCTCGTATTTTGGTGGGTCTGCTTTCTTTTAATTCCCGGTGCAGGACGACGAAGCGGAAGTTGAGAGCACATTTCAAGATTTTGTTAAGAATTTGAACCTCTTAAATTAAAGAGAAGTGAATTAAGTATAAGCAAGTAGTAAGGAAAAGTCTTTTTTCCTATTTTTAAATCGTTTTATAAATTATGCTTTTCCAACTAAAATTTAACTACGAGTTAAATTAATTATATGCCTTTTCAGATATACTCTATCTCTATCTTAGATTAGGCTCTCGAATATAATAATTGTTTTCTGGCTGCACTATCAAAACCTTGTGTAATTATTTCTTAGGTATAAGAGTTGCTTCCATACTTAGAACTTTGTGTTTGCTACGTTTTCATGTGCAGAGTCGCGCCTAATCGATACAGTTACCAATGTGTAATCGTTCACACAAGCTCAACAAGAACTTACCTGTTTTTTTTTTAAGACAGAAGGTGTTAATGAAGTTGAAATTTATTGTTTAATGAAGAAAGAGTCTACTTTGTAATGCACCAACATTCCCCAACAATACTGAGCTCTTTGACGCCTTCGAAGATTTCCACAACCAACTTTTTCGTTCAGTGTGTTCATAATCTAACGATGTGACGTACTGAGTCACTTGCTTTAATAGACAAGTGACTAAGTAAAGCTGATATATATCACTATTATTTCCTGTATGTCCACATATTCCAACTAGTAATCCTTTACAGGAAAAACCAAAAGAACCAGGCTTTCATTTGGGGAACCCTTAGTAACATTAGTGCCTATATAATTAATTACTTTTATTACACCGACCAGCAAGATCGTGCAACCGCAAAAGCATTTATGCCAGTAACTTCAGAAAGAATGGATTTAAAACGTCAAGCCTTGAGATACAAGAGTCTATTAATAACAATAAGAAAGTTAGACTGTTCATTGCTGTTCTCAAATAAACAAATATCTTACAGGGTGTAGCATATTTTTTATGGAAAAGGTACTCTTTAATAACTCTACTCTGCTCTTCTTTGTTCATTAGTACAAAATAATAGCTTCTTTTATGCCCGTGAGAGACTTAGATGTGGTATGGTAGAAATAAGAAACACCAATACTTTGAAATAAAATTAAGACCTGTTCTGATAGATAGAGGTTTTTAGCACGAAATAATGCATTAGAAAGCTTTTTTAAATATTTCTACCAAAGTTCGACTTATATAGGGAGCCAGCATATGTGAAACATTGAACAATGGTAACAATCGCTTTATATTAATAATATCTTTTACTTAAAAAGTTAAACAAAAGAGATGAAGAACAACCAACTTGCAAATTAAATGCACATAATACGTAAAGTGTAACCCAAACAAGACAAATAAAAGGCTTAGGCAAGTTAACAAATAAGTGTATTGTTTTCTTTTCCACAACTTTAAGAAAAGCTATTACCTAAGTGGCTTTAAACTGTGTTAGTTTTTGTGAATTCTCAAGATAATTCCTATATAATGATATACGATATGCTCAGGATCAACTCTAGTTATCTTAACATCAGTTGTATGTTGCAATTTGAATTAAACTTCCTACTTATATTTATACATCATTATCTTTAGAACCAAAAGAAATGCTAAATCTTACAAGTTAGAAATTACATAACGTATACATTAATAAATAATTATAAAATAATTTAACATTTAATAATATGTCAAATAAGTTTATTTTCTCACTATATAGTATAAGTAACGATATTGCAGGAGTTTCAAAACATAATCATTTAAAGCTGCAATAAAAGTTTTTTAATCATTAATGCAACGTGAGCTTAAATCTTCTAAAATATATTTCATGTGCACACTATGGCAGCTGTTACAGCTTCTCTACTACTACAGAACCAACCCATCACTCTGATTTACTAGTTTCAGATTCTCGGAGAAGATGGATATACGTACTCCATAAGCGCTTGCTACATTTTCGTTAGCGGTTTGAAGTTTGTATATATTAGTTTTCTTCACTAATAAACCGATGTTTGTAGCGTGTACTATTGGGAGAGCTTGTAATATATTTGCAAAGTGATAACTTTTCATATATAATTGCCATTTTCCTAAATGATAATACCGCCAGTGGTGACCTTGTTCGTTAAGGCGTGAACTCGTGAGCGGGAGGTGTGGGGTTCGAATTCCACCAGGACCGTTCTCCTTGACTGGGTTATTTTTTTTTTTTTTTCCAGGTTTTCCTCAGTTCTCATAACTGGCAAATGCCGGGAAGGTACCCTGAACTTAGGCCTGGAACGCTTCCTTCCTTAAAAAAAATATCCTTTCCCAAAATATCATTTCATCCCAGTATCATCAATGTCCACCGCCTGTGGTGCCCCAGTAGTAAAAACAGGCGTTAAACAATACTCAAAAAAAATGATAATACCAAAGAGCAATATACAATTTACAAAATTATAATAAGAATTGTTAAGTTGTGATTGGGTACAATGTGTTTGAGATGTTGTCAATTTCTTATCTATAATTTTAACATTTATATTTCTTAATTAAAATATGTAATATGAGACTTTAACTAAATTTAAACAAGACCAATTCGATTGAAGCTAGTTTGCTGCTAATGAGCATCCTTTTATTAAGACTTGTTTTATTATTGATGTGTTTTTATTTTATAAAATAACGACGTATCATGTGTGATAAAGATTATATCACTGCTTATGTAAACGGGTAAATAAAATAACGTATTGTATTAAAAATATAAATACTGACTATTGGGGTACACCAGCATCAACATTAACTACTTTGGAATGCAATTCCGTGTAAAATACTCTTTGAGTTCTGTTTCTTAAATCAGACTTGTTCTGGACCCATAGTATCCAATATTTCATGAAATACAGAGTCAAAAGATTTCTAAGAATTCACACAAAATAGCTGATGAATATTTAGGTACTTCTAAACATTGAATAACGGATTAAATCATTTTCGCAATTGCATATATTGTACGTAAGATTTTTCTAAAACCGAATTTGGGTTCATAAAATATAAACAGCAACATTCAAAATAAATTTCACTGTAATTCATGAAAACTGCATGCTCTCCTAAGTCTGGCGATGCTTGTGTTAAGTCTTATTTTGTATTTGTGCTCTTTGTATTGAATTGCAGAAAAGTGTAGCATTAATTTGTCTAAATAAAAGGAGAAAATAGAATTTCGAATAGGTAATACATCTATGGTGATTTTTAAAAATAACTTTTTTTTCACTTGGGTTGAAAAATTTTAATGGTTTTCAAGAGGGTGTTTTACTGTGACCTCTAAGATGTTATGATAGAAGTTGTTTGGAAGAAGAGACATAGAAATATAGCATGTGTTGTGATAGAAATGAAAGAAAGTTAAATTTTAAATAATTATCTCTTTATATAATTAGTTTATCTTGCTTGTATTACTAAAACTATCCACTAGAACTGACACAGCTGGCGTTAGCTCTCAGTAATATTTACAATAACGCCTAAACTCTGACCCTCTGGCTTATTTCCGGAACTATGAGACTATTCGATCTGTTAGATTACACTTTCCCTAACTGTTTGTATTTTCTGTCATGTTTCTCGCCTTGGGCTTTCGCCCTCTGCACATATAAGTTGTTTTTTTAAAAGCGAGTAAGCTCTGCATCACATATATTTAAGCCATGCGCCTGGCTGTCCTGACATACTGGTCAGGTGGATGTAAATGTTAATCTTCACTTGTTTTTTCATTGTCGCAATAGAACAAACACTTACTTATTTTCCAATTGGTAATAACGTTTAACGTTTATATCAGCAAGGTTTTAGGTGCTAATGACATGCATAAGATTTTTTTTTATTTGTAGACAACTCCCACCTGACATATAGTCAGCGCACAATGTATTATTTTGTTATTATTTGCTGAGGCTTTAGACAGCTAAGTAATATATTATGGGAAAATAATTGCCAAAAATTCATAATTGGTAATCATTATAGTGTAGTATGTAATTATCGATATGGAATCCAATCTCTTTTATAATTTGTGTACAATTAGAGCAAATGCTCGTTTAAATACATTATTAAAATACCTCAAATCCCGCAGCATTAGCTTATGTTCTTACTTGTGGTTTCCCCTCCTCTACTTGAATGAACGAATGTAACTGTTAGGTCTTCTAGGGGATAATTAACTTTCTGTAGTGGCATTTCTTCTTGTTGCTCTTTTAGCACTAAGCTTTCTCCAATGTAGACATTCGCCTTATCGCTAGCTCTCGCAAATGCCTTCTCCGTTTTATTTAAGATATTCTTTCACTTCAATCTTGTTTTCATCCCTTCTTCCTGCCTACAGTGCTTATTTTTTTTAAAAAAAATATTCTGCTTTCCTTAGTATGTAATATTCCGATTTTCCACCTATAATCAAAGTAGCTGTAAAATGCTTTGTATCTACGGAAAGCTCATTCTCTCTAGAGGTAAATATTATCGAAGAAAAAAATAGCTGTATTCGTCGATGACAAAACTTTCAGCACTTATAAATTGAATTTGGAAAAATATTTTGCTATATCACAATTTTACGGTCTTATAGAGTTTATTTCTGACTCTGAAGTCTACAGGTAAAAGAATCGACAAAATGATGTTTTCGAGCTAAGCGAACAAGTCTAATAACTAAATACGTTTATAAAATATCTAAAACACTAAAAACAGAACCTGTTATGCTAACTCGTGTTTTAATAGAAATTTAATAAGATGAGCTTGGGAAGGTGTATTAAAATAGCAAATGATTTTTCTTCTTCAGAGCGACATCCTAGAGGCACCAAGGCCGACCGCATCCTTTGCCTCCGTCGCACAAACTGATCGACAGTCGCCATCAATGCAGCTTGCTAGATCGAAAGAGCGCCATCTCCCTATCAGGGAACTTTCGAATTGTCTGAGTTTATATACCCTGGAGCCCTGTAAAAGATTACATCCCAATGAGATAACACTCTTCATTTAGGCTTTATAGTTAACCGCACTAGTACAATTAATTTATATTAGTACTATTTTTTCACACAAGCATTGTGCGTCATAATCAAAATCAAATAGGAAACGATGGAGATTATGACTTTACTCGAACCACTGATTTCTGGTTATTCATGCTCTTCCATTTGATCTGCCATGCCCTGTCGGACTGCGACTGCGACTGCGACTCAGATACTCCTAATACCTTTCAGGCTTTAAGGAAGATTTTTTAAGGAAGAAAACGTTCCAGGCCTAAGTTTAGGAAACCTCCCCGGCATTTGTCATTTGTGAGGACTGAGGAAAACCTTTAAAAAATCTGAATCAGGGAGGACGGTCCTGGCGGGCTTCGAACCCTAGACCTCCCGCTCACGAGTCCACGTCTTAACTATCTGGGCCACCCATGGCAGTGTTTATATTATGTATGTGTGGTATTATAAATGTGTGATGTGTGTGTATATATAAGTATTGTGTGTGTGTGTGTGTGTGTGTGTGTGTAATTATAGCAATATTGCTGTTCTTGAGTATAATATCATAGTCTGTTAAGCGTGCGATATTAGCATGTACGACCGTGAGACCCGCTACAGCTATAATTATTTGTTACTTGTAGCTTGTCACAATAAAACTCCATCTCTACTACTATAACAAACTTAGTTCCTGTACTCATGTGAAACCTAAGCCAGTTACGTGATGTCCTGCTATACTGTACACACTTTTCTTCCGAATTACAGGAAATTTCTCGTTAACCAAGCTCTACAGTCCAGTTAATAGATTACCCTTCATATATATACTCTCTATTTCTTTAATTGTTTCTTTGTCATAACAAGCAAATACTACGATATGCTCACTTTATTTCTACAAGGACTGCCACAGAACTTAGTGAATTCTAAGAAATGCCCATTCTCTGCTTATTACATTTAGAGCTTGAAACATCCGTTAATTCCTTTTAACTGTGTGACAATGCATCACTAACGCAACACTGTAACTCATTAATCACTAATGTTTGTGCACACAATGGAAAAGGAAAATATTTTTGCGCAGAGAGCAATACCGTTATGAGTTTTACAGTGACTATTTTACATATGTGACGTCATCTTAAAATCCACCAATGAAATGAAACGTAATTTTGAATTTAGACCAATCACAGCCGGATATCGCAGTGAAATTATCGAAAAAAATTGTCAAATACATTTTATCACGCGACGTGCATTTGTCTTGTGGTCAGTGTAGCCAACTCTATACCTTTACTATATAATACCCGAGCACGCATCACTGACCACTGTTCCGTGTTTTCAGTAAATGTAAATTTAATTAACTTGATGTGTATTCACTCAAGCAATTGCTTTTGCGTATTCAGTCAGTCTGTAATCAATTTGTAAATTATGTAAAAATATATAAGCAATTATAGCTCTTAATAAACACCTTATTCAGAATGATAAAATGCTATCTTTGTTTTGTTTTTCTCAGTTGGTATTAGTAAATCGAGCAGTAGCGATTGTAATAGCGATTTTCTTCTATTTCAGTCTTACGGTTTCTGAATAGGTAGTTATTCATAAATCAGTATAACATTTTATACAATTGTTAATAATCTATGCTCAAATTTATAATATATAT
This sequence comes from Metallyticus violacea, assembly GCA_030762175.1. Lineage (NCBI taxonomy): Eukaryota > Metazoa > Arthropoda > Insecta > Mantodea > Metallyticidae > Metallyticus > Metallyticus violacea. The sequence continues at coordinate 83,486,521 of CM060832.1, read as the reverse complement.
ATAGCTATACTCTTATTTTATTCACGAAATAGTTCTAATTGGTATTACTGACAATCGACATTCGTCTGTTGGCTAGATGGCATGAAAAGGTTAAGTATTCATGATATAATTGTACAATTATTACAATATTGTAAGACAAGTTTACGGGAATTATATGTAAATGTTTATTTTATTCGTGAAATAGTCAATAAATATCTATCAAGGTTCTGAGCTTTCCAGATAAATTCACTACTTTCATGAATTTATTAATAATCTAAGACCCTCTCGTAATATTACTTGTAATAATTCAATTTACATTAGCTGTATAATTGTCTAGATAAAAACGCCCTAAACCTGAATTTCATTTCTACTTCTAACTTCATAGTGGAAAACCTCATCGCTGTCAATATATTCTTCTGACCATGTGGATTAGCGCTGCAAAGGAAACCAGTCGGTGTAAGTCTGCAAGAAACATTCTTTTTATCAGTAGGTATAAGTTAACCACAAATCGGCTTGAGGAATACATCAGATACATAGATCAGACTTGAAATTTGCATGAGGTAATAATCGCCCTAAAAGTGCATGTCTCATTTACAATCACATGAGCTCCACTAAATATTATCCCATGTTATCCTATGCATAACAAGCACCAGTATGTCGGAAAAGAACAACAAATCCCAATCACGAAAGTGCTAGTAGCTAACAAAGATGAATTTGTATGGACAGTGTTGGCAACTTTTTCAGTACTGGAATGCAGCATGGTTGATACATTTAGCAGAGTTAAATGCATCAACCTCACCCATGTCTGGAACTATTTGCTACGTTTATTTGGGAACAATTTGTTATTTGTCTTTTATGAAACTACAGTTTATAAATAAATTTTTCGAACTTGACTCGATACTTTTCTACAGTGATTACAGCGAACATCAACGTTTTGTTTTTAAAAAAAGTGTAAGTTAAATAGTATTGTTAGCTGTGCAATTTTAACAGTAAAATTAACAAATATTTTTCTATTTTTGCCGTTAGAATGAAATAGACGAAAGTTCACTGTTATGGTCACTACCCTTCGACTAACTGTGAAAAACAAAAAGAGCAAATATTTTATTATTGCAAAACAATGTGTTTATTAAGATTACAATTACTTAAGCAATTATTGTTACATAATTGCAAAATCATTTCAAACTGTTTGGCTGAATAAGAAAAAAATAATTCTTTGAGTGAATACACATTAAATTAGTTAAATATACACTTACTGAAAACACAGAAAAGTGGTCAGTGATGCGTGTTCAGGAAGTACAGAGTTGACTACACTGACCACAAGACAAATGTACCTCGCGTGATAAAACGGATTTTTCGATAATTTTACTGCGATATCCCGCTGGGATTGATGAAAATTCAAAAATTTGTTTCGTTTTATTAGTCTATTAAAAATGAAACAATCACTACTATTACAGTAATAAACAATATTTGCTGATATATTTTTTTATATTGTTAAAGCTTCTAAAGAAAAAAATTCCCACGATACAGCCATAAGTTCGTATTCAAAACGTCTCCTCTTCTGTGATATTATTGGTTGTATATTATTAACCTCGTGCACAAAACTACGACGGTGAGATCACTTACAGCTTCACGTTTGAAAACAAACTTCTAACTTTTCTGAGTGTTATCTTAAAATACCGTATAAAATATTCATAAAAATATTGTGTGCTTTCAGATTTATAGCAATCCAACTCGGCTTCTTTCGCTCATTTCCATAATATTTCCATAAATCCCAGTAATGGATTCATTTCGAGCCTTCATGTGCTTACAAAAATATAAAGGTTTGTATTTTTTATACTTCACTTGTTTCACCGCTGTTTATACAGTATTCAGAGAACAGGTAATGTGTGTTTGAAAGATTTATAGCTAGAACTTGAACTATCTTTACATGCCTTTTCTGAAATGTTTTGATGAATTTTTCTTGAAGACTATTCTCAGATACACTACTCTTGGCACCAAAGAAATTTATCATTACCCTCTAAAAAGCCACAAAGACATTCAAACTATTTTAATAAATATACTGTCAAAGCTATATGGCTGCGATTCTTCCTTCACAAAATACACACGAAGTAAATTATTACAGCCATAGAATCTGTTAACCATATAAAGCACATGAACAACGAATATCATTAAGGCTAACCCTGCCCAAAATTAGAGTACTGCTCGTATGTAATAATTTTTATTGATAAATTGAAGTATTTGGCTATTTGAAATAAGTGCTACCTGTGACGTAATAATTGATCACCAATACCACTGGTAAAGGCTCAGCCTACATTGAGCAAGCATCCTAGTAATTTCTGGGGGAGATGAAAAGTGTATTTCATGGTAATTTTCGTTACTGTGTAGTTAGCCTTGAGCTCGGACCAGTTGCTTAGGCTACGCTCTTCTGGGAATTGTAGAACTCATTCTTAAACTATCTCAATCATATTTTAGTGTATGCGGATCATATAATAGATCGGTAACTTCGTTTAAAACTGTTTTCCTTCTATTTCTACGTAATTGTAATCGGCAGTGGAACGCCGCAGTATCTTACAAGGATTGTAGAGATAGAGACTTTAAAAATTTAGTGAAACAAGCAACTGTTCTTCCACCCTGTTCCCCACCAGGACACAGATACATGATTTTATATCAATAATGACTTATGTGTACTGAGTAAGATACGATATAGGCATGTTCGGCAGTACTTTGTTTGAACTCTTGGTTCATCTCTTGCTTGAGATTCTTAGTTCAGTCTTCGCTTAGTTAAACGCTGGTGATTCAACATGCGGGCACTTCATTCGGCAATCTCAGAGAATTAATCCGTTTTCAACAATCACCTTTGCTTCCGTCTCCGATGCAGTCCGTGCGCCAACAACGTGAGTTTCGTGAGCACTTATAGAGGAGCGTTACAGAGAGCACCACCAAATAAAACCATTTAGAAATCGACGAATTCTCGCTGATTAATTTGCGACAAATCCGCTCATCATCCTCCCGTGCAAGAGCAGGCACTAAACAGCACAACCACCTCAAATTTTTGGGGCCCAGCTTGAGGCCTCACAACCACTACATGTACCATTTCACACGTCAAGAATTTCATGTCAAATGTGATGTGAAAAGGAACTGGAAGATTAAATTTATATAAGGCTACTCCTACATCCAGATTTAAGGGTGAGTCGTGGAAAATGGACTATATTTGAATTTTGCTTGTAGTTTAATTATTGCACATAGGCGTCGACTACACAGGGGGGAAAAGGGCATGTGCCCCCCCCCCTCGAGGAACTCGTTGCTAGGATGCCCAAAAATCATCGTCTGGGAAAATAAATTGTCCTTAGTAAATGGATTTTTTTTACATACAACCGAAAATATGCATTACATCTAATAAATATTTCATATTGTATTCTTAGTTACATTGTTTAGCATTTTGTTATGACAGACGATATTATCAAAGAAGGCACTGCACATTTTACATGTGGGGGTACCGTTTTTTATAATTAACACAGTAGAAGGTCGAGTATACCTGCGATAATGTGTGGCAACACTATCATGCACCATTTTGTATGCTTATGACTACAGCCACAGGAAACAATCCACCTGCAGACGCGGATATGTAAATACATTAGACTATAGTATGAAAAATACATTAATCAAGGTTAATTGTGTCCAGAACGTAATATATATTCATTAATTTCTAGTAAAATACTCATAATATTTAAGTAAATATGTCCCATGTACTTTCACTAATTTTTGTTTTGAGTGCTACCTAGGGACTTTAGAAAACTCGGCGAAACTGGTTCGAACCCGGCCAGGACCGATGGATTTTTTCGGGGCGTAAAAATCCTAAGTATGGCTTCCTTCGTAAGGAAAGTAAAGCCGTGGGTCCCGTGTTGTACATTTACGGCACGATAAAGAACCTCAAGCCTGAAAGAGAGGCCTCTGAGCAAAATTAGTTGGCCGTTTCACGCCCTGAGTTGAATGGGACGCTGATGACCTGAGATGTTAAAGAACGTCCATAAATAAATAAATCAATCAATAATCGGCGAAACTGTTATCATGTACATTATTATAGAGGCAATGCTATACGATTTATAACATTAAAGATCTGTTTTCATGGTGCAGTTACCATAAAGTAGATTTTCCGTTAATTTCGACATCCCTATGCTATAAAAAAATTCACTTTTCGCCACTGTGTAAATACTATTGTCTTATGAATTTTCATGTATTGCTTCCCTTCCGAAAGAAAACAAAACCTCTGTTAAGACATCTTTAGCTCTGAGGAAATATTAAAATAACAATTTTTAATGAAAACTCCAGATAGAATTGTTTGTTTTTTTAATATTTAGCATAAAAAGTATATCTTGTCTAGAAGTGTAGTTAACAAGCTCAATACAACTTAATGCAATATGCCACCGGAATTTTAGAATTATGTTCCAATAGTGAAATATTTACTACTCTTTAAATATGCAAAAAGTGTTTAAGTTTCCTGCTGCTAGTTGCCCATAGAAAGCCATTTAATAACCGGAATATACTGCGTGAAAAAAAAATGAATATATGTAGCATTTTATATCAGAGGAGAGAGCCAAATGTACCTCAGAATACCGGAAGAGTTTATTAGTACTAAAGAAGAACGCATCATTTACCATTGATTAAAAAAACGTATTGCATTACTAATCGTAAAACAGAATTTAACTAAAGTTGTCACTAGTAATTTAATCCAGAATACTTAAATCATTTACGGTTTCAGAGTTACAATCCTACGAACCTTTATTTTGGGGGAAGGGGGCTAGGAGCACTTTATATAATTTAATTATTCCTGATTATTCAAGCTTATTTTTTAAAATTGACTTCCTACCACATACACTACCTCTCATTAGTTTTAATACAGCTGTTCATTACGCTTTACATGAAATCAGCTTTTTAATCAATCGCGATTCGTTATTGCGTAGACGACAAAGTTTGATTGGTAAATAAATAGCATATTTTTTTTAAAAAAATCTATAAAAAGTAATGATTTTGCGTTAGAGAAACAAACTATAAAAAGGTGGAAGGGTATATTTCATTTGACTGGTTCATATGCAAAGACGGGGACACGAGATGTAAACAATTCGCACTCCACGATTTAGGACAGGAAAACAGTTGTGTTTAGTAAAGTGCAATAAACTCAGCAAAGGACGAGCTATTCGTATAGAAAATAAAGACGTAATTTCATATTTAAAGTCACAAAAAATATAATACTAGTAATGTTACAAATATAAAAGAGATATTAAACAAAATGTATTCAGAAATACAATAAATTAATTCCCTTTAATAGCGTGTAGCCTATACCATTTTGCTTGTATTAAATTAAGATACTTTTGATTACAGATTTGTATATCACATGACTTGCATTAAAATAAAATATTTTTTGTAGATTTTGCTACTCTAAGGAAAATAAATTACTCGGTTATCTTTAATTGCTCATCTGAAGCAAGACTATGAAATACCATAATAAAACTGTTCAAGAACTAGGTTCTGAATACATACAAATTGTTAAATATGTATTTAAGAGTATACTGTGCGATGAAATAATATGCAAAATATAGAATTTTAGCATATTCAGATACCATTAATGTCTAGTGCGTCATTCAGGCGTCTTAGAACTGAATTTATTAGGTCCTCAAAGTATTCGGGAACCTTCCGATTATTTCCAAAATGCTCCATTACGGCTGACCTTGTTCTCTCTTGCCCAGGCTCCCACTTATTAACCATCTGAGGCCAGAATGATATAGTCAGGCGATTTAGGAGGCCAATCTAGGACTTGAAGTCAGGAAGTCGAGCAAAGATATTTCGAATGCGACGAGCTCCAATCTAATAACTACAGCATCCTCGATGGGGGGTTTTTAGTAGTATTTAACGCCCGTTTTTACTACTGAGGCACCACAGGCGGATCCTCGATGGGGAATAATGCTCTGATGCTCGGAAAAACTGCATCACTTATTTCTTTTGCTACACGTATTTTTCATCATAGCTCTGGCTATTAGGGTGCCAGTACATAAGCTGTCTACTAGAATGGGATAAAAATGATGTTACGTCCAACTAAACTATTTCTTCTTTTCCCAAAATTGAAGAAACGCCTTCGTGGGAGGTACTTTCCATCATTAGAAACAGCGATAAAGGCTGCAGAGGCGATTCTGAAGGATCATTTGTCAAAAAATAGTTTCCAGCATGTCTTTGATCATTGGCAGAAACGCTGGTACAAAAGCATTGCATTTAGCTGGGACTACTTTGAGAAAGACAATCAAAATTATCAGGATGAGTAAGGGTATGTTATTAAAATAAATTATGAAAAATTTTATTGAGCAGCTCTTGAAATATGCTCAAACTTCATGTACCGAAACACAGTATCACAGAGCAGTACGAAAAAAATATTAAAAAGTAGTGTGCCCTTAATATGTTGAATACCAAAAAGGCGATATTTCAGTTTAATACATGGAAGAGGAGGAGGGGAAGGAGGAGGGAAGGAGGAGGAGAAAAAGCTAGTGTAGTCAATTCACACAGTTTAAAAGTATTATATTCTGGGAAAATCTTTCATAATGTTCAATGTAAGCTTTCTCAAGAGCATAAGTACACACCAATCTCCATGAAAATATTAAAAAAGCTAAGAAACAGTGTGGAAATGTTTGCTTAAACCGTTTGTCCACTTTGTTATAAGCTTACGTTTCCCTCACTTGTGCGACAATATAGAAGCTGGTATGCAGCTACGTGTATATGAGCAGCTTGCGAGAAACGACGCCTACCGGGTGCCATTAGTTGATGCCTCAGGGTCTTTAACGTTCCTACGGGAGCTGACCTACTGTCTCCGGCGTCATTGTAGGGAACACTTCCAACAATCAAGTTCGGGATCACTTTAGCGCACCGCAAGGCTGCGGTAATCTGAAGAGGGAGTCTGGCGTAACAACATGGAACGGAGAATGGAGAGGATCCTAGAACACGTCTGGGAATACGGCAATACTTGTACACGCTGCTCAATAAGTAGATGCAGATCCTGCCACTCTCCAGCCCTCCTCAGGTCAAACATTTCAGAAGAAATGCGGATGCAATCCTGAGGTCAAAAACTGCAAACTATGCAAACTACAGTGTTGATGTTGATAAACGAAGCGCTGAAAATTTTTGTAAGGCATAGCAGTAATATAACACGAATTTAAATATTCTAGAAATAAGATACCTGTAACTTTCGAATATTTATTTTTATTTTTGTTCTGTTTATTTTATCAATGTTTATCCATGGGGCTTCCACATGGGGGTGTTACTAAATTTTTATTTAATGTACATGGGAAAACAGGTATATTTTTATTCTGCAGGTTCGCTACGAAGATTTAAATTGTCCTTGCTTCTGGGTTGTAAATGGTTAAGCCAATTAAATAATTTACTATCTGTTTGTTAAGGGGTACTTCATTATCTAGACGCTTCTTAGGTTAAGAGGGACACTTTTGCTCATGTTTTTGTTATAAACGGATGGTGAAGGGCAACAATTTCGTGTATTTACAAATATTGAACGATTGAACTTCATTCGAAGCCGGATTGAAAGATAAGCACTGAGCGCTAAGAGCAGAATAAATTATCGCCTTATTACTGCAAACCATATGAATACGTGGACCCTTTGTATAGAAATTGTATTTTGTGGATATTAATGCCAAATTGTCTGAATGAGACTCCTGAATACTCAAAATTTCTAATCCTGTGTGGCTTAATTAATTGTGAAGCTATGCAATTCCCAAGAATATTATTTGCTAGATGGTTTTCGGAATAAATAAACTTCGGTAAAATCTTGAGATATCGAGCAATAAAATCGTAGTATTGGATGAAAACCAATGTATGACTGCAGAATATATGGAAAACTATGTATAATTAACTGTGTAGTCATCTTCAAAGTGTCTTAAAGGCTTAAATGAAGAACATTTGTCTTTCGGTACTTATGCATTTATTTCGATAATTCTAAAAAAAATGAAATTTAATATATAAAGCACAAATTCTAAATTCATTATTTTAAAATTATAATTATGAAATTATCATATAAATGAAAAATGAGACATCTTTTCTAAATATATAATATTGTCGTAACCTCCCGCTTAAATGATCATTTTACACTTATTCACCACACTAGAGTCAGAGCTACAACACTAATCTAGAGTAACCCTGTTGTTACTCAAAACGGGATTCAAATTAAGGAAATATCTGACCTAGGTACATGCTGAAAACACAAACAATATTCAAATCATATGTCTTATATTTATAACAAAAAATGTTACATTTTAGAGGGACGGTGGCCAAGATGACCTCATGGAGCAGTTGGCTACATGTCTACTCTCCTTGAGCTCTCATACTCGTCTCTTTAAAAACGCTTCTCTTCCCTATGTCGCGCATGCTCAGGCGCTTATTTTCCTTACATAATATTTCCCAACCGTCACTTCACTTCTAATTCTTAACCGACTCAACGCTACAGTACATTTCCCTACATTGATTGCTATGCCACATCATAGTTTTTGCTAATAAAGAAATTAAATATTTTATTTTGCATATAAATACTTCAATACATATAATTTTGACTATATATTTGTGTACGTATTTCTCAATTTGATGTAACATAAAATCCCGGCCGTAGTAATAACTAGAGATGGGACAAATGATGGTGGACACGATATCAGCATAAGTGCTACGCGAGTTAGGGTGCATACCTACACTAACTCGCGTAGTACTTATGTTGATGGATGGTGTTGACCAAGTGTTGAACTACGCTCTGAAGTGAACAGTGCGTTATTGATGTTAAGTGAAGCTCTATAACTGCAGAATCATTTTAATCTGTTACAGTTCTTACTGAAATGTAACATAACCGCATTATTTGAATATAGGTACATATTCCGCTCGTACAACTTTTGTATTTCATTGCAAGTATATTTAATCTTCATGCCCCAAAAACTGTTGTGTTTATATTGCAATGTTAGAGACAACCTACTCACAGTGGCATGTTTGAACGACATAGCATCGATTCTAGCATTTGTAACCCTGCAGGCATGCAATTTATATGTATTATTTTATTTTGTCTACCTTTATATACAAATCTGAAAACTATATTTGTCTAACTTACTAATTTGCCACATTATTTTTATAGAAACAGCATTCAGTTAATAATAAAATAGAATCTATTCTAATATTGTAAATAATGATTATATCAAAAATAAAATTTTAAAAAATGCAATAACTATGCCGAATTTTAGCATGAAAACTGTTAGAACAATATTTCAGGAAAATGTCTTCTTGCATTGTGTATATATATTTTATTTTTTTTGAGTAGTATTTAACGCCCGTTTTCACTACTGAGGCACCACAGGCGGTGGACACTGATGATACATGAGATGAAATGATAAATTGGGAGAGGATATATTTTTTTAAGGAAGGAAGCGTTCCAGGCCTAAGTTTAGGTACCTCCCCGGCATTTGCCAGGTATGAAGACTGAGGAAAACCTGGAAAAAAAACCCAGTGAGGGAGGACGGTCCTGGTGGGATTCGAACCGCAGACCTCCCGCTCACGAGTCTGTGCCTTAACGACCTCAGCCACCCGTGGCAGTGGCATTGTATATTAAAATTTCAAATATATCAGGTCTTTTTTTTTTTTTTTTTTTCCCCTCCATCCGAGCTGACCTGGAATAGCCAGTGTACAATTCAGAAGGCATAGCTACTTTTTATTTCGACAATGACGTGCGATGCACATTCCAGGTTTTGTTCGATTCCGTAACAGACTTCATGCCTTTCTTCTTATTACCTTTTTATTTTTACCGATGCAATGCTCTGAAGAATGGAGCAAGAAGAAAAGGAAAAGGTGTTTTCTTCTCTTCTGCTTGCCTCTTCTCCAACACTTGACTGTCCGTTTTTCCTTTTGTCAGTCGTTATTGCCTACTCCCTCCCACCCTGTTCTTTCCGAACCAGTCGCTTAACTAGCCCACCACTCCAGACCAACTTCTGGTAATAGCGCCTTTTACTGGAGTTCAATAGGACGAAAAAAAGACAACGAGTGGAGTGAGAGACGTAGAGGCCGCTGAAATGAATCGCTCCCTGCAGTTATCAGAAGCAAAAGAAGGGAGTGTGCTATATGTAGGACGTGGCGAATAAAGTAACATGCGAATGAAAGCCAGCTCATTTCCTTGAAGGAAAAAGTTAAATCAAATGTTTGGGATATTTCACCAATTTTGCTCTTGTAAGATGCCGTCGTTATTTTAAAAATGTAACGATAGGAAATAATGTTTCCCTTTCCTTTGTTCTTTTCATACGACCATGTCATTTTTTTCTAAGGTGTTGAGTAAGAAAATATTTATGCATTGTGGGAATTCTTCGTATGAAATCGAATACCAACGAACCTTACATATTAGTATTGCCTTTAAACAAACATATACAAAGAGGATTAAGAAATATATGATTACGTGAAGGAGTTTTTTTCCCCCTTTAAATCTTGTTTTAATGCGATAAGTTTAATCTATTGATATTACTGAAAAACAATTTTGTAGAATGTAAATCCAAAAATGTAAACTGGACATTTACAAAAAACAGTTGATATAACATAAAATAAAATATTATAAATGTTAATACAATTTCTATGAATGTGTATGTATCATATTTAATATTTGACTAACTTTCCCATGGGAAACATAAAAGCGTAAATATCGGCTAATTGCTGTCTCTGCCCCTCCCTCTGACGAAAAATGTGTCAATAATATAGTTTCGTTAAATTATATGTGGATTATAATAATAATAATAATAATAATAATAATAATAATAATAAATCTGTAATACGTGCCCTGCCACCTAACTGTCTATACCATGGCGTATATTACAGTTGCTTTAGTTTATATTTTTCTTCTCCCATATATTTTTTTACATTATTTGTACAGATTATATCTATAACTAATTAAACAAAAATAATTGCCAAAACACAAATTAAGAAGACAATCCAAAATAAAAAATTCAACATATTCTCTAACTAGAAGCTAGTTAACAAAAAAAATCTATAACTGATAGCCAGTTAATTTAATTACTAAACCTTAAATTCAAAACTAAAAACTGCAGCTAAAACTATCATTCGTCGGAAACCAACGGTTAGAGTGCTAGTAACTAAATTCTACTTAATCTATATCTTTTATTTATCAATTTTATTGATTTATAAATATTTATATTTTATAACTATTGTATTACACTTTATATATCGCCTTCACCTTGTCCACTTTAATTCCATTTTCACTTTCTATCCAAAGCTACACATCACTTATCATCACTTCACTCCTGAGGGTTCAAATTATGAACGAAAACAAATTAAATCTTCAATTAAAGCTAACCAATAATCCATATACCATAAACTTAAACTTATACCGTTTTATAAACCTTCGCCTCTTCCTCCATACTACGTCTTGTTCTCTTCTTCTCTGTGGCTCTCCAATCCAACATCTGATTCACTCTGCTCCTACTTGCATCTTCACACACCAATCATTCTTGAATTGTCTCCGTTCTTCCCCTTCACCGGTCTGTTCTTGTTGTTTAAATTATAGTGCAATAGGCATTATTGTTATTGTTAACATTGTTAATTTTGCATGCTGTCTTCTTATTGATTTGTTGATTGGTGTGTTATTGTCATGTCATATTATTATTTATAATTTCTGGTATTTCTAGTTGTCATTATTATGGTTAATATGGTTATTGTTGTCAGTGTTTTTAGGTTGTTGTCGTTATGTCTGTTATATTCCCATCTTTCTTCTTCGTCGTCACCTTCACATAACTTATATCTTCCAGCTCTTTAATCTTCTTCAATAAATTCTTATTTTTCATTCTTCGCTGGCATCACATGACTTTCACCTTCCAGTTCTTTAAATCATTTTCTCTAATTTCCTCTCTTTCTTCTTCACCATCGTCGCATAACTTTTATAGGTTCTTTTTCTTCATTCCTCGCCATCACATAAATTATTTTTCCAGCTCTTTGACTCTTCTTCTATAATTAATGTTTTCTTTATTTTTCACCGCTTTCGCAAACTTACAATTTCCAACTCTTTAGTCTTCTTCTATAATTTCTTCTTCTTTCATTTTTCACCCCCGTCATATTATTTTCATCTCCCAACTCTTTGAATCTTCTTTTATACAATTCTTCTTTCTTCTCTCTTATGCTTAAATATTCATATATTTCTCCTCTCATCTAATATACCATTTTCTTCCACATCACTTCCTTCTTCTTCACCGTCTCTATTACTTTCATCATCCAACGCCCTTCTTCTTCATCTGCTTTTCTCATTTTATACTCTTCTACTCTAATTTTATAGTTTACATGTTTCCTCTCTAGTCTTTTCTAATATACCTTCTTTTACTAATATCTTCTTCCTTCTTCTCTGGCTCTATTATTTTCACTATTCCACTCCCTCCTCCTTTTTCTACACTCTTCTAGTCTAATTTTATGGCTTACATGTGCTTCATTTTTATCTCTTTATATAAAGGTATTCTCCCTCCCTGTTTTCTTCTTCCTTGTTGTTGTCCAATAGTTTCTTCGTCTGTTATTATGTTTGGTCATTATCCTCATTATCATTGCTTTTTTCTTCCTCCCTTTCTTCTTCCCTCTCTCATGTTCTTTCCTGCAACTGCCCTGTCGTATGTAGCCTATTCCTGTCATTGTTGTATATTTGTGCATGTAATCTCTCGGATCTTCCTACCACCTCTGCATGTACATCAGTCTCGATCTTCCTCTGTGGTACTTTCACTTCCCACGGTAGTTACTAATTTTATTAGCAAATTGATGTAATTGGTATAATGTTCTGTCTCTTATGATGTGAGAAATATGATGACCTCTTAGAATATCTCTGCAATCCCTTGGTTTGAAAACTGTGGACATTCGAACAAAACTTGCTCGGGTGTATCTTGGTTAACTCAGAGATTAGATGTTTAATTTATTTTTTCCAATACGTTTCATATAGGCAGCGTCCAGTTAGATATGTAACATTCCTTTCGTTAGTTGAATATGTTAGATCCTCAGTCTTTTCAAAATATTTGAAACAGGGATTTCCCCTATCCCCTAAAATAAAGCAATTAAGCGTGATAATATCAAAATTCATATACGCATCGTCTTATAATTCTCACAAGATCGCAGTATTCATAGTTTCCTTGATGTTATAGAAAAAGCTGCTTTGCACAAAAATTGGCGAGGAGGGTGAAAAACTGTGACGTTTTATGGCCTGCACTGACCCAAGACCATAAAACCTTGGAGGATTTTTCGAGAGGCTACTCAGGGGGAAAACAGAGTCTCTTCAGAATAGTTAGGCTCGACCACATTTCCTCCTCAAGAACATGTAAACAACCCCTATTGTATCCGTTGTGTAAAGTTAGGTCAGAGAACCGACGCAATAAGTGACAAAGGCCGAGAAAACCACGAAATTTAAGTTACCAATTGGAAGGAAAGAAGTGCGATCAAAGTGTTTAAATTTTAGCGAATTTTAAGTACTAACGGCGTCGGGAGATCGCCCGACTGAAGGAGAATAAAATCATCGAAACGCCGCGTGTTCATGGTCAGATGTGGGGTCATTCATAGTTAGTGCAGATTCAAGTGAGACGCGCTATGACATTCAGTGCAGATTCAAGTTATATGCGTGGTTATAGTCGCGGCAGACTCAGCTTAGATTCAGTTTAGTTACAGTGTACTCAGTAGCCGTTCAGTTAAACATTCTCGCCTAGATTTAGGGCAATTTACAATTCATCGCCCGTATTTATATCGATCGTGCCCCATCCAATTTTCTTTTGCTACTTTGATGAGACTTCATTCTCGTTGAGTGATATAACACTTTAAGCAACCAAGTGTAGTGGTTTCCCCAAGATCAAAGTGGTTAAAATAAAAGAAACATATACATATTATTGATTATAATTGACCCACTGGTTCTCATTTGGACACGTCCTTCCAATTCTTCTACCCGACGAGCGCTGAGGCGTCTCCCGAAAAGCACTAAGACATCTCAATTCAGCCAAGGCAGCGAAGAGATTCTTCTCTTAGTAACAAATTGAAGCGGGAACGAGGTGTGAAGACTGGAGCCGAGAAGAGGAAGACGGGATCAGCAGAGGAGATTACGAAGTAGTCAACTCCCCGTAATCTACAATCCATAAACTGCATCCCCCATACAACCCCTGAGATAACCCTTTACTTTAAATCTACTTCCTCTCTTCGGATACCGAGATTCCTACCCGATCAATGACCACTTATTAATCACCTTCTAAAGTCGATTTCACCTTTGATCCTTCTACATACACCAAAATCCTGTTTCATATAATTAAATATCTGACAGGTTCTTATACCTACTGCTGTAGTGTCCCATTCCCGTAGCCAATGTTGTTTTAAACTATGTTTTATTTCCTGTGCCCCGTTACATTTCCTGCCAATTTTTTCAGCCACTTTTTCTGAATTTCTTTTCTTAAACCAAAAAAGTGTTTCCCCCAGTTTGATTGTAAGATCAACAGGTCATATTCCTATCTATACTACTATTAGGGCTAAGGCTAAGGTGGGCGAGGCGCTGAGCGCTCCCATGAATCCTAATAAGATCTTCCTTTGCGGGAGTCTTAGAAGAGTTGTAATTTTGTAATTGCTATATCATCCATCCTTATCGCTCATACGACTGCCCCCTAAGTTATTATAGAGATAAAAATGCGTCTCGTTTTAGGTTACTTTTTAACACTATATGTGCAGATTTGATAGGAATGATTTGTAATTTATTTCTTCCACACCATTCCTTTTGTTCGTTAAGTGGTTGGCCAGGTTTTCAATTTGATTTCTATTTTTATTTTCCATTATAAAGAAAATATTTTCAGCGTAAGAAATTTATACTTATTAATATCGTCCTTTATCAAATTCTCTTGGGGTTTCTAGGACAATGTCCTAAAAAGTCGGACTTAAGATCGATCCCTTTGAATTTCTCTGTATATATGAAGTGGTGTCCAGAATATTTGAGACTGCTGCTGCCATCTGGTCAAAAACGTACTTTCATACTAATGACCGCCGTTACCCTCAAAGTAATTTCCTTCCACAAGCATACATCGGTCCCAGCCATTCTGTCATTTTAAAAGGGCATCTTGGAAGCCACGTTCCTTTAGGGTGTTTAGCACAGTCAGCGTTTTTTCTTGAATCCTTTCAATTGTGTCGAACCGACGTCCTTTCAACTTGATTTTCAGTTTGGGAATAGAGCAAAGTTGCAGGGTGCCAAATCAGGCGAGTACGGGGGGGGATAACCGTTATGTTGTTTTTCGTCAAAGCGCTCCTGGTGAACAAGGAATTGTGACAAGGCGCATTATCGTGATGCAACAGCCAGTTCCCTTGTCGCCAAAGTTCAGGCCGTCTTCTCCGCACATTTTCACGGAGCCGCCACAAAACGTCACATCAGTACGTGGAATTCACTGTTTGATTTGGTGGGACGAATTCTTTGTGCACAATCCCCTTAACATCAAAGAAAACGAGGAGCATACTCTTGACTTTGATCTTCACTTGTCTCGCTTTTTTAGTCTTGGTGAGTTCGGGCTCTTCCACTGGAACGATTATTCTTTTGTCTCAGGGTCATTAGCGTACATCCAGCTCTCGTCGCCGGTGATGACCCTGGACAAGAATGTTGGGTCATCGGATATGGCCTGACGAAGCTCCGTGCAAACTTCAACACGCTGCGCCTTCTGATCAGCAGGCAGGATCCTTGGCACAAATTTTTCGGCGACACATGTATGAGCAAAGTCTTCAATGGTTCGATATAGATCCTCACGAACAAGGTGTTGAACTTTGGCAACAATGTCAGCCATTGTGCAGCTGATAGGCCTACCGGTGTGAGCATCATCTTCAATAGCTGTACGGCCGGCCCTGAACCGAGCATATCACTCAAACACACGTGTACGGCTCATGTTTTGTCTCCTAAATATTTGTTCAATCATTGCGAGGGTCTCCGTAGCATTTTCCCCGAGATTTGCACAGAATTGGATGCATTCTCTGTTCTAATCTTGGGTCCAAAATAAAATTGCCACACATTATACACAGAGTATCATGAAAAGTGCTATATAATCTCAACACATCTACACAGCTGCATGAAACTTTAAACACTCACTCATCAGATGTACAAATGCTGCCACCTAGCGGTACAAAACTTTACTGCAACTACTGTCGAAATGGCAGCATCAGTCCCGAATATTGTGGATACAACCTCGTATTATTCTCAATGCCTTTAATATAAACTCTTCCGTTTTTCAGTAAGCTCTTAAGGTTACAAATAAACACTTAGGGCAACCTTTCTCCCGTAGTTGTTCAAACAATTTAGGCCACCGTAGATTGCCGAAAGTACCAGAAATATCAATTACAATGTCAATAAAATATTTTGAATTTGACAATTTTACCAAATTTATCAGCTGATTAATTGCATCTTCCGTTGATGTCACTTTTCAGAATCCAAACTGGTTGTCGCTCATACAATTCTTTCTGCCTCTTACATACTATTTTTCCTGAATTTTGCCTAAGTAGTTAACGGACATGTTGGCCCATATGATTTAGGCTCTTTTGGATCTTTGTCGGCACTCTTTTTAAGAATTATAACTTTGACTTCCTTTCAACAACGAAGAAAACGTTCCCTCCAAATAAAATCTCTTAAAAGTGTATATAAAATTGTGTAATAATATCCTCAAGATTAACTATTATTTCATTTATAATCACATCTGGGCCCGCATTTTCTTTTCTTTTTTAGAACTCTTACACATAATCTGAGTTTCGAAATGTCAAATGGAGAAATTAATGTATTGTTGTTGTAAGTGATGTTCATTCTAATCCTCTTTTGAGTATGAGTTAGGGTATAGGTACATTTATCATCCAGGGGTAGTTATTTATCAGAAAGAACGTTTATGGAAGTTTACCAACTTGTAATTTCACCGTTGTACTTTTTAAGGTAGTTAAAGTTTCAGGTTTTTTCTCCTATTCCATAATTACCTTATAGGGCATACCCCATATATTCATCTCGAATTTGTTCTTCACGAAGTTTTTCCATAAAGTTTTCCTGGTTTCCTCTAATAGTTCCTCATACTGTTTTTCGCCTCTCTGTACTTAACAACGGTTTTTTTTTCTCTCTCTCTCTTTCCGCAGCAATTTTTTATTTCTGATAAATTCTTCTAAATTTCCTCATTCTATACCAGCTTTTTGTAGTGAATTGGACCAGGTTTTATCGTAGGATTTCCTGGGCTTTAAGATTGGGACATATTTATCTATTTTTTTTTTTTTGAGTAGTGTTTAACGCCCGTTTTTACTACTGAGGCACCACAGGCGGTGGACACTGATGATACATGAAATGAAATGATATATTGGGAAAGGATTTTTTTTTTTAAAGGAAGGAAGCGTTCCAGGCCTAAGTTTAGGTACCTCCCCGGCATTTGCCAGTTATGAAGACTGAGGAAAACCTGGAAAAAACCCCAGTCAGGGAGGACGGTCCTGGCGGGATTCGAACCGCAGACCTCCCGCTCACGAGTCCATGCCTTAACGACCTCGGCCACCCGTGGCGGTTATATTTATCTATGCTTTTTGCATTTTACAGACCAATTTAAAGGCATCCCTGGACAACAGATTCCCCTACATACTGAAATTTTAAATTCTCAAATTCGTGCCTTAAAAGATTCCAATCGGCTTGTTTAAAGTTATATATTTTTGCCCCTCTCCTTACATCGTCACTAGGTTGACGAATGCAGTATTTGAAGTAAATTAGACGATGATAACTTGAGGACATGTTCTGTTTTACTTTGCGATTTATTATTTTATGGTTTGATTTTAAATTACACAATGTTACATCCAAGTTGGCGGTTGCAACAGCTCCAGTCTCAAATTTTAGTGGGTTGTTGGGTTCGTTTTTAACAATTAAATTTAGCTGGGAAATTCTTTCTTCTAATTTTTCGCGAGTGTTGCAGGTTGCTTCCGCGTATGGTTGTGCGTAACCAAGCGAAAAGTCAGCTTGTATTACTTGAGAGTGACTGGCTGTGCATAATCGAGGTGTAAAATAAATATAAGAAATCCAGTTCTAGCTATGCAATTATTTTTTCTATACTTGTTTACCTCGAAGCAAAAATTTTAATTTTTTTGTCTTAATAGTTTGCAATGTCCACATTTTCATTTTTCATTGACTATGAGCGAAAACCATTAGAATATTCATAGAATAAATGTTCTTGTAGCCCTGAAAAATAATTACTGTGTTTTACAGCCATTTAGCAAAATATGAACTTTAAAATGAAATATTATTCAGATTTTATTTTTAAGTGCTCCTAATGCTATGTCTTTGTAAAAAACACAGTTTTAATAACATAACTTAGCGAATGTTTGCATGAAAACTATTGAACATAGAGATATAATATTTCAGAAAACATTATTTTATGTAGTAATATAAAATATATTAAAATTTTTACATTTTTCTTTAGTTTCCGCTCGATTTCACATGAAATTGCCCATACAGCCTGCAACACGTAGATTTCACTAACTTGTCATAGGAAGCTGTCTTCACTAATACTACAAAGACTTAAAATTTTTATTTTAATCGCATCTAGTTTTTCCTAATATGCGTTTAAAATTACATAAATTGAATCAGAATTGGAAGATATATTCATAAAAATGCCAAAGGGATTTATGTAATTCAGATAAAATGAAACGAAAACGAACTAAAGAAATTGTTGATTTAATTTCTTGTTTGTGGTATGCAGGAAAATCAACCAAATCCAATATACCTGAGCTTGAGTCATTCTTCATAACCCTCATCCAAACAATCGTAAGGTTTTTTTTTTTTCAATCCAGGTGGGAAATACTCAACTTCCTGCATACAACGGAACTATCCCCTTGTAGCTTTCACGTTTTTTTTTTTTTTTTTTTTTTTTTTTTATGAGAGCTGAAGCAGCACTTGAGGCACAGATTTCACTCATACGTCTTTAGAAATGATTCGTTAGTAAACCACTAACTTTTGCACACTAGGAATAGAGCATGTAATGTCACAGGAGGATAAATGTTTTTATGGCCTGCAGCCGTTTGTTTTAAATTACGTTTACAATTACGTAATATGTGTAAATCAAAAATCTGTGTATACATACTTGCATTTTGGGGTGGTAATTTCAAAATACATGCTCTGATCTCAAAGATACAAACAAATTCGGGAAAGTATTCAAACAATGTAAAATGTATTAGGTGAAAATTACAGAGTGGTATTTAGCCATTCTCAACATCGAAAACAGCATCTTCACGCATATTTACCCATGCAAAAGTCAGGCACAAGTGCCCGATTTAAGCACCCTTTACCTCTATTCAAATGTTTTCCTTTTGTAGCTAAGGTCCGATTAGTTACTAGTTGCCAGTCAACTCCGACCCAACAAGAAGAAAGGCAGTGAGGAGGGCTAAGCTCCGCCTCCTTCAGTGACTTGTATTAACCAATTTCAAAGGAAAACTATGGGGCAATCACAGTCACGATACATGGAAAATTTATACAAGTAAAATTTAATGAATATGTCATATTAATATACCGCCACAAAGTACTTTATTATAAATATATAGTAAGGCCATAATATGCGAATAATAAGTTAATATGAGTAAAATTCATTTATTTTAAAGAGTATATCTATTAGACGCAAACTATTTCTAACTTTTAGAAATATAAGCATTTTTCTCAGAATGCTTAAAACCGTTCCTTTAGTCTTCTCGTTTTCTTTCTTTGATCTGTATCCTTCTCCTCTATTCCTCTATTCCTAAAAAGGTAATTTCCATTCTATTAATGTTTTTGTTATTTCATCATTCAAATCCACTATCTCTCTCTCTTTATCTTGTTATTCCAATGATCCTTTTTTCAATCTACTTTCTTCCGTATTTTGAATTCCCTTTTCGTATCACTTTTATTTCTTGTAACTCTTTAGTTACACCTTGGTACTCCCAAATTTCTTACCACTTCACTTTTCATTCTAAATATTCCTACATTCCTACGATTCTTCTATAGAAGTATATCTACATTATTCCTGACATGTTTTTCTACAATTCATAGAGATACTAAACTTCCTAGTGCCTATTAAAAACTTCTCCCCTTTGTTCAGTTGGCGATGTTCTTAACTTTAATATTGTTAAGAGTTTGAATTAATTGCCCTTTCTGTTTTACACGTTTTTCAACGTTTATTCCAAGTATGCCTTATTCTCCTGTTGTTGCTCCTGTAAGGCTTGGTGGTGTAGTGATAACCATACTTTCCTTGTATACCCAAGATCGCGGGTTCAATCCCGACCATGGTTGCTGACTTCCTTCGGAAGGGAAATAAAGCCGTCGGTCCCATGTCGTAGATTACGGCAAGAAGAGACCTCTGAGAAAATGTTAACGGTTATTTCATGCCCTGACCTGAGATTTTAAAGAGTATAAACCAAATAAATAAAAAATTGTTGCCGCTAGATGCTTTTTATTTTAAGTGTTTAACGCATTTTTTTTGTGTGTGTGTGTGCTGAGGTATCACAGGCGGTTCCTAGGTATTAAATCTTTTTTTTTCTTTCTAGATATTTACCTTCCATTCTCTATGAACAATTATTTGCATTTATTTACTCTAAAATCCAAAATATTGTTTAATCCAAATTTAAACGTGGGACCTGATTTTCGCACTTCCCTTTAACTGTAACACATAGTAGACTTTCCCTTTTGACTTAGCTCTTAAACCTTTATAAATTAATTGTATTGTTTTGAAACAGTACCATTCATTGGTATAGCCGTCCAAATGTAATTTCTTGTCTATATTTTAACACTGAACATTTTATGACATATAGGCAAATGAAATTTGATTTAAAATGTTTATGCTAATTTATTTCCTGGCGCTACTCTTAACATATGTTTTTTTTTTCTTTTATCGAACATCACATTTATTTCTCCCGTCTCACTTTTTCTGCATGCTCTGAGATAAATGAAGTAAGTTTAAATTGAAAAAGAAAAGCATGACTTTTATGGCGAATAATTCATTATCATTAAAACTAAGGGCTAGTGATAAAACTGCAGACCATTGCGTGGGTTTTAATTATTTAGCTCATGCTCCCATTTTAAATGGTAGCGAGTAATCCCAAAACTGACTGTTTGCATAATTATTACATTTCGCTTTTGTCCAGTACAATTAAGGTATGAATAAGCTGAAGGGAAGGGAAAAATGAGTCAGATAAAGAAAATAATTCTATTACTGTAATTTAAATGAAATGAGGATTCATGTAGGAATAATTCTAGATTTTAGTTTGTCAAGATATATTTTAGAAATTTTACAAGTTAATAAAAATATAAGCAGTGCTAATGAAATGTCCAGACTAATTTTAAGCTCTAAATAGCTTTTATTTCCTCTGGCTATAGAACAAACGAAAATCTTTTGCCACAAAACAATTCAACTTGCAAAAAATAAGGGTTTTGAATAAATACTATGAACGTTAAAAAAGAAACAAAAGGAAAAATAAAAGTGTGATCCTCAACAGTCATTTTACTATTATAAAGAAACCTGCTTTCTTAAATAAAATTTGAATTATTATTTGTAACATATTTGCGAAATATACTGTTGGCCATTACAGTTGCATTACATTATACGTATTCATAATAAACATGCAGAAATGACGTTTGTCTTCGTTCATTTGTTTGACGGAACCGTATGGATACTTCACGTCTGTGTGTTCGTCCTACCTCGATCCACTGATCTCATACTCATTTCGCTGTAGACGCATTTCATCTGACACAAGCACCAATTTCTCGGATGACATCCAACACTCTCGGTATTCCACAATTCTGCCGTAATCAAATTGAAACACCTGCTGTTATTGCTGTCGTATTTTCGAAGAATCATACTCGTTGCTTCTGAGAAAATGCGTGATCAGTTAAACGCGTCTGTTGTGGGCATTGAAATGTTTATGACTGACAGTGTACCAAGCGCTATTTATACAAACGCTATAGCATTACAGATAGGAAATAGATGTGCGAAAAGATCAGATATTGCAGAATAAAGAGATGATAATATTGCACTAAGCTTAAAAATGTATTTGCTTAATAAAGCAGAGCAAAAAATTCATTCTAATTTTACAATAAAATAAATCATAAAACTAGAACAGGCTTATAATTGTGTAAAACAGCAGCCCACTACAACATTTTGAATTACCCGTTTTCAGCTTTGATGTGATTGACCCGTGTACTCTCAAAATGATGTCCAGTTAACTATAATATAACATATTAGACAGTTACATACAGTTGAGGCCTAGCTGGGTTGCATCATCAGTCTGCGAGGAACGTCATAATTGTCCTAGTCTTCTTGTTACCAATAATAGTCTTTGCTCAAGCCTCAACGAATCCGTGCTTGTTTGATACCTAAATGTGCCCTTTTGTTAGGTGTGAGCACTGCTTGGAGAGGGTGGCAACAGTAATGAAATCAGGATTGCTCCCCGAATGCCTTTTCCCTAGAAAAACTTTCAGGCTAATCGTTTTAATAAAGGAATAAGGAAACGTGCGGGGCGAGTTTCTTTGGTACTGCCGGGCATCAAACCCGGTTCCAAAGCCGCTTAGTTACGGACTCGTAAATGGGATGTCTGCGGCTCAACCTACCATGATCGTTCTAGGCCTTTCTCAGTCCTCATTATTTGCAAATACCGGGGAGATAACCTAAACTTAAGCGTGGAAAGATTATTTCCTAAAAGAAAATACTTTTCCAAATTATCATTTCATCTCAAGTAACATCAGTATCCACGAACATTTACATGACTGAAAATGTAAGAAAAGTTGTTTACTAACAAGAGGAAATTAAAAAAAAATTTTTTTTGAAAAAAGAGATTAATAATAATATTAATATTATTATTAATAATAATAATAACAATAATAATAATAACAATAAGTGCATAAATTTGGAATTACATATATACATAATCATCTCTCTTTTATCTTATTGGATCTTCAGTATTTTTATTTTTTATTTTTTTTTTTTTTTTTTTTTTTTTTGGAAACAAGGAGTAAAAAGAGGAAAGGTAAACATATCCAGTTCAGATATGTTCTCAATGGGATATCCTAAAACAAATGAAAATCACATCAGTGATTACAAACAGTGTTGTGTAGTTCATCTAATGTTGTTCAAACGATTTTTTTTTTTTTTTTTTTTTTTTTTACTGTACATAATCTCAATTTACAGCAAATAGTAAGATATAAAGCCCAGCAAAATGCTCCTCAATCTCTGAAATCGCATGTTTGTCCTTAGAAAGTTAGTGAACTACGCTTTAATTATTAATGAATTAGATTCGTTCCATTATTTTTATTTTATTGAATTGGATTTTCAAGAACGGAGGAGGATATTTCAGTACCTCAGCCTTTCTCAAGGACCAATGGAGGCACCTTTGGGAGGAAGGGATGTGGTGAGAGAAACACCAGTGGCTAGTATCCATGGGCATGAAGCTTAGGCGAGGTCCCTAATATTCTTTCTAGATAGAATACCTCCATGTTTGACACGGCTTTTGCCACGAAAAACATTACGTACAAAGCTATCAAGTTAGCTAACTAACATCGGAGATTGTTCCCGGTAACTGCCAAACGATTTTATCGTGTCGTAGCTTTGCGTGGGGTTACTGCAGTGGCTGGCCGATCTCTCCTCAATGGGTTAGCTCTTCAGCTTCAGTGCTGCGACGGACCCAGCATCTAACAGTGTTGGTATCCGATGTTGTATCGCTGTTACCATTCTTCGCCCTTTCAAGAATATGAATCTACGTTTCACCTTGCACATTTGGGTATTCTGTCATAGCTTACTGTCTCATAAGCACGTCAATGTACTCATTTTCTAATACAACGCAATGCTGCCACCTGTTGATTTAAGAAGTTTTATTATGAAGAAGTGTAGAAAACGACTTGAAAAATCGCGACGGTTTCACTTTACCAACTTATTTAAAGATAAAAAATAGAACACATTACTTTCTGACTGATCTTCGTAAATCAGATTCTTTGACGTTTAGTAAAATATATATTTGAACTAATAAGAGAAGGTATAGCCAACATTCTTAGTTATATAAAAAAGATTCTACAAAAGTAATATATATTAAATATTTTAAAAGTTCTTAAAACTTGTTAACCAATAAATA
The DNA here is from genome assembly GCA_030762175.1 of Metallyticus violacea. Lineage (NCBI taxonomy): Eukaryota > Metazoa > Arthropoda > Insecta > Mantodea > Metallyticidae > Metallyticus > Metallyticus violacea. The sequence continues at coordinate 83,462,398 of CM060832.1, read as the reverse complement.
ATTGGTTAGCACCAGAAATGTTACTCCAAAAATTGATACAATATTGTGAATGCGAGTGAAAATAAAGCATAATATGTTTTCAATCATTTATTTGTATTCGTAAAAATTATAATTTTCTAATTAGACAGATAATTTCAGTTTATTACATCGTTTCTTAGCATGAAAATTCTAATCAAGTTTATTTCCTAAAAAAAATATCTAAAAGTTTATATACTTTCCATTATAATTGTTCATTAAAATAAATATATCTTTTTTTATTTACAGTTATCTGATTAGCATTAAACAATTTTTCGGGTCTTTTTAATAAAGTTTTATGTAAAAACTAATATTATATAAACTATTATGGGACAAGAAGGCATTTGTTATACTTTGTGACATACCGGAAAATAGTTATTTTATGTTGTGAACGTAAAAGAAGCAAGAACCGTTGCCTGTGGAGTATCAAGTTAATTCTCAAAAGAGCTGATATCTTTTTAGCAATTTTTATACATTATACATCTAAATGGCACGATGGAATCAAGTATATATGCATAAATATTCTACCAATATAGAACTAAAGTGCTGAGAACAAGAGTACAACCAACCAAGCGATGGGGGGATCTACCTTTCTTAAAGAAGGAAAGGACTGAGAAATCCGCTCCCTAGAGCTGATAGTGGCGTTCTAAGGAGAATATGCACAAAAATTCGTTAAATTCGGTCAAAGAAGACAGTTAAGTTGACGAAACATAGCCCTCGAAAAACTGACGTCCTTACCTTGGTTGGCTTACTTGAGGCTGGTCGGCCGTAACGTTGTTCCTCCCCAATTTTTTCTGTCATTTTTTTTAATACTGATGTTAAAATATACTCGCGGCTTTTAAAAACCAAAATATTTTTAATTTTTACATTTGTTTTGTTCTCTTTTAGCTATAGTTATATTATTACTTGTCTTAGTATTTTTTCATAGTTTCAAATACATTTTTGATGACGTAAATATAAACTTTGAGTTTGGATGGCCAGCACAAAATCATCATTTCTAAATACAACGTTATGAAAACCTTTAAGGAAGTTTAATTATAGATAAATAGGAAGATTGTGATAACTATATAAAATTGTTTAATTATATGTTTAGATGTCAAATTATAAACAATACAAATAGTTTTACCTCTATCTGCCAGACCTTATAATAATTGTGAAACCAGAACTTGTACATATTATTCAGTCTGAACACGAAATAATCAGTATTTATTGTGCACCTCATAGGAAAAGCTGTAACATATTCAATTCCAAGGATTCTGAGTAGCAATTGCGGTTAGCTCATTAAATATGTGTTGTAGTTTCCTTTTTCAGTTTGGGTACATGATTAAGTTACAGAAGCAAATTCCACAACCGTTCAACATATATTTATTATTTCATTAAATAGAAAATCCGGTAAGTAAACATAAGTATTATATTCAACTCTGTGAGTGGGTATATGATGCGGAGAAAGTGTCCTTTGAATTTATGAGTTTTCCTGCTTACTCTTTACTTTACCGCCTTCTAGCTACCTTCTTGTATACTCTAGCTCTATATACGCACACACTCCTTCGCTTTAAGTCTGAATTGGTCTCTCCAAATGCTGTGTAAATTAAATCAGCTCGCTAATGCAGTGGTTGGGAAATCTCTCCCTTTTTTGTTAACGCTCTCTCTTGCCTTGCTACTACTAAGTTTACTCTCACACCTGCTTTGTCTGCTCTCCTACCAAGATTCTAACTCCGGGAACATCCAGTTCATTCTGCATGAACTTACTCCCTTCAGGTAAGCGTAGAAAAAGAAAGAGAGCCAGATAATTTGTAGTGGTATTGCTCTAAGACAATGTTTCTTTAACATTTTTAACTCTCAGTTCTTTTGTCGATAATAATAATAATAATAATAATAATAATAATAATAATAATAAATAGTCATCCTAACGCCTCTACTAAATGATCAATATTACTGGCGTTTTTCATTGTTAAAATATAAACAAAATAGAATTACTTTCTAAACTCGTTTCACTATATTTTTAATGTTCGCTTCAGCCACTCTGCTACGTTTAAACTAAATCATTCAAGATGATGTTGGAACGGGATTATTGCCCACACTTTGGTCGTCAATTTTGGAACGGGAATTATTGTGGTTCCAATGCACAGAGTTATTTTAGGATGTTGGATGGATGGGCGATTTATTATTTATTTAATTGGACGATTTGATGCTCTTCTTGTCTTGCCTCGGATTTTGGATTCATGAGTTCGATGCTTCGTAACTCTCTGGTTCCAATGCAGAGGATAGGAATCTCAGGGGAATTTTGGGCTGTCTTTAATGACTTAAAATCATTAAGGGGGAAGGAGATTGTTCAGTGTAATAATGAAGTTCGACACTGGTTGAACATTTAATTTATTTTACAACTTGGAAGGTTCTGGAATATGCTGTGATTCGGCGGATTATAATTCACTGTGTTCATTCGCGTATTTATTCACTTGAATACGTGGGTGATTATTATTGCTATTACGTTGCACTGCCTGACTGACTCTCACTGAACAAACGATTTACTTTCACTCTTCGTGATGGTTTTAACCACTCTGCTATGAAACTGTTAGGACTGCTTCCTGTCGCGACTGCCTTAGAACTTAACTTTTCATAATTAATATTAAACCTCTTATGCGAACTTGCTCCTCCCTCGCGAAAATTTCTTTTAAATAAATTGAATTTGATTCCTTCTAGGATATTATTGCATCACACTAGTACATGGTCTATTACAAGTTTGCTTCTATACGTCGGATTTTTAAACATGCGGATTGGTTGAAGACTCTGGGTTTTTACCAGGAAATATTTCTTATTCCACACTAAGGAAAAAGTACATCTGCCCTTTCACTAGATTCTCGAGATTTTAGTGTTGTACGCGGCCTCCTTTTAAATAGTTAAATCTTGGTTTCTATGAAAACACGTGTTTCTGTAAGCGGTATTTTCTTTTGAAAAGGGCAAGTACCATTTTCAATTGAATCCTAGCCATTTACAGTGTTATGACCTCAGGCGCCGAACCGGGCCGGCTGGACTGTCCATGAGGGTTTGACAAAAGGGTAAAGTTTAACAAAATATCTTTTTCTCAGGTAAAGCTAATATCTCCGACAAAGACAGCAGTTCCATTTCCTTTACAAACACATAACAAAGACATGGTATTACTGAAAGATAACTTGAGTATCGCTTACTAATCAAAAAGACATATTTACACACATACACTAGTACATATAATATTTGGGACCTCCTTTTAATTATAATATTAATACCCTTGATTACCTGAAACAAGATACAATTATTATTATAGTGGTCATCAGAAGCATTTTTAATTAAATAGGAAATTTTGAGAAATTTCCTGCTTCAATGTCATAGTTGTAGTGACAAATATAGGAATGAGTAAAAGGAAAATAGGTTAACAATTAAAAAGTGAATCATCTTGAGTTACCTAAGTTTCCGAATGTTTCAGCAAGAGATGAAACGTACTGCCAATTAGGAAGCAGAGTCTGGGAATTGCTAGGTCCTGGGTTTTATGTTCATATAAAATTATTGTGTTTGTCATGAAATCAAATTTAAATGTTTAGTTTATTTTAATCTTTTCTGCAATGCTTATATCCCAATAACTTGATTCTATATCAGAATGAGCATTCCAGATATATTTTTATTTATTCCTCTTACATTTATTAATACAATTTATATTCTACATATTTTAAAATATACAGTACTAATGCAATAACTAAACAAAACTAAAACTTCAAAGAATTAAACTTGAATGTAAATATGCAACACAATTACTGTTGTGAAAGAAGATGATAATGCAATTGCAAACTATTAATTAGATATGAGAACAGACTAGCGAGGCGACGCGGAGTAATATAAGGACGATTGGGAAAGTATAGTTTAGTTATTTTTTTAAAAATGATTATTGATAATTTTATCGTACATAAGTGATGCCACAAGTTTAAATTATGTATAAATATAATTGCTACTAGCATTAAGGCACTTATCTTATCTACTTATAATAAGCGAACCGTACAAGAAAGCGATTTCTCTAATCCATACCTTTAAATGATTAAACATGCCCCTACCCAAATCTAAAAAAAAGATCTTAATACAGCCCCTGGGCTCCATTCCACAAAAGTGTATTAATACAAGTCCTTGTAAAGTATGGTCTTGTAACTTTCAACTTTCTGTCCCACGAAAGAAGTGCAACACTTGTAAAGTATTAGTAAAAAGTTACAATCTCATCATATAATAGGAAAATAGAGGAACAGCTATTTGCCGTCGCCATTCCTTGAATTAGGTTATATCCACTCCTTAGGGAATTTTAATGGCAGAACGGATTATTGTCGCCCCTACTAAATTAGTCCTGCATTTTTTCTCAGATATAATGACAATTTAAATATTTAATGATATATTTATCGGTATTCAAGCGTAATAATATACCTTTGAGACGACGGTCACTTACAGCTACATTTAGGAGCATCAATTTTGGTTATCGAGTGATGGAAGAAGAATCGAGCCTCCCAATTGCCCTCGACCATTGATTTTATTTATTTATTTTATTAGACAATTTATATTTATTTATTTGTTTATATTGCTTGACAGTCACATTCTCATTATAAGCAATAAACTGGGAAATTGTTTCTAAAAGAGATTATTTTAAAAGAAAATGAAGAATGAAAAGAAATTATATTCGTGTCATATAGCAAGAACTTTAAAAATACATTAACTAAATTCCTGGTCTGAAATAAGCATTTGGGACAGGAAACGCCAATGTCAATCATAAGCCGTACTTTAATAGCACTTAGCCTAACTTTATCATTGTACACAAATTCTTACTTATTCTTCTTTGTACCTTTTCCTACTCATCATTTTTATCACGTTCGCTAATACTTAGTACATTTGGGTCAACTAGCCATCACAATTATTAAAAATATAAAAAATTTGTGCTACTATTTGCAATGACCCTTAAAGCACAACCCCACTGAAATGTGAATGAATTATAATATCTATGTTGTAAATTTAATTATCATAATTGTATTGTAATTAATAATATACATACCATGCAAGTACGTATATATAGTAATTATAAAAGCAGAAAAGAATAAAACACTAAGAGAAAGTTACACTTGTAATCGCTATATTTCGAACTACTAGGGTTATTCTATGGCAAGAAGACAAGTATATATATAATATGGCATAATATTAGTGCGAATTATACTAAAGAGAAAGTCCTTTGTGTTTTTTATTTTTTTATGGAAAGCCAACAGGGTCATAAAGCTCTACACAATAGGAGATCCTAGGGTCGAGTGTGAATACCACTTTTTTTTTAAAAGGTATGCAGTTGCAGGGTTAATAAACCAAAGGACTTTCAAATCCGTATGGGAATTTGACCCCGACAGGTGTTTTACTGTTAGCCTTTAAACTAACCAATAGCAACAAAATGTTTTAAACTTTCAAAAAACAGAGAAATGCACATGGGGCAGGTGGATTTAAATCATTCAATGTAAAAGTATGCTTGAACTTTTAAAGCAAGTTGCGAAACTTTCGCGTGCCATTGTGATCCCCTATGGCATCGTTAAACCAACGATTTTTTTATTTGAATTTAATATATAAGAAAGCGTGTGCCCTGTTGAGGCAAGCACTTATAAGATATACACCGCGACATTAGCAGGACTCATTCCTCTCAGTCTCAAACGCAGTTATAAGATCTACACGAGACTAGATACAAGCAGTTCTCAGTATGCATTATAAGTTCGACGTTACTGAGACACGTAATTCACAGAATCAGCTCAAACGCAGATAAGTTCTCACTTGATATGCGCAGTCATCAGTTAAGCAGTTTAAGTTTTACACGCGGCGAGAGCAGTTATAAGATCTACAAGGAGCGGGGTAAACACAGTTCGCAGAATCACTCAGAGACAGTTCGCAGTTCTCATTCTAAGTTAGACTTGCTGAGGTACACAGTTAACAGAATCAGTTGAGAAGCAGTTATTAGTTACGCAGTCCAGTTACATCAGTTAAGCAGATTTCAGCTTCACGCGTCGTGACACTCATCTGCTAGTCTGTCGTACGTTAAACACCAGAGGACGCGAAATATTTCTAATATAATTAGGAACCAATATATATATATATATATATATATATGTATATGTATGTATATGTATATAGGTACCAATACATATATGTATATATATATTATAAAAGAAAAAGAAAAATAAAGTAACACTATTAACAATGTAACAAATTAACAGTAATTATAATAATAGAAAAGGATAAAACATTAAGAAAAAATAAAATACTTGTCACTTGTTTTCTTGCCATAGGACTCCACGAGTCCGAAATATAGCGATCTCAAGTGTGACTTTTTCTTAGTGTTTTATCCTTTTCTACTATTATAATTACCTACTGTTAATTTATATATATATATATATATATATAATGTCGCATTGGATGCTCATTACATTATTGAACTTCTCTCCCAGTCCTGTTGAGTACAAACCAACAAAATAGCAGGATTCACGAGGAAAAATTGTAATCATTGAAGAGTATACAACAACACCGAAGAGATCATCCATCAATTTACCAAACCGCTTCAAAAATTGGCATCACAACGTGAGGCCACTCACAACAAATCGCTTTTAAATTGGTGCCTAATCCTGGACCCTTCCAGGAGCCTACTAAACGGCTTCAAAATTGTCGCCCAAGGGGCCATACATATACAGTTTCTTAATTTGGAACCCATAACTAAACCGCCACATATTTGAAGTTACCAATATTCCTATACTTGTAGAGAAATGTGTATATATTACCAGTGCCCGACTAATACTAATACTTCTTTGGAACAGAACAACGAAAAAGTACTTATACACTTGTAAGTATGGCGTTGTAAAGTGCAAACGTAGCACAAACCGTTGTTGAAGTGAATTTTACTAACTGAATTTTACTTGTAACTAATAAGTTACAAGTTCATAGACTTGTTATGCATTACACCATAATTTTGTGGAACAGGACCCTGGTGGTGCCTCTCTTCAACTACTGCGATTTTCTGCTAACACTTAACTTATCTTTAACTTAATACAAAAGATACAGCGTGCTCATAACATTTGAGTACGTGTGCGTTTGTTCTACTACATAGCTCCCTTCGTCATTATTCTCTCTTGTTTCCTCCTGAAAGACCTAAGAAATATTCATCGTCTCACACTACTTTTCAAAGTAATCCATACATCTTCTCTATCTTCTCATTTTCAAAAGTTATCTTCCTCTTAACACACGGTCTGAATCCCAGCACGTACTGTTATTACATTGCATCCAACATTCCTTTACTCATCACCATTCACCATAACCACTGCTCGTCTCTGGGATGCATTGCCACGGGATGTCAGAGACTGGCAAACTTTAGAAGCTTACATAAGAAATTATTTAATCTTTTAGAAATAATCGATTATCCTACCTTTACATTTCTTATGTTACAATACAGGTATTTATTTACTTTATCCTGATATATAGGTATTAATTATATTATTCTTATTGTTATTATTCATAAATGTTCCTATCTACTGCATAGTGTTAGTTTTTTTCAATTTTATATTATACATGTATATTTATTTCTACTTTCATGATATACTCAGATTTATATGTGCATGAGTTATCATTGTTAGTTCTTGTATTATTAATTTTTCTTTACCTTGCGTTAATTTTTTTAATATTTATTTTCATTGTTCATGTTTAGGTATTAGAATACATTTATTTATCACCATTTTTACATAGGTTTATACGTCCTTGTTATAGTTTATTTTATAATTGTGAAACTTTCGCTAAAACATTTAATTATTATTAGATTTATTAGATTTTAGAGCAAAAGGATGGGTCTTGGTGGTCTAGAGGTAACTACACTTGCCTCGCTAACCCAGATCGCGAGTTGAAACCCAGCCAAGGTCGATGGATTTTTTCGGGCGTAAAAATCCTAAGTATGGCTTCCTACCGAAGGGAAGTAAAGTTGTGGATACCCTGCCGTACATTTACGGCACATAAAAGAAACTCAAGCCTGAAAGAAGAGGCCTCAGAGCAAAATTTGCCAGCCGTTTGACGTCCTGATTTGAATGGGACGCTGATGACCTGAGTTGTTAAAGAGCGTCAGTATATAAACAAAATCAACAACAACTGACACATGAAACTTCCTTACACTCTACTACAGGCTATATAACTATTTAATAATTTAATTTAATAATTTAATAATAATTATTACCAATAAATTATATATAATTATATAATATATTAGTCATAATAAATTATATATGATTATAATTAAATTAAATACATAATTATATATTTAATTTAATATTAATAATTATTATTTCCAATATACATACATACATACATACATACATACATACATACATACATACATACATACATACATACATACACTCTCGGGCAGGCGTGTTGTGAAAACTTGTACAAGGTTCAAATAAAATAATTACTTTCCTAAAAACGACATGCTCCTCTTTGTAATTTAGCACATGAATAGCAAACTAAAAGACAAACACCTAACTTGTCTATTAAAAAAGTACGTAAAATTCGAACAAAGTCAGTCAAACCTCGTGGCATAATAAGTTTCCTTATCTGACTGTATTGAAAAAATTAAATGTTTTGCTATTCAATGATAGTAAAATTAGAATTTTCCTCAAACTATCCAAATCCATTGTATGTTCGAAGATTAATGTCTTTAGCACATTGAATTTCATGCTATAAATAATCATGCTGATTGAAATAATGATCGGAATGCAACATATAACTCTACTGACCACAAAAATTGGACACTTGATAATTTTATTGACAATATTTAATATAAATATAGAAAGTTCATAGTAAGCTTTCCCTTCAAAATCTTAGAACATTGGTAACCTGGAAGCAAGGAAGCAAAATTGACTTGAGAACTACCCCCATTCTGTTTTTTAAAGGAAGGAGACACCAGCTCCATTCTTGCTATAAAGACAACACATATCGCAGCAATGCTTTAGCCATTTGCCCGAATGTTTTTGTGAAACGTACATTTAGCTGCTTTTAGTTTAATAGGATTAACACATTTAGATCCCCCTGTTACAGGCCAGGAAGAATAAGTTAAAAGCTAAAACTCTGGGCTCTTCTGATAACCTAAGCACAATGCAACGTGCTAGGCTGGGATGGTAACCCCGGTCACCAAATAAGAAGGAAATGTAGCCTAATTCTACTACTGTATCTGAAACAACAGCATTGTATCTTATTTGAGCTGTACTTCTGATCTGGAAACATATAAATGCGTCTAACAAGAAAAACTCTCAGGTTCGATTAAATACCAGGGTCGGTCCATAAGTTCCCGGCCTAACAATTTTCTAGGTATGCTAAATTTCACTTTTCAATATAGTTATCCTTTATTGCAATACACTTTTCATATCTTTTGATTAACATTTCAATCCCCCAAGAGAGTCATAATTCCTGTCTGCAAGATGGGCATAAGCAGCATTCAACACTTCTTCGTCACACTTAAATTTTCTTCCTCGAACGTACTTCTTGAGTTCTGAGAAGAGGAGATAGTCACTGGGACCTAGACCTGCACTGTAGGGTGGATGGTCGATCTCCTTGAAGCCGCATTTCTTCACAGCTTCCTTTGCAACAAGAACTGTGTGCACAGGCGCGTTGTCGTGAAGAAGGTACACACCACCACTCAGCTTTCCTCGCCTTTTCTCTTTGATGGAAGCACGTAGTCTGTGCAGTAGGCCAGCATAGTACTCTTCACTTACTGTGGTGTTCCTCTCCTTGAAGTAAATGCAGAGTATTCCTTCACAGCCCCAAAAGATTGTGGCTATGATCTTCTTGGTTGCCTGAGTGACCATGGTCTTTAGAATTTTACACCACTCGTGATTCTCTTTCGAACAAGAGATCGTAGCAGAAGACCATAGTTTCATCTCCAGTAACAATGGTTTGCAGAACTTCTCTCTCGTTGCCATGGCAGAACTTCAAAAATGCTTGACACAGATGAGTCGTTGCTGCTTTTGGACTGAGGAAAGAAGTCTAGGCACCCATCTTGCACTAACCGTATTCATGTTTAAATGTTTATGAATAATTCGAAAGCCTGTTGTTTTAGAAAGGCCCAACCTTCTGCTTTTTCTGTAACTTTAAGCCGCCGGTCTTCCATAATTTCTCTTTCCATAAGAGCGATGTTTTGAGGAGTGAACACCTCCAAGGGCCGACCTGCACGGTCTTCGTCTTCAATACTTTATCGACCTATTCAAAAAAGTTGGTTCCTTCTTTTACAATAGAGTATGAGGGAAGTGCTTCCCCATATACAACATCCAATCGCTGTTTAAATTTATTTGGAGTAAATGCTTCTTTTGTCTTAATAACTGCTCGATACTCCATTTTGAACATGTCACAATCTTCTACACATAGCCTTCTTTATGCAACTATATCTGAACAATTGAACACAGTGGGGCTGAAGTTACAGCTGCAATTATTTACTTAACAGATAAGGTATGACGCCAGATAAGGGTTTTGTGAAGGCAATAATCCTTATCGGCGAGGTCAGAAACTTATGGACATATCCTCGTAAAACTGCATTAAAAATCAAATATAAATAATTTAACTTCCTCTGAATTCAATTATTGTATTCGTAACCCCGTAATGGTCTCTGAAGTTAAATGTCACTTTGAAGCATGCATAATCTCAACTGGCGTAGAAGAACGTGAGTAAAGAGCAACTAAGGCATCCGTTTGATGAGCATCTGCATAATTTTGCAGAATAAAATTCCACAGTTGACTTCAGAGGTAATGAATGAATGAATTGTGTTTAACGTCTGTTTTACTACAGAGGCACCACAGGCGGTGGATACTGATGATACATGAAATGAAATGATATATTGGGAAAGGGTTTATTTTTAAGGAAGGAATCGTTCCAGGCCAAAGTTTAAGGTACCTTCCCATTTGCCATTTGTGAGGACTGAGGAAAACCTGGAAAAAACCTCAGTCAGGGAGGACGGTCCTGGCGGGATTCGAACCCCAGACCTCCCGCTCACAAGTTCGCGCTTTAACGACCTCGGCCATCCGTGGCGGTACTTCAAAGGTAAATAAATTACACATAACTGAAATTAATACGTTTTTAGGGGGGGAATCCGAGTCAAGGATAATTAATCGTATCCATTTAATGATGTGCCGGCTGAGGCCGAGCGAAACAAAGGAACATGGGATGGCCAAGCGATAAGCCAAAGAATGCTTGGATAGGTTGGTCACTTAAGTGTTGAAACAGGACTTCTTTCTGATAACAATTTATTTACAGAAGAATTATGATAGAGACTACTCTTAGACCTTTCTAAGTCCCAAGTAAAGGTTTCAGGATGTTGATATTCTAAGTATCAGAATAAGAAGGAAAGTCAAGGCAAGGAAGCCCTGCAGCGAGGCTACAAGTACAGTTTTTAGCAATGTGTTGTGTTGTGCCTCCGAGAAATCATTTCTGGGGTCTTATATAGTCCTTAGTGCAGGTAGGGTGGCTCGAAGCAGGCATATGAACAATTCAAGAATATCTGCTTATGCTTACCAGACGTTCATAAGTTGGAATGCAATTGTTGTATCTAAACATTGATGTATGGCTGTGTGAGAGCGACCCAATAATCCCTCCAAAATAAATATGCCAACCAACTTCGTTATTTCTGCTTATTGGGAGATTTACTAGAGAGTGTCTTGAAACATTAAACATATCTTACGGAGCGATAAGAAGGAACACTTGGATAATAAATACGAGAGAAAATTGGATAGAAGGGACGTGTATAAACATATGCAAAGATCAAAGGGTTATGTAATAAATAAAGGGGCTTCGAGGGAAAGCAGACATGTGCAAAATATGCAGAAATCAAGGAGGTTTCTTCCACTTCCTTCAAAACTTTGGGTGAAACAGTGGGGTCACGGCGTACAGTGTATGCAACAATAAGCAATGCAGTGTCTTACAGAAAATCTAATATCACCGTTCATTTAGAGTTCAGTAAATTGCCTATAACTGCATTTTGGTGCTGTTTTGTTTGTTCAAACTTAAGGGTTTTCTTTTTAAGTCTAAAAATATTCCTTATATCTACCCTCAAGTGAATTAGCAAGTCATGTAAGAGTGTAAGCTTATGCCTTACATTGAAAATACAATTTGTGTCAGTTTATTCTTAGTATTTCCAAAATCATTACTTAGTTTGTGTTCCCTACAGTTGAATATAATTTGAATTACTTTTCTATACTTTTCCACATCTGTCACAATAAATCACAATGTTGTTAAAGCATTTTCATTTTAATGTGTCTTTACGATAACTGGTAAATGGAACTAGAAACGCATTTTTGTGAGTCAGTTATGGCTTTTTTCTGCGATTCATCTTGAATATATTGTCCAAAGATATTGCGCAATAAACTCCTGTAATTGTTTTACCCATCATAAGTATTCTTCCAGTATTTACTTTTTGGGAATCTCAAAAGTCTGTGGCCAGTAGCTTTCCAGCCACCAGAATGAACATCGTCTCCTCCTGCGCCATTTTACCTGTCGTTGTTCACTGCTTTGAACGTGACTTCGGCATTGTCAAGAATTGATGCAAAAAAACCTGTGGTTACAACCGAATATTGCCAAACACTGCATTGAAAGGCCATCCATTTGCTTTCGTGTTTTCTGTACAGTAAATACTTTCGGCGCCCATTTCATATGCATTTTTGACCAGTTTTATTATACACTTTTTCACCTGAGACATCCACAGTTTCAGTTATCTCTCATGGTAACTTCAATTCGGTGTCTCATCTTTGGTGCATATTGGCCAAGTTTAAACTCCTTTACAATTCTTATGCAGAGTCCCCATGAGCCTTATAAATCTCGGATTTTATCTGCGCGTCAATTCATAATAGACAAGTTTTATCGGTATATGAAATTCTTCTATTTTTTATTGTCAATGCTTCAAGAAAATTGAACGATAATCAGGCGATTCCTGATATGATAAAAATGATTACATCGCATTCATATAGTCAAAACTACAAATCGTTCACCGTTTGTTTGAAATATTCCTTTTGTGCATTATTCTGCACTTAATCTAATAATTACATATTTTATTTATACCTGATTTTCATTTGTTCCACTGTTCTCAATATCTATAAACTTCTATCTGATTACAACCGAAATGAACTCACCACCATGACGCATGCATAATCATAGATTATTGGGACAACCCTGCCTCGTAAAGCGTGGCCTAATTAAATAGATAACACAATAAAAATTTCAGTGTTTTAAATACTGGCCTTACACTCAGAGATAAAAATATATTCAGAAGGAAGAAGCTCTTAAAATATTTAATATCAAAGAGTTCTTGAACTTGGTAAACGCATGCCCAAAATGCAGCATAATACAGGCTATTAAATCACTGTTGGGTATGTTAAAAATATAAATAACTGTACTAAAAGAACTTTTGAAAAAAAGAAAAAAGGAAACAATGTGAGAAGTATGCGCAGTGCACAAAGAAACTGTAAGTAGAATGTGAGTCAAAAAATAGGCACCCCAACATATGAGGAACAAATGCTATCGGATGCTTTGTTGTGGTGCTGTAGGAGTGAAGCGGAACAGTTCCATATAGAAAATGTTAATTTGTATTAATTAACTGAATTTGAAGCCCGGTAATCGTTCCTAAAACTTGCATATTGTAGTTCTCAAAACGCTTTACCATTTCCACGCTGACACTGCGTGAGTTGTAATTATATTGAGGTTGCTATGATAGAGCCATCAAATGATATTGGTTTACATGAGACTGGTTATAAACACACGTCACTTTTTAACGTAGATATTGCGTTGATCCAAACTTGCCTTTTCACTCCATATTAAAGCATCTCAGATAATTCATCCCCTACTCTCAAAGTACTTACTACCAAGCCCCCTTTCTACCATAAATTCTTTGTACATGTTTTTTCCAGGTATGGAATAAACGCTTTAACAATAAATTGTGTTTAGAAAAACTATCTCTGCTTATAATGATTTTATTTTAATATAAATAATATAAAAATATCGTGAGTTTACAAAGAAAGATATTTATTGATACTATTAAGGTGTCTTTAGAGTCAATAAAGATACGCTCTAAGAAAAAAATTAGTGGCTATTGTAAAATATATAAGGTAAAATACTGAAAATGTATAACAGGTTAAGTACATTTAATGGAAGACATTTTTCACATAACCGTTTTTGACTGGACGGTATCTCTAAATAACTTATTAAAAAGGAATTATAATTTATCCTCTTATGTGCAAAAAATGGAGTAAAGTATAACACATTTTAATTTAATAAAAATGTTACATTACTAAAGTAATGCCAATTTTGTGTTGATTTTGTTTTATTTACGGACGCTCTTTAACATCTCAGGTCATCAGCGTCCTATTGAATTCAGGGCGTGAAATGGCCGACAAATTTTGCTTAGAGGCCTTTCTTTCAGGCTTGAGGTTCTTTTTCGTACCGTAAATGTACGACACAGCACACTTGGCTTTACTTCCCTTCCGAAGGAAGCCATACTTAACAATTTACGCCCGAAAAATCCATCTATCCTGACCGGATTTGAACCCACGATCTTGGGTTTAGAAGACAAGTATGGCTACCACTACAGCACCAGGACCGACAAGTAACGTCAATGATATGACAATTTCTTGTAAAATATATTAAATAATAAAAGGGTATGTCAGTTAAGCACGAGTTAGAATTTTTTTAATAGTGTTTAACGCTCGTTTTTACCACTGAGGCACCACAGACGGTGAACGCTGGTGATACATGAAATGAAATGATATATTGTGAAAGGATTCAACCACCACCACCAATGGCGATTTTTTGGAGAAGCACATGTCCCATTGATAAAACAGTATTACAATTACAACTTTAAGTTATTTGTTACAAACAGTCAAAAATGAAAAGCAATTTAAACTACCAGCGCCTATGCTTGTAGTTCAGTATTTTAATCTTCTCTACTTACACCCCGTCAGCTTTAATTTAAAATTTAAAAATCTCTTAATATAAATTTAAGCCGAGATACATTTCCATGACGCCATATTGCGTGAAGTTGGCTTAGCGTGAGAGCGAGTCTTGCCAGCTGGTGTGGGAAATTTCGCGCATCAACGGAAACCATATTTACTGTACAAACTTTCCGTTTAAGCCTAGCACTTCGCCTCTTCCAGGACCTTTATCGATTCCGCGTCCTTCCACCTTGTACTGTTACATAAATTTAATAAGGAGAGGCCAATTAAAAAGTGTGCTCCACCTCGGACAGTTCATATTAGCCTGCGCTACTTTTAACAACTTCCTTTCTCATAAGCACTCCTGAAAATGCTAATCTAATAGACAAGGCTGGGCCCGGTGCTGCCCTCTAATAAGTTTACGTCACAAGGTTTTGTCGCACGTGGGTGGAGCATTATAAAAAGAGAAGGATCGCGCGGAATTTCAATCAGCAACTCTGTGATGGATAGTGGCGTATTATCTAGCGTAACCGGTTAAGGAAGATGAACGGGGGCGAAAGGAAGGAAGATGAATTTTAGTGCAACCTTTCAATATTGTTTGGCACGTGTGCATCATCCTTTCTTAGCAGCATGAAAGCTTCTTTTCTCAAAAAAAGGGAGGAAAATAAAGGAAGTCTCTAACAAGACTTCTTTCACCTTGTTCACGTTTCTATTCAACTCTGAGATTTCAAAAGCTGGCAATTTTACAGGTTTATATCGCTGAGCAATGCGCTGCAACTATGGAATATAATATTTTATTCTGCTTGAAAACTACTTTAAATGTATTTCCATGATTTTTTTCAATATACGAGAATAAGTCCATAAGTTTCCGGCCTAGCCATTTTGTAGGTATGATAACGACAAAAACTATATTTCACTTTTCAATAAAGCTATCCTTTATTGCAATACACTTCTCACATATTTAAATTAACATTTCAATCTCCCCCCCCCCAAATAGTCGGAAGTCTTTTCTGCAAAATGTGCATGACGGCCACGGGTGGCCGAGGTCGTTAAGGTACGGAGTCGTGAGCGGGTGGTCTGGGGTTCGAATTCCGCCAGGACCGTCCTCCCTGATTGAGTTTTTTTCCAGGTTTTCCTCAGTCTTCATAACTGGCAAATGCCGGGGAGGTACCCTAAACTTAGGCCTGGAACGTTTCCTTCCTTAAAAAAAATCCTTTCCAAATATATCATTTCATTTCATGTATCATCAGTGTTTAGCGCCTGCGGTGCCTCAGTAGTAAAAATTGGCAGAAACAGCATCCATTATTTCTTCGTCGCACTTACATTTCCTTCCTCGAAGGCCCTTCTTGAGTTTTAAGAAGAAGACATAGCCACGGGAACTAGATCGGGGCTGTAGTGTGGATGGTCGATCTCCTTGAAGCCACATTTCTTCACAGCGTCCTTTGCAACGAGAGTTGTATGTACAGGCGTATTGTCGTGAGGAATGCGCACACCACCATTCAGCTTTCTCTGCCTTTTTTCTTTGATGGAAGCACGTAGTCTGTGCAGTAGGCCAGCATAGCATTCCCCATTTACTGTGGTATTCCTTTCCCCGAAGTCAATGAAGAGTATTCCTTCACAGTTCCAAAAGGTTGTAACGAAAAGGTTCTTGGTTGACTGAGTGGCCTAGGCCTTTAGTGTTGGTGCATCCACTGTGACTCACTGTGACTTCCATCGATTTAGCAAATCAAGAGGATATTGCAACTGTAGAAGAGTCTTCTGTAGACCTTCCGGAATAATGACATTGTGGCACACAGGCATATTAACTTTAAGGGAGACTAGTGAAAACTATCAGCTAAAAACTAAATAAGTTTGAACATAGTAGTCACTATAAATCTAGGATGAAGATAAGACAGTTATGAAAATATATTCATTGTTATTGAGAACAGTTTATCCTGTTTCATACATAACGTTAAAGCATAATTTTACGTGCTAGATACATACAGTTTTTCATTTAGTGCGCTACTACTGCATTCATTTTCATTTTTAAACATCCTGCATTTCATCACTGTGTTCCCTTAAATTGATTAAAAATTTGAAGACTCCTTGATACCTTTATTAAAACCACACGTCTGTATCTTATTTCGATTTGAACTTAAGATTCCGTGATTCAAATGTTTAAGTTAACATTTTCGCCTCGATCGAGAAAAACTAGCTCTTTACAAGAAACAACGCTGGACGCTACACACTGAACGGTCTCTCTAGAAATGGAGTCGAGGGCGTAAAAGCCTTTAAAATTCAAGAGTCTCTCTCTGAGGATTGGAGTGTGTTATGTATGGTAAGACGGGTTAGAAGAGAAGGTCGCATCTGCATTCAACGCAGACACTTTCGTATGTCCAAGGCGTGATAAAATGTGAGGATTCACCCCAGAAACAGACTTCAAGGCTCTGGAAGAGGCAATTCTCGCTCTGCAAGTGCTAATAAAAAGGAACGAAAAATAACGCACATAGCAACAGACCTCTCTCACCCGAAACAGACTCACGCTTTCAGAACAGATGCCGTTTACACCTACAGTGCATTTTGAATATTGCATTACAGAGCCTACGTAAAATTGGTTCACTTATTTGCAGCCATTGTCAATTATTTATTTTAATTATAGATGTATGGCAAAAAAGCGTAGGTCGTTTCTGGTACTAAGTAATTGGAATTATGTTCTTAAATACCGCCAAAGTTCTATAAGTTTTACATTTAGATATTTAACTATCTACTTTTTAACTGTGGTTTAAATCTTTGTAAATGATTTATTACTGTTTTCTTCACTGCATAATACTTTTAAATTAATAAAAATAAATGGAAAAAACATAAAACACCACTATAAAGGATTAAGCTTGAAAAGTAACCACAAACGAGTAAAAATAAATAGCTAAATGTTAATAACATTTACAATAAAACTGTTATTTACATACAAATATTTCTAGTATTATAAAAACCATATTATCAGATCACAAATAATATTAATAATAATACACAGAGGGGGAGGAAACCCAATACATTTCTTTTCAGGTATTTTCCCTTTAAGTGTGATAAACAAAAAGGCCTGTTCTTTTCCGCCTTCTTTAACGGTTTCAGAAAAAAATACATTTGCGCCAAAATTTTAATTTCTATTTTCATGTAAATGTTTTAAACTATTCTAGAATACTACACCGTGTAGCTCACAGAAAGCTATTTATGACTACATTGTAGTGTCAGATTAGACCTGAAACATTGCTAAAAATGAATTTGTAAATACCACCTATCAGCTTAATAAAGGTAATTGTGAAAACTGGTAATAATGTAGTCAATTCTACTTGATCAGAACAATGTTCAACCTGGAAAAAATTATTCACCATTCCTTTCTTTTATTTTTTTTCTTTTCTTGGCTACCATTTATGTTTTGGTTTGAAATTATCATTTATAATTGTACAATTTAAAAATAATAATTTGTTAGTTCTGTAATATACAGTGAATGTATAAGAGAGTTTAACTTTGGTTGTAATAAACATTTATTTGTGTAATCGGTATAATTAACTGAATCTTGCATTTGCTAGTTAAATTTAATAAAACAATTTTCTTAACTAAATCATACATTTGAAAGTTAAACATTTTAAAATAATAAAATCTTTCATATCAAACGCCAAAGAGCTATGAAAAAATAATTTATCATAATTTTTGGATTTTATTGATTATTTCAGTAAAATATTTACTAAAAATAAACATTATTACTTTCCAGTAATGAAAATATAGTACAGTATTTACTCAATAATCATTATTAAAGTATGGGCTATATAATACTCCATATAACAAGGACCATTTTCCCTAAAACACGGGAAAATGTTATGGCGCACCTTATAATAATGGATAGTATATAGATTAAAACGTTACCTACCTAATTCTTCTTGACTGCTCCAAGGAATTATTCAGTTCAGTTATGTTTTCTAATTTATCTGCTCTAAGTTTTGCTTTTTTAGTTTCAGTTTGCGCATTTAATTGAAAAAATGTGCTTATATAATATATAGAAATATGTTCAGAGACTATCGCTATTATGTCAGCATTATTGACCTCAACTGTCTACTGGCTGCCATCCAATCTTGAGCTACAGCTGACTGTTCCACAATGTCCACATACTGATAATCTTTTCCTTACTTAACTTCTTCTTCATCGGCGTAATTTTCTGCCAAAAGAAAAACACCAAGTGAATTTAACACAAAAATATTACACCTCTATGATGCTGATTGCCTGAATTGCAGCATCTCTAGAAAATTCAGATTCTTTAAATAGAGCTGAGTAAACCGTGCTGATGAACTGCACTTGGCACACTTGTAGCTGATTCCACGCCACTAATTCTCAGAGAATTAAGACGACAGTTCTAAAAGATCGGCGGGTGCATCTGCGAACCTTGGCACAACAATCAGCATTTCGTACGACATTGTGCATGACAGATTGGGATTTTGTAAAGTCAGAGCGCGCTGGGTGCCCAAGGATCTGTCAGGAAAGTAGAAGGTCCGGAGAATGATGCTATGCTTGAACCACTTGATGCGTTAAGCTGAAGATGTTCTTGATTTTCTAGAAGGTGTTGTGACTGACGATGAATCCCGTACCACTATATCAACACAGGTTAATGTAGTGTGGAGATATTCCGACTTTCGGTATCAAAGAAATTCAAGCTCATCTAATCGACGAAAAAGTTCATAGAGACATGAGTGGATTACTCTTGAGAGATTTACTTCAAACTAATCCCACTGTAAACGCAGCAACTTACGCTAAACTCTGACAGTCTCTAAGACAATTGCTCTAACAAAAACGCAGAATGTCAGACTTCTTCATATCGATGATCGCACGTTGCAGCTTCTATTTGTGCAAAAATTAAGAAATATGGCTGGGAGGTGATCAGTTCTTCACCATACAGTTCAGACCTAGAACCGCCTGACTTTCAGCTCTTCAGACAACTGAAGAAATTCTAGATCAACGCTATAATTCGCGAAATCGATCATTTTTAACGTTCGTTCTTACAACTGAGGCACCACAGACGGTGAACACTGTTGATGATTTTTTATGCTTTATTTACGGACGCTCTTTAACATCGCAGGTCATCAGCGTCCCATTCAAAGCAGAACGTGAAAGGGCCGACAATTTTTGCTCAGATGCCTCCTTTTTCAGGCTTGAGGTTCTTTATCGTGCCGTAAATCTATGACACGAGACCCACGGCTTTAATTCCTTTTCGAAGGAAGCCATACTTAGGATTTTTACGCCCGAAAAAATTCATCGGTCCTGTCCAGGATTGAACCCGCGATCTTGGGTTTAGGAGACAAGTATGGTTACCACTACACCACCAGGACCAACATATATATCAGAGACGAAATGATTTATTGGGAAAGGATTTTTTTAGGGAAGGAAACGTTCCAGGCCCAAGTTTTAGGGTACCACCCCGGCATTTGCCATTTATAAGGACTGAGAAAAACCTGAAAAAAACCTCAGTCAGGGAGGACGGTCCTGGCGGGACTCAAACCCCAGACCTCCTGCTCACAAGTCCGCGCCTAAACGACCTTGGCCACCCGTGGCGGTAAATCGATTGTGCGCGGGGGGCTGTACTCTCACCGAAAGGAGTTCTGTTAACGAGGGATTTTTAAATTGGTGTCAAGATTGAAGAATTGTCTAAAGAGACTTGATTCATTTGTTGCAAAACTGTCATTTTTGTGCCCAATTGTTGTTTTCCTGCTCATTAAATATTGAGTAAAAAATTATGTGCGTTACTTTTCAGTTCCCCTCGTGTTTTACAATTGACAAGTAAATGTTATTAAGCGTTCATCAGCTATGTATTACATTTAATAATTATTATTTTACCAATAAGCTCCACTTTATTCTATATGCATTTCTATTTCGAAATATGTTCAAGAAACAAGGAGTAATTTATCAGACACTTTTGTCTTCTAATATGGTAAATACTTAAATACCTCTCTCTTCTGGTATTTTCCCTTCCTTTCGATAAGAATTACTTCTCTTTGTACTTTATATTCAGCGAATTTTTCTTCTGAAAATGTTTACACAAAAATATGTTTTACTAGTTAAGAAGGTCGTCATACTAAGTTTCTAGTGTGCCCACTTTTAAATCCTAAAGACCCCTCTTCTAATTTGCTCTGCTATGGAAGGCACCATGCTTTTGTGCGATAAGGCAGATAGGGGCTGATGCATGTAAGTAGAGTGGTTGGATCAGCACGACCTGGCATGGCGAGGCGCGACGAGGGGAAGAGAGTGGATATCGATATTACCATGTATCGCATGTGGCAATCTTTGCACCACTTCCTTCTCCTCCAGTAAAATACAAAATCGATTCTCCTGTCGCTATCCACACAGGCGAGCAAACAAACTGCATGACGTTAGCAAATGCTGCTAGCCACAGGTGCAGCCGCACCGTACATGTTTTGCTACTAAACTATTTTTCTTTCAATATAGATATCTTCTTTAGCCTTCTTCTTGTTCTTATTTTGTATGTATGTAGTTCAGTGCTTCATATAGTGACTCGTGACACTGTCAGAAGATAAGCTAACATTTCTATTCCTCTCTACTAGAGTCCATGTCCTGTTATCATATCTGTGTTCCATCCCGCAATGCTAAATTTTCTTTAGACGTTTCAAAAGAATACATTAATGCATTTTGGCATTCTCACTGTTATTCTAACTGGTACGCAACAAGGTATTGTGTTTATAATCTATTTGCAATAAGAGTGTATTTTTCTTGAAATATTAAATATTTTAAATGCATTAGAGGCTTTTGTAATGCAGAAAGTTCAATCTATAAAAATTATTAATAAATAATAAAGAACGTTTACATAAAAACAATTAATAAAAAAGACCTGAAATATTTATGATATTTGCAATACAATTTTTCATTATGTTTGAAATATTGATTATAGCTTTTTGGGTGATCAACTGTGTATGTTGATAAAATTGGAACTCTCGGCCATCTGATCTGCAGCTCTATATCCATGGTAAGTGATATCGAAACGCACGGCCGAGGTATTTAAGACATGGACTCATGAGTAGAATTCTAAGGTTCTATTCTCCCTGACTTAGGTTTTTCTCAGTTTTCCTCAGTCCTCATAACTAGAAAATGCTAGGGAATGTACCCTAAACCTATGCCTAGGATGCTTCCTTTCTTAAAAGAAAATCTTTCCCAATTAATAATTTCATCTTGAATCATCAATGTTTCCCGTCTTTGGTGCCTCAGCAGTACAAACGGACGTTAAACTTTGGGGGAGTAAGTGATAATCTCGGATTAGAAGCCACAAGCAATAATCAAGTCCTATGTTTGAAATATGTTTCAACATAGGTTAGGTTAAGTTCTGTTTTTCTTTCCAGAATTGAGAAATAGAGAGAAAAAATTGCTCTATTTAGTTTATTTGTAATGCGACTTATGAAAAACGTTTCTTTTCCAGCTGTGTGTAGGCTATTATTTGAATGGAAAGAATCAGACTTGGAAAATGTTGATCACTGCTGGGATTCGAACCAACGGAAACCCTGGGTTTCTCTACTATAAGAGATTTTATTACTTAAGCGGAAACTCGTAATAGTCAAGTACCTATGACCCAGACTTGTGCTTTAACTACCAACTGTATAGGAGGGCATATTTATTAGGACATAAAGTTGGAAAGGAAGAATCATCACTTTCGAGATTCGAGCCTTTCACGATATACAAAATCAGATGAGAGAAATTCGTGTTTCGTGCTTGGAGTAGGACACGGTAGCTCGGCTGGTTAGAGTATCATATTTGTATTGATTTTAAATCTTTATTTAATTAATGAAAACATTAATCCTAACCTAACTATTAAAACTCTCGGTCATCAATGATGTTGAATACTCAAACTTCAACACGAAAGGCTTCGTGACTGGAATCCCAGCAGTGATCCAAAATTTGTCAAGTCTGTTTCTTCCTTTCTAGACTTACATATCTTCGTTATTAGTATTACAGTTGATTTTAATGTTAAATTACTGAAGCGCTGAAATGAACGAAATTTTTCTACTTTTTGAAGACAAACACTAGGTGTTTATAGAAAATATGTTCCTATGCATAAGCAATGAATTTATACATAGGGTGCCCAAAAAATGTACACACACTTCAAGCAAAGAAAAAACCGTGCTAGCATAAAAACTGAATTCACACAAACAGAAAATGATGGACACTAATCATCTGAGACTTTTACAGTTACAACAGTTGCTCAAAATGCTCACCATCGGCGTCGATACACTTCTGAGTACGTTGAACTACTGATTAAGCAACGTTTGCAAAAGTGTCCTCAGGGATTGCAGCACATGCCGTTTCAATTTATTCTCGAAGTGCTGCCAGTATAGCTGGTTTTCCACGGTATATAACAGCCTTAAGAGTTCCCCTTAAGTAAAGGCCCAACGGAGTTAGATCCGGAGAACGCGGTGGAAACTCAATTGGCCCTCTTCGTACTATCCAGTGCCTTGGTTCCAGTGCTCGGGGCTTGTTGCTGTGCGAGGTCTCCCAGATCTGCTCTTGTGAACATCGCATACGGTACCATGAGTCTCAAATGCGTGTCTTTGAACTTCAATAACATTCTGGGTTTTCAAATACCACTTCAAAATTGTTTTCCGCAGTACAAACGATAATATTGGCTCCATTTTGTTACAGCAACGTATAACATAACGTGAGTCGCATCTGTTTACAGAACATCATACGATAATCTTGGCTTTGTTTGTTCATTGTTGATTTACCTGCCACGTAGCAACGCTATCATAATGTATGTGAGTCAGGTCTATTTATAGATCATTACAATACACATTACTGTTGTTTTTCGGTCCAACTTTGATATATTAAATAGTTATCTACTGTGAAAGTGTATACATTTTTTAACACCCTTGGTATAAATCAATTTTGTGCAAGAATGATTTTGATTATTTGACTTTTTTGCACGCATCAATTGTTGAACAGTTATTGAAGAGCATTTTCATTAGTGATCATTGAAGTTAACAGTTCTTCAGCTGCTGTTTTTGAATCATCCTGCTGATACAGAAATCAACTTTTGTCATTTTTCTTTAAATGCATATGTCTTTTATGCTTTATAAAATATAACTGTTACTTTAATTCATGTTGACAAGTAGCTTATAATTGAAATAATGACGAACTCAACAGAAATTGACATTATTTTATCGGCAAAATTTTTGTAAAATTCATTCTAGACTTGCAATGTAATTTGGAACAAAATGTGAGAGAGATATTTTTGAAGAGGATAAAGTTACCTGCACTATGAAGTTGTACGTATCTGTAAAACGTAAATTAAAAATATGAATCTAACATTAAGTGCGTTGATTTCTATTACTATACTAGTGTTAAACGCACTGTATATATTAAACCTCAACCAATGTCAATGAAGCCGTGCAGGGGATTCTCGTAAAAGTGAGTAACGTCGCGCTTGAAAATGTTAGGTTTGAAAAGAGAAGATTATATCTTTATGAGCGTAGTGTGCTATATGCAGATACTTTGATATAGTTACAATGTAAGACCACATACGGAAGATATTACCTCAATATTATGACTTTATATTTATCACATTTATTGTAAGACATCACGTTGAAACAGAGATTCTTATTTGTAAAGTAAAATTTGGAGAAATATCTTAGTTCACACAAAGGTGCTGGATGTTTTTCTGCACTCTGACTATTCTATTTATAAGTAAAAGTGTTGTAATTTTTATCTAATGAAATATAAGTTATACCTTATAATAATAATTTTGCTATTACAGTTTACTGCAATATATATTGTCGTTTTGCGCTATACCACGTCTATGAGTTAAACAGTTGTCTGGAATTTACTGTATTTTTTAATATTATAGAGGCAAAATATTAACATAATAAATATTCTAGCAACATTAGATTGATTAGTAAAGTTATAAGAAGTAAATGAAAATGGAGTTTTTACGTTGTTCTGAAAAAGTTACTAATTTGTGCTGCGGATATATAGGGTGATCCGTTTGGGTATGGATAAAATGAAAATACTATGAAACTTTTACTACTTAACTTTATATTTTGAAACATGGAAAGATGGAAGATTTCTTAGAACGCTAAATGGCCCTCATTGCGCACTCTCACAATTCATCATGCAATTCAGCTCAAGTCCGTTGTAACATCAGAGAGGTATTTTTTTTTTTTTTTTTTTTTGAAAGCTTGAGAATTGTTTAATTAGATCATCAATGTTCCTGGATTTTTGTGAACAGACAGTGTCTTAACAAAACCTCACACGAAAAAAGCAGGGAGTTTGGGAGCCAAGAAATTGGTCCATCATGACCACACCATGTATAACTGAAAGCGGTATTTATAAAATGATGAATCCCCCATGCCCAGTGAGGGCGTGCACCCCCTTGCTGGAATAAAATGTACATATATTGTTGTCTTCCCCAAGCTATGGCAACAGAGACAACTGTAACATATCCAAATAAGATCCATAGCGTACTGTCTTTTCTGAAAAGAAGAATGGTCTATACGCTTTATTGTGGTTACTCCACATTCACATCGTATGTTAATTTTTGAACTTGGTCTTTCTAGCTCGTAGGGAACATGTGGATTTTTCCTTGCCAAATAATGCCGATATGAGTGTTTACTCTCCCCCTGACATGAAAAGTAGCTTCGTCTGTAAATAGCCATTTATTTATGAAGCCGTCGTCATCTTCAAACCGTTGGCACATCATGGATGCAAAATTGAAATGAACTTCATGATCCTCATCGCTTAAGGCTTGTAAACATTGTAAGTGGTACAAGATTCAGGTACTTTCGAACAGTAGAGATGAACAATCTTAAAATTTTCGAGAGATGCTTGCCACGACTTCAGAGATAATTTTTTCTCGTACTGGGTTTTGCCTGCAGCCTTCTGCATGATTTTTAATACAGAACAGGTTTAGGTACACTAGAATACTCACATCTCACGTCAAAATTCTCTTTGAAATTGTTTAACACTCTCAAATTTAGCATACCAAGGAGTACATTGCACTCGCTGTTATACTTGTAGTAGCCAATCAACTGCGATTTTCATTTGTCATTACGCATTGTTGATTTCCATGCAAGGAAACTCCCAAACTTTAAGAAAAATATTACCAGCAAGAAATTTCTCCTAATCTGATTTTAGCTTTTGTAATAACATTTAATATTATCCACACCCAAACGGATCACCCTGTATATTATTGTGCCATGTGGCTTGTTACTGTTAATTTAATAATTAATTAATAAACAGTCCACCGCCGCGAATGGCGCATGAGATGTATAACATCTAAACATTTATTATATTTATTATCCATTAACAGTTAAAACTCATTACTTATATTTTCAGAAAGATAGTTCAGTTATTACTGTTGGATTATGTTATCTCTTAAGTCTATCGGTGGTTTATCATAAGAGTCGAGGAAAATTTCTTGTTAAAAGCGTCGATCTAGCAACTTAACCATGGCTATTGGACAGGAGATCCAAAGATGGCTCACAAACATTTGTTTAATATTATTTTTAGTACTTAGAATAAAATCGTAAACTTACTGCGCAGTTTTACGTGCTCCAAGTATCTTGAAATATCTGGCGGATCAATTCAACAGCTTTCACCAACCATTTCCCTACATCAGTGCAGATACGAAAATACTTGATAATATTTTTAGAACTAAACAGACAGCTTGGTAAATTTTTCTTAAGTTTGAATATAAAAATTCATTGTCTAACTTCTGCTTGATCTAATATATTTGTTTTTACCTCTACCTCACCTAGACCTTCACACCGCGCCACTTTTGCCCATCCCTGACGAGAACCGCAGATTACAGTAATGTTAAATAAGGCACATTAGTAAATATGTACATTTTAAATTAAAAACGTATTAAATTGTGCACTAAATCCGGTTATAATTAACGAAAATTAAAAAATGTGGAAATACGTTCTTTCACTTACGTCTTTTCTAATTATTTGCGCTGTGTTCTACCGACCTGAGTGTTTGAGGAATTTATGTTTACTTATGCTTATTTCTATAGGATTGCCTATATACCATGGCATTATTTACATCGTGTATAAGTATTTGAGTTTGTTGTTTCAATTGTCATAGATTTTCAGTTTTGGAACTAAAACCGTATAAGAAATATCGATGTTACAGATTCTTGTGGTAATAAAAATTTGAATTCCGCAGTTTCGCATCGTTTGAGAACAGCTTTTTCAAGTAGTCCACTTGTGGAAGAAAGCTATTGTTTTACTTTGAAACTACATTTTATAGAAACTAAGGAATTTGTTGAAGAAACAGGTAATATAGAAATCCAAAATTGCTCTTCTAATAGAATTGCTGCTGGTGGCTACTTCCACACTGGTGAGGAATTTTACAATCCTAGAATAGGACTGCACAAAAATTTATGAAGTACAGTTACAGATTAAATTAATAAATGTTAATGTTCACCGAGAGTCTGCAAATAATTATGACATCAGTGTTCCAAGTCCACGGTTTTTAACCATCTTGAGAAATACAGGACAAGTCTGACTGAGGGAAACAGAATTGGCCCTTGTAGTTTTGTGTATTTTTTGCCATAAAAGAAGTATTATTATCACTTAGTAAATTCATCTTCATATGCCCATTTTAACTCACCTTATATAATTTCTTCTTCCATTGTTCTTTATCCTACCAATTGCACTGCTGAAAGACCCTTTTCATCATCTTATTAATGCTTTCCATCTATATTTCTTTGACTTTCTCTTCCCCGAGGTGAAAGTCTTCTTTGTAAGCTCATTTTCATCCATCTTCTTGACATGTCCAAACCATTTTTAATTGTCTAGATTTTACAAACTGTAAAATTGAATTTTTATGCTCTCCCTTGGTCTTATCGCTTAATTGATATCTTCCCCTAATTTAGAGCATCAAGCTGATCGTAGGAGGCTGCTGAATGTAATTTTTTCTTTCAACATCATAATTCAGTTGGCTTCCAACTACTGGTAATGTAGATCGATTTTTTGCCATTGTCACAGTAATTTTAAACTCATTCCCCCTCAAAATTTTACGTACTAATAAACATGAAAAACGAAGCTATTGTGAGAAACAATATGTTTGAAATATTTAGATATTAGTGTTATTGTTTTATTTATTCCCTCTTCTGTAGTTATTATTGTATAAATTATTTCCCGTAACTCCCGCACGATGATTATATCCTGTTATTCCTAGAAAAAAGAGAGAAGAAATTATTGCTCCTTTCTACTTGCTCCAATAAAATCCCCATTGGGCTGTATTTGATACAAATTTTTTGCTATAATCTTACAGCTGTCCCAGAGAAAGATACTTACGCATTGATACAAATAGTGACAGGTCATGAAAACATTTTTAAGCTGAAATATTTCACACAGCAAATTGAATTGCCAATACATATTAACTTGGATATCAAAAAGCCCTAAAAAATTATTTTTGTGTTGAAATAAGTATACCAGATATATAAATAGGATTAACGGAGATGTGATTATGTTAGGTCCATTAGTTCTTTACTTTTAATAAGGTAAATTTTCCGAAAATCAACGACTTTGAAGGACATAACTCCAAAAGGACTAATACTTATTAACAAAATATCTTCCAACAAATGTTTAATTGCACAGTTTGTCAATATTGCATAACCAGAATGTCTAGTAGTAAACAATATTACTAAACAATATGCGCTTTTCTTAATGTTAAGATAGCCCAACCGTAGTAATGTGTAGGGGCTTAAACTTGGTTAACTGTTATGCTAAGAGAACATGCCGGTAGAGCGATAATGTAATAATGTAGAAAACTGGGGACTTTGTGCGACCTATAGGTACATACTTTTGCAGAAAGCTTAAGGCGAGCTTATCTCTGCTGGACGTCATTTCTACCAATTTGAAACTCAGCTGCTTATCATATTTCATTCTTGAAATATTGCTTTATATTTTTATTGTTTTCTCCTCTTTTCTAATTGTGTATCACACTTAAGTTTACACGGTCGACGTCCCATATATAAAATATATTTGTAATATATATATATATATATGTATATATATTATAGTTTATAATAATAAGATATACCTGCTACTATTACACTACTACTTCGTTCCCTGAGGCACTGCCTTCTCTTCCATTTGAATCTCGTTCCGCATCCAAAAATATCATTCAATCTGGTTGTCTATCGAAATACGTGTATCAACATACTTTTGTTCGATAATCTTTATGTTGTAATAATTCGACTAGAATTTTCCGATAACATCTTACAGCGAATTATGAATGTGGAATAGAAGACACAGTAGCAGTCGTATTGAATGCAAAATCATATAAAACATAAACAGATTTCACTTCAGATGCGAAGAACTGCCTGAGGGAAGTTATGAACTGTAAGCTGGTTTATAAAGAGCTGAAAATAAAACGCAAGTAACATGTGCTGATTTAAATAGTTAAACAAAATTATTTTAAAGAAAGAATGACCATTTATTATTTCAATATCGAGATATGTTTTTGCATATTAATTTTTAAAAAAAGTGCTCATTTACATGACACCGGCATTTAAATATATTTAGATTCTCCTTGCGCAGATGATTGTGTTTAATTACTAAATAAATATCATAAAAATTTAAATCTAACTTTATATTATATTTTTACATAGTAATTTTTTCGTTAGAGAAACAAACTATACAAACCTAGAATTGTGTGTTTCACTGTGTAAGTTATGTATCCATGTTGTTCCTTGTATCACTATGAACTACACATTGTGTATCAAGGTTGTATTGGTAGATAGACCTGTCGATTCAATTTGTCAGTGATACTGTGTCAGTCCTGGTGGTGTAGTGGTAATCATACTTGGCTCCTAAGCCCAAGATCGCGGGTTTAATACCGGCCAGGATCGGTAGATTTTTGGGCGTAAAAATCCTAAGTATGGCTTCCTTCGGAAGGAAAGTAAAGCGTTGGTCCCTGTGTCGTACATTTGCGGCATGAAAAAGAGTCTCAATCCTGGAAAAATAGGCCTCTGAGCAAAATTATCGGCCGTTTCATGCTCTGAATTGAATGGGGCGTTAATGACCTCAGATGTTAAAGAGCGTCCGTAAATAAACAAAATCAAATTAGTGATATTGCAAGGAATTATACGGTTGCTTTGGGTTTAAGGGTGGAAATCGCATTTGAAAAATATGCTGATATTGTTGCATTCAGGAAGGTATGTTTGTTAGCTTGTCAAATTGCTAAAGAACGTTACTATCTATTGGAGGAGTCAACCATCATTGCCCTCAAAAAAATTGGCAGCAATAAGACTTACTGTGATCAGAGCAGTCTTGCAAAACTACAAAAAACGATTATATATTTCATTAGAGCAACCAGTAAAAGTAATAGACTTAAAATTACATGCAGAAGTAGTAGAAGTGAAGAAGAAGACCGTATGTTGTAACATTAAAAAAGAAGATTTCAGAAATTGATCTGAAGGGACATGTAGTAGTAAGAAAATCATTGATAAAGCCCATTATTGTAAAAAACAAAATTCAATGGGCTAGGCAACGTTGACATTGGACACTACTGATTGATCTAAAGTACTATGAATGCAAACATGTGCGCTGTGGTTCTAGGAGAACAATATATGTCCACTGACATCTCACCACTATATTCAGCTAACTGTCAAACATGGTGTCAGAGTCTATTATGAGAAAAGTTTGTGACATTGTGAAAAATGAAAGATAGATGACTCAGAAAGGGCATTATAAAACTCCTCATTACCATGCAGTATACTCGTATCTAGCAGGAAGGGGTTTCATGCTGCAGGTAAATTCTAAATATAGCTCTGCATACTGCACGAGGTGCAGTGCATATAAAGAAAAACAGAAGAGTCTGTCCATAAGTTTGGACTGCAGTGCTATAAAATTGTAATCGGTCAAGGTAGGTAGAGGTATTAAAGTATTCAATTTAAAGTGTTTAGATCTTTAGATAATTTCTGGCCAATTATCCAACAAATGGAATGGCATAGGATCAAAATACCTCTAAGGGCCTACAAAGTTCATGGTTAAGAGTTTGCTAGACAATTACTAAAGCCAAGGTAGATATTTTGATGAAAAGTAATTTTAATGTTGTATATAAAATGTGTATGTTTTGCCATTGTATTTCTGACTTAGTAAAAGATGTTTCTGTACTTAATTTTTTTATGTCTGTGTTCCTTATAGAAATATCAGAGAATTATATGATGTAATGAAATTAAAGTGGTGGTATGTATCTGTGTTTCTTTTTCACATCACTTTATCATTTGGTTAACATATGCGGCGGTTATTTTATTTTATTATTTGCGTAAGTGTTGCAGCTTTATCAAAAGTGGTAGGAGAAGTTGGAACGAGGAGAGTGTTTTATTTTGGAGTTGATATGGATATTTGATTAAGACAGGAAATAGTTAATTATGGAAAAGGAGACTGTTAATCGGATGTTATTTTATGATGCCCTGTAGCTCTTTTTCTTCTTCTCCTTTGTAAATCTCAGGTTGATGTTTGCCCCACTTTTCTTTCGGTTGTTGTAACTAACAACTAGTGGCTTTGGAAGTGAAGCACGAACACTTCTCGGATAGGAAACTGAAAAGATTTCGTCAAGATCACTTTAAATGAGTTGAAAGCTGTCAAGTTCACTAATAGTTTCTATTATATAGTTGTACGCTATGAGAAAACAATTCGCTATTAGAATCTTTGAGGAACCTAGACTATTCGAAAGACTATATTTCCTAGAAAGTCATTTACACGTTTTCTATGTCCAAAATTTGTTCACACGTGACTTAACTATAACTTAATTGTATTATTCTCACCATAACTCTCGCGTTGATTAACACTTACGAAGATTTGTTACTCTCACATATTATGTTTACGTATTTATTTACTATGACACCCCACTACTCTTGTTTCTTAAGGCTGTACTTTGCTACTGTTCATTAATTATTTATTACTCTTCACTACTATCGCTTTCTATTCACAATTTCTTGTATTTTCCTTATTATTATTATTATTATTATTATTATTATTATTATTATTATTATTTCACTGTTTATTGTTTCACGACTAACTTCTACCTATTTCATACTGCTGTAAACATTATCTCCTAGAAATGTCCCTCACACTGTGCTGAACTATGCCGTTTGCACGAATGATCTACCCGCTGCGACTGCCTGCTTTTTGCCTTGATCAAACATTTTTATTCGTAAAGCGTCTGTCGGCCATTACAACGCTTGTTGAACCTTACTTCTCTCCATCTTAATATTTTAATTATTCCTTTGGATATTCCTTCACGCCTCTAACTTATGGACTTTGCTAATTTCGCGCGGGTACCCTAGCTTGGGAGCGGGGTTGACGCTATCAAGACGTTGATCTAAAAATAATACTCTCCCTTGGTCCTTGAGGGTGTAAAAATATCGTAATTCTGCTTTTGTATATACCTTAAAAGATGTTGCGTATTATTTTTCTAGGGTACAAACATTTTCTGATGCAAACATCGAGGGTGCATCACCGCTTTTATTAATTATATCAAAGATCTAACGGTACTGTTTTCTTTTTTAAGAGTCACCGTGGTGTAGTGTGAGGGGATTTAGAAAGTTGGGTCTAATTTTATAACTGCGGACTATAAAGCATCACTTCCATTCCTTTCTGTTAACAATAAGTTAAGATATACCATTCTTACGGTAATGCAATTTTTGAGTGCAATATCTTATTGTTATAATAATATTTTAATATCACTATCATCAATGTGATTCCCTGACTATTTAATTTATGTGGGGGTAGAAATATACTGTTCCACATGAAAATCACCTAAGTTTAAAATGCTTACAGTTTCTGGTCACCTCTTCATAAAACAATTATGGTTATACATGCATTTTTATATTCTACTTAAAAGAAGAATATCATAAATGAAACACAAATACTAAATTTACAGTTTTCTTCTTTGAGCTTGAAAACTGGTTTATATTATGAGTGGCTAATTTGTGTACCTGTAGGGCAAACTTCTTGCGCATGCCTTTTTTTTTTCCTCTTTTTTCTTTTTCTTTTTAACATGTACGGTGCTGGGGAATAGGGCAAACGTTACATAACCCGAAAATCCGAAGAGTTAGTACACATAACATAGAATGTAATGTTATTACTTGTGATAGAAATAGAAATTCGTCTTAGAAAAACACAGGAATATAAATCAATGGTGAATAATGAACACTTTTCATGGACAATCTCCTAAACTGTACTGAAGCTAGCTAGTACACAAGAGACCTGAAGTGTACAACAACTCTAGGTATTCATGCACAACTTGAAGCTGACGTTCGAAAAGAAGCGATTATGGGTTGCCATCCAAGTGTCAAAGGAAATCTGGAAGCTCTTACAGAGTATGAGAGAGGGTGTTCATCTCATTTCACTTTGTCCGCCTTTAATTAAGAGAGCCTGCAGGATGTCTACCCCTGCGTGTAATTCTATAACAACACACCTCTGTGTTTCATGGCTATCTTCTTCTTTTTGAGTCACCCAGATGCTGCCAACTCCCTTTGATAAACAGAAGCGGCTTTCGGACTTTGCAAGAGTTGAACGATATTCGCGCCGTCTTCCTCCCCCAAAGCCTTCTATTGTATATAAAAAGGCAGTCAAAAGGAGACTTGGGGACCTCATCAACAAACCTTTCTTGCCTCTCCAAGCAATATTTATTGCTGTAAGATGAATCCGGTGTCCCTATATTACTACATGTAGAAGAACTTCATCCTCTTTCCCCCCTCCGACCCCTCCCAACCCTTAGCACGGAAACTGAAACTTTAATCATTTCCGTCGTCACGGCGAGGGAGGTGCGAGGGAAGGTATGATTATTTCCTCTGGTGATGAAATGCCGGCCGTCTGTCTCAAGAAGTTTCAAGCGCTGGTGAAGCAGTTCAGAAATTACAGTCCTTTGGTTTTACAATTGGTTGTAGGAATTGCGGTATTGGATTCTTAAATGACTTGCTCTTTGATGATCGTGGATTGAGAACTACGAGTAAGTAAATATTGATCGAACTGTTTAATTACGGTAGCCAATTTCCTTAAGGTTCGCCTTGCACTAAAGCATTGATTTATCTCTTTGTTCCACCAGTTACAAGCATGTATTTGTAAGTAATTTACAACTTATAAAAGTTAAATAATTAATTAAAATATTCATAATAAATGCAAAATCTGATAAATCAAGATGTGTTAAGATATTAATACAAAGCAGTAACTTATGTTAACGATACGTTTTAAATAAAAGGAATTGATTAAATTAATTGATGAAAAAGCACCAATGAATTCTGTTGTTTAAAACTGTTCCTTTAAAATTTAAAGGAAATGAAAATAGTGTTAGGCAAGCTATGATTTATTGAAATGACAATTATATTGAGCAATTTTCAACAAAACAGTTTTTACAACATTTTTTATAGTTAATCAATTTTGGTCCAAAAAATATATAGACTTAAGCTCATTGCAAATACGTCTCAGGTTAATTTAATACGGCAGCATTTAATAAAAAATAACGTACTGCCTATACTAGAAATCAACATTATTTTGTAATACATTTCCATATTGAATAACTATTATATGACTCTCAGCTTGAGTGGAATAATCAGGGGAATCATAAACCTCATAAAAAATCTTTGGATGGCAGGAAAGGGCACATAAGTCAATTTTTTTAATGTTTTTATATTAGATTGATGCACAGAATTTTATTTTGTTTTGAAAACATGAAATTTTATTGTAGAACATAATTTAATAAATAAATTTGTGTGTACTATTATCCAGATAAGAGTAAAATTTAAAAAAAAAAAGAATACATTTTTTTTTTTTTTACTAGTGTGTCTTTTTCCGCCGGTCAAACATATTTTCTATTATTCACTTCCTGAGGTAAATGAGGTATATTCTCCCCGTCAAACTGTTAACTAATCCTGATACTAACTTGAGCACCAAACTACATGTGCAAAATGCGTGTTTTTCCTATATTTTCCATATTCTAAGTACGACGAGTTTATTTAATTTAAGGACCAAAATAGTGCGGTTGCGTTCTGGGAGAAGCCCACCCAACGACAAGGCCCTATAATAAACTTACAGATAAAACTTGTAGTTAGAGGGAGGATTGTCAGCTAGTGTTTTATGTTCATGTATTATACCGTGCTTTGATTGTGTTTAAAGTGTGTGTTAATTGTTATTCGTAGTTAGGCCACACACACACACACACTCACCTACGCACACACACAGATATATATGGTAAGGCGATTCGCCAAAAAAGATCCTGACATCGTGTTCCAGGTAAACAAAATGTCTGCCAACTTGGTAAAAAGTTAAGAGACAAAATCTCTCAAACGTGTTTCTAACCACCGTGTTCTTTCAGAAGAAAAGTTAAATGAAACATAGAAATTTGCCACGCAGATCTCGGCAATGTATTGCCGCTGAGGGGCATCATTATGTGTATCTCTTATAAAACAGGTTAGTTCTTAAGCGTATCAGTTTTAAGTCAGTATCATCTCATGTTTTCAGTAAAAATATACGTTTTTTTAAAAATTTATGTATTGCAGCTACACTGCACCTGTAAGTAACCGCACTCTAGCGGCCCGTAATTCAAGTAACTTCACTGTATGATCATGTGTTCCCATGTTTTGATACTACAGAACGATATATCCTGCATTCTCTTA
Source organism: Metallyticus violacea (assembly GCA_030762175.1). Taxonomy (NCBI): domain Eukaryota; kingdom Metazoa; phylum Arthropoda; class Insecta; order Mantodea; family Metallyticidae; genus Metallyticus; species Metallyticus violacea. Next base: position 83,426,761 of record CM060832.1, on the reverse strand, counting down.
ATCTATTACGTAAAATTCTACACTTTGCTACTCTAATTTACTTGACTTTCCATTTTTAAAATCTATTCGTACGTCATAACTTAAGTACCAGGGCTGAAAGGAATAATTTAATTATAACACACTGTCATTATTCTACATCGTTCACTATCACAGCAAATGAAATCTACTACCGAGTGAAATTAGAGGTTGTAGGACAATATCAAAATTGCATGAACTACTGTTTAACAGGTGTATTTCCATTTCATAATTTTATGTAACAAAAGTGTCGATTTGCCTATCGAATGGTTTTTATGTTATTATATATTTAGAGTTGTCATTTTTAATTATAAACTTTATTTGGTTCTAAATACTGCTCTAATTTTAAGTACTGATCTATATTTTTTGCAAATAATATAATTTTGCTATTTTATATTGATTTAAACATATTTTATTTAGTATACTATGGTTAAACTAAATAATTTTCATAATCTAATTTAATGTTGTCCTTCAAATAGCATTTGTATCTGATATTTTCATATGATGTTTATTTATTGATACGTTTGATTGCATTGTTGTACAAATTTCGACATCGTATTTGCTGTAACCTGAAACTGTATTTTTATTTTATCAATGTACCTATGTATTTGTTTAAATTGTTAGAGTGGAAGAGATCTAATGGACTTAACTCTGCCAGTATAAATAGGAATTCTATTCTACACCGTCTCTCTTTTAACAAGGGGAGGTTTTAGACTCAAATAACAAATTGTATAGACTTTTATTCATAATGGCAATGAAGACCATAAAAACCTTCGCTGTGTAATGCTTCTTTTTAATGATATACCCCAATTCACTTCTTCACAAAACGTACATGAGGATTCTCTGGAACAGTGTTGAGTAGAACAATGGCACAACACAAGAGCAACGTCTACACATATTTCAAAGTTGAAAAATCAAATTCCACTTGGATTAGACATTTGAAGCCAGGGACTTGTACAGTATTCAAGTAAATGGCTGACTGCTAGGAATACTGAAATACAGGATCAGAAGAACTCTGATTACGAACAACGTAGTGTATGTTCATTATAAACATTAGATTTTTCGGTAGTATCCACCATATTCTTACATAATGTTACACCTTTTCCTTACAATTTGTATGGACTAAAAATATAGATATCCAGAGGGTGAATTTTACTTTTATAGACGGTATTCATTTACATTTTTAGGTGCTATTAGTCAAAGTGTTATGCAGATAAATGTTGTTATGGCGCTCTTTGAGTTACCTACTCTGGTAGGTAACTCTCTGCACAAATTTTAACAGAAGTCTTTTCCTAGCCAAAGTAATTGAAAGAAAAGTGGTTCGTTACTTATATATATATATATATATATATATATATATATATAATGAATATATAATGATCATATATATATGATCATTTTTTCACAAAATCGAGGAGAGAAACGTACAATATTTTTATTCTATAGTTTTTATGCAATTTTACTTCAGTTTCAGGTTTTCATAAACGTGCATTTTTCTGTATTTGAATCACAACAGTTTAAGCAACCTCTAACGTTATTTCTTAAACATTATTTTGACCTCATTGCTTGATGACCAATCAAATGTGCAACACAAACGCATTATATCGTTATCATTGTAGAATCGCGTATTAAGCAGGATTAGTTTAGTATTAAAATTGTTTCAGTTTCAGGGCTAAAAAGGAGTAATGTTCAAAGTAGTTTTCACAACCCGAAGTAATCATATTGTTGCGGTAAGTTCTTAAAAACTAAGTATAATGTGGATGGAGCTTTGAGCTCAGTTAGTGAACTAGCTTAAAGAAAACTGACTGCAAAATTAAAGCAAAGATATAAATCTGTTAATTATTTCACTCTGTTTGATTAATCTAGTCATATTAATCTTATGAAAACGAAAGATTATGTAACATTATTTTGTGTACTTGTTATCTAAATTGAAATTGAGACATGTAACAGTGAAACTTTCGTATATGCATGCCATACAAATTAAAGTGTTAAACTTTCCTAGAATAAACAGTAGATTGAATAAAAACAGAATTAGAAGATGATGTGACTCCGTTAAAAGCTAGTGTGTCATCCATCCATCCTCTCAAAAAGTGCATCTACTTTTTTAACTGAAATTGAAGGATGAAGGACGAAATCGTTTCTTAGCGTGCTTACCTCACGGTTGTACCAACAGTAAGAAATACACTAGAAACGGGAATTTAAGGGATAACCTGAATATGCGGTAATTTCGTAAACCATGTAAAAAGTTACCTGAAATAAAAGATTACATGCAGACGTTATTACTAGATATAAGTAATGCGTTTACAAAGTAGTAAATAAAATACAGGAATAGGTAGTTAGTAGGAATACAGCAAACTACCCGCTCTAAACCTGTGTTATTAGCATACGAAAATTACACATTGCCATGTTAAAATATAGTGACGTAGGAAAACAAACGACAGATCATTCATGCTAACATACAACACTCGAAAAAAAATGGATTTGGGTAGTAATCATACACTAATCTAAACCTAGCTTGGGAAAAATCCTAGAAACCGGAGGACTCGTTGGTTTACTGCGGCTCGCTATAGCCAGTGGTCTGTACCTGCTTCCCATTCGAAAACAATACATGCGAACACATTAATACATCGTAAAGTTATATAGCGCTTGGGTTGACAACTCTGTAAAGCATACGTAGAATCCCTCAAGCAGATGCACAACTGTTGAGGAAAATCTGAAGCTGAGGCACAGATACGTCCTCCTGGTGAAAAATGTGATGTTAAATTATGTAGTCGTTGTCAACAATGAAAAATAAATGAATATAGTTCGTAGAGTCGTCCTGGTGGGGAAAAAATAAAGACAAGCGCGCGAACGTAATAAAGTGCAAATTTGCCACATTCATAACATTAAAGTTTACGACTGGGTACTTGCCACCACGAACTCCGAACTATAACAATAATAATATCCGCACTCATTCTTCTGTAAGTAACTTCCTGCAGTAATGTGTATACCTTTTTGTTGTAAGTTTATAAATGTTGATTGAGTAGCTTGCATATACGGAAGTTCGTAAAATATAAATTTCCTTAGCTGTCAGATTGATACCTAAAGTAGTATTGAATGCTAAACGAAAGCAGAAGCTATTAAACACAGCATAAAACAAATAAGACCGAAATTTTCAGAACAAAGAAAGAAGAGTTTACTGCAACTCACGTAGTGTAGAGAAAAAGAAAACTCTATAAAACTCTGCTCCAGTTATTTTTGTAACGATATTGCTTTATCATGCCTCATGGAAATAGCGTTTATGGTTTAAAACAGTGTAAGGGTTGAAGTTTATATCCGTCTTACTGGCTTCAATAATTCCTTAACCTTTACCTAGAGTGTTAATGACACACAGAGCATTCATTCCAAAACTTGCCAGTCTGAACAACTAATTATTTAAGAGAAATTAAATTTCAAATGACATCCCTATTTTATGATACATTACTAGGGACACATTGTTTTGGCACCTTTGATATCCGTGCCCCGGCTCTGAGTTGGCTGTAGTTATCAATGAGTCCATTAGATGATGCTTTATACTGCAGATAAATTATGTTTAGCAATCAAATGTAAATGTGGAAGTTAGGGAATCGTTCATTTAAACTTTAACCGCAATGAAAATGCAATTTTTCTTTCCATAAAATGTAATATATATAATATATATTAATTTTCTGTATTTCATACCGCCACGAGTGGTATGAAATACAGGTCGTTAAGGTGCGAACTCTTGAGCGGGAGGTCTGGGGTTCGAAGCCCGCCAGGACCGTCCTCCCTGACAGGTTTTTTCCAGGTTTTCCTCATGTCCACCGTCTACGGTGCCTCAATAGTAAAAATGGGCGTTAAACACTATTAAAAAAAATCTGTATTTCATGTTGAAGAACACCACATTAATTAAGTTGGGTAAATTTTGTTTTTTAAATTTTATATCCAATTTTTATTGTTTGTTTATGGTTTATGAATGACTGTCAAGCATTTTTAACCACTACTATTATTTTTTTTCTCTTAAAGTCCTTTTTTATGTATAGCCGAGAAAATGTATCAATGTATTTGTTAGGTTTAATGTTTCTGATATAAAAAGTATAGGTTAAGGAACTGCCGAGCGTAGCTTAGTTTTATAATTACCGTTGTGGTAGAATTTAAGGATGCCGACAAGTTGGGAACTAAATTTGTGACGGTTTTTAATGACGCAACGCCGTATATTTCGGTGTCAAATTTGTAACGGTATCCAGGTATGTCGTCGTAGACGTCGTTCCTAACTACCACCACAATATGCACCCTTTACGGTGAAGCGGAAAAAATTCGGTTTCAGGCCCTAAACGCTCATTGGTAGCAGTTATTTAATTATATTAATTTAATAAGTTCGTTTTCATGCTTTATACGATAAAGGCTATAATGCTCAATATAAAGGCACAGGCATTTATTGATAATAGGTGTTTAGCTATATTAATATAAGAAATTCATTTACGCATGATATTACGTAAGATAAGGGTTATAATATTTTATTTAAAACATTCATGGATGATATGTTTTAATCATATAAATTTAATACGTTCATTTGCACATATTGTTTTTCCGCTCTCTACAGCAGCTGTCTCCACAATCTGTATGAACAGCCTAACATAACCTGAAACAGTAGTAGTAGTGGTAGTGGTAATGGTAGTGGTAGTGGTAGTGGTAGTGGTAGTGGTAGTGGTAGTGGTAGTGGTAGTGGTAAAAAATATAATAATGAGAATGTATCACGAGATTTATTTTAATATATGTATTAACTATTACTGTATTAACTAAGCTCTGCAGGAGCTTAGAACTAGTAGGATAATTTGGTCAGGACCATTCAGAGGAATTTGATTAAACATCAGAATTTGCATTATTACCGCAACCTATGCATGAAAATGATCGCAGATTGCCAAGAGCGAGGAGAGTCAACATAAAACTGCCACCAACCCGGTGAGAAACTGTAACAATAGTAAATATTTTAGAATGTTTATTAGGATTTCGATGCACATACTTCCCTCATAGCTTTTTAATTTATTTAAAAATAACAATAAATGTTTTTAGTTTGTATTCAATTATGTCATCCAGTTATTTTTGCAGATCATCCATAGGAAAGTACAAGCTGCTAACCTAGCCCCTCAGAAATTTATCTCGTGAAATACGCTAAGCTGTCCCTACTGTATATTTATATTATGATTAAATTTTAAAATGATTTAATAATTATAGCGTCTTTTGTTTTTATCATTGTTTGACACTCTGGATTGTTATTCTTGTTGAAATATGAAAAGAACACAAAATAAATCAGTTAGTTGTGGTATAAAACACATTTATTTTGTGAAATATAACAACTGTGGATATAAAGCTCAACAGATACTTTGTCTTTCAAATAAAACTTTAGGGGATGAGTAACAGTGCACAAAGGTGCAATTGCTGAGTTATTGTTTCTACCTAAGGCCCGTCTTTATAACTCTTTTGCCTAAAAAAAAATAAATTAGTTGCATTACACAAGGAAGAAATTTTCTATTTTCAATGCACAGTAAGAAAGTAATGGTTTATTACACGTAACACAAATAAGTAAAAAAAAAATGTTACTTTCATATTCGTATTTTAGCTCTTATTATTATCTAGTTAAATGTGAAGCATTGATGCATGGCACTATTTCAATAATCTGAAGTAACTTCACTTTTTATCCGTATAGTAGTCTGGGATTTGAATGGATACACATTTCTTAATGTTTCTGATTAAAAAATAAATCACAAACTAACGGTTCTTAGATGGCCATGAAATCCTGACACTGCAGCTTGAAATGTTTATTTAAGTTAAATATTGTTCTGTCGTATAAAAACATTGTATCATGCACATTATTTAAATTATTTTTATAAACTTATGTTTTTAAGAATGTGTTTATAACTTTGCACTCGCCCACTTGCTAATAGGAAGGTGTATCATTAATAACTGTTATATAAAAAATACATGTTATTTCTTAATTTATGCATATACATGTGCCTATATGTAAAAATATAATAAAATAATGCAATTAAAATATAGAGAATAATATTATCATAATAGAACTGGATATAGTAGCTGTTTTTACTGAATGCGGATTTGTTGATTTGGTTTATTTACGGACGGTCTTTAACGTCATCAGCGGCCCTTTCAAATCAAGACGTGAAACGATTCAGAGGTTCCCTTTTTCAGGCTTTTACTCCCGAAAAAATTCATTGACCTTGGCAGGGATTGAATCCGCGATCTTGGACCTACAAAGCAAGTATGGTTACCTCTAGACCACCATGATTGACAGTATATAATTATATTTTCAATGAAATTAGGTCATATACAATTTTGACTACAATTTATTTTAATAAATTCTGAAAAAAGTTAAAGGATCTACTGGCAGAGTATTCTATATCAGTCATGAACTTAAATAATAAATATAATTTGTATTTTACGAACGCAAGATGAACAGTTAACTTTTTACATATGGAATCCCACATCATCTTCCAAGGGGTTATATAACATATCTTCATGGGATCACTTACTGCAGTTATATCCGTTAGCAGTTTCTTTTCTCTTCCAAATCTTTCTAACTGGCCAGTTTCACTCGAGAAGTCTCCTCGCATTCCGAGATAGATGAATCTCCTTCATGCAGATTTATGATGTTCTCTTTCTAGTTTCTTTGTTATCTTCTTTTTCTGAAGTTCCAAAAGAACGCATAGCTCATTTTATCATTGTTATTACTTTAATAAAATTATCACTCAGAAAAACATTGCGTTGGTAATATAAACCATATTTCAGATTTTTTTCTGTACAGCTGTATATGCAATACATACAGGGAATGATGCTAGTAGTGCTCTGATTGACTTAGGGTAGCAAACTCTTGTTTGAATGAACGCTGAGCGGGTAAAACTGTTACTTTCAGAGATCATTGTAACTGAGATAAAATTTAATTTCAATGATTAGAATGGTATCTCTAAAAAAAATCAGTGATTAACTTATTTTTTTAAAAAAAAGTATACAAAGTGCCATCAATTATTTGCATTACAACAATACAGTCTATTCGGAATCTTCTGACTAGTTCGCTTACATTCTTTCTTATAGGATATACACTGTTTTTAAAAAATGAATTACTAAAACACAATTATTTCAATAAATGCTCAATAGTTTTTTGTAATATTCTATGCAAATCAAAACAACAGTAACGATAATATGGAACCTTAGAAATTTAAAATAAAGGTGCTGAAATTTAAAAATTTGTTTGAACTTTGGTAGTTTTAACTAGAAAGATAGACTAGAGAAAAGTATAATTCTGTTTACTGAATTATTCTGTGAGTTATTGATCTTATTTTATAGCTGGACAGTGTAATAGAAAACGTTGATGTTTTATAGAAATTGGTTGTTAAGATTTTCTGGAAACTCTCAGAATATTTCTGTCTGGTCTTTAAAAGTATGGGTATATGGAAAATAATATTAGGTAGTAGTGTGCCGTGTAAAGTACGTTCTTTTTAGCTAAACGTAAAAAAGTTGTATTTTATTTTGTAGTGTTTGTGTATTAAATGAGGAATATTTGTCTAACAATTTCTGGTTTGAGCAAATTATGTTTTATTTATATAAGATTCATGTCAGCGTCACCCATACTAGGCAAAGTTCTGTCGTGTATAAGTTTTGTTATGAGTATTTTTACTCTATCGTCTTTATTACACATTTTCTTTTTTAGATTGACCAAAGACTTTTAAGTTTTGGAAACGACGTTCAGATAGGAAACTTTGTAGGTCATGGCCCGGATTGAAACCGAGAGTTTTCGGCTTAGCGTGTCGATGCTCTAACTTTGACCTACTTCCGTCTGATAATTTCAATTTCAAACGGGAGCCTGATGAAAAAATCGAGTTCTTTTAAGCTCCTTTGTTTCTAAAGTAAACCCCCAGCAACTTTATTCCTGCAGTACTAATAGAGACGCAGAAACGTCATGTGCGTGATTTATTTCATTTCTGCAAATATCTTAAGCCTGCAGAATACGATCAGCTTCTACACCCCTGAGAAATATTTCTATTGATCTGTAACAAACAAGAATTTGTTTCAAGTCTCTGCATTATTCCTCCCTAAGAAGCACATACTAGCCTGTTCATCCTCAGCGCTATATGTCACATTAGGTAGGGAAAGCAAGAAAAAGGAGACAAGGAAAAATGAAAAATAGTGACACAAGAAGAAGAGGAGGCAGAAAAAAAAACTCGAGAAATGCAAAAGAAACCCAGAACGCCTACGAAAGGATCTCTCACTTTTTTTTTCCTGGCCACTTAATACCCCTTCCTCCTTCGCTCTTCACATTGTCTTTTATTCTCTTTATCTTTCTCCGTGCTTTGTCTGAGTTGAACAATGAGCACAAGAGCGATGCCTGGGTTGGACACGAAGAGAGGGAAAAATGGAAGGCAGCAGCGAGGGAAAAAGTTGAAAAGTAAAGGAAATTCTACACTGCAACAAATCCTTAAAGCAGACAGTTCACAGCCCCTATGTTTCATATTTGATGACACCGGCAGTTGTTTCAGATGAAAAACTTGCTATTGTTTTATCCGTGCCTTCCTTAAAAATACGAAGCTAGGTATGTTTCAACGTCTTAACAATGGGATTAACCACCATTGTTATAGTAGGTAATATCAGTAATTACCTGCTTTGTATGTGATATTGACATTATCATATCATACATATTTGCTAAGCATTTCTTATTGGAGATGTTTAGGTTATTTATATAGTGTTTAACTTTGTGTTGTAGCACATCTGCAAAAATTGTATTTTTGGAAAAGTGTTGAATTTTTTACGTTGTGTTTAGGAATCTAAATAAGCACGCAGCTCAACCATGGCGTACACTTGTAAAACCACTATTCTCAAAATGTCTGTAACACAATCTTTGGTAGAAAAAAGTACATAAACATGACATTAAAAATGTAGGAATGTCAAAGACACCTTACTCTCTTTATCAATGAAGTTAAGGATCGTGTTCGGTGAAATTTTATTGGATCAATTGTAATTCCTCATATATTTAATGCGCTCTTCATTAAAGTACCAATCTACTTTGTTGTTTTGCTTGAAAATCTGGGTTCAAATTCGATGTTGCCTGTAATAAATGTGAATGAAGCATGTGCATTTTAAATTCTTCATTTTTACATTCGGTTTCTTGAGAAGCACTTAGGGCTGATCTCACCGAGCTCGATTTACTTTAATTCTCGTTTAATTTTGGTGTTGGATCTCACCACCAACAATTTGCTGCTGATCCGCCATTAAAGTGCAATTAATTTAATTGACGTACATTTAACGAGTTAATTCTCAATTAACTTTTCATCAAGGCAAAGCGAATGCTGAATATGCTCTTTGAGGATAATTTCCGAAATACAAGATTTATGCAATAGTATGGAGGAACCAGATTTCCAAATGTTATTTTCTACTGAGTTAATTTTCGGCATTAGATATTTCAACTTCTGTAAAAGATGACCTAGAATTCGCAATACAGGTGAATATTTTAGAATATTTAAATAATGCTAAAAGTCTTCTTATTGTTTCCATAAATATTACATAAAAAGGAATCTTTATGTTGTAGGTTGCGTTAAGTTACACTAATGAGGTTATGTCTTCCCATATTTTGAAAGTTGGTTATCTGAACTGTCAAACACGCAGCATACAATGAAATTTAATTGAAAGTAGCGTATTCTCTTTGTTTAAGGATCAAGCCATTTCTCCAATGAATGTAAACTACGAGTTAACGCTATAGGAAGTATGTGTACGTCGGCAATAAATTGCTTCAAAACCTGGGGCATTTAGCCGGAGCCTACTAAACAGTTTCACACGTCCATCTTTATTATCTCTAGATGTCATTGTTACAATATAACCTGTTGTCTTTTATATTATAACAGAAATTTGGCAAGTTTATTATAAATGTATATACGAACCTTAAATTGAATCTCGTTGATATATTTAATGCAAATGTTGCGATGATCGTCGTTGAAGTTTTGATTCACAACCGTCTTCCTATGACGGACGCTACTGTTAAGGAGAGATCTTCTTACGGTAACAACCTTGCAATTAACATGAAGTCCCCGCAGGTTTAAAAAGAACACCTCTGTTTGAATTTAACATTACGTTTCCCTCTTTCGTTTGAGTTTCTTAGATTGGCCCTGTCTCCGTACCTTCTTGACTTTGATCTTGAAAACGTCTAATCCGTTTGTTTGCAATCTTCATATCTAGTCGGACGACATTTGCTATCTCATTTATAGGAAGCTCTGCTTCCCACGTTCCTACATACAACTACGCATCACTCCTGGTGCACCAGTGGTGCTCTAAAAGTTTTCGTCCTGACTCAGAGATGTCTTGAAAATGACCAAATTAATATGACTGTTGTTAAGTATCACCCTTTAGATGACGGGTTTTAAAGTTTTTTTTTTTTTTGCGCGAAAGTGTAGGCATTTGTTTGTGAATACCATTTAAATAAACTAGTATTAGCATTTCCCACAAAATGGATAAAAATGATATACAGGCTGTGATAAAGTACTTCGTTTTGAAGGGTTTAACTCCAACAGAAATACAAAAGGATTTATATTCGACCTTAAAGGATTCTTCCCGTTCGTTTTCGACTATTAAGAAATGAGCTTCTGAAATAAAGTCATACATTCAAGATGATGAACCACTCGTGGCGTCCCAAAACTGCTGCGACCGACGAGATTATAACAAAAATCACAATGACGTGCGCAATTATCGTCGACTGAAGGATGTAAGTTAATTGATATTGAAAAGACCTCATTAGGCTTGTCCATTACATTTTACACTTAAGTTTTTGGTATGAAAAAGCTTTCTGCCCGTTGGGTGCCGCGTTTGTTAACAAAACATAAAATATGCAGTTCAAACAGTAAGTGACAACAGGTGAAAGTGCATCAAAGAAAGTTAAAATGGTTCCATCTGCAGGAAAAGTTCTAGCTACGGTTTTTTGGGATTCAATGATGTAGTGCTCATAGACTACCTCCAGAAGGGCAGAACCATCACTGGAGAGTTTTGCTTTTCACTACTGGACCAATTGAAGGATGCTCTTCGGGCTAAACGTTCACACCTTGCGAAAAAGAAAGCTCTCTTTCACAACGATAATGCACCTTCACACACATCTGGGATTGTTGCTGCAAGCTCCATGCGTTTCCAAAAGCTTTCACATCCGCCGTATCCGCCGGATTTGGCTCTCACGGTTACTTTTTGTTCGCAAACCTGAAGAAATGGCTGGGTAAACGAAAATTCACATCAAATGACGAGGTTGAAGCTGAGACAGACGCTTATTTTTCACAGTTGGACAGATCTTAATTTACTGAGTACATTAAAAAGTTGGAAAGTCGTTGCAGTAAATGCATTGATTTAGAAGGTGACTACGTTGAAAAAAAAAAAAAAAACTTTTTTCTTAATTCTTGTGATTTCTTTAGAACGCTCCTTGTATAACACCGATGTTTTCTAAAATGTATAATTTATCGAAAGTATACAAAAATAAACTAAAATGTTACCATAACGGAGCAACAATAATATTTGCATACAATGATACTGTACGAGGGCAGGTTCATAAGTTTCCGGCCTCGCCGATGAGAGTTATTGCCTTCACAAAATCCTTATCTGGGATATAAGTAAATAATTGCAGCTGTAACTTCCGCTCCGTTGTGTTCAGTTGTTCAGATATAGTTGCACAAAGAAGGTTAAGTTTAGTAGATTGTGACATGTTCAAAATGGAGTTTCGAGTTGTTATTAAGTTCTTCACAAAAGAAGGACTTACTCCAAATGAAATTAAACAGTGATTGGACGATGTATATGGGTCGAGAAAGCATTAAAGACGAAGAACGTGCAGGTCGGCCCTAGGAGGTACTCACTTCTGAAAACATCGCTCTTGTGGAAGGAGAAATTATGGAAGACCGGCGGCTCAAAGTTACAGAAATAGCAGCCAGGTTGGGCCTTTCTAAAACAACAGTCCTTGGAATTATTCATGAACATTTAAACACGAACAAGGTTAGTGCAAAATGGGTGCCTAGACTTCTTTCCTCAGTCAAAAGCAGCAACGAGTCATCTGTTGTCAGGCAGTTTTGGAGATCTGCGTGGTAACGAGAGAGAAATTCTGCTAACCATTGTTACAGGAGATGAAACTATGGTCCTCTACTGTGATCCCTTGTACAAAAGAGAATCAATACAGTGGCGTAAACCCTGGCGAAGCACCGCCTCTATAGGCCAAGGTCACTCAATCAACCAAAAAGATCATGCCACAATCTTTTGGCACTGTGAAGGAATACTCTTCATTGACTTCAAGGAGAGAACACCATAGTAAATAGGAAGTACCATACTGGCCTACTGCAAGGCTACGTGATTCCATCAAAGAGAAAAGACGAGGAAAGCTGAGTGGTGATATGCGCCTTCTTCACAAACAACGCGCCTGTGCATACAGTTCTTGTTGCAAAGGAAACTGTGAAGAAATGTGAATTCAAAGAGATCTACCATCCACCCTACAGTCCAAATCTAGCTCACAGTGACTATTTTCTGTTCTCATAACTCAAGAAGAACCTTCGAGGAAGGAAATTTAAGCGTGACGAAGAAGTGATGAATGCTGTTTATGCCCATTTTGCAGACAAGACTTCTGACTTTTGGGAGGAGGGATTCAAATGTTAATTCAAAGATGTGAGAAGTATATTGCAATAAAGGGTAACTATATTGAAAAGTAAAATATAGGTTTAGTCTTTGTCATACCTAGAAATGGTTAGGCCGGAAACGTATGGACCTATCCTCATATATCGCTGACTTTTGTTTCCTGAGCGAAATTCTAGTAAAATTATAACATTTCAAGTGGATAACGGCTTTAACTTAGTAATATTATTAAAGGGCAGTGTACGCCTGTGTACTTTGATAAAAACATTCTGAGCAATGCCTTTGCATATCCCATCTTTATCTTATTTTCATTAGTTATGAAAGTTTACTTATATTTTGCTTAGAAGCTTCCGAGCTTTAAATCATGGTGAATATAACGTCAAAGCTGCTTACACTTGTTGTTGTTGATTTGTTTTATTTTTGACGAACCGCCACAGGTGGCGGAGGTCGTCAAAGCGCGGACTCATAAGCGGGAGGACTGGGGTTCGAATCCCACCAGGATCGTCCTTCCTGACGAGTTTTTTCCAGGTTTTCCTCAGTTCTCATAACTGGCCAATGCCGGGGAGGTACCCTAAAATTAGGCCTGGAACGTTTCCTTCCTTAAAAATATCCTTTCCCAATTTATCATTTCATCTCGTGTATCATCCGTGTCCACCGCCTGTGGTCTAGTAGTAGTAAAAACGGGCGTTAAATACTATTCAAAAAAGAAAAACTTTGAACCTTTTTTAACATTTCAAATTATAAGAATCCCATTCAACTCAAGGTGTGAAATGGCCGATAAATTTTGCTCAGGGGCCTCTTCTTTCAGGCTTGAGGTTCTTTTTCGTGCCGGAAATCTATGACATGGGACCCACGGCTTTACTTCCCTAACGAAGGAAGTAGGATTTTCCGAAATAATCCATTGACCCTGGCCAGGAGCTGCCTCCATTGATACCAACTTCAGAAGAGATGTGACGATTTTCCTTAACCATGAGCCTCAATCTGTGAATTGTTCTGTCGTTCACAGCTTCCCGAGGCTAACTGAACGAGCCCTTCACCTTTCTTCTTGCTATAGCGTCAAGTGAACATAGTCGATCACCATGAGCTGTAACCAATTATTCACGAATGTGTTATTCTTTTACCTATGAAGCGATATACTCATGTGATGTTGACAATCTGATATTGGGCATTAATTTCTCACGGTGATTTCTTTATGATTGAGGAGAAAAGAAATGTGATTTTATTAGGATTATTTTGGATTCTTAGATTATCACAAGGTAATGGATTTTAGTGTTAAGATGGAGAAGGAAAAAGTATTTTCGGCTCTTGCCTCCGAAATTGCAGGTGTATGGGAGAAGCGGAAGTAATTACTGCTTCGTGTTTAGACGGTTTCTTCCCCCGACGTCTTTTATCAATCTTACCATCGTCGTTTTAGGAACTTTAAATAATGTATCCAGAGAGTAGGATATAACATGACATCATCTTCTTTAAGTTTTTATAAATCCATCAGATTGCTTTTATTGTTATCTGTTTACTCAAGGGCCAAGGTGTTCTTTTATATTTATACTATTCATCTATTAGTGTGTTGGAATCTTGATAGTCTGGGAAAATAGTTAACGGAGTCACCACACGTCTGCCTTTACGCACCTAACACACCGTCGCGGTGACCGAGGATGGCTCGGGATCGTGAGCGGGAGGTCTGGGGAACCGTCCTTCCTGATTGAGGTTTTTTCCAGTTTTCCTCAGTCCTCATAACTGCCGGGGATCTGGAACGCTTGCTTCCTTAAAAAATCTTTCCCAATATATCACTTCATTTCATGTATCACCAGTGTTCACCGCCTGTGATGCCTCAGTAGTAAAAATGGGCGTTAAACACCATTCAAGCACCTAACAGGGCGCTATTTTACTCTTTAGCGAGGATCTCTTCAGAAGTCGCGAATTACTTAATTGTAGATTCATTGGAAGCTTATTAGCTAGTTTATTATTCGGCTTCACCGGAATGAATATTGGCTTATACAGTTCTGCAAGGTGAAAGTCATCAATATAAAAGAACTAAAAAAAGACGAGCGTACATAACACTACGTTCACAATAATATGAAGACAAGATCCTGCACTTCACTGCTATACTGATATTCACTGATTTGTAACAAAATGGCGGGCCGAAATTAGACTATCACTTGACTTGCCCACAAAAATTACAGAACTCAAACTCAAAACTGCAACTTACACTCGCGCTTTTTCTGGTTTCTGTCTCCTTTTATCAATCTCTCAGTCGACCGGTCTCCCCACGCATATTTAAATTATATCTAGGTTATTATCTATGTTCTACGCGGTGATTTGCGGTGCTTTGCTATTGGAGGGTGATTTCCACGCAGGAATGACGTATTCCCCCGTTCGAGTCCTTGACCTAGTTTGTTTTTCTCAAAGCTCTCCTGGTTTCTCTTTGATTTTAGAGAATATGCCGTAACTTTCTTTGTCGTAGGCTCCTTTCTCAAAAAGGTTCCTCTAGGCTCTCTTTTATTTCACCCTGGCTAACGGTACCTTGTGTTTACAGAGAGATGTCCCTCCATCTCCTAAGTTAAAATTGCTAAGGAATTTATGATGGCTGGTGCATCATAGAAACTTCCGGTTCTGCTACTGTCCCTCTTGCTAAGGATAAACGACAAATGTCTACAATGTATGCTTTCTAGTACATTTTAGCAACACATATATTATTTATACAAAACGAATAAGCTGCTAATCATTCTAATATATCGGGACCCTTCTTATTCATGTTACATATACTGTTTGGTGGGTTATTAACATATTTGGGATCAATTACGGGTTTTTCGAAGTTGGGAAACCCCGCTTTACCTAGCTTATAGAACTTAATGCTTTCTAAGGAAATATCCAGCTATTGACACACGACTGAACTCAACTTGCGCCATGCTTAACTTGCCAAACGTGTTAGTTGGACTGGATTGTTAGGTATTTCGATACTTAAGTCTTGCTCAAGGGATGTGCTTGCGCTCCCACTGAGAGCACCTCCCTCCGCATAAGCGGTGCACAGGGCTGCCAGGATCCAAAGGCAATGAGACAGGGACGAAGACTGGGTCTCTAATATTGATCTTTGATGAAGTTCCAAGGAGTTTGAGCCCCTCAGAAGAACAGCTTCCGTAATAGAGGCCGGGACGTTTGGAAAGTGCAAGCCACTGTCTCATCGCACCAAAGGATTTGAACCCGAACCTCCCGAATGCGAGTTCCAAACTTTACTGCCTATGCCACATCGCTCGATATCTGTGTTAATGTCAGTTGTATATAAATTACTCTCGTAAAGTTAACTAAGTAATTCTCGTAGAGGTATATGTTACATTTAGAAATTAGTAGCATGTGCCCAGCAAAAATGAGGTAATTTCTAAAACACCAGTTTTACACGATTCGTCCTCATTTAGGCCTACTGTTACAGTTGAAAGTCAGAATTTTTAAAAATATTTTGTAAATTACATAAATGGAGTCTTCAAGAGGCCTTCAGTTTGTTAGAAAACTCATCAAGAGTTATGAAAATTGCTCCTGTGGGATAACGTTCTGGAGCCTTCAATTAATAAATCTAATTTGCATAAAATTGGTCAGATTCTTAAATTACAAGCACAACAATAACCGTAATTTACCTCTCAGTCTTTGGTGCAGTATACAGTCGTTTTATACCAGAAAATGTACCCTCTACAAAGTGCCGTACAACTAACACTGCTTTGGTTCCAAGATGTGTGCAAATATTATTAACAATCCCATGTCGTAGTGGAAGTTTTATGGACAAACTACTCATATAAATTCTCTTCAAAATAAATGTTTACACTTAGTAATTAATGCAGGTCTGAAAGATTATAGATTTCTTACAGTTAGCTATCATTAAAAATATTCAAGCTTTAACCGTACAACTTTAATATTTTCCTACTACCGAACAGCACAGTACAAAATTAGAGATTTTGAAGCTATAAATTATATAAATATTTGTAAAGGCAGATTACACTACAAGAATCCTGCGTATATAGGTCACAATATATAACAAACTTTTGTGGGAGTGCCACCAAAACATGAATGAGCAGTAGCACCACTATGTTGGAACCGCAGACCAACATAATTTCCAAACCATAGACCTCTATGCCTTTGTTTCGCTAGAGGGTCGGGGAATTTTGAGCTCCGAGAACACCACACCGCAATTTTGAGGGACCATCTCCCTTGACGATCTACCTGTTGCACACAGTAGGAATTCTCCGCAGACCAAATAGTGCGTGTGGTAGCGGTATGCTTCAGAGAAATTACTGAATGCAGATAGTTGGTAGGACTTCCTGAGTGAGATTGGAATCAACCCATTGACGGAAATTAACTATCCGACCTAAATCGATTCCGATCAGCTCCCGTACCACTGACAAATCACATGGTTAGTATTTAAAACATGTACCATCCATAATGAAGGTTTAATATGCTTGTCATTTGATAACAGAGTGCATGTGCAATATTAAGGTAGAAAATGTATGAGGTGCGTAAAATTTAAGGAGAGTCGGAAGAAAAAAAAATTCAAAAATGCTAAACTATATTGCGGTACGTATCAAGAAGGTTAACTAAATATTATAAATGCTGTAACTTTTAACCTCCTTTGAATCGCGTGAGTACTATAGTTGCTGAATGAAAGGGTGTTATTTCTGTTAACTATTATGTTGTAAACAAATGTTATATTGGGTATGTATAGAATTGCTAACTAAATTCCTGTGAAAACGTTTTTTCTCTTTTGAGCCTTTCAGGGCGAATATATGGGAATGAGGGAGGTGGGTTGCTATGAGGATGCGCTTAACAGCAAAACAAGGATGGTGAAATAGATTTCAAATGCAAGCACCAACCTTTTGGGCTGTATAGGAGGAAAGAGGACTCAGATAATTGGCCTTAATTCAATATGATAACGAAGCAATTAAAAGAATAACAATGAGTGAAAGTAGGCTAGAACAAGGCTAGAGGCTATCAGCAAGCAGGAAATCGAGGCAGAATGTAACATGAAGATCTCCTTGAGCTTATCGAATGAAATTAAATTAACCTAGGGTAAAGATGTATATATGATCATTCTAGGGAGAAAGGCCAAATAACTACTAGCCTGGTTTAGACTTGGAAGTTGAAAGGCTCAAAAAATAAAGGATAGTTCTGGTACGAGAATCTGCCCATATTTTGGAGGGGATGAGGAATGGGTACATATTCTGGCAGAATGTACCCACTGGGAACATCTGAGAAAAATGAATGAATAGTGTTTAACGCCCGGGTTTTTTTTTTTTTTTTTTTTTTTTTTTTTTTTTTTTTTTTTTTTTTTTTTTTTTTTTTTGCTACAGAGGCACCACAGGCGATGGACAGTGATGATACATGGAAATGAAATGATATATTGGGAAAGAATATATGTATAAGGAAGGAATCGTTCCAGGCCTATGTTTTAGGGTACCTCCCCGGCATTTGCCATTCATGAGAACTGAGGAAAACCTGGAAAAAACCTCAGCCAGGGAGGACAGTCCTGGTGGTATTCGAACCCAGACCTCCCGCCCACGAGTCCGTGCCTTAACGAGCGGTAAAACATCTGAGAAAACCTGTTTTGTTTCCTAATTTTTTTAAGATAATTAGAAGATGATTGACAAGTTGGGACCTGTTTGCTAACCACACTAATTGGCTAGATATGGATATATTTCTAGCCAAAGTGAGCGAAGCTAGAAGCATTTTATTTGCTAGTTAGAACGCAAAACTAATTTATTGTAAATAATATGCAATATATTTCCATTCATATATCTGTAAATATGTTCTTCGTGTTTTAAAAATTAAAAAGCATTTATCATTAATATTGTCTTATTTTTTTATTATTATTTGTTCCTCTTTAATTTTGTGTATCATACTTTAGATCTACGACCCGTACATGAAATATATTTGTAATATGTGTATAGAATTTATAACAATAAATACACATCTACTACTATTAGTAAGTTTATGATCGGCCTCCATGGCCCAGGGATACCTCACTCTCTTCTTGACCCAAGGATTCAAACGCAGTCGAGGTCGATAGGTATTTCGGGATGTAAGTTCTCCGGAAGGGTTAAATATTTACGGCAGTTAAAGCACAACATATCTGAGGTTCATGGATAATATTACTGGCCATTTCTTCAAGTTCAAATAAAGCTTAGCGTCTCATTAGATGGGCTAATACCTTCCTGATGTTTGTAGGTGTTAGTACTGATATTTGGATTGCTCGTATGATCGGACAGGATCCGGAGCACATCTTCGGCCTAATCTTTGTAAGTCGATGATGATCAAATCTGAGTTTATATTGCTTATGAAGCTTAAGCCATTGGCTATAATTTAAATGTACTGAATAGTTAGCTAAGTGATACCCCAATATTAATACAAACCACATCTGGCAATT
Source organism: Metallyticus violacea (assembly GCA_030762175.1). Taxonomy (NCBI): domain Eukaryota; kingdom Metazoa; phylum Arthropoda; class Insecta; order Mantodea; family Metallyticidae; genus Metallyticus; species Metallyticus violacea. Next base: position 83,407,695 of record CM060832.1, on the reverse strand, counting down.
TTCTCGTAGCAGCAAAACTATCACCTTTAAATGTTCATTTTCGTAATAATGGAAAATATAATTCATAAGTGTAGATTATTTTTCACAACTACTAAAATATAATTAATTTTATCCAAATATCATAAAAATAAAGTTCATTTTATGTAATAATTGTTTTTCTGTCAGTCATATCAAGAAATGTGCTAAAAGTAACTGTATAAATATCAATCTACTCATAACTTCATAGCTGTATTTAAGGAAAACCTAGACTCAATATCAATGGGATAAGCAAAGTTACTGTATCAGGGAAAATTACAGAACATCATAATGGGACATAATTAATTATTGAAACAAATCAATAAAACGGCATTTATTCCCGTGAAATTAAAAATAACATAAGTGCCAAAAAGTCTTTTGTAAAAATCTCAGTGTTTATTTTGACAGTAACCTCAATTGCCAAATTCACACAAAAGAAACTTCCAAAAATCATTTTCAATATTCTGTTTCTTGAAACGCCTTAAGAATTTTTTTTCAAATTCAATATGAAAAAGTGTATCTACATTAATTTTAACATTATGAAAGCTTAAGATATGTTGATTATGCAACATTCTGTTAACTGATATCAGGACTACCAACGTGTTAATAATGCCTACGTTCGCTATCTGTGCAGTCTACGTAAATCAGATCATATCACTGCAGCTCTTGAATTGTCATCGACTGGATGCTAGAAGAAAATTTCCCTCCCACATCCTTCTCCGCACTATCTTTCGACTCGTTTTCACTCTTTATCTCCTCATCATAATTTAAATATCGGAATAAATAATATTTCAATTCTCTCTATATCCTTACACGGAAATTCTTACTTTCCTTCATCCTTTACAGTTGTCGCTACTTGTCTCTGGAACTCTCTGTTACGTTTTATGAAGGACTGTCGGTCACGATAAAAATTTTAAATATTGCTCCATTTATTTATTTGGAGAATGCCGAGCATTTAACAAGTACTATGTTCAATTTGTTAATAATATTAACTGTATGTATGTAGTAATTATTCCTGATGTGGGAGGAACTTAAGATGTTAACTTCGCCAGATAAAATTTATTGTATTATTATTATTATTATTATTATTATTATTATTATTATTATTGCAACAGCATAAATAGTTTTGCTTCAGTTGTACAAAAAATTAGCGAATTTAACACAGGAGAGATAGGACCTTTCAGCTCTCCTCAAATGTGATATGCATATACTCGAGTGTGAGTTCCTAACCTTTTGTTACATATCTAGGTTACAAATAATGCAAAGTATTGCTAAGAATGCTTACATCATATGATCATATGTACCACCTGCTGGCCCAAATTCACACATCTTTTCGTCCAGTTAAAATGAGGCAAAGGTAGTTCATGTGCTCTTGCGGATTAATAAATAGTCAAACGTGTGTTTACAAAATTCAGCTATTCCTTAGTAAAGTTGTCGTGCTTATAGCATCGACGTTGCTGCACGCTTCTGTCTTATATTATTTCTCCTAGCGTAAGTAACGAAGGCAAGTAATGCTGGCAATATTTAGAATAAAAATTAACTATGGGTTGCTTTTACAAAAGAAACTCGCATGTAAAAACATCTGTTTACAAAACCTATAATGCATAAATGTACATAATATGCGTAAATTCGAATGAAACATTCCATAAATGTGGAACAAATGAAACCTCTGTGTCTTTTACTTGTTTTTTGCAAGTTCTGCATAGAAATAACATTTTATTTTAATAATTTTTCAGGGCTTTTGTAAAATAGTGCAGTTCAAACTGACATAAAAATGCCTTGTAAACAAGTTCAACGTCCTACACATATCCTACATTTCCTGTCCATTTCTTATCCATGAAAATAAGCAGACTGCTTAGGGGCTGGTGACATCGGTAAACATAATTAACTAATGCAACTTACTTTTCTCTCAACTTAAGTAAACGCGATGTCTTAATGATTTTCAGAGCCATTTCATTGACTAAAGCAGTCGTAGTTACAATGAATCGATCAATTTTACTAACTAAACAGTAAATCGATTTCATGGCCCTTTTCAACCCACAGATATCGCTGCACATGACAAGGAACAAGCATGTTACGTCACTCCAGTATTTCCTAACACAGCGGGAATGGAAACACATGACTCTGCGTTCATTTGCTGGAATGCTGAATAGCTTTAATGTAGCAAGACTCTTACTTGATATACCCGTAAAGTAATTAATCTCCGTTACAGTATTGGTCTATTTATTGCACAATAGTCAAATGGAAGTTTAATGTTTCGCTAACATAAAAGGCATAACAAATATCTCCTCTGAAAATTAATGGTGTGCTAAGAAGGAGAATTAAAAAGCTTATAAAGTTTTGAGTGCCGATAGCTGTTATTTCAAAAGAGAAATTTTATGATTCTGTGAGAGAGGAAAAGCAGATTACCTTATTTACAAGATTTTAGCAGGGTTTTTTTTTTTAGCGTATATTACTTTTTAATTACAAAAATTGTTCATTTATCAATTTGCGTCTAACAGATATTCTTTATGCGTAATGCCTATTTGTAAATAATTATTTACCCACTTTTCCCTATAAAAACAAGCATTATAAATTTAGAGGAAACAAAATTGGCAATACTTCGTTTTTATGTGTGAACATATATAATGTTTGACATATTTTTATATCACATGGATGATGAAGGAATGACATGCACATAATAAGAATGGATAGGATTAGATAGTTAGGGACGGAAGAGGATACTTCGATTCTTCAGGTTGCTCAACGGTTGACCGTTTGTGCCTACTACCCCAAAGGGGGCACCTCTAGCAGGAGGAAAAGGGAAGGTGCGGGAGATACCGGGCGGTGAGGCAGAGAGTCTTTAACAGGTTTCTAGATAGAACACCCCGAAGCTGATGGAGTTCCATACCACGCAGGTGCTATACTATTACCACCACCTTTCCAAAGCTAAGTCACCATCAAAAGCACGTTTGCCTTGACACTTTCGACTATGTAACAGAACCTACAAAATGAAATGACATGAAATGAGAGAGCGGAAACTTTTGGAACGAACATCCATCCGAGCATTCTCCTAACTGAACAGGGGGAACCACCAAATAACCCAAGGTCAGGATAGCCAGCCCAATGGGAACCCGGAAACCCCTGAATACGAGTCTCAACAGTTACCGTCTGGACCACCCCACTCCTTAAGTTTGACTAAGAAGAAGTCAATATTCAGAAAATAGGGATATTTTACAACTTAGAAATTCTTTAGTAGTAGTGGTAGTGGTAGTGGTAACTGTGGCAAGTTGCCTCCCTGTGCAAACAGATTCCAACATGCTAACCTATTTCTATTCGACTTATCAAACTTAGTTCCATGCGGAGTCTAATTTCACTGTTCGATAAGTCGGCAGTTCATTAGAATATGTTGCCAGTTTTCTCTGTCTCCACTAAAAGAACAAATTCTCTGCCCAGGCTTGTCTGTTATTTTAGACCCCTTCCATTATCCTGTACTTTGCTTTTGTTTACATTTATGTATTTTTCTTTCTTTCTTTTTTTAAGATAAAACTGTTCACTTTTCATTATAAAATTCATTTTATTTTTCTTAAGCCTCTTTATATATACCTCTGAGAAACATAAAGCTGAAATATTTGTCTATTTGCTTAAATGACTTTCCTTCTTCATGTTTCCACCGACACATTTGAAAATTGTGTGCATAACTGTAGCTGCTTCTCGCAGTTTTTATAATTTTATGAAGGGCTTTCAAACAGTGTTCAATATTATATCATTATTAATATGTCTGGAACGTTTACCATTGTTCATTTCATGAAAGCAATATAAGCATAACAGTTAATAGTCCCGTGCTTTTATAGACTAGTGTCTTTGTGCTTTGCTTTTGCTTAAGTTATATTTTCAATTTGTATATTACACCATTTGCAACTAATTTCTGGTTTTTATAGCTTTTGGTAAATTGCCGGGAACCACCACAAGCATCCATTGCTGCAAATTTTTCACTTTTCACACAAAAATAGTATTCTCACTATTTCAATCCCTATTTTTGTGTTAATTAGGTTGTTATCGAGGAAGACAGGGTATACGAAAGGAAGATATGAATAACAGTGAAGATTGAAAACATAAGGGCATCGACAGCAGAGAAGGGACTTTTACAAGGGAAGATGTGTACATCAATTGTACTTTAATTACACTTCTTAGGTAATCTATTCTATTTCTCTTACACGGTGTAATATTATTAAATAAAATTAACTAGTAACAATTAAGATTTTAATATCTATGAAATGTATTGTATATACATGTAGGTTTGAAATATTATCTTAATATTTCGTTAGCTGCGGTTCAGTTTTGAGCGGATATAAAAGCTTGACTAATGAAGTTAATTATCGTCGATTTTTAGATGTTTTGTTGGAACAATTGAATGTCACTAGCGTTATGTGTAATTTAACAAACGAGTACTCATTGTGATACTAATTATATATTTTTTCACATGTCTGTTAATTGAATTAAAAATCTGTCACGCTGTTTGCCTTGAATAGACTGCTAATTACTGCGTGGTTTGCTCATCGTCCAGAATTGATTTGTTAACGGCAGACAACTGCAAATTTTGAGCAAGGTTTTATCGTGTTCTGTATAAGATTCAACATCATCATTCACTTACAGGGCTTAGATCTAAGGCCGGTTACGGGAAAGTATGTCAATATGAACCATTTAAATTTAGCTACATTTAGCATCTACGGATGTCAGAGGTATAGGTGATCAGCCTATCGCTTCAAGCGTCATCTAGTATGATGCTAGGTAGTAAAGTAACAGTAAGAAAACATGGGCCCCCCGCGAACAATTTTTTGGGTCCCTTTTCTCAGATCTGCTCACGCCAGAAGGTGATGTACTGCTGTGTTAATAACCTATATTTCGTAACTACGAATGCTAAAATCAATAATAATAATAATAATAATAATAATAATAATAATAATAATAAACTCCAACAAACCTCACAATTTTCCAAAGTGCCGTTGCTTCCTCGATGGGAAATCAGTGGCGATTTTCTTGGCGTCAATATTTTTGTTTTCTTCATTTTCAATAGATATTAATTAATTAATTAAAATCTGTAATACCTGGCTCTTTATTTCTCATACTAGGGCACGAATTCCAAATTTTTACCATTTATTTCCAAGGAAAATTTATAATTTTTAAATTATGATTGTATGGACAATTATAATAAATAATATTATCCAAATAATGTAATATAATAAAATATAATGAAACAAATTAAAACTACTAAGCAAACAACTAGTAAGTTCTCATTTACAACTTCAATAATTTTCAAATAACAATTAATTTTAATTATATTTTTATCTATTAATACATTTGAACAAAATGTTACATTTTATCATTATTTAGTTATTAATTCATTACATATTTGTCTTTAATTTTTTGTTATTTAATCTTATTCATTACTTCCTTTATCCTTCATATTCATTATTACAATTTGAATTAAAATCAAGATAAATTTCACTTCTATTATAAAATATGTTTAAAATTAATCTAAATACTAGGATCCAGCATCAAAAATGGCTGTTAAGGATCCATAACTACTGATAATTGTGTATTCTTCTATTCTAAATTTGCCATGAACTGGTACCCAATACTGACTATTTATTCACTTCAAATTTAAACTTTTAACATATAACAATATACATCATTTTACTTATTAATTAATTATATGTATATTTTAGCACTACTAAATTTCAAGCATTACATATATCTATACCTTTTCATTTTTTATTTATTTACATTCAAAACTTCAACACTTTTCCATCGCCAAACCCTCACTACCACCAATCAGTTTCCATCTTCTCTTCTAAACTCCTCCTTTCCCACTGCATTAATTATGGATTGCAAAATCTCTCTCTCATCTCATCTTCTTCCCCTTCTCAATAATATACTAAGATTAGTATTCTTCCTGTATCTCATCTCCTTCTTCTCTCCAAGCTTCACTCCTCTTCCTCCTCCGTCTCCACTTCTTCTGCAATACCCTTTCTTGTTATGTCTCACTATTTTATTTCTCCTTCTCACATCTACTCCTATAGTTGTCATAAATTCTCCTAACGATCTTCTTGATCTATTTCTTCTTTTTCTACCCAAGCTTGCCATATCTTTTTCTTGCTAAAAAAAATTAATTCCTTCCTCTCGAACTCCACCCCAAACTCCCCTCTATATACACAATCCCCTCACTCTACACCGGCTCCTTCTTCTACTTCTCTCTTGTCCCTTTTCCTTCCTCCTTCTTCTGCCTCTTCTTTTTCTTCTCCATCTTACTCTGTTCCCTCATCATCTTTACCATTCCCTCCTTCTCTTCTTTCTCATATCTTAGTTATGGTTTGCTTAATTTTATATTTGTAGTCTTGATCTTCTAAATCACATCTTCAACTTGTATTGTAGCTATTGCTAACTCTTCTTGTTCCAACCTTTCTTCCCATGCACTTATACTAATAATTTGAGTCAATTTCTCCAAGTTCATATATAAATTTTTGTCTCTTAATTATATTTGTAATGCACATAAAATTACCATGTCTTCCTTAGCCTGTTGTAAATAATGTACATATTCAAAAAGGACGTGTTCCGGTGTACCTTGCAAATTGCAGTATTGACATTTTCAATGGCGAGTACAGATTATTAACTTTGTCTCATCTGCAACATTGAATTACGTAGAAAGAGACTTTATTAGTTTTAGCTTACTGAATGAACTCTCGCCCTTTGCTGTAGTGACAGGTAAAGTGGTGCAACTGTACACAAATAAGGAGCATTGCTGGCAATAACAGAATTTTCAACAATTAATAATTCGGTCAGTTCCTTTACTGTTCAAAAGTTACGAATCTCGACCATCCTAATAGATCGAAGATTAATCATTTGCTGAGAAAAAGTAGGAGGTAAATTCGTAACCTCTTATTCGCAAAATGTGATGGCTTTTTCGAATCTTTCACATTAGTTGCGTCCCTGATAAGGTATTAATTGGAAGTGAAAGTGCCGGTAATTTTTTTCCAGGAACAATCCAGAGAGATGAATGGGAAAGTCATAAATCGAAAGTGACAACAATGGTATACAGGAATTTCAATACAGAATAATGATACGGTACCTTAATCATATTGAAAAAGATGTAGCGGAAATTAATATAATAACAAGAGAAAAAGTGTTGAAATAATACAAAGAAATGTTAATATATCTCACTTCGAAGGTAATAATGAAAATCTATCGACCAAAGTAGAGAGAACTTTCTATGAAGACCTTAAAATATTGCTAAGAAATTATATAAAAAAAAAGAAAAGCAAAGGAAGTGGTGACCTAAAGAGTGAATTAATAAAATGTTTTAGGCTCTCTAAATGGATTTTGGACGTTAAAACAGCTTATGAATGAAAAATGTTGTAATTAATGTCAATTTTAAAAGGAAGGACAAAGCAATTGGCGACAACTATAGCCAGGTATCATTGCTAAATAAAGTATGTAAAATATACAAAAATAATTTCTGAAAAACTAAATCCAATTCTAGAAGCTATTTTAGCAGAAGAGATATGCAGATTTACGTTAGAACGAGGCTGCAAGGTAACACATTAATATCACAACAAATTATTAAAAAACATAAAGAGTTTAACAAAGAAACCCACATTTTATTTGCTAATTTTGTTAAATTAAAGCATTTGTAAAGGTGCAAAGAAATATGTTATGGAAAATTATGACTGGGAGAGGAATCCCTGTACATTTAGTGGAAATAATAAAATGTATATTGACAAATACAAAAATTAGAATATGAGGAAATAAGCTACACAGGAAGGTGGAAGTTAAAGTTACAAGAAGGCTGCAGTTTGTCTGAACTCCTTTTTAATATACAACATGTTGATGAACTACACAGAAATAATTTCAGAGTGTGTGGAGGTGTCTTTGACAGGTAATTTGAAATAGAAAATCTCTCTTCAAATTTCGAAGCTATGGGTATAAGTTTCTAAAGTGCCAGTACGCCACTGGCTAGTGAAGAAGCCCCTAGAATGCATAAACTTATCACTCTGGGGCAATGGTTATGACATTAGCTTTTGAATAAGAAGTAATCATTCGTTTTCGAGTTCGAATCTGTTTCATTTTTTTTTTTTTTCCGTCACTAGGGCCTAAATACATCCCTTATACTACGTTTTAAGTTGATATTTAAATGTATACACTTAAACCTTAGCATACCAATTCATGTAATTACAACCTTGCCGTTTTTGTTGTACTTACAATCAGAATCGAGTCCTGAGTGTGCGTTAGGTAAATTAAGTTTTAGGCATCGTGGTAGTAGTAAGCTGGTATGTTGGTAATACATTCATTGTTGAGAAAGAGAATGAAACTTGAGATCATTAAGTCAATTCATTCATAATTCTTTAGTATGCGTATCGCAGCGCTTCATATTAAATAAAAAATGTAACAGTATGACAAGAATTGAACCCGCAGCCTACCGAACATCAGATTTTGCGTTAGGTATTACGCCACACAAACAGTTTAAAAGCTTCATTAAGACATTTAAAATTTAAATAAGGTTGGTCTTCGCTGCATAATGCAGGAAATATATATATATATATATATATATATATATATATATATATATATATTCAGTGTCGCACTGTCAAATGATTAGTTCGAGAGTTCAAGGATTTTTATGGCCCAAAATCTTAAAAACGCTGATCATGAACTGCAGAAGATCGATATTGCTATGCTTGCAAGGCAATTTTAAAAGCATACTAAATCTATTTTTCACCCGGTTTGGCTTTAACCCCAACTTAACAGTCAAAGTGTTTTGCATCATAAAACTCGTTAAGTTTAGTTGTGGACCATACATTGCCTATCTCAAAGTGCTTATGTACTACATCTCTACACTCTTTGAAATTATTTCGGTGTAGTTCATGAACATTCTGAATATACTATTGATGAAGTTCTAAAGTTGTGGAAATTAAATAATTATTCACATAATTTTAATTTAAGAAATTGTGCATTTTCAGTTTTTCGCATACGGCCAGATCGCAAATGATTATCATAACTACTAGAGCAATATATCATCTATATAAAATAATCTTATACCGCAATTTGGAAGTATCAACAAAAAAACAAAGGAATTGTTTTTCATAAAAATGCCCTAAAAGTTTAACGTCATAGACTAAGTGAATAAGTGTAAATTCTTGGAAGTAACGGTTTCAGCCCTGAATGAAATGATATGAAAGAAAAAATTATATATTTAATTACACTCGTGGAATTCTAAGAAAAACGCTATGGAATGATGAAAAATGTTTATAAGGATATGCTCATTCCTCCTTTATTGTTTGGGTTTTAATGCAAAAATACTCGTATAAACAGAGGCTACAAGCGAGTGAAATGAAGTATTTAAGAAGTTGGCAGGCTATAAACATTCGAATCGGAAACGAAATGATATTAGAGATAAGATAAAAATTGGTTCGAGTAATGAAAAAAAATAGTGAACATAAAAATGAATAGATTTTTCATCTCTTGAGAATGGATATAAATAGAATTTCATGCATTCGTATTTTGGAAATTGTCCAAACCGTTGGACAGATCACTGGTGTATTGTTACAGACAAACTGCCCCATGCATGAAGAAAGGAAAAAGACAGAGAGAGAGAGACAGAGAGAGAGAGAGAGAGAGAGAGAGAGAGAAGAGAAGAGGAAGAAGAAGCGCTTTATGAATTTGAAACCATGATAATTCTAATTATCTTTATAAAAGGTAAATCTGGAAATAAGATAACAATTGTTCAATTACTCTCGAAATGGGATTATCGCCATTAAAAAGTAGATTTTTAAAACAGTTATGTTAATTGTATATTTTAAAACATATGCTGGTACAATGTGTTGTATGAATAACTATTCAAAACAACTGTAGGGGTTCAAAAATTACCTCAAACAGTACAATTGAGATAGAAATGCAGATTTCAATTTATACTGTAATAAAAACCTCAAAGCTTTGATTGAAAATGACTTAAATATTCGGTTTTGAAACGTTATTGCTGCATGAAAATGCTTCTTTTTATGTGTTATTTCAATAAAGAGTATTATTATTATTATTATTATTATTATTGTTGTTGTTGTTATTATTGTTATTGTTATTATTATGTTTATTATTATTATTGTTATTATTATTAAGTCGCACTCATTTTAATGAGTAAAATTAAAAAAAATGAAATTCTAATTCATAAAAGAAAATGCTAGTTTGCCATTAATTGTAAAAATCTCTCAGCTAATCAGAGGGTATAAAGGATTTAAAAATGCACCCTAAAGTCATCATCGGCAAAATTCCAGGAACAGCATTAACCTTAAAAATGCTATAAAAATAAAACCGTCAACAAGAAACTAAAAATCACATCTTGCTCCACAGGTCGCAAAGATTAATATAACGTGCCTACATTGTATTAAAATGTGGTGACTGACAAAGAGGGCTAGATGGATCTGATTCACCCTTAAAAGTGGCTAGAATTACATACAATGTCCAACCCGCAAACGCGCTAAAACAACTTCCTCCCGTCGATCAACGCGAGAATAAATAAACCAGGTAAAAGGAGCAGATTTGTTCCCCCGAAGCGAACACCAATCATTACGCCAGGGGTAGAAAATGGCTACACTAAAACTCTATAAGATCGTGACAGGAACGAAATTTTGATAACTGGTAAGCAATGTTCACCCCCCCCCCCCCCAAATGTTACGCATTTAGAAATCTCGTCCTCCCTCAGTTAAACAAGAAAACACGTTCCTAGATCTTTAGATCTTGAAACGGTATTACTGACTTCACTCCTCATCATAATCTCAATTATTAGATTCGTTATTATCATAATTCTCATATTTAACACTACTAGACCTGCAGCTTTTATTGTGCATTTTAATTCCATTATTTCCAATATTATTTTTGAATTTTCGCGTGTATGCTTATGTAAAATATGTGAATAATGGAAAAATGTAATGATATATATTTCTGTGTATTTGTAATTAAACAGAGCTTTTGTAACATAGCGAGTGCCCGATACCGTTACACCAATGTAAAGCCCTTACAAAGAGAGTAAAATCAAGGTTTTTCTTTGTATTAGGAAGGAAGCTATGCCACTGTACGTACTGTTAAAGGTTTCTGCTAGAGGAAAAATTGCCGGTTTTATAAAAAGTTACACGGCGTGGGAGTAGTAAACAACATTGAGGGTTGAAGGAACTCAAACCGTCAGACATTTAAATGCCCTCGTATAGGCAAAGGCCTTACGCAAGACCTGTTAGTGCACGAATCAGACAAGCCATATAAAATATCAGAGTAGCCAGTCGGAGGGCTGGATTCGATTTAAAGCTCTAAAAGCTTCGATCAATAAAGTTTGGCGGGATCTAAAGTGTCCTAACTGTTGGGTTTCAAAAAGAGTATAAGAAGCAATTTTGTGCCTTTAGCGGCACTCTCAGTTGAATTGTCGAAGCCTACAGATTGTGTTTTTTCCTAAGTTGGATCGTCGAAGCCCTATCTGCAGATCGTGTTTTTTTCTAAGTTGGATCGTCGAAGCCTGCAAACCGTACTTTTCTAAGTTTTTATTCCTAGGCGGCAGGCCATATACCCCCAAGTTCTGACTTTGAGGACGACAGTCTGTGTCACTTTAAAGTCTTACGTACACCACGATAATTCCAGATATCAAAAGGAGAAAGAAGATGGGGATATAACAGACAAAACGACAACAATCTGAAAACACTGACAATAATAAACATATAAACCACAATAATGCCAACTATAAATACTAGAAATCATAAACAATAACATGATATGACAACAGCGCATCAATCAACAAATCAATAACAAGATAGCAAGTAAAATATCGATTTTAACATTAACAATAATGCCCATTGGACTATAATTTAAACAACAAGGACAGACCGGTGACCAAAGGGGAAGAACAGAGATGGCGAATGGTGATTCGAAAGTGATTGGTGTGTGAAGTTGAAGGTAGGAGTAGAGAGAGTTAGATGATGGATTGGAGAGCCACAGAGCGTAAGAGGACAGGACGAAGTATGAAAACTGCGAAGGAAGAAATGAAGGTTAATAAAATGATGAAAGTGTAAGCGTAGGTTCTATGTTGAGTAAATAGCGTAGCTATTGATCAGTTTAAAATTGAAGTTTTAAATTATTTTCGCTCATAATTTATACTCTCAGAAGTGAAGCGAAGATAAGTGAGGTGTAATTTTGAATAGAAATAGAATTTAAGTGAAGAAGGTGAAAGTGATATATAGCGTGTAGCACAATAGCTATAAAATATAAATATCTATAAATCAATAAAATTGATATGGGGAATATATAGACTAAGTGAGAATTTAGCTTAGGAATGCTGTTTACCATTACGTGAACGTCGGTTTTCGATGGTTGTTTCAGGTTGAATGATTTTAGCAGGTGTTTTATTAAAATTAGGGGGATATGGTTTATTTCGTATTTATAATATTATAATAAGCGTTGGTATAACTTATAATGTAGTAGTATGGTAATTTTAGCTGCAGTTTTTAGTTTGGAATTTAAGTTTTAATAGTTAAATTATAGCTGGCTACCAGTTATACTTTTGTTTTGTTAACTGGCTTCCAGTTAGGGAATTGTTTGAATGTTTTATTTTGTTAAATTATTTTGTCCATTTGTGTTTTTGTTTATTATTTTTCTTTAATTAGTTATAATATAATCTATACAAATAAAGTAAAAAAAGTAATAGAGAAGAAAAATATTATAAACTATAAAAACTGTAATATACGTCCTGGATATCCATCTAGGTGCCAGAACGGCGTATTACCGATATCGTCATCATGGTTTCATTTTTATCGCGACAAGTCGAGTAAACTATTCAAGTTTATCTTCTTCTGCGACGGATAGTGTTATTGTAAGTGTAATTTCGGAAGAGGTAAGACGCCGGAGCTAGGAAATGAAAGTACGTTTGTATACGTAAAGCTCAATTCCCTTTAGAGTTAGTAGTGTTAAGTACAACTGTAGCTGTAATATGTCAATTTGCTTCTTTATGATCACAGAAACTGTCAGTACATTCCACTACAATTTGATTTTATATTCATTTTTAAAAGTTCTCAGTTACGTGGAGGTGTTACATTCTCCACAACAAATATATATTTCAATGATTTCTTATTGTTCTAACCGGCTCTTGCATTTAACTCTTATAAACATTGTTGAAACTTATATTCTATTTACCGCATTTGTACAAAACTTTCGTATTTTGAGTTCACGCGTTTTAATTTCAATATAATTCGAAATTGTCTTAAAATTTTATTTGTGTTTTTTCATTCTCAGGTCTTCAGATACTTTCCTTCTCAAGAAACAGAGAAGCTAGCAAAGTGCGGTTGAAGTAGGGCTGTGCGGGTTGCGGTGAATATCGTGCTCAAGGAGAAGGGTCTCCAGCAAGTCAGCCAGTAACATTAGTCACAAGTCAGCGCTATAGTCTTCCTCCTGTAATTCAATACCCTGCCTACCTGTCTCTTCTGGGGGTTAGCAAACTATTTTGTCTTCGTCTTCTAAAATTGCGTTTCCCCAAGAGCACAAATGCCCCTCCTTTTAGAGGCTTGGATTCCTGCGTTGTATTGGTATTCCACATCATTCTTTTTCCCATATTTTGGATATATTTATCTTTTTTGTGTTGTATTATCTAATTCTAGTAGCGTTTTGAGGATAAAAATAAAAGAACGAAGTTGTGTCTATTCCGCTAGGAGATTCTTTTTGCGCAGTTTCCTTTCGTTTATTTTCTTTTATATGTCTGTCTTGTTCCTTCTCTCTCTTTCATTTGTTTCTCCCCTTTACTCCAAACGTTCTATCGTTTTTTCTCGTTTCATTCGCTGTTCATTCTTTTTCCGTCCCCTTCTCCTTTGCACTCGTTTATTTCCATTTTCTTCCCTTTTCTCTGCTCTCTTTCCTTTCATGCTCTTTCTCTTACAGCGAATGTTGGCCCAGATTTTCCCACCCTAAATAAGATTTACTTAGTTACTTAACACAGCTGCCGCAGCTTCTCTTCATCCTGTCGCCATTTTTTCCTATTTTGGCTATCTTGTGTATTTAATTTCTCATTTTATAGGCTCATTAAAATGCATACCAATTATATCTCGGTCGACCACGTCTCCTGCGAGTATTCTATTTCAAAATGTTTACGGAGTCTTTCATCTTACGTTCTTTTTATACGTCAAAATACTATTAGATATGTTTACCCATTATATATTTTTATTTACATTTCTAATCTTTATTTTTTACCTTTTTGCTTCTTTTTCATTTTCTTACACATTCTTAAATACTCGTAAGATATTTAATTGTCCGGAACTTTTCCTATTCGCATAACCCGTGTCCCTCTTCTGTAATAATGTCGTACTTCTGTCTTTTCGGTTTAATTCTCTGGCGTTCATTTATTTCACATAAACTTCATATTTCTTTACTTATTGAAAATTTGCCAGGTTCTTGCGGTTCCGTCGTTTTTTTTTTTTTTTTTTTGTCTTCTTCCAAAACTGTATTTTTCATAGCTTCTGTCACCGTAATATTATATTTACTCGGCACTCATTTTATTATTAGTTTATTCGATTCTTCTTTAAGTTTTGTAATCATATATTCTAAGTTGCTCATTTTCAGCATCCACCAATTAGTAAAATAAAAAGTAAACAATTTCATTGCACATATTCTTGTATATTTTTATCTATTTCAAATTTACTGAAATATAACTTAAAGTGGAAAATATTACACATCATTACTTAGTTCTCATTTCATCACAAACTGTTCAGACTGTATGTCAGTTTCTTCTTCTCAATTGTCATTATTTTTCTTAATCTTTAATTTCAAATTTCTTATCATCTCTGTCTTTGATATTTGGACTTATCCGTTCTTAAAGATAATAATGATACCAAGAAAAAATTTAAATAACAAAGTTATTATTTTAATTGCGTAAGAAATTAAGAAATTAGTTCGTATTAGATGTTCAAGAAAAAATACTGTAGCAAACGTAAATACAAATATATAAATCTCTTTAAGAATTTAATTTACATTAAAACTTTTCAAAAAATTACCCATTAAGTTAATAAGTTTTACACTTTTAACTATGCAGTAAATTACGTTATATGCATTCACCATCTGTTCCTATAATGCCTTGCTTAATTTTCTTTTCTGTTTTCCGATGTTCTAGCTTTTGCTTTCCAAGAAGTTCGCTTTCTTTCTTATGTTTTTGTTTTTCTTAGTTATATTTACCCTCCACACATTTGTTGACCATTTCACTGAATAATATTTATTCATAAAATTTCTTTAACATTTGTAGTAAATTTAATTCTTTATGAAATGCCAATAAATATATAAAAAGTATACGATGAATGCATTTTATAATATGCATGCAAATGTCTCCTAGCCTATGAACGGTCTCATTAATACTCAATTGACAAGGTAGAAGAGAATTAAACTGCTAGGAAATAGCATGATGGTAAAAAACGAATGATTTTTTCCTACAGTATTTCACTTTTTTATATTCCTAATATCTCTGCCTCGATTCCATTTTTGAGCGAGAAAAACTAAACTTGTACCTTTTCCAATTTATTATTGGTGGTTACTATAAAACTGACCACCTCCTTGTCTAGTGATTAATTTTGCTAGCTGTTGCCCGGAAAGTCACGACTTCGATCCCTGGTATCTGATTACAAAGTTTATTAGTTAGGGAGATCTGAAACGGTGTCCACTCAGCCTGGAGCGGACAACTGGGAACTGCCTTACAGAGAGGTAGCGTCCTTTGATCTAAAAAGTTGCGTGATGGCGACCGGCGGGGTGCTAGTTTGCTGATTACATGCTTCCCTGCAATTCTGCCCTCTGCTGATGATGAATGTAGGAGACGCAGCGGTCGCTGCGGTTGGCTTAGGACGTGCGGGCTGTGGCGTCAAAAAAAGATGGGAGTTTTACAAAACTACGAAGCAAATATGAAAAAATTTGGTATGGTTATTGAAGAATTAACACTGACAGGTTCAGCAAACAACAAGCGATGAAGAAATTGTTTTTATGCCTCAGGAAGGATACAATATGAAGAAAAAAAGAAAAAGAGTTTACAGTAACTTTTGTTATAACCTCAGATGTCAGTTGTTTTTATGCAAGTGAGATTTCATTCCTATAATCTATAATTCAGTTTTATATTTTACATGAACTTATTAATAAAACCCCTTAAGTTCCATTATTTTACTCGAACTTTTATGAAAATCTTATAATAATAATAATAATAATAATAATAATAATAATAATAATAATAATAATAATAATAATAAAGAACAAAATCGTGTTATTAGAATTATCTTGCCTAACACAATTTGTTGTAAATGGTGGTTTTCCTGAAGTAGTTTAATTTCGCCTTTAAACTCATGACGTCTGGAAGCACTCGTTTTATGATAGAAGATGTTTACGCAAGCTGTAAATGTTATTTTCCCCAAGCTGAAAGCCTTTCGCAATGCTCTTACATCTTGCAGTGAACAAGTCGTATCTTTAGTTATATCTTTCCTTCTATAGCTCCCTTCTTGCTTTTGTCTAATGCAGTTCAGTTTCCCCACCAATCTCCTGGTCAAACTAGTCATTCTCCCGTCCTGTTACAAATCCAATTCCAACCTGAAGCGTTATCTGGGGAAGCATCAGAAGGAATTCTTTCCCTCGGGAATCAATCCGTTCTCCACAGTCAATTCCGAGGCGAGATGCTGCTCCTAAACTCTGAAGAAGAACACCTGGAGTTTGCTCCTCTTCCTAAGATTAGCAACCTGTAGTGTCGCTCTCTTAGGAAGACGCATGAATTTAAAAGAATTTCCTTATAAATATCATTTATTCATTATTAGAATGCTACCACTTGATTACGAAATTATTTCTTTATGTTTTGCTCTATGTACTGTGGTTTAAATTTTGTTTAAGCATCATTTATATGTAAATATAATTTTCTATGAATAAATTATTGCTTTTAAATTTCTGAAGGTTTATAAATATATCACTGAGAAAATGTTTTAAGCACCAAACAATTAGGTCATTTTTATTCTTAATAGTTTCTTCGGCGCCTGTGCTAAGGAACAGCCAAATACATTTTAATCTCTGATGTTGAACGTGTATTTTCTTAGTATATTTAAGTATAAAGTATAGAATTATATATAGCACTGCGATTTTCTTATAAAAGGCAAAGAAAATTTTCTTAGTTGTTTCCCTGTTAGAATGATGTATCTTTTAGATTTTAATTCAATTTTATCTGAATTTGTAATTCTGGTACATCCATACTAAGTCCAATTTTGAAAAAAGTACATTAGTGAACACACTAGAATCTTTTAAAGTAGCTCATAAGTTATTTAAAATATTTTAAAAACATTGTAATAACAGTAAAACTTTTATCTTATCTAGCATCTATAAAATTAGACAGAAATAGACACCTTTCAGGCCCTGCAGGGATGGCCAAGGTTGTTAAGGCATAAATCCTTGAAGGAGAAGTCTGAGATTCAATTTCCACCTGGAGACCGTACTATCTACTACAGTTTTTTTTTAATAATTTTTTAATTTTCATCAATGGTAAATGCCGTTGAGATACCCTAAACTTAGAGCTGGAACAATAGCTTACCATTTTAAATGCCGTTTCATTCATCTTTTCATTTTATATATCATATTTTCCAACACTTATAATGCCTCCATGGCGTTATACACTTTTAAAAATAGGAGAAGTTTCAGAGACGTAATTAGAGGTAAAATTTAGATTTACTCAGTTTTATTATAAACTAGAGATGGACTGACACCAAATTTTCTTATTACTCGATACTCTACACCTATATGTATAGTCTCCATACTTCACGCTGGTTCGATAGTTCCATGTTTTATCACCTAAAATTCAAATTACTGACATTAATCTTTTGTAAATATTAATATACCAAATAAATATATCAATTTTCTTTCCGAGTCAGATGTTCATAAGAACAATTCTTGCACTTAGGTGAAATATTTCTTTACGTTTCTTTCTATTTAGCCATTCCTTTATAATACACAACCAGAACTGGCATTCAAAATTTAACAACATTTATGCAAAAAGGAAAACAAAAACTGCCAGAAATAAAACAACTTAAACCGTAATGTTTACTATAGTGTGTTCTGAAGAGAACCTAAGATAAAAGCATAGTTGCTATCCTTATCTAACTCTTGTTTCCTAATCTTAGCGTAATACATGACTTTTGTGAAAAAGCACATGTCATATAAATTAACCGTAATGGTTTGGTTTACTCTGGGCCTCAAGTATGCATTTGTTCCCCATTTTCTTAATGGATCACATAAAATGTTGCAGTACAAAATCCTAGATACTTATAAAATTTAGATTTCTACCTATTTGAGAAGTTATGTTTAAATATATATTTCTGTCTCTATGTAAAAAAGTTCTTAATACTTTTACATTTGTTTTATATAAGTACATAATTCAGTAGAATGTCAAATCAATTATTTCTCCTCTACAACTAGCAAAGAAGTATGTAAATTATAAAATATCAGTTATACCATTTTTTCGATGGGGGAACGTTGTTTTAATTTTTTTTCTTATGTTATTCGTGCCATGAGTGCCATGAGTGCCATGAGATATTGTTCGCCAAATAAAATATTAGGATGATTATTAGCTTAGAAAGTCAAGCTAAAACACCAAGCTACTCCAGAAGGCCCATTCTTTCTTTTCTTTTACATTATACTTGTACTTCAGTCTCCTATCATATTTCTTAATTCATTTTCTTCTTACATACTGTCTGCTTTTATTTCTGCTCTCCTGCTTCTCTCCCACTCCCTGCCATTTTTTTTTTTTTCCCCAGCTTCGCACATTGCTTTCACTGCGGTCGTTTCATTGCCCTAATGTTCTCTCTGTCTCTGTCCGTTCTCCGTTGGCGCAAAATAGCGATAAATGACCACAAAATGTTTGTATGCCCGTCTATTAATCACACCAGGGAGAACCCAATGGGCTGAGGCCCATGCTTTTGACACACAACCTCAATGTTTGAACTCGTTACTACTAAATTACGTAAATTCGTGGTTAAGGAGAAAAGCGGCGTAAGTTTTAAAGAACTTTCGAGAAATATCTTATCTCCGGTTTCCTTATGCAAGCATTGCTAATGACCATAAAATCGGAAGAAAATCGTTATATGTTTAGTTACCGGGCTGGGATTTCTTGAGTTTAAACTTATTTTGCGTTAACTCAAAGTCATACATAATTTGGGCGATTCATAGAAACTCTGACCCACTACTGACATTCGTTATCTCAGTCTATGTAACTAGATAATTCAATATCAAGTAGGCGAACTGGCGGCAGTAAACATGTGACTGCCTTATAATTAGATTTTTCGAGATAATGTTAATATGTAACTACAAAATGCGTTATGGCTCACAACCAATAGATGTTTTCTATTAAAGAGCGAATTAACAATTATTTTATGCATTAAATAACTGACTCATACAGTTTAAAGCTGGTGTGAGCAAAATTCTACGGTTAATGCCAAGACACACAGCCATCCAGGATCTTTACAATGAAGTCCAGGGCCGGGAAGTGTTCAGAGATAAATGTTTCAAATTTAACAGGTAGTTGGAAAAGTTTCCTAAAACACCTGAGATGCATCTCAGAACAATTAACAATTCTTTACTGTTCTCCTGTCCAAAGAACTAAAAAATATTAAAATTACATTGTGCATAATTATAGTAAGTCAAAGTGATCCTCAATTTTGAAGGGGGTTGGTATGGCAGCCACGTTGAGCATAAAATTTTGAAGTGGTTTTGTAGATTGATATGTCACTTCGGTATTGTTGCCCACGCTTCAATGACAACAATTTTTCAGGGCGAGTTCTGCTATTTTGTTGATTTGCACTAAACAATATTGGGAGAGGGTTACTAAATGAGCACGCGGCGACATAATATTAATTGGTGTTTTATTATGTCCAAAATATTTCGCTTCCTCTAGTGTTTTGCTTATGATAGACTTAGCTACGCCGATACAAATTGTCTGCCTCGTGTGAAACTTACAGATGAGTGCCGCTGCGCGAGAAATTGAAAGTCGAACTTAAAATGAGTACTGCTAACTGCGTGCATCTTGCCGCGTGTAGGTCTTATAAATGCGTGCCTCAGCATCGTCGAACTTGCAGCTGCTTCTTCGAACTGCCTTACTGAGTCGAACTGAATGAGGAAAAGCGTCTCACGGCGTATAGAACTTAGGACTGCCTGTCTCAACCACGCAACCGCTTCCCTGTATATTCAATTCAAATCAAAAATCGTTGGCTAGGAGACGCCAAAAGGCACGCGCAAGCCTCACGCCGTTTCTTAAAGAATTTGAAACATACAGCTGCCA
Organism: Metallyticus violacea; assembly: GCA_030762175.1. Classification (NCBI taxonomy): domain Eukaryota; kingdom Metazoa; phylum Arthropoda; class Insecta; order Mantodea; family Metallyticidae; genus Metallyticus; species Metallyticus violacea. The sequence continues at coordinate 83,387,348 of CM060832.1, read as the reverse complement.
TTGGTTGATATAGTTTTGTTGTTATTTGAGAGTTTAAAACTTTTGTTAGCATTAACTGGTTTAAAAGGCTAACAATACGACTGCCGGTCGGAGTCAAAGCCCCAAACAGTTTAAAAGCCTTTCAATTTATTAACCCTGCAGTAGCTGCCTTTTAAAAAAAGAAAGGGCCTTCACACACGTGTCCCTCGGGTTACTTACTCGGAATAGAGGTTTTATGGCTGTTTTGTTAGCTTTTCAGACTTCCGTAACAAAACACCAAAGAATTTTTTCTTTTTGTTGACATTCAACTCACGTGTTAACATTATGCTGTATTATATACAGATGGTAACTACATTATTAATTACAATACATAAAATATTATGATTTGGCTCTCATAAATATACATTATAATTATATTTAAGCAGGGGCGGATCGGAGAAACTGTCTCAATTTGGACAGCTGTATTGAGAATGGACGTTGGATAATGTATGTGGAGAAATCCACCAAATCATATTCTCTTCTTGGATAGATTTCCATAAGTATATCAATTTTAAAATAACCACAACTAGACAATTAAAGCCAGAGTACTCTAAAAAAACGAATTTTATTCATGAAGCACTTCAACATTTTTTTGATTGTTTATTTACTTTATTTACGTACGCTTTTTAATATCTCAGGACATCAGTGTCTCATTGAGTTCAGGGCTTGAAACGGCAGATAAAATTTTCTTAGAGGTATCTTCTTTCAGACTTGAGATTCTTTTACGTGACGTAAATCTACCACATGGGACCTATGACTTTACTTCCCTTCCGAAGGAAGTCATACTTAGGATTTTTATGCCCAAAAATTTCATCGACCATGGCCGGGATTTAACCTGCATTCTTGGGTCTACGAGGCAGGTCTCCAATTTTAAAAAGTCGATATATGCTGCACTATAAATGGCAAAAGAATTACAGGAGACATTTATCAGTAGTGAATCTTTTCATATTCTGGATTATGTGTGTGGTCCTTTCAACAGTTACATTTATATTTTTAAGTATTGCCATTAAGGCCAACAAAGAAAAATTAAGACATAAATTGTAATAGCCTTATTTGATACATGAAACGTCGGTCCTGGTGGTGTAGTGGTTACCATACTTGCCTCCTAAACCCAAGATCGCGGGTTCGAACCCGGCCAGGACCGATGGATTTTTTCGGGCCTAAAAATCCTAAGTATGGCTTCCTTCGGGAGGGAAGTAAAGCCGTGGGTCCCGTGTCGTACATTTACGGCACGATAAAGAACCTCAAGCCTGAAAGAGAGGCCTCTGAACAAAATTTGTCGGCCGTTTCACGCCCTGAGTTGAATGGGACGCTGATGACCTGAGCCGTTAAAGAGCGTCCATAAATAAATCAATCAAAAAAAAAAAAAAAAGATACATGAAACCTATACAAGTGAGCTTACTAGATTTATACGATTTAAAACATATTAACAACGAATATATGTTATTTGAATTGAAAATTAAATCCCTTACCTAAAATAAAAACATGTACAAATAAACTAATTAAATTTATATTAAACCTAAAACATGAATGTTTTGAGTTTTAAATCAAATATTACAGTCTTTATCTCATGTAATAACATATGTAAATGGCTTTTTAAATTAACATAACTAAATATATATTACTATTAAATATTTTTGGCTTTCTATTGAGCATTATATCCTTTAGCTAATTAAAACACGTGAAAATGAATTTATTAATTGATATTATTAAAAAAAATGTTATCAATAAGTGTTTAAGGCCTTTAATTGGATATTTTCAGCTTCAAGTCTATTCAAAGGAACAAATTTAGGTAAATTATTGTAAGCATATTTTCTAAATAATAAGGTAATTTTATAGAGTAAGTTCTCCAAGAACGTGAATAAAGAGAAAGCGTTTACGACTATAATCCGGAGATCCTGGATTCGAATCCTGGTCTGTCAAGCTATCTGGTTAAGGTTTTTTTCGGGGGTTTTCCTTCTCCTAAGAAGAGGAATGCCAAATAGCTTTACGGCGCCAAGGACTTCGTGCTCTTTGTGTCATTATTAATGCGTTTCATTTCATTCGTCCCTACAAACTTATGCCAATAGTATTCATTCCACAATCCATAGACATACGAGAAGACCAATACAGTCAGAGCAACAATAAACAAACATCAGAAATAGAATGAACGTCTTAAAAAGTCCTTAGTATTATATTCTTGCATTATTAGAACTTAAGATATATCATAAATACGCTGTATTGCAAGATTACATAACGTGTAGAAAGCTATTATTGCACTTTCTCGTCTCTCTACAGTTTCTGTAAGCAAACGAAAAGTTGTCGCATATTAAGGAAATTTCTCATTTACTGTGAATGTTAATCTAATGAAATATAAAGTCCAGGTTGGAGTCTTTCAAGTGAAAAATACAGGGAGGAGATTTCGGAAAGTTTAAACTTATAGATGATCAGCGATCATGTTCTCTTTTGTTATTTTTTTTTCAAATAGGAAATTTAATATTCATATTATTTAACAAGTTAAGTTCATTTTATATTGTGTAATTTATTTTAAAATATTAGCTATTTAAATATATATTTACATAATGTATAAATGAGAAACTAAAAGTGTTAATTAATAAATTGCTAAATTAATAAGCAGTTTATTGTATTATAAATTATGTCTCGTGTTTTCGAAGAAAATATCTTGTTATTAAGTACCCTATAATAGCACTGCAGCACAATTTCTATTTAAATGCAATAAAATATATTTGTTGTTTGTTAAATTTAAAAATCTTTTAGGACGTTACTGAAATGTCTAAAAACTTAGTGCTAGTGTGCTCAATGTCGCTTATCTACAGAACGGCCATATGTTCCTACCATGCGGCTGATTGGGTATTCAGTCAGTAGGGAGATAAAATATCAATAAACAAGCCTTTGTGGTATTTTGTCTCGCACACAGGGCGCAACTGTTTGTTATAATAGAAGGGGCCGCTTTATATCAGCAGTTTTGATAAGGTTAATACTATGCTCAGAATACCTCATTCAGCGGTTTTTCAAGCGTGCATATGCATTATATCGATATGTCGCAAGGACGGGTGGAATTATCGATTCTTCGATTTTCCAATTTCCACGCATCACCTGTACAGTCGGCTCTATTGTCATTCATTGTTTTAAACTCAAAAATAAGGACAGCGTTTTAAACTGTAGCTAAAAACCACATTCCGGGATCTAGGGATATAGGAAGATTCAGAAGACATTGGTAGGGACGGAACGGACTTTAATGATGATGAAGCCATTAAAAGTAAAACATTGACGTTTATCTGCCAACACAGCTTTTTACAGTGAGAGATACCGTAGCTTAGATCGGCCGACCAGCGAACCTACCCTTTCCAATCGCTACGATTTCCTACGCGCGGCGCCACTAAGTCTTCCATTCAGTTGCGAGCGGGATTTTAACAGAAACAGCAAATAGTATTATGCAGTTGGGAGTGAGATTTTATTAAATAATGCAGTACTGTTGTTCACTGCGTCGTTGTCTATTCAACTTCAAGGCATACATTAGGTAAAGAAAATCTTGTGACAGAACAGAAGGGCATTTAGATGTAAATTTCCCGGGAAATCCGGTTCCAACAAGAAAAACAATATTACAGTTAGTACAGCTTAATGAAACAGGTTCAGTGACTGACCTGAGTCCCATGCTACCTCAGAAGAAAAAATTTTGAAATAAGAGCTTCCGTTAAACCTCTCCTTGTTTCACGGAACTTACGGATTCTCATGAAAAAAAAGTTTAACTAACCCTTACACACTGGAGAAACTTAAAAAAAAATATTCGAAATGAAGTTATTAATGGGGAACTGATGTGATAATTTCCTAAGAATATGTGAATTGGAAATGGACAACATTTCTAGCGTCTACTGTAAGAAGAGTGGGTATCAAATCTGTTTACTATATTGTGCCTAAGTTTTAAAACGGTAAAATGCTTGAATGCCGCTAGTCTGCGGCAACGTGAAATCTAACTGCCAACCGTCTGAGGTTGTAATTTTTAAGTGTCCTCACTACACAGGCAGAAACTGGATTATACATTTAATAATAAATGCCCTTCAATTATTCCTCCACTTCCTGAAAGTAAAAAAATGCTTCCCAAAGAGAATGTCTGCTATTAAATTCAGTTTCTCTGAAATTCTCATTTTTTTTTCTAGTGCCTGCTCCATTTTTTGTTATTGCACCTCCAACTTTGCCAAAAACATGTAAAAATTATTAACTACATTTGTCATCAATTAAATATTGTCAGCTAATGAAAATAGTGAGTTTCTGAAGCTACTAAGTCGTTTCGAGGAAAACCAAAATATGACAATTTATCTTCTATTTCTGAGACTATTTTCTTGGCCTCTTTAATAAATGTTTCTTCAGGCCATCAACATTGTCAGCACTTTTCAATGTTTTAAGAACTCACTTTAGAAGCTGCAAGTCTCAGCCCAAATTCTTCGTTTTGTGAGAACTGAAGCAGGTGGCAAAGTCACATCAGAGACCTAGAACTTGAACAACGGTGCTTTCAGAACACCTTCTTTACATTTCAATCATCTGGCCCCCCTCGGGCAACTGACACAGTAGCTCCTCGGCGACTGAATAGAAGGCGTACACAAAGCAAGTTACTGTACGACCTCATATGTAGCATGTAGCTTGCAGCATCCGCCATTATCATGCTACACATCATTCGGCCAGTTTAAATGCGCATGCTCTTCAGGAAGTTTACAAATTTTCGAATGATTAACAACAGGTGTCACAATTTAAAAGATAAATTCTCCCATACTCTTCTCAATGTACCTATTAATTGAAATTGTTTTACTTCGGTTTATATTTACTTACTTATTTATTTATACTGAATGTGTTTCATTAGATGAATAGGTATTTAATGATATTGAAATATATTTACTTAGGTTTATATATTTAATTACACTGAAATATATTTTATTAGGTTGATATACATGTAATGATAATGAAATGTATTTACTTAGGTTACTATACAGGGTGGCGCAAAATTAACTACACACTTAGTGAATTTCCATTAATAAAGGATTTCACTTCTTTTTATGTTCAAGTTATTTCCCTTCTGCATTAATGCACCGATGAGGTCTACTTGGAACACTCTGACACACAGTCAAACACAGCTGAATGTTGTAGCCCAGATTGTGGTAGGCTTCCTCAATGTAAACAGTCAGCTCTGCAACAGTTTGAGGTTTCCTTTCAAACCCTTCGTCTTTAACCATACCCCAAAGAAAGAAAGCCCTTGGAGCAAGTTCAGAGGAAGGTGGTAGGAATGCAATTGCTGCACGACGTTCAACGTCCTAGCTCTCTCCTAAGGAAAATGTTATCAACGTACGTCTGAACAACTGCAACACAATGCGCAGAGGCTCCATCATGCTGGAAGTACAATTAATCAAATTTGTCCCACTGCATGATGATTCCTGGTAATATCATGAAGTGGAATCAAGCACTTGTTACCATCAAGATTTCCACCAATAAAGTGCGGCCCAATTACACCACATGTCGAAATTGCACCCCACTCATTTACGCTGGGTTGGTTTATCGCTTGCTCCAAAACAACATAATGTTTATCCGTGTATCAATAACTACTGTAATGTTGGTTTACAAGTCCCAATAACTTATGGGTGGTCTAATCCTACCACACAAAGCTTTGAAAGAAATTGGGGTCATATCTATACTGATCGAGGATATTCTCCCCAAATTGTAGCCGTCTGTCTGGATCATCTTCCAACAAACGACGTGTTAGATGTGCAAGGTGAACTTTGAACTTCTTCCGATGCAATAGCTTTTGGACTGGCCGACGTGACAGTGCTGGACATTTTACCGCTATCATCTTATGGATATTGAGTTAATTTTTCTTTGTATTTAACTGTACTGTAATAATGTTTCTAGATTGGTAATACCGTCAGCGGGAAGAACAGGAAACAAGAAATGAATCTTCAGTAACAGTTGCAAACGTTAAATAAAGAGGAAAGAAATTTTGCAGTAAAGATCGGTTACCAATGAGATTCCATACTGAGGGAATGGAGAGAACATTTCAAGTCAGATCCACCACCGCGTAAGGCTGCTGACAACATAATTCACAAATTTAAAATTGAAGGTTCTGCTTTGAATGCTCCTCATAGTGGGCGCCATAGGTCAGTACGGATTGATGAACGGTTTGAACATAGCATACAAATAAGTGAAATCATACGTTAACTGAAATTCATTAAGTGTGTAGTTACTTTTTCGCCAACCTGTATATTTAATTATACTGAAATGTGTTTAATTAGGTTGAAATGTATTCAATTATATTTCCATGCATTTAATTAAATTTAAATGTATTAAATTAGGTTGACGTGTGCTTTATTAGGTTAACACATATTTAATTATGTTGACATATATTTAATTAGATATTTTATTATATTAAATATATTGATATGTATTTTATTAAGTATATAATATATATAATTAAGTTTACATATTTAATTAGATTGAAAGATATTTAGTTATGTTGGCATGTATAATTGTAAGTACAAGCTGTATTTTACACTGCCATTGGGCTTACAAAGCCCATTTCCAAATTGAATAAATGCATACATCTCTGATCTTATTTATAGTTGCCTAGAACTTATTTAAAAAATTCAACATCAACAAGTTCTAATTTCTATTATTATATTAGTTGTTGTAAGTCAATGAAAAAGAGTTTTATCTCAAAATATGTCTAAAGTTGATAATTTAAATATTTTAAAATAATAGTAAATAGCATGCATTAAATATAATTTTAGCTTTAGTACTATAAGTCTTTTAATTTCGTTTATAAACACGAGGACTATAGTAGCAGAAATGCTAATATTATTTTATTTTGAAAACCAGGAAAGGCAAAAACAGAAACAAGCTACTTTCTTTAAATAAATTCCTTTAGCTTTTGCTTGCAAAATAATCTAGATTTTAATTTATTGCTTAGTAACTAACTAATAAAAACTCTTTGATAATCATTTCTTACCTTATCATGAACTTGGCAAATAACAAACAAAGCATTAGAATTGGCGATAACTGGAGGATAATGGCGAAAACTCTTTTCCATGAAGAATTAGCCTTGAACCAAAGTTTTGGTCTCGCAATCGAAATTATTTTTTCCAACATAACGAATATCAATTTTAACAATGAAATGCTCTTGGAATTTTTAAATGGTACTGTGAAACATTTTTCAGAGAAAAGCCTTCAACAAATTCATTGTTTTGAAAAAAAAAATACTTTTTTTTTTTTTTTTTAATTATTGCTTTGCTATAGTCCCAAACATTTTCAAAAGAAAACCTGGTCAAAAATTTGCCGCAATTAAATTAAAATTCCTTCAGTGGTAACAAACAACATATTTTAGTGATTAGTTTTATTACACTGTAAAGAATTAAAAGCAAGGAAATAATTTACCCTATAAACATATTCAATGCCCTTGGTGCGTATGATGCAACTGGATGGAATCTGTAAATTACAGGAAAGGTTCAACGTAAAGTAAAATTTTTCGCAACCGGCAACTATGGACAAAGTTAGGGTCAGATAACCTATTTTGTCGTATAACTGAAAAACACTTGCATATATTATATAAAAAAGTATAACACAAATATTTATTCCATGCAGAAAGTAGTCGTTTTTAAAGCAGATTTTTAAAAATGAAATTTTGAAATACAATTTTTGTTTTATTACTTAAAACATTCATGTGTTAGTTCATAATTAAAAACGTACATCTGATGATGTTAATTGTTGGCCATATCACGTCGAGATAAGGATAGCCAACATCGCAACTGGTTTTAACTATAAAGACGATGTTGTAGTGCGCGATGTACATTATATTAACTATATCCTACTCTATTTTATCCAACAGCAACAGCTTCTGCTTAAGCTTAAGAACGCCTTAAGGAATCCGTCTTGCAGAAACAGGTTAATTCACTTTAGCCATTATCCACAGTTGCAGTGTGCGATTGCCACGCTATCGCGCTCGCTACTGTCATACTGTGAAGTTTGAAGCCACGCATCGTTGCATCTGTTACACTGTTAGAAGGCAATGAAAATTTCGCCTAATGAACGCTTGTCTAAAAGTGTGATGTCTTTTATTTTCTATTTTTCTCCCTTTCTTTCTTTTCTTATTGAAAAGGGAATTTGCTTTAGCATTGCCGGTTATGGGGGAGGGGGCGATTACAAGGGAGGATTTTACTGTATAACATTAAAATTGCCTACATGGGGAAAGATCATGAAGAAAACTTTATAGTCAAAAATTACAGTAGCTATTCATATGTAGATTGGAAAACCACAGTATTTAAGATTCATATAAGACACAAAGGTTGGATTGATATTAAGTTCGGTTGGAAAACCCCTTGTTTTTAGACAGTACTCATTTTTGTAATGTTATTTACGTATTGCATATACAATTAAACTGGTCCACTTAATTTTTACGGAATGAAAACTGTTCATATTTTCTGAGTCCTTGCCACATGGAATCTCTCAAAGCAGCTTTAGTTTTGTTTCATCGGGATACAGTTTTTCAGAAATCTGTATTATAGAAAACAGAAAGTAGCATTTTATTTCTTTTTGAACAGATACATAAAATAAATATTCTAAGAGATTTAAACAAGATAATGAATTATTCACTTTGTGAATGGGACGGTAGGTTAAATCAGAGCATTAGACCAAAAAATTGGCCACAAAGGAGCAATTTAGTTCCTGGAGTAAAAAATCTGAAATATAAGCCATTGGTTTCTCGTTCTAATGTCATTCTTCCACCACTCTGTATTAAGTTAGGCCTTATGAAGCAATTTGTTACTGCTCTGAATAAGAATAGTGATTGTTTAACTTTCTTCTTACAAAGTACCCACAGAAAACTGAAACTCAGATAGCAGCAGGTATTTTTGATGGTCCCCCAGATTCGTGAGCTTATGCAGGATGAGACCTGTCCTCAAACGATGTCCAAGTTAGGGAAGTCAGCATGGTCGGCATATAAGAAAGCTACAGAAAACTTTCTTGGCGACAACAAATCTGAGAACTGTAAAGAAACTGTAGAGGAAATGTTACATTTTAGAAATATAGGAGGTAGAATGAGTGTAAAGGTGCATTTTCTCAACAGCCACATTGATTACTTACCTGTGAATCTTGGTGCAATAAGTGAAGTACAAGGTTAGCGGTTTCACAGAGACATTAAAACAATGAAAACCATTATCAAGGCCATTTGGATGTGAAAATAATGGCTGATTTCTGTTGGTGCTTGAAATGGAACTTTAGTGAAGGACATTATCACAGCTTCATAAAAAATTAAATTTTCTTCTCTCTAATAGTGAAAAAGTTCGAAATTTCATAATTATTGATACATGGCTCCTTATTTCAATATATTCATTAATATTTAAGTTAAAATAAAACCTACAAAAACAATTTTGTTTAGCTAAATGTCTTAGAACTCAATAATATAAATACATTAATACATTTTGTGTGATTTTGTTTAAAACCTAGCCCAATAGAGTCAAATTAAAAACATATTTAAATTCAGGGCATTCATATTACATATATCCCGATGGAAAAATAGAAAGGCAAGAAAAAAATTTGGTTTGTAGACCAGTGTTTAAAGTAGATTTAATAAAAGTGGTTACAGGAATATAGGAATATTTACGTAAATGAAAAGTAGAGACAATCTTTACGATATGCCCTTTCATCTCGGATAACTTCTGCGGACCATAGACTGGTTTCGTGAAGCCGTCATAAAAAATCCCATCATCTGTTTCTGCAGCATTTCCTTAGAGCCAACTTAACATCTTCGTCAAATGTATAGTGGTTCAACGAACAGGTCCTCGTACAGGGAAGAGGTGGAAACTGTAGGATGCCAACTTTATACTGCATGTACTGTTGTGGGGTGAGAGTCAATTGTCTTAACTTCATGCTCCGTGACAGATTTATGTTTCTTGATAAGAACATGCTGTTATTTATTGACTATTGTTAAGCAGTGAGTACACATAAATAAAACGCATACGCTTTCTGCCTTTCATTTATTAAACTCGATTATAAATGTGCTACTGGGTATACTGCTTTTTATTAATTTCTTTATTATAATGTGCCTAGAATATACAGATATTAAAAAAAACGGAACATTGTTGCCGAAATCTTGAAAAAATTCGAAAATGCATAAAATTGAATGAATTCAACTCCCATTCACGCAGTGTGCAAATCTACTCAAAATTGATGTTATGAAAACTCTCATTCAAACAACGTTTCATCCAAGCTCTCTGTTAAAATTTATATTCTGCATTATCTTGATTTTAGGAAAATAAATACGGAAATCAGCAAAAGCCCGCAGTAGGCTAAGATTAATAAAAATCTTCTGCTATCTGCGAGACTGCAAGGTTTTAATGATAAATTGTCATTGTTCATCCAAAATGGATTATGGCAATTGATGCAAATGCACCCAAACAAAAAATATCTTCTAATAAAGACTTGATGACTAGTTAAGGGGCAGGAGCTTAAAATTCCCGTCTGACTCACTTTGTAACCGGAATCAAGGCATTGGCACAGAATACCGTGCTCGGCTTAATGTTTCCCACTATTCGAATGCATTTACATGTGAACCTCTTGGGAGATAGTGCTACATGGACTGGGCGGAAACCAGTCGATCTCCTCCCAGGTGTTTCTTTTTATATCTCCAATGAAAGCTCTAGCTTCATTTTCGTAAAGTCGAACTGTTTCTACGCTATTCCCCGTACAATGTTATCCGATCTTAAGTTTGAAGTCAATACCTCTGCAGGGAAAGTGTGTCTTTGTGTTTCTACTTAGTCGCACAAATTTCTAAGTACTATAATTCTTCTTACCTGGTAGAAACACCAATGGCATTTACGCTATTAATGGCTATCTAATATGCTTGTTGTATTGTACGTTTTGTTATCGTTATCATCTTCCTGTCAAAGAGATTGGTCAAGTTGCTGTTCCTCCCTTATGCCCTTCTTTATTCAGTCTTCCAGATTATCTAATAGCATTTTTCTGAACTTTCCAGATTTTCCTTCTGTAGTTTTGAAGTATTCTAATATCGCAGTAATTTTAAAATTGTCATTATTTTATTGCTTCAGCAGGTATTTTTATTAACAGATTTTGTGCAACTGGAATTCTGTATGTTTTAGAACCCGTGATTCACTTCTAGATAATATTTGTTGAATAGTTTTATATAATCTCATTCACGTATTTGGTAAAATTAATGAAAATTTATAAGTACCAGTACTAAATACTAATTAACTTCATAATTAATTGGATATGTTATTTTTCTAACTATGAACTGCGTATTCATTCTTTAAACACCGGATATTTCTAAGTCTACGTAATTATTCTAACAGTACATCGAGGTTAATATACCGTCAATGTTCACCATTTGGCATATTCGTCACATATATGTGAAACTAGTGTAAAAAATACCAAATTATGATTTGTTCTAAGCATTTCAATTTCAAAATTGCTCATGATTTAGTTAAAACATAATATATATTATGTACGAGGGGGTATCCACAATATCCGCGACTGGTGCTGACAACTCGACAGTAGTTTCAGGAGATTTTGTACCGCTAGATGGCAACCCCAGCACATCTGATGAGTGAGTGTTTAAAGTTTCCTGTAGATAGATGTGTTGAGATTTCTATAGTACTTTCCATGATACTTTGTGCGTAGTGTGTGGTGATTTTACGATGGATCCAAGATTAGAACAGAGAGTGTGAATCAAACGTTGTGCCAATCTCGGTGAAAACGCTACGGAGACTATTGAAGACGATGCTCACACCAGTAGGCCTATCAGCTGCACATTGTTGCCAAAGTTCAAGATCCTCGTTCGTGAGGATCGGCGCCGAACCATTAAAGATCTTGCTCATGAAGTGGGAATTGGTTGTGGGACATACCAACGAATTTTAACTGGTGAATTGGGCAAACATCGTGTCGCCGCAAAAAACTGCTGATCAGAAGGCGCAGAGTGTTGAAGTTTGCACGGAGCTCCGTCAGGCCGTTTCGGATGACCCAACCTTCATGTCCAGGGTCATCAACGGCGACGAGAGCTGCATGTACGCTTATGACCCTGCGACAAAACAACAATCCTTCCAGTGGAAGAGTTCGAACTCACCAAGACCAAAAATGCGAGACAAGTGAAGAGCAAAGTCAAGGGGATACTCCTCGTTTTCTTTGTTACCAAGGGGATTGTGCACAAAGAATTCGTCCCGCCAAATCAAACAGTGAATTCCACGTACTACTGTGACGTTTTGCTACGGCTCCGTGAAAATGTCCGGAGACAACAGCCCGAACTTTGGGGATAAGGGAAGTGTTACATCTCGATAATGCGTTCTGTCACAATTCCTTGTTCACCAGGAGCTTTTTGACGAAAAACAACATGACGGTTGTCCCCGACCCACCGCACTCGCCTGATTTGACACCCTATCACTTCGCTCTATTCCCCAAACTGAAAATCAAGTTGAAAGGACGTCGGTTTGGCACAATTGAGAGGATTCAAGAAGAAACGCTGACTATTCTAAACACCCTCAAAGAACATGACTTCCAAGATGCCCTTTTAAAATGACAGAATAGCTGGGACCAGTGTATACGTGTTGAAGGGAACTACTTTATGGGTGACGGCGGTCATTAGTCTCAAAGTTAGTTTTTGACCAGATGGCAGCACTAGTCCCGAATATTCTGTATACCACCTCGTACATTGTTACAGACTTGTGCAAATAGAACCACAGTTTGTTGAAAAATAAACCAAAGTTCGTACTTTGATGATGATGGATGATCTGGGGCGGAGAAGAATATATTTGGTACTTGAGCCTTGCTCACGGTTGACTCTTTATGCCTACGCCCCCAATAGCTAGCTAATCTCCAGAAGGAAGGAATGTGCCTGTGCGGAGACGGATGGGATTCCTAACAAGTTTCCAGACAGAACATCCCGACGTCGTTGGTGCCCTCTCTGAGTTTTTTTAATCCCTCCGCCTCAGTCCAGACGAGGCCAAAAAGCTTTCAAAAGTAAAGTCACAGTCATATCACGCCAGTTCACCTCGTCTTGACACTTTCGACCCTGTAACAGAACTTCATATGAAGTGAAAAGCGGAAAGTTCGTGAAATGCAAATATCATTCGTCTAAGTGACACGGGGAAACCATGAAAAAACCTAAGGAAAGATTGGCCGGTCCTAAGGGAACTAATCCCGGGGCGTCAATCTTTTCTATCTGAGTCAACTCTATCGGTTAAGTTCATACTTATGTTCCACATAAAACAGAGTGTCCGTATGCATGTGCATTATTATAAAATAATCTAAAATCGTCTCTTTGATAGATCTGAGCTATACTTTACACACATTACATTTTAAAATACAGTACATTTTAAAACAAGGCAACAAAAACGACACCCCCTCAACAACAATGAAATCAACAATGACTGAAAGTTTTTTTTATTTATTTATCGCGTGTATATAGGGGACGAGCACTCTACGTCAGTTAGCCAGCCGCCTACATACAAACTTATGTTAATTCGTGAAGAGCAATATGCTGCGTTGAAGTTTAGCTTTCGTTTGCAGAAATCCGGTATGAAAGCTTACACATTGCTGCAGCGGACATATGGTGACGATGTTCTATCACAATCCACAGCACTTTGATGGTTCAAGAAATTTAAGAAGGTTCATGTTTCAACACAAAGCAAGGCGGTCCAGGTGTTCCAACAATAGCAGTAAATGAAACCATGATCAACACAGCTGCCGTCATTGTTCGTGAAGACTGACAAATAACAATTGACAGACATGCAGACATGTTACATATTTCCCATGACAGTACATTTTCGATTCTGTATAATCACTTGAACATGAGACGCGTTTGTGCGAGGTGGGTCTCAAGATTACTGACTCCTGAACAGAAGATGGTACAAGTGGAAGTGTGTAGGCAACTTCGAATGTCTCTTCTCCCATCCTCCATATTCCCCAGACTTAGACCCCTGTGACTTTTATGTCTTTCCCTGTCTGAAAAAAGAGCTAAGTGGAAAAGACTGAGGTGGGTTTGAAGATGTCAAGAGGTGGCTTCCAGCACGTGTTCCAGGACGTGTTGGGCAAAGTGCATTCAACTCAACGGAGAATACTTTGAAAAAACCACACCAATCTGGCCTGAGCCTATGCATTCCATGCGTAAAAAAAGAATTTTCAGTCGTTTTGACTAGTTCTCGTATAAAACAAATCATCATTCTTTACAAGTGTTGAGATAATTATTACGGGTATCTTAAAGTTCTTTCTTTATTCAGGACATACTAAATCTGTCAAAGCAACTTCGTTTAGCTATAGGGTATTGTTTCATACTTGGTGCAGAACTGAGCGTTTCTGAAGTTGTTCAGGATCTGCGCCTTGCAGTTATAGCAGAAAATGAAGATGCGCAGTATATCCTTCATGCCTTTAGCATACTATTAATTTGAAACACCTATAGAATTACTGAACTATTTCTTTTTATTTGGGAATTATAGTTGATGCTCCCTCCAGAATGTTGTATCTTATACAGTTACTTGAAGAATAACAGCTGAAAGACGTAATATTTAATATTTTTTAATATATGCTAGATTCCTGACTTTAGAACTCAGATCTATCTAATAACACTACATTTTATCTGTAAACGATAAAGAAAGAGTTTGAATCTTTTAAAATGTGCCACTTTTAAAATAACAAGAAGATAGGCTATTAATCTTTGATCACAGACTTTCGATATGAGAATAACAATTCATTATAGTCAACTACAATGCTTTTAGTATCCACTGACGTCTAATTTATATGTAAAGTTATATAATTCATACTGAAAAAATATGCATCTAATTTTATTAACATTTGGAACCAGGAATATAAAGTACTGTTCTCGCTTCAGACATAACACATTAATACTTGAATGCAAATCTTTGTCATGGTTTATCTGTTGTTAAGGCTATGATGAATAGTCTTGTAGATGCTAAAGAGCCATGGGTGATAAGTTACATCCTTGTCGAACCACTTGATTAATTGTGATATTCTAATGCTCTTCTATTAAAAAGTTCTTACGTTGAAGTACTTGAAAAGGAGTGGGCGCGAGTGGAGGTTGAGCGGATAATTAAGATGAAAACCAAAGGACAAAAAGGCTTGCGGGGGAAATTTATTGCGAAGTGGAAAAGTGGCGGAGGTCTTGATAAATGTTCACCATTCGCCATAACTCTGTGTTATTAATTACTCGACGACCCACGGCGCCCCATTGGAGCAACTGTAGATGTTTTTCTGTTTTGTTTCTGTCAGTTCGTGACTGGTTTGAAGAAAACTCTCTCGGATAAACCAATAAGAGCGGCCATTCCTCTCATGAAAGTCTGTTTGTTCAGGAACTTGCTTTGCTTCTAAACTGAGAGCCAGCCTCTAGGGAGGTGACTGAATGGCGCATAAAATATGCTCCACTTGATAACTTTTCTGTGCTTCTTAAGATTCTTCCAGCTCGCGCCAACGTATCTATTTCTGTCGCTAGATCAGAAGGTCGAATGTTTAAACCCAGCTTAGTACAAAACTATTTTTCTTATGCAATATTTTACAGTTCTTAGTTCTTATATTTCATAGTTTATGTTTACACCATTTTTTTTTTCCATTTCATTTTACTTTTTCTTTCTTTAAGAAAAAGTAAATCTTTATCCTTAATGTCGGTTTCTTGGGCTTTTATTACTGCGGATATGAAGACAGGCTCACTATGGATTGTGTCTTTTGTAGGTAGCGACATTTTGTTAATTGATTGAGCTTTAAGCAATTCCTCATATTAAAGTTTAAGGTCACGTTCGCTTGCAACTGCATTCCTTTGTTTATTTTTTAGAATTCAAAAACACTTGCGAACGATTTACGTTTCCACTTTGTATTATGAATAGGGCAAAGAATGGTACCTGTTAGTCAAATGTTAGGAAGAAGGACGTTACCGGATAACAGTATCGTTAAAAATGGAAGTTTGAAGGAGTCATACCATTCAATAACGCTACTCTATATGATTTTTTAAATACATGTGCAGTACTAGGTATGTTTTTAACATGGAAAGCGTTAAAGAGATGTAAATATCCAAACTTCATATTCTTTGTTTGTTTTAAAATACTATAAGATTTCTTTAGAAACGCGTAAAAAGTAATTGTATGCAGACCAAATCTAAGATGAACAAACGAATGAGCTGGAATATTAAAGGACAGTAAAAGGTCTGTGTGTACAATTAAAAATAGATAACCGCTTATCACTGTATCCATTATAGCACAGTTTGACTCTTGGGGAGATCTAGCAAAAATTTTAAAATACATTTTGCAATTTTAAATGTTAATATTTCTTTTAAGTTATAAAATAAGTTTGTTTCATTAAGTCCACGTTCTCTAAGAGGCGTAGCGAATATCTCAATTGTAAAAAATTTTAATAAAATATTTGTCCAAGACATGTGCCCTTATCTAATTGGATGAGAAATATAAAATACCATCTGAAGACTTAGCATGCAAAAGTAGTTATGGCGAACTTGAAATAAGTGATTTTGCACCCAACGTCTTCATTTAGTTAAAAAATCTGCTTATCCTTGAAATAAACTTGTGGAGGAGAACATTGTTATAATGGGCCCCAAGAGAGCATATTTGAAGTAGGAATGTTTTTGGGAGTGGTAATTGGGCTGTATGGTAGCTGTGTTAATTAATTTAAGCCCACAGATCGTAGATTTTGTCACAGCTACTGCAGACCACCAACTTCCCCTCCACGAGACTCTCTCTCTCTCTCTCTCTCTCTCTTTCTCTCTCTCTAGAGCTTTCCGCTGGATGTTGACTGTTGAATGGCAGATGGGACTGATTGATTTGAAATTTGATATGGAACGCGACTATATAATGCCTCGTGATTTAGTTTCTGAGGATTTATTCTTCCAAACATGAATAATCACATGAACTCAAGTCTCACGCCAGATCATTGGCAAGGTAAACTTGGCAAACACGTAAACCTGGTTCCGTTTACCCAAATGGTGCCTAATATGATGAAAGTGTTACTTCAACGATATTTAATGTAGCACAATGGTGCTATATATGTAACTCGCGCGTTGATTGATTGTCGAGCTGGATCTGTACCTCGGTCCTCCGGGTGTTGCAGCATTACTATCTTGGCCCCGAAGAATTTTGAGACTGCCCCTTTTTGAGGCAAAATCTATTTCTTATATACTCAAGAAAAACTGACGCTCTCCCCTAAAAGCGCTCGAAATATTCCCGCCAGTTTTGTTTTCACCATGCTCGCAGGTTGACACTTACATCACTCATTGCTCTTCCTATTCGCTAGAGCGCACGCTCCGCCATTCAAGTTCACTTTAAACAACTTTTACACATTAATGTCAATGAGCCGTGTACTCGCACACCTGTCAATTCCCAAGCGAAAATAGCTCACTTTCATGCCCAAGGAATGGCCGTCTCTTTGCTCTCCGCGTCCCTGAATGAATTAGTTTCTATTGTCTGACTTTTCCAGCCCTTGCCTTGCATATTCAGAGTGAAATTCAAGTCCATTTTTACCATTTGCTATAATATATACTACCTCTTAAATATTTCTAAAATTACACATTATAGACATTATGCTCAATATTAAACACTATACAATCTCAATTCTACATATTTTGTCATTAAAGTTCCTCCAATAAAAGAAAAGGACAACATACTTGCAGTAATTACTGAGATGCTGATCGGAAATTACACATATTAATTATCTCAATTACTCTGTAATTAGTGGGGAGCAGCTTCATTTTTCCCAGTAATACGTATTATATAGAAAATATAGAAAATCGTGTTTCTTTTATTTCTTAGCTTATTCCTCCATTGTATGGTCTCCAAACAACCATGGCGGAAAGCAGAGATATTTTAATAGCTCCTTAACAGATTTCAAGTTTCTACAGTTTGGCACACTGTTGCAAACCAACTTTTCTTGTTGAATAAACTCTTAAGCGATTTTAGTAAAGAGGTGAAACTCCCAAAATCTATCAAAATAAATTAAAAATAATGGAAATTTGATTTTTGTCTTAGTGAGCTGGGCACCTCAAGTGACAGCAAAAATAAAAGAGTATTAAAACAAAACAAGTGCTACATATGTGATCCGCGTTGCAGTGATTCAAAGCCTTTAAACAATAAAAATAGAAACCTAAATTTTGTTAAAAATGCTATAATTGTATTTTAGACCCACAGTAAAATTACAGGGTTATTCTAAATGTTTTTATAACTGTTCAAAGTGACAAAGGTGGTACACATGGCATGCAGCGTATTTTATAAAGGGATGGGGGGGGGGGTTAATGAAAATATATGTATGTAGAGTGGAGGATTTGGAAAAAGAAAATTTGATTTCATAGGTTTTGGATGTAATCTCAGGGGTAAATAATTTCTTCCTCTCCGACATGATTACCGATGTCTTACAGTTTTGCCACGGCTGTGGAGACTCTGCTGCTAGATATTTTTATGGTCCTGTGACCATAGGGAAAGGAGTCTTGGAGATTAATAATATTTTCCGTTATGGAAGATGGAACACAATTTATTGTTCATACACTATTATACATAAACTATTGCAGTATTGCACTTAACTA
This sequence comes from Metallyticus violacea, assembly GCA_030762175.1. Taxonomy (NCBI): domain Eukaryota; kingdom Metazoa; phylum Arthropoda; class Insecta; order Mantodea; family Metallyticidae; genus Metallyticus; species Metallyticus violacea. The sequence goes on along the minus strand of CM060832.1, from coordinate 83,368,759 downwards.
ATAAAGCTCGTTCACTTAATTCTCTTCAAAACTAAGTACCGCTTTCCACTAAATGATCGGAGCTGAGAAGGCGCTTCCACTGATGTTGCCCCGCTGAATACTCTTGCAAAACTGACTACTGGCCACAAAATTGTAAACTAAATAAACATGGTCTACGTGACTTTTTCCATGTAGAATTAATTCAAGCGGTTGGCTTCTTCCCTTGAAGAGGTTATCGGCCTGTCTTATCGTCCCTGCACTCGCCAAAAGTTTTATGGTGCCTACCCTGCTTAAGAAATTCTCCAACAGAATAGCAATAAACATCTTGCTCAGGATTCTTTACAAACATTGTTACGACAGGCTACAGAAATTCCCAGGTCAAGTTTTGTGGCTGGGGTAGCTTTCTGCATGCTTGCGAGAAAATAACATTTTACACATAATAACTCAACACTTGTGCAGGAAAATGACATTATACTCCTGGTTATAACGAAGTTATATAAAATTATTTTCTATAATTACTCTAATTAAACATGAGGGTGGTAGCCCATAAATACTGTCTCAGGCATATGTTGAAGTTCCATGCCACACATGTTGCAGCATGGTTTCGATGGCAGCATTAACACGCCCTTGTCGCTTTGGCATACACGATAGGACTATTTAAACTTCCTATCTATTGATATCTCACATATTTTTCTATAATAAATAATTTCTTTACAATAAATATGCAAAACTGTTTGATTCATTGACAATAAACCTGTGTTTCTGAAATTTTATAAGCCAAACTTAAAATATTATTAAACATATAAACTAAAAATAATTAAAATAGTTCATAAATGGCATGATATCCTAGTTTTAACCCTCCAGTGGCCGCGTTTTCTCTTATTGCTTCTTCCATTGTTGTGCGTTTCTCAGTGCGTTTTTTTTTTTTTTTTTTTTTTACTTTAATTAAATTGTGTCTTTAATCTTACTAGAGTGTTGTAAATTGTTCACGTGATATTTAATGTTTATTAACTTAGATGACTATTGTCATGGAAGTCGTGAGAGGTACTGTTGAAAATTTATTGGTGTAAAAGTAGTTTTTGGTTGTTTTCTCTGATACTATATCACAAGTATCGAATGATCCAAATCAGTTGCTTCAGTGTTGAAAAGAAATAGAGAGAAAGAAGAAAACGAAGATAGTAAGAGTGAAGAAGAAAATAACGATTCTGAATGTGTGCCTAGGGTGTTTGTCTGACAAGTAAACTGTATAAGGCATTTTTCTACAAGTAAAGTATGTATGTAGCTCTAATTGTTTATTCTGCAAATTGTTACCTTGCTTTTGTTAGATAATACGAGTGTATCTTCATTGTAATGCATTACACATGTTTTTGTTCTGATTTTCTATCTCAACAAAGCAGGTGGTTTCGTTGATTTTAATAATTACATTTTACTTGAATTTTTATTGATTTAAGGAATTTATATAATTTAAAATTGTAACCATATTCTATTGCATTCTTTAACCAGTCAGAGTGCATACGTTCCTTAGCTACATGTTAAAAACATACTCCCTTTTATTTCTAATGTTTTGTATATGAATTATGTAATCCGTTTATTAGATAATCATTATTGTTGACAGAAATATCTGAAAACGCCATATATTTAATAAAATACACTTTAATAATACTAAATCACGTTGGATGACTGTTGTCATTCGCGTGGCCACTCGTACTACAATAATGAATGCGACTATTACAAAGTTAAGGCACTCCAATATAGCCGATCGTTCTTATGATTTTAACTCTAGCCTTGTACAACCAAAAGTGTCAGTTATGAAAATCTAGCAGTTGGGCATCTTATAAATGCATAAATAGGATAACTTGTTCACAATCACAAATGATAAGAGTCTAAACTCTTTTTTGAAACCGAATTTGTTCCCGAAGCGTAGGCAAGGAAAAAATATCTCTCACTCAGCCAACGTTATTGATCCTCCAGAAAGAAATTCGGAGTCAGTGCATGAAGCACAGTGTTGTTTCAACTAAAACCGAGTGCAAAGGGGCGTTTATCCTTGTATTGTGCTGAGAAAAGACATAGACAGAGATAGAGGTATCTCTTTATGCCGCATAGTAATGTATATACTCCACTGAGAAACATTGTTCATATGCATCCAAGCATGCACGAAACCTAAAATATATTTCGGGTGAACAAGCAAACAGAAAGGCCTGATAGCGGCTCTGCGCTAACTTCCTCATCTTCTTGCTCTCTCTTGCAGAACGGCTGGGGGAGAGAGAAGAAGAAACATTCATCTGCATCTTCCAGAAGCTATGCAAGATTATTTCAGTTCCGTTGTTGTGAAGGCTAGCACAAAGAAAAAGATGTACCAGGTTTTCATTTGTTTAATTAAACAACCATTAGCGTTGTGAACTAGAGAAAGGTGCTGACGGGTCGTTTTAATTTCCCATAACACTTTAAATGATAACAGTGAGAGATAATGACCACTAGGATACACAAAAGTAAAAATTATTTCAATGTAAATTCAATAATTCCTCAATCTCATAATGATTTTAATTGTTTTTAAATGAGTATTTCTGAATTTAAAATTCATATTTAGCGTTTAGGTTATGTTTAGCATTTTGTAGAATTTTGTATAGCAAATTGCATTGCAGGATATTTAAATAAACTAATGTGACTAAAAAAATTTAAAAATTAAACAGAAGTATGAAGAATAAACTATGTACTGTTTAAAATGAAAAAAAAAAAAACAAAAAAAAACTTGTGTATGTTTATGAATTAAACCATATATTGATCATTTGTTAATGTCCCAAATTATGTTACGTGTTCAGGATTTATAGGAATATTTGCGTATTCCCCTGTTTTGATTATCGTCAATTTAGGCGTTTGTCGAGCCGATATAATGTGCTCTCGGTTGTTGACTATCTGGATCACTCTACTGGATAAAGCGAGGCACAAACAAATGGGTAGCACAGAGCTTATTGTTTACTGTGCTAGAACTTGGATGTCTTAGCTACTTACAATTGAAGTGGTGATTTTAATAACGCAAGATTTTGATATAGTAATGTCATATCGGTACCCATTGTATGTAATGGTCAATTTTCTAACAAGGTTTCCAAAGATATTCAAACGTTGCAGAGATGTAAGTAAAGTATAGAGCTGTGCTGGAGTTTTCGTGCTCTTCAAGCAGCATTTTATTTTAAAGATACTAAGATTATGCCATTGTATTTTAATAATTTAAAAATTAAATTTAACACTGGGCCAGCAAACACAGACATTTCTCAACAAAATTGAAAGTAGTTTATGTGTTCTAACTTTGTACTTTTCTGTTATCGCGCCGAATGGAATATACACTTACCGAGATCCGTCGGTGATGACGTAGCTCTGAAACTGATTCTATATTCCTAGTCGGTGCTAGTAAAGCAAATTCCTAGGCAAAAAAAAAAAACCTAAAAAAGATCAGTGCCTCAAAAAATGTCTCTAACATACATATTAGTACCGTGTATGAATATATATGATTTACTACAAAAGCTGGTACTTGCACCCCTTCATGCTTATAATCTTTCCATAAACCCTATATGAGACAGTCAACTCCAGGTACAATACAAATAAATGTTGTTTTGAAAGTAATATTATAAAGGGAGTGAAGATAATATAAGATTGTGTAAAGGCTTTTTTTTTCTTTAATTCTATTAATTTTTTTTTTTTTAATAATTTTTTATGTACTTGTCCAGTTGCAGAATTTTGAAGGATATAAATTGAAAAATAATAATTCTAGACATTTAAAAAATAAAGTGATAGCTAATAGCACATTTGCCATTAAATATGTCATATTTAATATAATATCGCAACAGATACTTAAATTTATTAATTTGACTAATTTTCCCACGGAAAACAATAAAATCAAAAGTATCGGCTGATTGTTTTTTTCTAATATAAAAAGCAGCAATATTGTTTTGATATTCCATCAAGAGGAACTTGCGTAAAAATAATTTCGTTAAATTATATTTACAATATGCGGGTCTTGCTAGATATAATTCCCTATGGCCATGCAGGGCCGAGCGAGAAGTCAATATTGCTACATTGACTTGATAGTGCTGGCTGCGCACTCTTAAGATATAAAAAATCTACTTCTAGATATTATTTGTGTGTGCTTCTTTTCCTTAAAATACAAATCTGAAGAATGTGTTTATCTCTTTTAATATATTTAGATTTTTTTTTTATTTTTCGTTTACTTTAAATGTGCATTTTTCTATTTTTATTCTAATTTTGTAAGTAAACAACTATTTTTACAAATAATTATGTTTGGGAAGATGTTGCCTTTAAACTGTGCTATTTCTGAGATTTCTATGTTAAGCAGTTTAAGAATTATGGCAATTTTAATAAAACGGTCATTTTTTGTGTTTTTTTCATGAAAACTGTTAGCCTAGGGATGTTGTATTGCTTAAAATTTTCCTCTTTTTTCTGTAAAACTATAACAAATGTACTGAACTTTAAAAATATCAAGCCAACTGTACTGAATTTCCTTCCGATTTCACATGGAATCATCTATGACAACAAATGCTTGCAAACAATCTGAATTAAAGTTGCAACTTGAAACATATTAATTGCCTGTAACTTAAACATTTGCCTGCTTGTAACTAGAAAGAGATCAAATTAGAATCGCTCCATTTACTAAAAAATTACTCATATTCTTATAAATATGTATACGTCTCCTAAAACCAATCATAAAAATTTATTTAATTAAAAACTAAAAGAAGTTTGACGTACAAATTCACGTAAATAGTGACATCACAACTAATGATTAAAATGCGAATATGATGGCAGAAAGGTAGAAGCAATGTATTACAGATTTATCAGTCCTTATACTTAAAAATAATAAGTACTATTCTCGCTACCTAAACCTAACCTAACCCATTTATTCATAAACCTTTAAAAAATTGCAATTATAGAATTAAATATTATATTTTTCAAGCAGTTGTTTAAAAGAACTGTGATATACAAAATACATAATGGCATTAGGATAAAACTTCTGTTCGGCGCGTTAACAGAAAAGTACCGAATTAATAATACGTACACATACACTAAATTTGATGCTTTCCGTATAACAGACGGGATTTGCGACGTAATCTCTTATTGCATTGTTTATGTTTTGTTTTATATCTTCCTTTTAAAACGTTTCTGAAACAGTACTAAATGCCCCCTGTTATTCCAAATGATATTTTCCCATTAGGAGCATAATTAGTAGGTACAAGAAAGGCGATTATGAGAGAGACCATCAATCTGGGGTGGTAACGGGCCGAGGGAGAGTGGATGCTACCTCGCAGTTACACGTAATTAGAAACCCGCAAATTAAGTATTAAAGCCAGAGCAGTGATATCTAAAATAGAAAACCAACCAATAAATACACAATAAGATAAAACTTAACTACCATTTGTTACACCATTTAAAAAAGGTAAACGCTTTAAATTACATTTGCTTAAGCGGTTAGCTGCCACAAATCGAAGCAGGTAACGACGTTTTAAATTCAGATGTATAAATTGCTACAGAACTACCTGCGGTTACTTTTGTCGCTTGCATTAGATAACAGCACAACAGTAAACAAGGACATCTATAATCATAAAAGCGTATGGTCTTAGTGTGCTGATATACTTAGTAAAGGAAATGCTTGTTGTTACGGAAAAATGCATGTCTAAAAATAAAAGTAGACATAGGTATTTTCGAGGAAATTTGTGGCTTGTTAAATGTAGTTTTGCTCATAAGTAGGGAGAATTTTTATGTTCTTTTGTCTTCAATTGCGAGTTGTAGATGTCTTCCAGTTAATGCCGACCTGAGAGATAGTTGGGAGGGGGGTGTTTCTAAAGTATTATCCATTGGTATAAATTAACATTAATCGTCTTTAAGAGGAAAAAAATAATTGAAATCATGATTATTGTTTCTAACAGTTAAATTCTTATAGTTTATTGTTCATCAATTGTGTACCACATTGAAATTTAAAAAAAAAAAAAAAAAAAAAAAAAAACGTGTATTAAATTATCAATTATAACTCTCCAATAATTATTACAATACACTACCACATTCGTACAGCTGTGGAACGAAAGAGAAAATAAATGTCAATATCATGTTTAGTTTCTAGATCGTAAACATTGCAAATTGTTGAATGTTTAACTTCGTGCCATATTTCAGTTGTTTTGGTTGAACTGTTTGGTGATGAAACATCAACAGTAACTTTAGTAACATCCAGTTTCGTGGCTAAATGCAAAATAGGAACTAAAACATGTTTCCAGATAGAGATTTTACTGACGTATAAATTATATTTTTAATAAAGAATGTTACAATATATTCCAAACAGCAATATACAAAAATGTAATATTAAGTAAGATTCAATGTGAACTATCGATTACATAACAGATTCCTATAACTATAATTTAATATTGTATGCATTCGTTATAATTTTATTGTAACATATATTGTAAATATTTTATAATATTATTTTCTTAATTAATACTGTTTATATTGAGTATTTATCCTAATGTATAATTACAGGATAGTAAAAATTTAATTAATAATTCTGTTGTACACTCAATGGTAACAGGGAAGAGTTTCAAGATGATGAAATAACAAAATATAACAAAAGGCGAACACGAAAGGCAAACTTCAGGTTTCTTTTAAGACCAAGCGTCAAGCAAAGGGTATTTACGATATGTACTTTGGTCGCGTCTGGACTCTAAGTTTTCGCGCCTTATGATATTTATTTTTGAGCGAGCCAATCCTTTCGTTATATTTTTAACTTTTAAAGCATCGCGGATTGCACGAGCTCACATTTTAAACCCCATGAGTGTTTGTAAAACACGTGGAGGTGATTTTTCTCGGGAGTATATAAGGAGGCAGTTTGCCTCGTTTGGCATCACTCATTCACTTTTTCGACATGCTTCGACACACTTCGACAAGACTTTGAACACTGCGACGCACCTCATTTTCGGTGAAATCTGTCTATTGTTTTAGCCTACTGGGCAAAAACCACGTGGCCGGTGTTAAGAATGAAATTACTAATGGCTTATATCAATACTAGTGGTGTGTGAGTGGCAGAAAGTTTATATATCTTAACTAGAGGGCCTGTGACCCAAACGCGAGGATAGATGCAGTCCTAAGATCAAAATCCGAGACCTCCGTCGCAAATTAATGTTACGAGGATCGGATGTAGGTCAAGGTCACCACACTGAAACAACATTGCAATCAACAAACTGTAAACTGCAAAATGTTACGTCATATAATTATGGTAACGAAAAGCATCCTCTCCATTCTTGTCGAACGGGGCTCAACAAAATAGTGAAAATAACCCTGAGATTCTGTTGTCTTGAAGCATAAGCATAAAGCCTAGATAATCAATAAATTCATTAAATAAAACACTTAAAACTTGGCCCGCCAAAAATGGGAACGCGAACAAAAGTGCTTCGACATGTGATGAATAAGGAATGAAGGAAGGGCGGGAAGAAATTGCAATGTGTAGCTAGTATTAGCCAATGCAAGTACATAATAAATGCTACACTGGTTAATGGAAAGCACCCTGTTTACTGTTTATAAGTTAAGCAACTTAAAATACGTTGAGTTTAGCATGTATTCCGTTTTACCATTTCATTTACAGTCATTAATACAAATTAATGAACATAAGAAAAATAATACACCCCATGGAACTTGCAGATTATCTGGTACATAATTACATGGGCGAAGTATCACCATTTCCAATCTGAGTGGATGATACAGAGTTTGCATCAAGTATGTGAAAGCTTCCATTTCAAATTTAATTTTCAATTTCCGCAACTCAATCGAAATCTTAACTATTTTTTTTTTTTTGGAATGGTAAACTTATTTTTCAATATTAAGTTTAGTAAAGGTGAATTATATACTAGTACCAAAGGAACGATATGTAAATATGAAGTTCTGCAGAGAAAAAATATCTCATACAGTAGTCGAAATTTAACCTACCTTAAATACGTTAATATGCGTTTTATATTTAAGCAGTTCCCAAATAAGATATAAATTATTTTTATGTGACACAACTCAGCAAGCGCATGAGCAAATTTATAGACACTGCAGATTTTAAGATCTGCCAGCCCGAAGTCTGACTTAAATTAGGATCAGGACTTTAGTATTTCCCCTAAGTTCGCATTTTACCCGTACCTGTATCTTAAGGTTAGTTCGCATTTTACATGCTGAATGATATTCGATTTAATCTAAGTTCGAAATTACGTGCAGGGAATTTCATTCACGTTTTCAAATAAAGCCTGCTGGTTTCCCCTACTACAGCTCTTATGACCCTTAGCTCTGTTTCATAACACGTACCTTAATATCGTTCAGTAAACTTTAGTGGAGTTGGAAAGCTTTCATTATATGTACCCTTTTGTAACAACTTTAAATAATAAATGTGACTTTTAGTATTGCAATATTAGTATGAATATCTTTAATTCCATTAAGTGATGTTTATACGGAACAGTGATTGTTTCTCCATTTACACTTCCAAATTCTTTCCACAATCTTATTTGATCATTTTGCGCCATACCTACCGTATTAAACACAACCAAAAGAGGTGGTACGATTAAGGAAACTATATTCCGTAACTTATCTTCAAACCTCGAAACCAGTTATTTTCATGTGTGGCCTAGGCCGTAAGGCGCAGATTCGTGAGCAGGAGGTCCGGGGTTCAATTCCCACCAGACAGTCCTCCCTGGCTGAGATTTTTTCCAGGTTTTCCCCAGTCCTCTAAATGGCAAATGCCCGTAAGGAACCTAAAATTAGGCCTGGAACTTTTCCTTCAGTTTATAATTCCATCAGGTGCATCTTCAGTGTGCACCGCCTGTGATGCCTCAGTAGTTAAAAGGGGTTAAACACTATTCACATGCACACACACTCGAAACTGCTTTATGCTGTCACTACGCGCGTTGTGTGTACCTAAAAACAGCATAAGTCAATCTTAGACATTAAGGAACAGAAAAGTCCTCTCTACTCATATGCATGTGGCAGAAAAGAATTTACAAAGCAAGAAATGAGTAAAAATTGAAAAGAAAAGCACAACTATCAGAAAGAATGATTGATTTATTTATGGACGCTCTTTAACAGCTCAGGTCATCAGCGTCCCATTCAACTCAGGGCGTGAAACGGCCGACAAATTTTGCTCAGAGGCCTCTCTTTCAGGCTTGAGGTTCTTTTTCGTGCCGTAAATGTACGACACGGGACCCACGGCTTTACTTCCCTTCCGAAGGAAGCCATAGTTAGGATTTTTACACTATCAGAGAGAGGGGGAGGAGGAACGTAAAATGGAAATTAATCTTGAAAGCACGAAACAAGAAGATGAACAGGTATTGCCTATGGTGCATTTTGAAATACATAGAAGATCAAGTTAATATTCCGAAATGCGTAAAAGAAGATCAAAGGTTCAGGACCTGTTAATGTCCACATACAAAAATATTCTTTTATGATATAAAATAATTTCACAATAATTCACATGAATGGAACATTCCAGTGTTGTTCGTGTAGCTTTTTAAATGAAGATACAAAGGAAAAGGAGATAAGTCCCCTTTTTGCAAAATTGAGATTTGCTTTTGATGTGTTCTCCAACCTCTAATCAAACCGATCAACAAATATGAAAATTTTAATATGGGTTGAAATGAACTGTCATTATCCATATATTTTCCACTCTGAATCCAAAAATGTAGCCTATTTTTCAGCAGCATCCTCAGATTTTCAGTTATTACACTTCTGAAAAGTCCTAATAGTTTCTTCTCTTTGTAGGAACCAGCAGTAATCACTCATCACGGATGCATCCTATCTCCCTTTATAACGGTTCCATCTGCATAACATCTTGAAGAAAGCGTTCCCTTGTCCGTCGCTCACCACATCCAAGTTTTCAGAGAAGAAAGCAAAATGATAATGCACGTAGTGAATTATAAGAGATATCCTGCATCCCAAATTCTTGTCACTATGAAGGATACTCGGAACGATTTTATTCCACATTGTTAACGAATAACCCTTTCACAACACTTTTAAATTATTCTCATATGCAAATGCGTTTGGAATTAATGTCATATCTAACGTCCAATGGATATTCTTTCCTTTAATTTTGCATCCCTCAACCTTTGAGATATATGAAATTCTCGATTGTTTTGTCTATACCTTCTACAAAGTTTTCATAAGCCTCATTTAATGTTAAAGGAGGAATAAAAATGTTTTGTGGGTAAACTAAATGTTTAAATTTTACATTATGTTTTGTCCTTGAGTGAAATATTCTCTCCCCGGCCATTCCTTAACTATATGGTGTAAAGTCTTCCAATTGCCTCTTCTTAGTTTGTCATGTGTTTAGAGTGTTATAAATAACCGCGAAAACAGTATTTCCAAATAGTAGAATAAATGGGTTTATTTTTATATGGGGCAGGCATGGGATAAAAATATGCAAGAACTTGGACTTTCAAAACAACTTGCCAACGGTGAAAGTGAAATTGCAAAGTATTTTGTCCAGACAAAGTAAATTATTGTTTTCTTCGGGTTGCAAAGCCGTGGAAAAATTTGATGATTATTACATATCGTATATAATTGAAAGTAATGCCTTCATGTCGGAAATGAGCTATTCATCAAATTCGCCTCACATAGAAAATACCTTCATTGTAATGCAAGCTTTTGTCACCATTCCAATATAGAGGGTTGCTCAAAACCATCAGCGGAGTTTTACTGTATAAACATTATTAAGCTATGATATCAAAGTAAGTAACAAGAGACACAGTAATTATGATTACGTTTTTTATTGGTTTCAAATGTAAATGAAAGAGAAATCGAAATCCACGTGTGGTGAAATTTAAGATTTTGCGGCCAATGGATTGTAGGTATATAGTGCTACATTGCAACACATTTATACACGGAACAACCACATCTAGTCCATAAAAATCAACGTAGAAAAAATAGTGTCCAGGGGAAAAACAGAGTCCTTTGTAATACACCTACAATGATACCATAGCAAGAAAGGGAGTGGATGAAGGTCATCAATGTTGTTTGACTTTTGTTTGCGTCACTTGGACCCAACAGTTCGAAATTTGCAATTTTTTGTGATTCGTGCCCCTATCAAAGTAAAAAGTACGCCATCATTTGTCTCATTTATGCATAAGTACAACATATCTAAATAAGTGAAAGTGACTTTTCCATCAGAGGTCATAGTTATATGGAATGTAGAAAGATATGGGTTTAATAAATCCAAAACCCTTGCTCAGATTGCGATTGGAATGAGCACACCAGAAGATGCCGCGTGAAGCCATCTCCCTTCAATATCATTGAGTGTTCCCAGGATATTTTTAAATCGTGATCCTCATTTCATTATAAAGAATACAGAAAGACATGTTCAATGAAGATAAACGAGTAATTGTAGTACACAAAATCTCTTCTAGAACTATAACCAGTCGGCAACCTACAATGTGGCTCCTGGGAGTCCCATGTTATTGTTAACAAAATGCGCCGTACACAGACTAATGAACAGCCTGCCCGTTCCTATTCAAGTTTAATCCACTTTCCAACGAAAAATATAATGACCTACAATGCCTGAAGAGATTTTGTTCCAAAAAAGCTTAATTCTATTTTAAAGGATAGACAATGATAATTTTGATTGAATGGTGTTTCATTAGTGTTTATATTCTTCTTAGCAATTATCTAGTACAATTTGGTACATTCCATAATAGTGGACTTTTAACATTTTTATCTACAAGCATTGTTTTTATCTATAACTATATGTACTTTGACTTTATATTGTTAATTAACATAAACAAGTAACACAAATTTCAAAAGAATGTTTCAAAAGAAAACAACTTAAGAATTCTTTTAGATAAAAAAAAAAACATTTCTATGTATCTAGTGTACTTAATTTTGTAGCTTTTTTTAAACTTCAAATTACGAGTACACTTCTCTAAAAAAAATAATAAAAAGTGGACTTTGATTGTTTTTCCTTTCAAATGTTGCCAACATTGCCCCAAACGGTTCATATCGACTGTAGATGTAAACTAGACATTCACAGACAACCGGAACTATAAATTGCACATATTTTCCAGTGGATTCATTCTCTTATTCTGCTCGATATGACTTGAGCTGTGATCATAGAGAAATTCCAGCATAGAAAATGCCTTCTCGGCTGCTGTGGACATCAGTGTCATAAAACATCATCTGGTGCTAACAGAACAGTCATCTATTTTCATCTAAAGCAGTTTGAATACAAATACCACAGGTTTTGGTGCTGCTGTATAATGTACATTAATTTAATATTCAGAATATTAATGCTGATTTTTTAAAATCTGAGATAGTTCTAACTAGCCTTTTATTTCGTTTGCAAGAAGTGTTTACAACTACTTAGTTCACAATGCAAAGTTACATTATTGGTTTAATCCAGAAAAGAGATTTGTTGAAAAGTAGAATTTAGACTATATTAGCTTGAGTATCCCTATTCAGAAATCACGCGAAGTTATTTTATAAAGGAAGCGCCATACTTAAAAAGTCAAAACGCCTCCGTATCTCTTAAAACTTTAACAACTGTATAAAATTTTATGGAAGCAACATTTAACGCCCACTGAATGCCAAATTCCAATTATATTTCAACTTGAACCAAATTAATAAGTTGTGGTGAGATCAATTCGAAAACACCGCCACGGGTGGCCGAGGTCGTTAAGGCATGGACTCGTGAGCGGGAGGTCTGCGGTTCGAATCCCGCCAGGACCGTCCTCCCTGACTGGGGTTTTTTCCAGGTTTTCCTCAGTCTTCATAACTGGCAAATGCCGGGGAGGTACCTAAACTTAGGCCTGGAACGCTTCCTTCCTTAAAAAAAAAAAATCCTTTCCCAATATATCATTTCATTTCATATATCATCAGTGTCCACCGCCTGTGGTGCCTCAGTAGTAAAAACGGGCGTTAAACACTACTCAAAAAAAAATCGAAAACATTGATGGTACTTTAAATAACAGTAGGGGAACAAATTAAGTTAATATTCATAATTTATATAAAACCTCCAGCAATGCGCTTCTTATTTTACTTTTATTTATTGTTTTATTCCCAGTTCGATTCCTGTACTCATATAGGGAAACAGTTAATTCACTATTGACACTTGCTTTTTAGATTTCCAAGTATTTTAATGATGAATGAATAAGCAAAAACGTTTCATGCATTATGATTAGCATTTGTACTTGAAAGATATGAAATAATTAGAAGAAATAAATTGTCCAATATTTTTTCCCTAACACCATCACGCATGTTCTTTCGGACTTTCGTGAAATCCCCCCCCCCGCCTAACTAAATCGTACCTGACTTCTGAGATTGGACGTCTGGAAGGCGGGGTTAATATCAAAGGATGAGGATAATAATGATATCTGCTGGGGGAATACAGTAAATAATTCACTGAACGATAAGATTAATATTTGCTTTCCTCCCTTACAGATTTCAGTTTTAAACATTTGTAAGAATTATGGTTAATTAAAAGTATGCAATCACCATAACAGGAAATACCTGCAACAGTTTTTATTTACTATTTTTTTCCTTCAAGTTTATGAGATCGTCTCAAAGAGGCGTTGTAGGAGCAAAGACTGCTCTCATTTCAAACACATTATATTATCTTTCAGCAGCGAAAATGAAAAGGTTTTGAAGTGGAAGTATAAATCAGGACATAAAATTCATTCTGTTCTGTTGGCAGATAAAGGAACGAAATCTTTATGACTCTATTAAAAATTCTTGTGGAGATATCTGGCATTATTTTGCCGTAGGTTTCCGGCTGCCGAGCAACAGGGATTAACTGCATTATTGTAACGTACAGTAAACGGGTTTAGTACCGCCTAGCTCATTCTTTGGGCTTCTTTATAGTATAGTAATGGGTCCGTTGTTAAAACGCGGTATCGACGTAATCTCACAGCCTACACAAACAATAGAAAAAGAATAGAAACCTCTCTCTTTATTCACCTCTGGCATGCATAAAACTATCCTTAAAGATTAGTGTATTGAAATATATTTTTATGGCTTGTTTCAGTTCTCTTGAGGAGTGATAACTAACACATTGATTGCTGAACACTATGATCGACTTTATATGAAGAGATTTGCTGTGGTCGGACAATTTGACCACCAGCCTACCAATGCGGCGACGAATAGCTGTAAGAAAAAATTTAGCACCTTGTCAGGTTTCCTCCTATTACTCCTATTTTATTTGCCATTCTTTCCTGCAAGTGCTTCATCCTCCCTTATGCCCATCACCATCTTCATAATGTAACATAATATGCTGCGCCTAGCTGCAATGCGCAACTCTGTACCACAGTACTGACCTCTGCTGCACAAGGGCGAACTCTAAACATTTTTCAGAAGGTTCTCTTTTTTTTTTTTTTTTTTTTTAGCATTTTCCTAAATTTTTGAGATGTGTATAGTATAACACAAAAATAAAAATAGTATCTCTGCTCTTATTACTTCCCAAATTATTTTAATAACTCACACATGATTACAGGAAGCGAACTTTCGAATCTAGGGCAGACCACTACCATTTTGCTTTTTTACTTTGCTTGCAAACTAGGAAAGTGCAGAAAATGCTTTTCTTATTAAAAATTCAGAATTGGAAAAAATGAATATTAGGACTTAAAGAGAGCATATATTGTAAATAATAGAAAGATAATTTCAAAATACTATGTAAAGATGTTTCATTTTATTATTACAAACTACAATTGCTTTTTCTTTAATATGACGCCGGGTAAATGAATATTATTGCGTGGAACTCATTCCCCCAAGCGCCAAATAAAAGTCTGTATCACATGAGGTAGCTTGTTCCTCGTCTTCTCGTATCCATTGCTTAACGTCAGCCAGTGTTGGAACGTTGTAACGAGCACTCTGCTCTTCAGATATCCTCACCAAATGAAGTCAAGAGTGGTCAAATTAGGCGACGGTGTTACCAATCGATTTCTCCAGAGCTGGAAAACAACTGTCGCGAAACGCAGACCGCAAGACATTCGTGAGTTGAGAGCCGCATTAGCTGTTTCCCCTTCCTGTTGGAACCCATCTGGATATGTTGCGGTTGACCAACCTGGAGAGAGAAAGGCACTCAACATATTTGCATAGCAATTGCTATTAACAGAAACAGCACGGACATTGCTGCCCTTAGAGAAATAAGAACCTGGATGCCAAACAAAGCGAAGCCGTATACAGGTTTTTCATTCATCTCACACAGGACAGAAGATGCTCCAGTTCCGAAAACTCTGCTTATTGACACGCCATTTTGTGGAAGTGCCTCTCATCAGAAGTAACAAGGTTGATTACCATCTCCGGGTCGTCCAAAGAAGTTCAAGGAAAGGGTCCCTAGGGCAACCAGCCTTGTCACTTTTTTTCAGTAGCAAGATTTGTATGTAGGGAAGTGCAGGTCATCATGGTCAGCAAGGTATGCCCGCCAGCGGAACACCGAGCACATAGACTGCGTGGTTGATGGGCCTTTTTCACGCGTACAAAGGTCGTGTGTAATTAAATGGACTACCTGGTCTTTTGTTAAGGTACTGAATTGTTTCATATCTCATTATAGTTCGGAATTCAGTAATATTTAGTGATATTTGGCTCAAAACGTCGACGAAGCATTTGTTGCACTGTGGTGGGAGGAGCGTTATTTATAAAGGTATCAATAACGAAAGCGCGGTGTTCTGCAGACTACGAAACCACTATTACTAACAGCAGTTCTTACTCACTTTTCCACATGCCTATTCAGCGCAAGCGCAGAAAGCAACGCGTGATTCAAATCAGGTTATTCATTTTGCACAACCCTACACATTCAAAACAGTTAGCGGTTTGAAATAGAAATATTATAAAAGATAATTTTCTCTATTTATCTGTTGTGCTTATTTATGTCTCTAAGCGAGATGGTTTCAGTTATCGCTTTTCAAACGATCGATGTTTTAGATTCCAAATGATGATATCAATGCGTTCTCAAGCTGACTTAATAAAGTAATGGAAATACTTTAACACCGGGTCACAGAATGACTGTAAGTTAAGAGTTTAAACAGCTAATTTAAAGTTGAATGAAATAAAATGACAAGCTTACTTTTAACAAAACAAAGAAATTAACTGTAGCTTAAAGATAGAATAGAAAGAGTATGGAGGTAACGTACGCACCAAGACGGTAAAGTGGTCCAGCCGCAAACTTCCATCATGTACTCTAATTCAACTGTATATAATTGTGCGTTAACATTGAATGCAATCCATGAATGATTGAGTTTGAATTTATTTTAAAGCCGAAATATTTTAATATATTAAACACTTGTAATTTTATACCACATATTATATGACATTTTACGAAATTTGAAATATTATTCAATGTTCAATATAAATAAATGTGGATAATAATTTAAGGTTAGATAGGTATGACCTATAGTTTATTTGTATTTGTTATGCTACATTACTTACAAAACATGTTTGAATTTGATGATTGTATATGGAAAGTGAACACTGAATATGACCTCAGATTTAATACACTTGTTGAAATTCTAACAGAGCTACAGTTATGATTCTTATAAAACCGAACACAAATTTACTTATTAAGTAGAAACTGTTAGCAATAGCAGCCTGCAACAAACAAAAGAAATCGAATTCAGAATGTCATATTCTATTGAAAAATTTGTTTATTGCTCGCAGATATTGTGTTACACTTACAAGATCTATTCTTGCTGCAAACCAATGCCAGTTCTAGTCTAAGTTTGGTGGGCGAGAAATCCATAGAAGTCGAAAATATTCTTTGGGAGCATGGTGTGCCATATCTAACTTAAGAATTTTTGAACCATATTTTTCCAAGATAGGGTTAACACTGCTACCTACAAGAGGATATTCACATTGTTTTTACAGCTATTTGATGACGTACAACTAACCCAAGGATACTTGCAGCATTTGTTGTTTTGTTTTGTTTTCCCCGTATAGCTGTTTAAGGCTCGTTTTACTGGACGATAGATGATACCTGAGAGCAAATGATAAATTTGGAAAGAATTGTTTTAGGAAAGAAGTGTTCCAAGTCTAAATTTAGGGTATCTCCCCGGCATTTGCCATTTATGCGGACTGAGAAAAAACTGGAAAAAAAAACTCATTCAGAGAGGATGGTCCTGGCGGGAATCGAACCACGGACCTCCCGCATACAAGTCAGAAACTCGTGGCGGTTTCTAGCAAGAGAAACTATGCATAAATGAGTCAATAAAGGTTATCTAGTTATTTTGAAAAATGGGTAATTTCTCAGGCTGTGACCAATATTGTCTGCTTTTACTGGCCTTTCGTCTTCTTATTCTCCTCCTGCTTCTTCTTCTTCTCCTCCTCCTCCTCCTCCTCCTCCTCCTCCTCCTCCTTCTTCTTCTTCTTCTTCTTCTTCTTCTTCTTCTTCTTCTTCTTCTTCTTCTTCTTCTGGAATTATCATTTGCTTTTGAAAGGCTGTTCTTTAAACTCTAAACGCAGTAACGGTTAGAAGACAATTTCACGAGGGAAAGCAGAGACAGTTAACGAAACATTACGTGTCACGTCCGAATGACCGCGGACGGCGGTTACATCCAGCATCTTTTATATGTAGATGAGTCAAATGAAGCAAAGTAGAATTTCTACAATATTTACTTCTTTAACTTAATTTGTTCGTTAATTATTCCGAAAACGTTGGGTTTGATCCCTTACCTTTCATGTTGTTTGGCTCTCATCATTCTTCTTGAAACTGTTACCAGTTTGTTTTACTCCGTTGTTTTATCTACACATTTCGTCGATCATTATTTGGAAAGACACTAGTTTAATATACAGAAATGTCCTTACCGTTCACGCGGTATTTTGCGTCTCGGTAGCTGGACATGCCACAGCCAGTCGCGCCTGTACTCTAACTTTGGTTCTTAAAACTGTTTTTTTTTTTCAATTGTATTTAACGTCCGTTTGTACTACTGAGGCACCACAGGCGGTGAACACTGAGATGAAATGATATATTGGGAAAGGATTTTTTCTTAAGGAAGATAACGTTCCAGGCCTAAGTTTAGGGTACCTCCCCGGCATTTGCCAGTTATGAGGACAGAGGAAAACCTGGAAAAAATCTCTCAAGGAGGATGGTCCTGGCGGAGCTCGAACCCCAGACCTCCCACTAACAAGTCCGCGCCTTAACGACTTCGGTCACCTGTGGCGGTTCTTAAAACTGTGTATAACATCATACTGTATAGCAAATGCTCGAAATATCATTTTTCCTTAACTAAACAAGCATTATACTAGGCAAACACATTCCGATTGATATGATTTAATTTGACCATTGAATTGCTTTTGATTCCATTTCGTATCTTATTCTAGAGTTCTTCCAATATGTGAGGATTTGTTTTGTATGATCTGTCCTTCAGGCTACCTCACGAATAAAAATCGTGAACTGTTGTATCTGGGGAGAAAGAGGACATATACCAGTACTAACCATTCTATCTTCAATTTCTTCCCTAATTTTACCATGAACTCCTCTGCTGCACAAGCAGTAGCGGAATCTTGTTGAAACCACACATATAACGTATTTAATTCCGCCAACTGATTAAAAAATGGGGTTAGAATGGCATTTCGGACCTCTCTCCATTTACGGTCTACTCGTAAAAATTTGGATGATCATGCATCTTCGGTAATCGCACACTAAACTATAATTTTCCTATCATAAAGAGAGAATTCTTGTATATATTTTGCATTTTCAGAATACCAATAACAAGGGTTGTGAGTGTTTACGCGACCATTCTGGTGGAATCACTCTTCGTCTGAAAAGAACACAAACAGTGGGTTGATTAACACTTCAGTCACAGATGAAAGAAACCACTCACAATAGCTTACACCTGCTACGGGATAATCTTGTCGTAAGCAACGGAACACGTGTACACCTGTAAGATTTTAGTTTAACAATTTTGTTGTTGTATGTGCAGAAGACATTGAGACCCCAACTTGTAGTAATTTCGGTAGTGATTTTATTGGCAAACGTTCAAAGTTTACACCAATTTTTTCTAATTTGTCTACTATTAAAAACGTGTGTTTTTGAGCGTGTTTCTTGCTTTGCACTAAATCAATAGTATCAAATTTATTCACAAGGTTGTGAATTGCAATTCTGGAAGCAGGTAATTGTCTACGGAAAACTTCCGAATAAATTCCTCATGATTCGTGTTTATGATAACATTTACACACAGAAATACGTTACTCTAAAGTCAGTGTCAACTGTAGACTATATAACAGCTCGAAAGTTCAAGAACAGGCAGGCGGCCTGAGTGGGGAGGGGAGATGGCCTTGGGGGAGATGCAAGACTGGTGCGCGATGGGGACATAATCTGGAAACCGATATAATTTCATTGAACAGCCTGTCTATTATGTTGTAGTTACACTTGGATATAATTCGTCACCATATTTTCATTGTGGTCTCATTACACACTGCATAAACTGCGAACTTTGGGCGGAAGATCGTAGAGAAAATAAGATTTTGACATTATATCTAACACGCTGTCTACTTAATCTTTAGATGTTAAAGAGCGTCCATAAATAAACTAAATAAAACTACTTAGTCTTTATATTGCAAGGCTTTATAGAGCTCAATTATGGTATCAACTTTAATCTAAAAGAGCTATAATAATAATTATCAGACCAATGATGTAAGTACATTTCACTCTAGAATGTTTCAGCAGTAATACTAAACAGTGTAACACGTGTAAGGTTGATATAATTTTTGTCTCCCTGTACATGCACAGTATTTAATTACTACTACCATATTTGTTTTGAGTAAACATACCGCAGATCCGAGGCGCTCGAGTTCTACCTGCATGCAGATATCAGCGACAAGCGACGCAGTATATGAAAGGACGCCTCCAGGCTTCAGTTTATCATCAGTGTATAGTTAAAACCCCGCCCTTTACCATTTTTACAAGAATAAGCTATTTTTACGGTTAGGTTTAGATTTAGATGTTGTAATGATATCATTGCATAGCACATTCTTGTGCTAAATACATTGCACTTTATTTTTAACATGGTCTATTTTTTTTTTTTTTCATCCAGAGAATTATAGGGGTTTTTTTTAACAAAAAATGTGTAATACAAAAAAAAAATATAAGCTGCGCGATAATTTCCTAAAGGTCTCATGTTTCCATTACCGATGCGGGCGTGGAGCTCATCAGAGTATAATGTTAAATAATTTTTGAAAGAAGCGAGACCATTGAATATATTGAAAGGCAAGAAACATTTAGTACTTTTAAACATAAAATTTATTGATCTTGTATACAGACCTAAAACGGCGGCAGGAAAAATTACATGTATTATTCTGAAAAATCTAGTCGAGAAGAATATGCAATTGTTTTGAAACTTAAGAGATGTCCATTCCGTTCATTACTTGCACTGTAAAATGTAAAGAATGTAAAGAAACGAGCAGATAAAGGTGAAATATAGTGTTATAATTGTGGTAAATAACATAGAGAAATTAGTTTAAGAAATATGTTGAATAAAACAAAGGGTATGACTATTTCGAGACTCAAAGATTATTTGGAAAAATGAGAGAGAAGTGGTTATATAAAATAAGGATGGAGGCAGAAAATTTTAAAGAGCTTTTCCCAAAAATAAATCAAAACTGTTGTTGAAATAGATCCTAAAACTTGTACAAGTTAAAGTGTAATGGGTTCTGAATGGGAAAAAAGTACCTCTTACCTATAGACGGTTGAGAAGAGAATGCATGATATGAGGACAGAGAATAGGGGACATCCTGTTCTTGAGAATCAAAGAACAAAGTACCTATCTTTGTATGGGTGCAGTTAGTGCCTTCCGGAAAGACCGAAGGCACTAAATTTGGTAAATCATAAGGTAGATAATTATTTATATTAATTATATGATTTTAATTGCATTAATTTGAATATACTTTGCCATGTAAGTATTTTCTTTTGTTATATTCCTTACATATGTCCACCACAGTAACTGTAATTGAAACTGTAATGTATTAATTGATTAGAAATAAATTCATTCCTACATTCATTCATAATTATAACGAATAATAATAATGCGGTGATCGTCAGTGTTTGAGTCTTTGACCTCGGAAAACATACTTTCCGCGATAGAAATCGATATGTGTTGTATGCACTGCACAGTGTAACGTTAGCCTTAGGTGTGAATAGCGATGAATCCACCCTGAAAGGCTAACCACCTGCAGGCTGATCAGTTTCTTCAAGTTACACATAAAATCAACAGAGGGTGAATGTTTGGTTTGAGAAGTTTAATAAATTAAAACCAGGGGGCTAAGGAAAATGTGGAAATAGAATCTGGAATATGTACTGTTAAAATAAGGCCAAAAGCGATGCTCAACTGCAGCTACGGAATATAAAACACCAAGTAGTCTGCACATAGCACCTTCTGATTCATATTTGTTTGGACTTAAGAAGAAATCAGTGAATGCAGCCTCAGAGAAATGGAAAGATTTTTTGCAGTTCTCTTTCAAAGGTGTAGTAAATTAGGTAAATGGAAAAATATATGTTCATGTGTTAAGGCAAAGTATGAAAGGCAGGCATTCTGTTGAAAATCTAGAAATGTTATGATGTATAGAAGTATTGCAATATATAACTTAGGCACTCTGTGACTACTATTTTAATAATTTCTGTAGACAAAGTATTTGTGTGATTGTCTACATCAACATTAATTCATTTCGTTCGAGCTTTCCCGCTAATGCCAAGCAGCATTAATTCCTTTTCGACTTTAGGGAGCGTACTGCATTAACGAAAGCCCAGGATATGGTCGTGCAAAGGTCGGTGAAACCAAAATGAAACGAAAAGAAAAGGAAAAAGTTTCAAGGAACAATGCTCTGAATTTTATTTAACAGAGGTAAAGAATTATAAAAAGTGCAACATACTAGATGATAATTGAAGCGATGGGGTGACCACCTATTCTTCTGACATCCTTAAGTGCTACTGTAAGATAGTTCATATGATAGTCAGAAACCGAAACAGGTCTTAGGCCAAAGCTTTGTTAGATGACAATGATGCAAACAAACATTATAAGAATTCAAAATGATCTCACTAAAAAGTCAACTTAATGAATTGCACAAATTAAATGGATGAGTATTGTGCAAGCAACATCATAAAAATAAATTTAATATAAAAAAACTAATACAACCAAGGTAGGCGAGGAAGCAAATTTCTGCCATTTTGTAATTAATACTTTGTATAATTGTGTGTATAAAATTCCCACTATTTTGTATAATTAAATGTATATTCAATAAAATGGCCTTAGCAGAATTTTCCGGGGGGTCGCCTACAACACTGGATGTATATCTGCTGGTTACTCACTGCAGGATACGCACTGCAGTAGGGTAGGCACCGCACCTGCACAGAGCGTTAAGTCGGGTTAAAAATATTGCGCGATCCGTGGAACGTAAATGTAAGGAAAGCTCTGTATAATAACATAACACAAAGATGTGATCACAGCTGATCCCGAAAGTACAGCACTGTGAAATGCATCAGGTTGTTGCTTAGGACAGCGAGCATCCCGCATGGCTAGGTTCCCAAACTTCATGGACTCGCAAACCCACTTTATAAAATCTGAGCAGAGAAGACTCCTTATTAATATTCAAAATATTTAACAGTCTTTTGGCCTAAGTTCCAGTAAATAAACCTACCTTAGTGTTCCGCTACAAAAATTACTCTACAAACGCTGAAAAACTGAAACTACATAACTTAAAATAATTAAAAAAAATATTTAAAACACTAAAAATATTATTAAATAGGTAATTCAAAATGCAATAGAATAATTCCCTATATTTAAGGCCACTTTTTTATATTTCACTTATTTTAATCTAAATCAGACTAAGGATTACTTATAACTAGAAGTTATAGTAGTTATATAAGAAGTTATAAGCGGTCTGAGTCTTCTGGGCGAAGGTTCTGGCACGACTTGCGCCACTGAAGATGTCCTCCGCAGGTGGGGATGAAACGTTTGGACTCCTTGGCTCCAACAGACCACGGCTTCCAATCCCGGAAGAAAATTCTAGTTATAAGTCTGACTCCGCCGTGAAAGCTTCCGACTACTAAGGATTACTTTTTGATATTATTGAAATATTTTATATAGGGACAATTCCTTGCCAACTTTAGTTACACGGTTTTATGGTAAGTTTCTGTATTTTAAACTTCCATTTTAACCTATAAGTTTTTATTACATATTTACTCACCTCTAAATTAGAAATTCAATTAGAAAGATGCGCTTGCTTTGGATGGCACAGAGATTTGAAGTCAGGAGCTACAGAAATTAAATAAAGCAATAGAACACTTTCAGCACAAAGTTAAAACCTAGAGATATTTCTTAAATGGGCATATGAAGAAAAATACCTCTCGCACAAATATGTGGGATTAAAAGGGTTTTTATGGATTTATTCATTAATACTGGAAACCCCTTTAAACTTAACCAAAAACCAAATAAATAACAGACTTATAACTTCTCTGTCATTGAAAATCAGTGAAATTTTCCAGAAATTACTCATTTTCATTTATAATAGACCAGGTAAACTACTGTCTGCCAATAAATATCTAAACATATGTCTCATTTCAAAGAGCTAAAAGCAATGCGTCTAGATGGTCACTGCTCGGTATTTCAGGTTTAAATAATAATAATAATAATAATAATAATAATAATAATAATAATGCAAAGCTAAAAAAATCATTAGAGGAATATTTTGGCGAGCCCCTAGCAAGATTTCTGAATCCCCCAGTGGATCGCGAAGCACACTATGGCAAACACTAGGTTTGAGAGTAACCCTTCCTTCCGTAACCATGCTTCTTGTACACTGAGGTATATCCGAACTAAATTTCGTTAAATTACACCCCTTAGATTGAAAGATATAAAGAAAAATCAGCGGCCGAGGGGGAGTGAAACGGTCGATAAGAGGATTATATAAATCGTTAGAGCATTCATTTAAAATATTTTTACATTATGTTCAAATAGAATTCGACCTGAAAAAGACACTAGAAAGTATATCAGCTTCTTCGAATAATCAACTACTAAAGCCGAAATTAAATCGTAATTTAATAATGCAATAGCAAAATTTCCTATATTTAAAGTCATTTTGGACGTTTTTACTTTTTAAAATTGGTTATCCTAATTATAAGATACTGTAGAATATTTATTATTTTACTTTTATTTCTACACGATTTTAATTGTTGGCGGCGCAATTTGAAACCTAAACGATAATTTATTGTTATACATTCCAGTTATATAATATTTATATATGATACAAGTGTGGAGACGGGTGGTTTCGGCCCCTTCAGATGCTCTGTTGCGAGCCTTGCGGACCCTAAGCATCCGTGATACTTTTGATGTTACTAGAAGTACGTCGGGCTGGACATTCGAGCCCCTCGCTTCTGTGAGTGTTGGGATGGGTTGGTCTCGGCGAGTTATGTGGTTCCCGCGAGTCACGGAAATTGAGTGCCCTGTGGCGGTCGTCTGCCCTATGAGGGAGCGCCAAAGGCATGTATCTAGATGGCAGAGATTAATTCCTCAAGTGCTGCTTGTTGTGTGCAGGCAGGGGGAGTGTAGAGCTACCTCAATATGCTCGGGTCATTCACCTGCATAGTGCATGCTAGATTAGGCCACCTTACCAGAGGTGCTGGTAGCCTCGCCGGATGTCAAGGCATGTGTGAGCAACGCAATTGCTCTTAGCTTAACGACAGATCTTATTACACTCTAGGTACCGTTCTAATGGCATCCTCCAAGAGTATGCGAAATGGTTGGGTGGGCTGGGGTTCCCTTTTTATATGTTAAAAGTGGCGCTTTATTTTGTATTTTATTTGGAAAACGAGGCTTGAGGTGAAAACAATAAAATCATTTTTAATATGTGTGGCACATACTACGTCGTTAATATTAGTAAATATAAATTAATTGCAGTAATTTGGAAAAGTTCCTAGTTTAAAGAAATAGTTATTGCATTTCTCAATAGGAGGAACATGGACGAAATGATACCTGTATCTTAGGATAAAGTTATTAATATCGAGGCGATGGTAATTGTTGATTTTTAAACGTGTTTTGGCAGAGTAAAATATCAAAATTAAAAATATTATTGCATTTTCTTTGTGTATTATATGAAATTGCTACTTAAAATGCAACTTTATCGCATTGAAAGAAGCTACAATACGAAATTGCACAATGCACAATGATAAGATCAACTGTTACAGATTTTTTGCAGTTTAACATTGATTGCACCAAAATGCTACCAAAGCAAATAATTCTTAGAAATTAATTTAATAAGTATTATGTAATGTTCTAATTATACAGAAGTATTGTTTGCAAATGTATTCTAAAATATGTAGTTTTATTCATTTCATAAGAATATAATAATCAAAGTACCTAACACTAAAGTGTTATTTAAATTGTGTAGCATTAATTGTAGCAAAATGCAGTTCATAGTTGGAGTTCTTTTTGTTAAAATAACTACTTTTAATGTGAACTGTCTATAAATATGTTTTATTTTTAAATCGAAGTAACTAGTTTGCAATTCGAAATTATTCCAATCTAATTAATATTTTAGTTTAATTTGAAATCGATTCGATCCCACTAATGCATGTACACAATTATCAATGAAAAAAAAAACAAATAATCAGAAATAAATCCTCAATAAAAAGAAGGAAAAGGAAAAGGCACATCTGCATAAAATAATCGAAATGAAAAAAGTATTTTGACTTTAATGTTGTGAAGAGCGAAACATAAGCGGTTTGCTAGATGCATTAGGATAAATAATTACAGATAGTAACTTATTTAACGGTAATTAACAAAGAATTTTGAATAAAATTAATCAATTGTGCTCTTCAATGTCGAATATGTGAATTGTAGTTTTAAATTCCGTTGCTATAAATATTGGTTATTTTTCAGATGCTAGGCCTAAGATCTGATCCGATTTTAATAGAAGCATATAACAACTTCTCGTCTACGAAAATAACTATTGAGTCTACAGAATTAAAATATGGTAAATTTTGTGATTTTTATGATTTTTAATGATGATCTCGAGCTGAATTAGGTTAACACATACTCTAAATTAAGGCACAACAATAATAACATGCGACCCCTAGCGGCATTTTGCAGAAATACATTCCCCGTCCGTTTATACACCATCTCATTTTGCTGGCTTTGCGAGAGCTTGCACAAGAATACCGCAATCCAAGCAAAGCATGCTTTCCTCTTTGTTTTGGTTTCTTAAAATTTTCTTGAGTGCTGTGGTGGCACGCACTTCGCTCACGAAGGAGGAACCGTATGTGTGTGTGACAATACTCTAACAATCTCTCTCGGAGCAGCATCCAATCCACTTTGCCGAGCGCAATGACGTCGAGCCCAAAATAGAGGGGTGACCCAAGGCGGTGTGCTGGCTTGTTAGGCAGAGGGTCCTTAACCCCAGTACAAGTACTCTGCACAGCTTTCCCTCACTTTTTTTTTTATCTTCCACGCACTTCTTTCCTTCCTCTCTCTACCGTCTGCCCTTCTTTATTTATGCAAATGAAGGGACAGAAAATTCTAAAATTTTACGAATCAACCATGCGAGAATACATTTATCTTTTACTTCATGCATTAGTTCAGGAACCCAAAGGTGGAAGTTACCGCTACATTACACTTGACGATGACATGCGCACCATAAGAAATTATCATTTTTTGTTATATATACTGTGAAGAAATGCAAATTTCCAAATTGCTTTAAGTGCAAAATAAATCGTGGTTTTTATGAATATATTTAAGAATCTTTATAAACATTTAGATCATTTTCACAGAAAGTGTATATCTGACTCTTTACTGCTTCATTTTCTCATTTGGAATATGTTTACATGTTTTTCAACTTTACTTTATCATTGCCTACGTTATTGTCTACATAAAACCCGTTTTAAAACTGAGTGAAAATAAACTAAGGAAAACATTTATACCGCAACAATCCAGCTGTAAGAATGCAAGTCTCTGAAGTGATACAAAATAACTTAACTTTTATATTGCAAGGGGAAAATTCTAAAAAGCAGCAAGAAAGTAAATACTAGAAACAAGATCGAATAAATGATATATTAAATGGAAAACGTTTTCGAAGATTTAAATTTTATGCGGAGAAACTATATTTTTGGTGTCATAGCCCTCGCGAGGACAGGCAGAACCCCCATTTTGGAAAACACAGTCTCCCATGCCTCATTAAGCAGAATTATGATTGTTTTATAGTTCTAATCCACAATTGAACATGCATTTTTTGCCATCCATCTGTAAGATCTTTGCAGAGTGCCCTGACAGTCGATGGCCTAGCAATTTACTGCAGATTAAGTTTATTCGGGCAATAGTCAATAGGTGCCACTCATGTTTATTAGTGTAGTGATGTGCTTCCTTTTCTGTAGATGATTGTACCACATTTTGGAGATATAGCAATGAATGAATAAATGCTTTAAGCTATTTTCTTATTCATTATTGGTGCTTTAATTTTAAATTTGTTAATTATTTTATCAACCATTGTCTTATTAGATTAACCAAATGTGATTCTGAAAATCGCTAGGATATTGACCAACTGGTTCTTTTTTTAAATAAATCTAACATGTTCTAGCAATTTTCAGCTATATTTTAATATGAAAATATTTTATGGAATTAGAACAATCGCCACAAAATTCAATCTAGAATTTTATAGAATTTAGTGAAATTCCCATCTTCGTTTTCATTGTTATGCGATTTTAACTTTGAGGCAGTTTATAAGATAGCCTATAAATAAAATTTGAAATATATGGTGAACTACAAGTACTCGACAAAAATACCCAAAATTTCGAAAGCAGAAAGGCATATATCAAAAATTTGTTTAAATGCTACAATGCAAGTATTGAAGCAAACACTTTATTTGAAAAAAAAATATTTCATTAACAGTATTAATAGTATCACAGTTTCTTCATTTTCCCAGAGTGTGCGTGTATATATTCTGTTTTGCCGATTAGCAATAGTGCCCTGATTTACCGGTCTCCAGTTGGTCTGTATGGTGCGTTGTCTTTTGCCGGAACCATGTAGTTAACTAGGGACTATCAAATGTATGGCATGCTACTACGGGAAATGTAATTCAGGAATAAAACAAATTACTTTTTCTCCTAAAAAGTTCAGGTAGCAGCTTGCATTGCATAATGATTGAGTGCAAATCTGAACAAGAATTAGCAAAAAAATGCAGTTAATTCAAGAAGCTTTGTGACCGGTGACTGTCCTAGATGCAAATGACGCTTTGCTTCCAATAAATAAATAATTTAATTTAAATAAAACATTAATCGTACAGTGACAATAATATAATCTATTATATTCGGAAAGTTACGGTAAAAATATATCTCGCGAAGGTCCGTGCCACGAGTACGGAAATTCAGTAATTTGCCTTTGAACTGCGGGCACAGTGTTGAAAGTGCATTACACGTGGGAACTTTTGACGAGAAAAAAAGATACTTGTGGAATCAGATGGTCAGTTTAGAAGTCACAAGTGTGTTATATTATAGCACAGAAGATTTAAATGCTAAAGCGCAAATGAATTGCTTCTACATCTAAAAAAATATATAAAATAGTGATGCTTTGCAGCAGTTAACAACATGATACAGGTTGATAGTTGTTTTTGTATATATATATAAATTAACAGTAATAACAAAAGTATATAAGCATAAAACACTGAGAAAAAGTCCCACTTGAAATTGCTATATTTCGAACTACTGCGAGTTCTTCAACGGCAAGAAGCTAGACAAGTGAAGGTGATAAAAGTAAATATTGAGTATCGAGTAAATATTGAGTATGCATGGAAACAGATGAAACTAGAAATGAGAGTGTGGGAGGAAAAAAAACTAATATGTAAGATTTAAACCAGGTGGTATACGCGCTTTATGTAAAAATATAGCTGCCATTTCTCTATCTCTGAGTAAACTTTCACAGCATTGTGTAGGTAAAGCATCAATAAGAGTTAGACTATAAGCATCATCAAAATCCTTACAGTGAGATAAGGCATGTTGGGCTACCGTCAAGGGAGACTTGGTTTTAACAGAACGTCTATGATTGTTCATGCGTAGCGAAACAACAATAGAAGTTAAACCAATATAAAATGCCTTACAAAGCTTACAAGATAACATATATACGACGTGTTTGGAAGAACAGGTAGCAAAGGAAGAAATGTTAAATTCCTTGGATAAATTAGGGCTGTGGAATGAATTGCAAGGCATAATTAATGCACAGGTTTTACATTTAGGACGTTGGCAAGGATACGAGCCAGCAAAGGGACGTGGTAAATTCGGAGAGGATAGGTTACGGCGAAAAATACTTTTAAGGTTAGGGGGTGTTCTGAAAGTAAGGCGGGGTACAATTTTAGAAAAATCATTTAAAGATGAATGCATTAACAAAGTATCGTGACATTCTTTCAAAATAGGTCTGATGCTTTCAATTCCAGGCACGTAAGTAATAACAAGGTTGAGGAAGTTCTAGTTAGAAGTTTAAGTTTGCATTGGAAAGTTTTTTGCGTTGGGATTTTACGGGAAATATAAAAGAGAGGAAGGATAATTTTGGTCTTGGAACTTTTGAGTAAGGTTTTTAATATACTTGTCAAGAGATGAAAAGTTGTTACAAAGACGATGACCTCGGATTGAAAGAGAAAAAGGAATAGATCTTTTGATATGCAAGGGATGACAGCTATCAAAATGAAGATACTGTTGTAAATTGGTAGGCTTAATGTGCACAGACGTAAGAAAAGAGCTATTGCATAAAGAAATATCAAGATCTAGGGAAGTAGCAGCATTGGGAGAGACAGAAGAAGTGAACTTAACTGAACATTTGGAGTTAAGATTAGTAAGGAACTGCTCGAGAGATTCTGAGCCATGAATCCAAAGCACAAATATATCATCAATATATCTCAGCTATAATAATGGTGCCAAAGGTTCTGACTTAAGAAATTCCTCCTCTAAGGGAGCCATAAAAAGATTGGCATAAGAAGGTGCCATTCTGGTGCCCATCGCAGTACCTTTAATTTGTAGATAATGTTTATTATCAAAACTAAATGCATTGCGAGTGAGGACCAGATAAGCAAGATGACAAATGAAATCTGTGGATGGGGTATGAGGAGGTGCTCGAGAGTTCAAGAAATGTTTAACGGCAGCTAATCCTTCATGATGGAGAATGTTTGTATAGAGTGACGTCACATCGATAGTGGCAAGAAGTATATCAGAATGTGCCGAAGGGTCAACTTTCTTTAGTAAACTCAAAAAATGGAAGGAATCTTTGATACAGGATGGCCTAGACGTAACAAATGGCTGTAACAAACAATCTACTAGAGCGGAAATACGTTCAGTGGGGGAATCGAAGCTGGCTACTATTGGGTGGCCTGGACAGTTCTCTTTGTGAATTTTAGGGAGTAAATATATGGTGGGAGTACGAGGGACATGAGGAGTAAGAAGAGTGATATCTTGAGAACTAAGTCCTTTAGCTGTACCAGAAGAAGTAATAAAAGAAGCTATTTCTTCATTAAAATTGACTGTTGGGTCGGAAGACAATAGTTCATAATAAGTGATATCCTGAACCTGTCGGTAAGCTTCAACATTGTAGGAAGAAGTGTCCTGTAGTAATACTGAGGACCCTTTATCAGCTGGAAGAATAATAACATCAGGATTATTAGATATCCTTTTAAGTGCTGATTTATCACGTAAAGTTAAGTTGTCTTTCGGAGTGATCTTATTTAGAAATTTAGAATCAATAATCGAAGTTAAAAATCTGTTAATAAACATTTCTAAAGGATGGCTAGAAGGTAAAGAAGGAAGTTCAAGTTTGCAGGGAGAACGAAACTTGAGAAGACAAGGAGTAACATTTGAAGTAGGCTGAGAAGATTTAGCATGCCAATAGTAACGCCATCTTAAATTACGGCAAAATTTAACGCCATCGGAAACAAATTTAAGGCGATTAAATTTGGGAGTTGGTGCAAAAGATAATCCTTTTTGTAAAAGCAATGTATCGGCATCAGAAAGTGAAATAGAAGATAAATTAACAAGCGCAATATTACTAGTAGGAGAAGTACAAGGGGTACATTTGCTTTTGGACTGCTGGTATGCAGTACCGGAGTAAAATTTAGATGGACGAGGTAAATTGAAAATAGAAGCCAAGTCAGGACCTGACGCTACGAGCGGCGGGGAAAAGTTTTGGAAAAATGATGCTGTAAACTGAATAGGAATACCTGCTCTTAAATATTGTAAATATAACCACGATAGCTTAATAAGATGTTTCTGATTGAGGGAACTTAATAACTTATTAGCACTCATCAAGATCCTATTAACTGTGGTAATATATTTAGGAGAAAATACCAAAATAATTTTAATAAAACTAATTAATTTAGACAAATGAAATTGCTGCAAATATTGACAATTATTAAGGATCATCCGTAGAATTTGTTGGGAGATATGGTGCCTAAATAAGTGAAATTGGCCATGAGTGCTAGGAGCTATAGCGGACAATGGCAATTGAATTAATATTCCGTTAGGACACACACCAGTAATAGCGCAATAAGAAAGAAAGTCAACGTGCTCTGTATATTTAGCTAATTGTTTAGAATGGTAATTACATTTCTTGAACCAAAATGTGATAACATTACCTTGGATAGGTGTCATGGTAGGAGATGTAATAAACAATAAAGTCTTTTAGAAAACACAGAGAAAGTAAGAAATAAAATTAAAAGAATAATAGATAAATAGTAAAGAAGTCAAAAGCAAAACAAGCAAAAGCAAAACACGCAAAAGCAAATAAAGTTTAATAAGCAAAGCAACACCAAAGTTGCAAACAATATAAATGAAAAATAAAATTAAAGTAACACTATTAACAATGTAACAAATTAACAGTAATAATAAAAGTAGATATGGATATATATATATATAATCTGAAGAACGGTGTTTCTCACACTGTAAAAAAGAAAGACTTGCTTAAGGAATACCCAACATTAAGACAGACTTTCTTTGTTGTCTATAGAATCTGAATTATTAATGCAAATTCAGCTTTTATAAGAGTGATTTATCATTTTTCCATAAAACACAGTAGGATGGATTAATTTACAAAAACTAAGTTATTATTTTTAATATTACTTTATTATTATTTTCATTTATAGTTTTGCTACCAGTGTTTACATTTTTGTATCTGAAATGAATGATTTATAAATATTTTCTATTTATTTAGAGTCAAATGCATATTTAACGATATTAAAATGTATTTTAGTGTCTTTAAAACATGATATTAAATATGAACTGTTAAACGTTACGAAATATTTAATTCTCAAATGTCCATATTTAGATTTGGATATAAAAGGAGTTTGAAATTTTATACCCAAGATTTTGAACTTTTCTGAATAATTTTATTATAAAGGTAGCCTCTAAACCTAAAAACTGAACCGGAAACGTATGACGCATAAATGTAGGACTTTTTTCTGTAATGTTAATTTTAAATACCCCCTTTTCTGTTGTAAGACTTTGTTTATTTTTTCTACTCATTAGAATATACAAACTAAGGTTCAGATTACTGAACTACAAAGTAACAAGTTGATTTAATCTCAGATTCAATTCCAATTATGAAGTTTTCAATTTTCTTATCACAGGAGTTGATTTAAATGTCCAACAGTAATCGAACACTAAAATGTTCTAATGTCTAACTCAGTCAATTTGTTATATACTGAAAAAAAAATTCACAAACATGAAGTTCAATATTTATTTCAATTAACATGCAAAAATGTTCTTCGTTTATTTTTTCCCCTGAAGGTCTACGTCCCCAATTAAGTATGGCTGCATTACTTGACTCATAGTCTTGGCTCAAACACAGTCAGCGTCGATATTTTCACAGCATCAAAACCCTAAGTATGACTTAATTCGAAAGGGATATAAAGCCATTGATATGTCGTAGATTTACTGTACGTAAAAGAATCTCAAGCCTAAAAGAAGAGGCCTCTGGCAAAACATATCGGCCGTTTCACGCCCTGAATAGAATGAGATGCTGATGACCGGATAGGTTAAAGATTGTCCTTAAATAAACATGTAAATCAAGTACAGAAAAACCCCCTGACACCATGGAATTTCACTAATATTAAGTGCTGTCTCTGTTTTGCTTGCTACTAAGGGAATGTACTTTTAATTTATTACTGTTGGTACTATTAGAATAGTCATTTCATATGATTCTGTGTTTTTGTCTATTGTATACAACGAACCTATCATCTTTAATAAACGAGTCGGTTCCTGGACATTTTCTTTGTGAAGAATCTGACACTCTTACACGTATGTTGAGACCCTCTCACAGCAATACGCACTCTTAGCAAACCTGCGGCACATTCTGTTCGAGAAAACCCTCGTTAAGATTGTGATGAAGTACATGGCATTATGCTCGGAAGAGAACCATGAAGAGCGGACATTATGGCTCTTGATGGAGGCAGAGGAGGGCTGTAATCCTGGACTCAACGGTTCAGTTTGAGTACTGCCGTGCCCAGTCTTTGGAGGTCAGAAAAAAAAGAAGAATTTACAAGTTCAAACTGCATGTTTTACGGAGTGTTTCTGACGGCCAACTCTTGTTTAAAAACTGTCCATAGCCGGAATTACTGACTAATGCTCAGTATTTATTTTGATTAACTCTTCATTTATTTTGTGAATTTCCTACATATCTTTTACTGTACTTTCTAATGCTAAAATTAGTTTTCTGTTCTTTATGTAAATTCTCACATAAGCTGTCTTTTTTTTTTAATTTATTTTCATGCTTACCATTTAAAGAGAGTTTGAAGGCAAAAAATATGATTTTTTTTTTTCCAAAAAACGAATCACAATTACATTTGACTTTTCTGAATTAAGTAATGTTTTATTGTGATGTGTATTCTAGAGGTTGTTATTTTAATATTCGAAAATATATAAAATATGAACTACTTAGTTTTACACAATCATTTCAAAAGTATATACATTTCGAATTAATTGAGTTAAAAGATTTTTACCAACTGCTAGAGGAATTCTTGCTTTTTCTGCTGCTATTTTTGACACAAAGCAGTCACGCATTAGGTTTCTATAATAGTAAATTTCTCTAAACTATATATATATATGCCCCTAGATGCAAAATATATAACAACAATTGTCTAATTTTTTTCGCTGGCGTTTTTTTTCCCCCTTTTCTTTTCTTTTTGGCATATAATGGTAAAAATATAAAAGTAACATGATATTTGTCTTTTCTTATTAGTATTAATATTTACTTATATTTCATCTATCCCCAACATTACTTCATTGGCTGCTCTATGATGCCGTTTAAGCGTCGTATTAGTTCTTTCAGTATTTGCGTCCCAAATGCTTTCGTTGCCTGTGATATATTACATCTGTAGATTGTAATGTTAATAAATTATTTACGAGTTCTATTTATACTTTGAGCATTTTATAACTTTATCTCATTTGTGCCTTCTGAATTTTTTTGATTATAATATTATACTTGTTTTTATTTATCCATTATTTTTAAAAGTTTACAAAATTGTCGAACATTCATCTTGAAATATGTTTATTTTTATTCATTGCCTTCTCTTTCAATATCAAAAATTAATATCGCAAATAAAATTCTTAAACCTTGTAATTGTTCAAACATAGCTTTATCTAAAACAAATCTGTTCACAATGTTTATTATTTTAACTAACAAATGAACAAGTACAACATTTCTAAATACAAAATTCCATTTTTAAATTTTTTGTAAATATTCTAATGGCCTTTTCTCAGAATTATAATTTTGAACTTGATAGTTTCTGCCATAGCGCCAACAAAGTATAGTTTTTAATATCCTCTTCATTTTAAAAGTATTATCAGACCATCTACAAATAAAAGGACCTTGGTATAAATATTAATTTTAATCTGAAACATTATATTTGTTTAAAATGAGAATAATATAGATTTATTTGTTTTTGCAAAAAAGAATGCAACCAGACATATTTATTTTTACTTATGTAATATTTTGCTACTTAAATTTACTCATTAATTAAAGTAAACTGTGTTCATATGTGCATTTACACAGAGCAAAGTTCATATCAGTTATATAAGCGCTAACATTCACAACAATGCAGTGATATTTGTATACAAAAGTTTCTTAACGAAACAGCAAAACCATTTTACATCGTTTTGTTTCATGATATTGTATTTTACATTATGTGGAATGTCTTTAAAACTGAATAAGTTAACCAATACATTTCCTGTGTAATCATTCTTGTTATACAATAGTGATAAATTAGAATGGACTCTTGGAATTGACATAACAGGTTATAAATTTAAAATCCTAAATTCTAAATAAAAGTATATAAAATAATATATAATAATACAAGAAAGTTAAGCGATGAAACACAGTGATAGTGGTTTGTCCTGCAGCAAGATTCTTGTATTGCAGTAAGTAGAACAGTATGCACGGTGTACAGAGATGCAAAGTGCTCCTATATATAGGCTCTGGGGTATTGATCGTCCGATACTGGCCCGGCTTGATTTGCTTGCCTTGCTTGGGTTTCTCCTCCACCTTTACCATCTAACTTACTGTCCCACATTGCCTAAGGCTTAATGGGAATATGGTACTAATCCACTGTTTGCATTCTAACCTACTCTAACCTGTAACAACAGGGGAGCAAAAGTTTTAAATTGTGATTTTAAATTGCATTTAATTAATTTATTTTAAAAAGCGTATTTCTACTATAAAATGTATATCTTTTTTCTGTTCAGAATATTTCTTTTCTGTATAAAGTATTTTAAATTTATTTAACTTTTATAAAAAGTAGTTAAGTGATTGATGTAAAGATTATCTTAAACGCAGCTTTAATATTTATGCATTAGCAATGCAAATAACTAGCAATAGGTGAATATCAAATTTTCTCGGTACTTCATATTACGACACTGGATACTTGCACATTTTTAGGAAATAAAACTTAATTTCTAATTTAGAGTATTGAGAGATAAAACTAATATATCTGACTTTCCTTTCTCATTTGGGGTTCATAACTTCGAAAAAGGGGACACAAGCCCGTCCAATGTTACTTCCTCACTTGCTATACTTTCTCTGCTATGAATTTTATTGGGATGTTCAGCAAAAACAATTTTACAAACCGAGGTGATATGTTTCTTTGGGTTTCTAATGTGAGGCAGTTCCTCTGGTGAAAAACTCGTTTTATAAATGTGGCTAAAGCCCGGCTCACAGGAACCCATTGAAAATAGTTCCTTACTTCACTTATATGAGCGTGGTTTTTTCATATCCGCGAAAAAAATATAGACATTAATGCAATCATAACACATTCGAAAATGTCTATTTCAAACAACAGTTCAGCACGTGTTATTGGCCCTTGTATGCTATTTTTAAAGACTTTTTAGCTGAAATACTAATGTCCACAGACCATCTGTAGAAATACAATGAGAGCATTTTAAAAGTCGCGTAACTTAGATCGCTCGACCAGCGAACCTCCCCCTCAATCACTGCGATTCTTCACCTCTCTCTTCCTCTCAGTTGCAAGCAGGATTTGAACAGAAACTGCCAGTTGTAATGTGCAGTCCTGAGTGAGAGGTTATTAAATAGCGTAATAGTGTTGTGAAAGGTGGACTGTTTATAACGTCGTTGTGTACAGAAATTCGTGAGGGAGAACGAGACTGGCATTTAGGTAGCCCAGTTCCAAAAAAAAAAAAAATATTAACATTTGTACAAAGTTTAATAAAACATGTCATGTAACTGACCAATTGTTGATTTGGTTTATTTACGGAGCTCTTTAACATCTCAGGTAATCAGCGTCCCATTCTATTCAGGGAGAAAAATGGCCGATAAATTTTGCTCAGAGGCCTCTTCTTTCAGGCTTGAGATTCTTTATACGACATGGGACCTACGGTTTTACTTCCCTTCCGAAGGAAGCCATACTTAGGATTTTTACGCCCAAAAAAGTCATCGATCCTGGCCGGGATTGAACCCGCTATCTTGGGTTTAGGAGAAAAATATGGTTACCACTGGATCACTAGGACCGACTGACTGACCGAGAAAAAATGGAAAACGTCATGTGCTCATAGAAAAAAAATTAATGAAATAAAAGCTTCTTATTGGTTTCTCAGATCTTACGGTTTGTGATTTTTATATATGGAGGACATTGGAAAATCAAGTATATTCAACTAACCCTTGCACACTGAGGAACTTGAAACAAACAATAGAGATGAGGAACCTATGGTGTCAGAACTGTTAAACTGCTCTCAATGCATAAAGAAGGGAGACATGTTTATTATTGGGTAGGCGCACCCAATTCCTTGATATCTGCTCCTGCTACTTAGAAGACCATAAAGGAAACACGTGTTTCTTCCGACCACCCTAAAAGTTCTACTTTGACAATATTAATTTAAATTGTTGTATTAACAAAGCATCTAAAAGTATCGAGCTTATCTCCAGCAACGCCGTTTAAATCAATACGTATTAAATATTGCTGTTATCGAAATATCGAAAATAATTACTAGAAATAGCAATCAAAAATTTCCAAGTGAAGGTCAATTATTACTCTACATCACACATTTTTTTTTTTTTTTTGCTTCATATGCAACATGGAGCTAACAAACTATTTGAAGTATAATATTAATAACAGTTTCTACATCACCACTGAAGAGGCAGTGGGCTTTTACATCCCCTGGATATTAATAGACACTGAAAAACCACATAATTCAGTGACCGTCCCTCTTGAGTAACCGGGGATATTCTCCATTTAAGAGCTCAAATATTTATTTTGCATGCTTTGAAAGGAAAACTGTGTTTTGCATTTATTTTTATTTTTTCGTAATAACACATAACCTCATGCGCGGCATATGCTGCCAGGGTGACGGATGCAAATAATACTAATTACTATATAACCATTGTGTGTAGAAAATACATGAATAACTAATACTATTGTACACAATTCTTTGTGTTTTGTACTGCAGAGGAGATCCATAATTCATAATTCATACGTACTGTTTCGTCAGGCTCGAGTAGCATTTATAGTATTTATTAAAAGCAGCTATTTACAAAATTAACGCGCAAACCCTGGGAGAACTAAAGTTTAACACCCATCACGATAATCCCTCTGTTTCTCATTGGGAGGTACGACGAGAAAACAGTTCATTTTAGTTACATTACCAATACTAAACTGTGCTCATAACGCGTAATGTACGAGAAGACCACGTATGCGGTCAATAGTTATTTGGCTCTTCCTGCATCTAGGAATGTTACATATGATCATCAGGTTTACTTTTCAAAGCTAAATTTGGTATTAAGCAGCAGGCGTATCTAGGTGCCTATCTAATTACTTTTTACTACTCCATATTATTTTTACTCTGTTCCTTTTAGCACGTATTTTCTTTCCCTTTTCCGTATCTTATTCTCTTCACCCACCCACGTCAGGATGGTTCGCTGGCTAATGATTGGTTCCTCTTCTGTCGAAAGTTGAACGAGGGTAGGTTTATAAGTTTCCGGCCTCGCCGATAAGGATTATCGCCTTCACAAAACACTTATCTGGTGTCATACTATATCTGTTAAGTAAATAATTGCAGCTGTAACTTCCGCTCCGAGGTGTTCAGTTGTTCAGATATAGTTGCATAAAGTAGGCAATGTGTAGAAGATTGTGACATGATCAAATTGCAAGATCGAGCAGGTACTAAGTTCTTCACAAAATGACTTACACCAAATGAAATTAAACAGAGATTGGACGATATATAAGGGGAAATATTCTCTTCATATTCTACCGTAAAAGAATGGGCCAATTTTTTTTCCATTGGGTCGAGAAAGCATTGAACACGAAGAGCGTGTAGGTCAACCCTTGGAGTGCTCACTCCTGAAAACATTGCTCTACTGGAAGGAAAAATTATGAAAGATCGGCAGCTCAAAGTTACAGAAATAGCAGCAAGGTGAGGCATTTCTAAAACAACGGTCCTTCGAATTATTCATGAACATTTAAACACGAATAAGGTTAGTGCAAGATGGGTGCCTAGACTCCTTTCCTCAGTCCAAAAGCAGCAATGAGTCTTCTGTTGTCAGGCATTTTTGGATCTTTGCCGTGAAAGAGGAGTTTTACAAACCATTGTTACAGGAGATGAAATTGTGAGCCTTTACTAATTTCCCTTGTCCAAAATAGAATCAATGGAGTGGCGTGGCCTAAACCTGGCGAAACACCGCCTCTAAAGGCCAAGGTCACTCAGTCAACCAAGAAGATCATGGCCACAATCTTTTGAGACTGTGAAGCAACTTTTCATTGACTTTAAAGAGAGGAACTCCACAGTAAATGGATAGCATTATGCTGGTCTACTACACAGACTGCGTGCTTCCATCAAAGAGAAAAGGCGAGGAAAGCTGAGTGGTGGTGGTGTGCGCCTTCTTCACTACAACGCGCTTGTGCACACAGCTCTTGTTGCAAAAGAAGCTGTGAAGAAATGTGGCTTCAAGGAGATCGATCATGCACTCTACAGCCCAGATCTACGTCCCAGTGACTATTTCCTCTACTAAAAACTAAGAAGGGCCTTCCAGGAAGAAGAATGAAATTTAAGTGTGACGAAGAAATGATGAATGTTGTTTATACCCATTTTGCAGTCAAAACTTCTGACTATTTGGGTGGGGGGAATGAAATGTTAATTCAAAGATGTGAGGAGTGTATTTCAATAAAGGGTAACTATATTGAAAAATGAAATATAGTTTTTGTTTTTATCATACCTAGAAAATGTTAGGCCGGAAACTTATGGACCTACCCTCATACCATGGTATGACGTAACCATTATGACATGCAGGTAGGCTCTCGCTTTCCTTTCACAGGGTTGCCTCTGGAACAATTTGGGTTATCCTTATCTTAAAAATTGTAACTCGCGGAGGCTTCTCAAAGGATCAGCTTGTAACCCAGACATCACATGTCTTAAACTTTTGTTGTATGTAGTAAAATATAAGGGGCTATAATTGACGCAACGTTGCCTATTGTAATGCTCTTAATAAAATTTGTATTTTCAAGCTAGCGGTACTAGCAGAATAACTTTTTCCAGTCCTGAAAATAATTATACTTCTGTTCTTAAATAAACTTTTTTTAATTGTTCATTCTATATCGCATGACAGATTTCACAGTTATTCAACAATATTAAGTGTGATAAATATATACACATCATGTTTAGCATAAAATAAATTCTGCTCATTTTATTCAATAATTAATAGTTTCGTTTTTAAGAAGTTTTGCGCTTCTTACAGACATCGTTGGTTTTAAGAAACATAAGACAAGTAAAACCTTTCAAACGTCTTTGTGATAGTTACAATGCATTGTCTTATTAAATACATATTAATATTTTAATATATATTTGTACATGTAATTCAAGTAATATGTTATATTCCATATTATGGAAATGCTCTACTTTTACCCAAAACGTTATGATCTGCCTGTTATAGCAGTTATGAAAAAATGAAAAAATTACCATTGCTATAACTTAATTATAAAAAAGTAGGTATGTAATATTGAGCGACATTGTTTTCAAAATTGTCAATTACCTATGTAAAATATTGACATCTTTTATTTGGCCATGTATAACACGGATAAAAAAGAATGAAATACAGAGTATGCTATAAAGACATTGCAATTAAAAAAAAAGTACACAGATGTCCGCAAATACCAGTGTTTAATGGCATTATTTAGTAAGTGTTCATTATAAGGTAGTACTTATATGTAGGGATCACATTGCTAAGAACGAATAATGAAAGGTAAATTACTTAGCTTCAATAGGGAATCAAAACCTACAGTCCTTTCTTAAATGTTCTGAATATTTCCATGTATGTTATCTCCTTTTATTATAGTTAATAGTTTTATTAATGCTCCTTACTCTCTATTATAATGTGATACAATTCCCATACATTTATTTTTTCTCTGCCGGCTTTAGTGATCATGTTCGTTGAAGCAATTATTTGAAGTTTGAAGTATTTCAAACCCACATTGGACAAAGATGAATTTTTAATGTCTTGCCATTCATTCTAACATTTTGTTCACATCTAGTGTGGTGCATTTGATCCATTACAAGATCAGGAAAGATTTTAAGCTAATCTTTAAAGTCAATATTTTCTCTCTCCATTTTTGTATTGGTTCATGATATCATAACTTTAACTTTAAACGTATATAATGGCAAAATACATTTTACTTAATATATTTATTTAAAATCATCAAACCAATTAATTTCCCAATATTAAAAATAACGAATTCTCTATTTAGTATCCTAATTTATTGATCATAATTCATTTTTGGACAGTACAGAATATTTTTATTAATATTCCTCCAGAAAATACAAAATAAAACTTGAAAATGCCATATTCAAATTGTTACTAAATTGATCTTAATTCATTTGCCTTATTACTTATACGTTACAAATATTGGAACCATTAGCTCCATCGACAGACATTATTATTGTTAACTATTAGGAAAAAATGTAAATTTTATTTCGAATAATATGAAAAATATTAAATACCTTGGCACAGAAATCATTAATAATGAATCAATAAAATATGTCTCTTAGACCATGAAAATATCTTCTCTCAGATTTATAAAATACATGTTGAAAGATTGGTCGTACACTTAAAGAATTGAAAATAGCAAAATCTACCTCATATGATCCTCATTAAAATTATAGAGAAATAATTATTTTGAATATTTCTTATATTTTAAAATTTACCATGATGTATTATTGACGAATATTACATCAGAGTCATAAAACTGATTTAGAAAGGCAGCTCTTGCTCAGATTATGTTTATAATTAACCAAATTTCTGAAAAGCATAGAGTACATAAATGTACCAAGACATATCACCTTTATAGATTTTGAAAAGAGGCAAAATTATACTAAAGGGTAATACTGTTGAACAATTAAATGGTTTTATTACTAGGTTATAATATGTTTGTACTTTAACGATGAAGTATTGTGCAATAAATAAATCATTTAAAAAGGTTAGATGGGAAACTAAAATAAAAATTTATGTTGTGGTTGTTTCCATGCTATTGTATGGATGTGAATTGTTTGACTTTAACAAAATGGGGAGAACAATGTTTAAAGTAGCCAAAATGGAAACCTTAAAGTGTATTCTAAAATAAAAATTTTACATAACAGAACCAAATGAATAAATTAGGCGAAATTAAATATCTAAATGAACAGTTCAAACAAGAATATATAGAAACAACTTGAATAAACATGAAAGAATAGCAAATGCCAAACACAATTTAAGATTACAAACCGATAGGTAAGAAGAACCTTGGTAAACCAAGTAAAGATTTGTCACAACATTTTTGACAAGCTTCATGAGCTTCATGCCTTAAACCGTGAAATGTTGTTAATGGTGATGTTCCTAGATTATCATTTTCTTTTATAATAGGGTTTACATCTCTCTAACCTTGATTGTTATTAACAAAGACTATGAATTTTACTTTAATCTAATCTATATGGCATGCTATGTATAACGGTTTTGTAACCGTATAACCAAAATTCGACATCCCTCCATTAATGCTAATTCAAGTCTTAAACCTTAGAAGTGTACTGAAAGGTAAACCCCCCAGTATATTACCATAGAATAGTAAGATTTTTTCAATAAAAGAAGAACTGTTTACAATTTAAAATGATTTATTAAACTATAATTGTAACTATAATACACTCATCAAATAAAGTTGAACTTGAAAAAAGCAAAGTTACACAACTTGTTAATCAGTAATATGCGTTGCCAAAAGGCACAAGATTTCAAAAATATTGCTCCTATAAAATACAATAAATTGAATAAAAAGTTTGATACAACAATATATGGGTACAAGCGTTTGGTAAAAATCCCTCTTAAACAACAGATTTGAAAGCTGTCCAAAATGACAATTAAATTTTTATACATAGGTTAGCAAACGCAAGTTTCATTAAGAGCATTACAAAAAACAATTTTACGCCAATATAGCCATTATATTTTACTACATACAATAAAACTTTAAGGTGTATGTTGTCTACGTCATAAGTTGATCCTTCGGAGAAGCCTCCGTGCCTAACAATTTTTAAGATAAGGCCGTAAAGAAGAATATCCCACCCAGTCCTGGAGACAAACCTCCGTGTAACGAAGGCGAGAGCTTATCTGCATGTCGAAAGGTTACGTCACAGCATAGTAGAACTTTCGATAGAAGAGGATCAATCAATAGCCAGCGAACCATCCTGACGTTATCGGGTTAAGGGAATAAAGAGCTGAAGAGAGGAAAGTGATATGCGCAAAAATGGCCCAGTAAAAATAATTTGGACTAGTACTAAATAATAAGATAGGCTCCTAGATATGCCTCCTAATTTTAGCATTTTAAAAAGCAAAATCTAAAGATCATATGCAGATACTAGGGCTGGAATTTAAAAGCGGCAGCAATTTGCCAGCGACACCGAATAAATAATTTTCTATTTGCCAGAAGTATATCTGGAAATGTTCAGAGGCGATTGCCCCGAAAGAGTTCCTTCATCTTAGGAGTCGGATCTTAGGAGTCGAATTCAGTTCATAAGTTTTCAGCTTTTCTTGGAAACCTTTGAGCTGGGTAGTGTGCAAAATGGCGTTTGACTGACCGGGAACAGCTCACGAAGCACAGTTCACCAAACACAGCGCTTAAACTTCCTTTGGTGTCGTGGTGATTTTGTTTTGAAATAAATTCATGGTTTACAACTAATGATGACGACGTTTTAGAGTGTCATAGAAGACATACTTTTCATCGCGTGTCAGCAACCTATTAAGAAAGGGACCCCTCCGCTGATATGACAACAATGCAAAACAGATGTTAGCTCGTCCCACCTTCTGAGTCATTGTCAACTCATGTGGAACCTAGAGACCCAGTTTATATTTTATTCCTGGTCCATATTTTGTTGATTTGGTTTATTTAAGGACGTTCTTTAACATCTCAGGTCATCAGCGTTTCATGGCGTGAAATGGCCGATAAAATTTGCTAAAAGGCCTCTTCTTTCAGGCTTGGGGTTTTTTTTTTTTTTCGTGCCGTAAATCTACGACACGCGACCCACGGCTTTACTTCCCTTCCGAAGGAAGCCATACTTAGGATTTTACGCCCGAAAAAATCCATCGACTCTGGCCGGGATTGAAGCCGCGATCTTGGGTTTACGAGGCACTAGGACCGACACTGCTGATAGAGATGAAATCACATGATTTCTGCACCGACGTTGAATTACTTCGCCACGGCCGTACACAA
The DNA here is from genome assembly GCA_030762175.1 of Metallyticus violacea. Classification (NCBI taxonomy): domain Eukaryota; kingdom Metazoa; phylum Arthropoda; class Insecta; order Mantodea; family Metallyticidae; genus Metallyticus; species Metallyticus violacea. Next base: position 83,324,611 of record CM060832.1, on the reverse strand, counting down.
CCCGGCTATTATTCGCCCCAACAGTCGTTAAGAGAGCGTCGTTATCCATTGTTGTCGGTTTTCCTGTTCGTAATTCATTTTCTCATCATTTCATTCACAATATCAACACCGAAGGGCTGACTTATTTTCCGCGGAGCTGCAGGTTTAAATTCCTAAAGCATTCAAGTTCATATAATTATATCTGAGGCACTCATGTTTAACCGCGCTTCTCAAAATATTTCTAAAACTAGAAAGAGTAGAGTCTACCATCTTAACAATCTAATTCTCGCCACAACTGGTCCCAGGCTTAACTATATCTGTTGAGCATTTGTGCTTGAAATCCGAGCATCACAAAAAAAAACTCAGAAGTTTTTTGAGCAACTGTACACTTTTATATAAAAGCCGAAGCAATGAAGTTTCCCCTAATTTAGGACATATTGTGTATTTTTATGAAAACTGTTCATAGCCTAAAAGAAAGTCTCTTCTTGACGAAAAAATATGAAAATTGCACTTTAATTTTAAGTGTAGGTATAATCTCTTCGCCTGTGAACCAAAATGGTATCTTTCCATTTTTCAAAATAATTTAAGGTCAATTCATTGAAAGTACCAATAGTAATTTTAATAATTTTCTATATATCTATGCAGTCTTATAATGAAGATAGTTTTCTCTGCCGTACAAAGTTTTTCAAGCGAACAAAAAAAAAAGAAAACGTTGGCATCAAAGGCTGAACAAGAAATGTTGTTGGTTTACACCAATGTACAGCAGGGAAACCTACAGGACGGCGCAGATGGACCACGTGGTATAAGAAATGATAAACAAAAAATCTACAATGATTAAGTTTAAAAGTACTTTTATAGAGGAGAGAAAACGTGTGCGTATTTCAAATGCTGTATTATGACAGATACTCTTAAAATAAAATAACAACCACAAAATATCATACTTAAGACTGGTAAAAATTATGAAAAATAAGACATCTAAATGCATACGATATATAAAACACAAATGACATTTATATTTATAGGTAGTAACAGAAAAAAATAATGTCGTTACTGTTTTGTCTAATAGTAACCTCGTAGACCCAAGATCGCGGGTTCATTCCCAGACAGAGTCAGTAGATTTTTTTCCCTTTGGAAGGGAAGCAAAGTGGTGAGTCCGGTGTCGTAGATTTACGGGACTCGCGTCCTGTACATAACAAGAGATAATTCATACTGTATTCCTAAAAGGATCTTCTACATCACTGAGTTCATTTGCCTCTCTTTGCAGAGAACGCATTTTCTACGGAATTGAAGAGCGGACTATTAGGATCCATGTGACCTCCTCCACGTCATCACTTGGTAGGTATAAAATTTATGCACGGTAAGGCATGCAGAGAAGTAAAGTTGAAATATTCTATGTTCTCTTGATTGCAGCATCCGAGCACTTGACAGCATCACATTTTCCATATAAAGGTGTACGTCTAGATCTATTCAATTGACAATCAACCCATCACAGAGCCCACTTCCAAGAACCTATGCCTATCCCTATATTTGACTGCTGCGTTGCCTATGGTTATTCCTTGAGCAGTATTTGGGTCGATGCACTTAGCACCGGCTCTGAGCTGCAATTTGCGAAAATATTACATCATGCCACATATAGTCATAATGCATGTGGCAAAATGCTACAGGACTAAATCGCTACTATTCGGCTAACTTTATGACTGCTGTTCTCTGCGCAATCTCTGCATGGTCACGTCTTTTGTAGGTCGTTCTATTGGAGCCAAGAAATCTCATCTCAGTCATAACCATTCGCGAGTATGGAATGGAAAGCAGCTTACTGTGGTATTGAATCCCTTAGGTCTTCCTCTACCAGGTATCCTTTCTTTTGATATGCCCATTGTACCCAATTCCTAAATCAATGTTATTACTTTTGTCTTGACGTCCATATTTGTCAAACTGTAACAGTAGTGAATATGGACTCTGCCTTTTATATCTAAATGTTGGAGGGTGGTAGAGATACAAAGATAAGTTCTTCTGCCTTCTTCTTGTTTTATTCCTTGTTTTAACCTCTTACTTAAGTTAATTATATCCATCTGCATAGATGAATCAATGCGTAGATAGCTACACATATTAGCCATTTTTTCATGAATATATTTGGCAGTTTCATTGTTGTCATGGTACTGCAAATGAGTTAAGATATATAAATTAAGCACCCTCCCATACATGATTTTGAACTTGGAAATATACTGAATGAGAAAACCCCCAGGACATGACTAAGAAAAGGTACTTTCCAGAATATGGCAGAAGAGTGATTTATAAACATAATCTATTTTATTCAACAATATAATAACATATAGTTTACATATTAAATGCAGCTCGCCATTAAAATTAAGAGCAAAATATAGTAATCTGGCATTCAAACAGCAACAAAACATTAAGCAATACCGAGGGGGCCAAAAATGTATACACACTTTCACAGTAGATATCTATTTAATATATTTCAAAGTTGGACCGGAAAAAAAGCAGTAATATGTAGTATGACTTTTTTTTTTATTGATTTATTTATGGACGCTCTTTAACATCTCAGGCCATCAGCGTCCCATTCAACTCAGGGCGTGAAATGGCCGACAGATTTTGCTCAGATGCCTCTCTTTCAGGCTTGAGGTTCTTTTTCGTGGCGTAAATGTACGACACGGCACCCACGGCTTTTTCCCTTCCGAAGGAAGCCATACTAAGGATTTTTAGGCCCGAAAAAATCCATCGGTCCTGGCCGAGTTCGAACCCGCGTTCTTGGGTGTAGGAGGCAAGTATGGTAACCACTGCACCACCAGGACCGACTATGTAGTATGACGTTCTGTAAGCAGGTTTGACTCGCATACATTATGATAGGTTGCTGGTGACAGGTAAATCAGCAATCAACAAATGAAGCCAAGGTTATCGTATGATGTTCTGTAAACAGATGTGACTCACATCACTGAATGCTAACGTTGCTACAACAAAACGGCGCCAAGATTATCGTTTGAATAGCGGAAAGTAATTTTGAAGTGGTATTGGAAAACCGAGAAGGTTGTTGAAGTTCAAAAGCAATGGAGACGTGTGTACCTCGTTTTTCGGATCTAACTCGGTTTGACTTCTACCTATGAGGAACTTTTAAGGATGTTGTATACCGTATAAAAACTGGCAGCACTTCGGGAAGAAATTGAAAGGGCATGTACTGCAGTCGCTGAGGACACTTTCGCAAACGTTGCTCAGTCAGTAGTTCAACGTATTCAGAAGTGTATCGACGCCGATGGTGGGCACTTTGAGCAACTGTTGCAACTGTTGTAACTGTAAAAGTCAAAGACGATTAGTGCTCATCATTTTCTGTTTGTGTGAATTCAATTTTGTTATATTAACATAGCTTTTTTTTCCTTTTCTTGAAATGTGTATACATTTTTGGCACCCTCTGTATATTAAGACCCATAATTAGCATTGCAGTATGCACAACAAAAGGATTTCAATGCCACACTTGAAATACAACGACTCAGTAAATCATTGGGAAATAGTTAACAGAGCTTAGCAGTTTACAAACTCTCCCGTTAAGGCAATTAATGAAAAGATAATTAATGCCACACTTCAATTACAATGTTTCAGTCAGCCATCAACAAATCATTAACAAGTTATTAACATTTTACTTGCAAGACAATTTTCCAACGCTCAGAGGAATAAATGTCAGGGTCAGGATCCAATGACCAAGCAGGTCATGCACAGAACCCGCTTGGCTGATCCGTGTGTCGGGGAAGGTATTGTCCAGATGTCTTTGATCACCGAAGTCATTTAAATAAATGGTCACCGAAACTCCAAGTGGTGTTAAGTTGTCACTGATGACGAGATCGAACCATTCCGTTAATATTCTCCTTAGCTCATGAGTAGCTGTAGTAGAAGTCAATTTTGATTCTTAATTAAAAATTGCATAATCTGTGAAGACAGTTGAAGCTACGAAAGTTGCATGTTGCACGATTCAGAGAAAAATGAATTATCGGTAACCCCTATGCATCTTGCAATACCGATTTTTATGTCGAATAATATCATGCTGGCGGGTCACATACCTGGAGCTCCACGTTGTCATGTAGAATGTTCCCTAGTCGATATAGCGGAACCAACGTCTGTCTACAAACACTCTATCTCTACAGGTGCTTAAGAAGTCTTACGATTTGGTTGCTGTTTGTCAGGTCAGTAGCAGTTTTCGTGTGCATGAAATACCAAAATAGATGAATTCAGCAGCAAGCCGGTCCTCGCATTTTTCGAGAACGACATTCTTTTTCCAAAACTGAATGATAAGCAATTATATAGCGCAGTCCTTGTCAGTGAATAGATGATGTGCCTATAGCTAGGCATTGGAATTCATAAGCACTTAACCTCAAGTTAGGCTCATTTATTGACCTAGTAGGTCAATAGAAAACATGAACATAAGCTATGCGCCACGTTCACCAAGTAAACAAGAACTACTGGGTAATGGGTTTAAGGGGAGTAGGATTTGTGCTCATGACGTATCCTCTCACATTTGTCTACAATCCTGTATCAACAAAACCAACATAACTTCATTTCACTTCAAGCTGCTTTTAGTGCTTAGAAATGCTGATGTGTACTTATAACTTCTCTGTTCAGTTGTCTAAAATACTTGCTACGGTGAAAGAGTTTATGACAGAGATAAAACTTCTCAGCCCCTTACAAACGTGCTACTAGTGATGAGGAATAGGAAAACAAATACATACATTTGTAACGCGACAACACTTTTTTAAATATATCTTTATGATAATTTATCAATAAAAAAGGACAGAAGGTTTCCGTCCATGATAAAATGGAAAAAGAAGTACGAAAAAGGATTTCATTAAACTGGAGAGCATTTTGGGTCGTTAAGTTTATATTGTTAGACGAAACACTAACTAAGAAAATCAGGTTCCAGACGCTCGAAACCTGTGTATACCCTGTATTACTATACAGATGCCAGACATGATCAAGAACAGAAAAACAACAAACAAAAAAAAAAACAAAATTCAAATATGCCAAAGAAAAATGCAACGCAAGATCTTGGGAATAACTTTGAAGGACAAAATACCTATAGTATTAATAAATCAGTTATCTCAGACAACAGACATCGCACAAATAGCTACCAGAAGCAAATGGCAAAGGGGCGGTCACGTCGCACGTCGAGGGTAATAGGTGGACCTTAAGAGCTCTATATGGGACCCCCGGATAGGAAAAAGTACACAAGTCAGACCCAGAAGATGGACAAACCTCTTCAAGGAATATGCAGGTCCAGATTGGTCAAGAGTAGCAAAAAAAAAAAAAAAAAAAAAAAAAAATCTCTCGAGAAGCAACTAGTGCAGTGAGGAATGAAGTAACCAAAGTACAAGTCAGTCAGAGTGCCTTAAACAGCATACGACAACTAGCGTGGAAAAACTCATCACGTTAGAAAAAAGCGAGATTTCCCTACTTGTTAAGATACCTTGACCTTAAGGGGCACAATAGGCTATCTTTCTCTTTAACTATGATTAAGAAATTTACCACATTTTTCTGTAGAAAATAATTAAAAATGACATTCCGTATCATAAATACCAGGGTTATTCAGTAAAGAATGATCATAATTTTATAGCATAATTTCTCCGTTAAAATTAACTTTATAATATTTTGTTATGTTAATGCGTAATGCACACGCGATACTAATTTAATAATTGTTGCCATTTCCGGTTGTCACCTGTGAGAGCTGTGCAGATTGAAACAAGTGACAATAGTCTGTTCTTAAATTTTGCTTTCGTCTTAACAGATCTTCAGCTGAGACCTGTGCAATGTTACAGGAAGTCTACGGAGAGTTTGTTATTTCCTATAGCACAGCTTGAAGATATTTGAAGAAAGAAGGCAATCAATTTCAAAGAAAGGTAAACTCGGATTTTCCAGTTTGTGTTTTAACGGAAGGAAACTTTAACATCGCTGCTGTCATTGAGAGAGAGGATCTTCCATTAACATTAAGACTGCTGATTTCCGAACAAAAGAACGTTCGCGTCAGGTGTATGCAGTTGAAGATGATATTACAGGAAGAAGGGCAGTTTTTTTCAAAGGTAATCACTGCTGATGAAACTTGGCTACATCATTGCTACCCTGAGGGCAAATAGCAAAGCGAAAATAGCAAAAATGGGTGCTTCTGTTGGGAGATATTTTGTCATCTCATTTTTCAATATTCAAGGAATGGCTTGCCAGCACTACAACTGTAACTGAGAAATACTGCAGAGATGTTTTGGAAACTCTGCAAGGCCATAAAGGTCACATTTTTCGTGCAATAAACCACATACATGACAACGACAAAGCAGGGCCGCAATCGCAAATGTTGTTGCTGAATATCTCAATCAATGTGAAGTGTGTCCCTCACGGCCGAATAGTTCAAATTTAGCTCAGTGTTACTTGTTCCTTTTCCTCAAATTTAATAAACACCTTCGAGGGAGGCATTTTCCATCTTAATAAGCCGTGATGAAGGCTTTGAGAAAGATAATCAAAATTAGGGAAATTAATAAAGGTATGTTATCAAATTAAGTAATCATCATTCTTTATTAAACAGCCCTCGTATATTTTATAGACACTTCAATAATGGAAGATATGACAAAACTTGGGATATCAAGTATATCTGAACTACATATGCAGCTGTTACGATAGACGACAAACCTTGTCGACGTGAGAAACAATTTCAAACATCGAAAGAGGGTCTGTATCACTCATAGTCCAAAACAATAGCACATAGCTCTTGAAGTATTAACCAGATTTCTTAACTATATCACCATGAATTGCATTGCACCGGTATAAAATGCAAATAACACTATTTTTTTTACCAGAAATGTGCATTATGAAAACTATTTGGTGAGACTTTCGTTGATTTGATAATCAAGTACAGCAACCAATATTTGTGAAGTTCATAATGCCAGAAGCTTTTTGAAATCTTCTCACAGTTAGAACGAAAAGAAATTCATAATTGCGGCTATTTTCCCAGGATGAGAAGGTCCCATCTAAAGCATTTAATATGCAGTTATGATGTTTATTAACGTTGATTCCATTGCTTCATAATTACAGTATATCCTACCTAGCTCGTCTCACCTATTAAAGGCTTTTTTATCAATTGGATTATTATCCTTATATTTAGTGATATTTATTAACCGTGCATCAGATTTCTATATTATAGATTTTCTCCTGTAAGAAGTATAAAGATCTACACGAGATAAAGTCAAAGTCAAAGCCATGCTACACGAAACATTAATATGCCTACGGAATGCATTAACATACTTGGACATAATTTTAAAAAATGCAACATGTTGTAACTAACTTTTCATTTAACAATAAAAGGCGGCAACGTTTATTCTTCAAAATATATAAGCTGTTGAATACTTATAACAGCTTTATGTATTACATCATTTTGTTGGTAACTAGAAAGGATAAATTTCCCCATTTTGCCTATACGTATAAAGTGTTATATAATGCTAGTGTTTAAGTAAAATAACTATTTAGACATTAATTATAAGAATCTTTAATTTCTGATTAAGAATTTAGCTACTTCGGAAGGCTGATAAATACTTAACAGGTTAAAACAGTAGCTATAATCACATTAGTATAGTACAACGTACATGGTAGATCAATGCATTGAATTACGCCTATGAATGTAGAGGTCTATACCTCATAACGACTGGACCTTTCATTACCCAATTTGATGAACACGTAGAGAAAATATTACATTAAATTGTGCATATTTTTACGTGCAAACCTTTCTAAAATGTGATTTAAAGACTTTAATATGTAGCATCATGGCAAATACCGAAGTGTTTTCAGGTGCAGTGACAATTGGTTACTTGTACTTATAGGTTATGTAAGAAAGAAGAATGAATTAATGAATAAATAAAAGAAAATAAAGAATAGTAATAAATAAATTATTTATAAAGTACTTTGAAAGTTTCAAAATATATAAAAGTAAATAAATGAAAAAAACAGAAAAGAATAAATGCGTTTTAAGAATGAAAAAATAAAGGAATAAAGAAGGAGAAAGAAGAAAAAAGAACTAAAAGTAGTGGATTATTTCAGTGCTTAAACGAAGGGGGTAAAATAAATAGCTAATTACACAGATATAAAGAAATCGAAAATATCAATTTGTCGTTAAACTGTTTTTGATATCTCAAAATGAAAATGAATATATGCCAAGAAAGGTATAAATGAAGAACCAATAAAACACGTTTTCATAAACAGTGTTTTGTTTTATGTCGAGATAAAATAAATAAAGAATCCCATAAAAGAAAGTAATACAAGTGTTTAATTTTATCTGAATAAGCACGTATAAAATAGGAAAAGAAAGAAACAACAAAAACTTAAATTCTCGAAGACATATTGAATTAAGTGCCAGTGTACTCGCTAAAAACACAGGATATATAGGTAAAAACATTTTTTTTAAAAAAAAGCCAATCGTTTCATCAGTTTTCTAAAGTCTTCAAAGTCCTGGTTAACAAATGAACGTTAATCATTCTTGCACCAAGTAAAATGGAATTTATTTTAGTCAGATAAGGTACTTGCATAGCTCCATTGGCAAGGATAGGCTGACCGGCATCGAGCTGTCTCACGAAACGAGGTTAACATCGCAATAAACCGGGAAGGATTATAAAATAGAAGCAAACTGTTGCGTCGCGACAGCGTACTAAATCTAACGACGGGAGAGGGAACGCATCGATTAGTGGAGACTTCGCAATCTGAACAAACGTTACCTGTGATCCTCTGCATTTTTCAGATCACTTAAAACAGGGACACAAATGTGCTTCACTTCGCTTCCGAGGCAAAGTAATTGGAATACATCTGTTCATTCATCTAACAAGCCATACGTCTGAAATTACCAGGGAAGAAACAAGTAGAAGAAAATGCAAAGAATACAGAGTGAAAGAGAGCATTTCCAGAGATATGAAGAAAAATCAGAAAAAACTTACAAGTTCCGTTCCCTTTTTTATTTTTTAACTACCAACTTTCTGATTTAATTATGTGAACCATGCAAAAGATTTCTAGAAGAATTAAGTTTTTCAAATTCTGGGTCATTTCTGTACAGTCTTGAATGTATAAAAGTTACTTTTACAGAAGAATTGGAAATGTATAATACTGCCGTTATTATGAGTTTTTTGAAAAATGTCCTTTTTTTACCGAGCGAGTTAGCTCAGCCCTATTCTAGGCGTTCGATTTCCGAAACCGACCAATATTCTTAGGCTTTTTAGCGGATGTTAATTGTAAGCCATTACCATCTTGTGTATTTCCTTACCACGAACAGGCAAAGAATCTTTGCAATTGAGAGGCAACCAAAAATAAAATGATACAGAAAGACGGTTGCACAACTAAGGCTATCCTAAAATTGCGTTTCTCCAGTAAATTTCATTGGCACGTACATGTATTAATATTAAAGTTTACTTGTTGGAGATAAATATTTTCGTCAATAAGAATGTCATGATACACACCTTCTTTTAAAGAATCCTCAAATATACAGGGAGTTCAGCTAAAATACTAATAATCAAAATAAATAGGACTGCAATTGTATATGTCACAGAGAAATAAAACACTTTGGCATGCTAGTGTTAATCTTGCATTGCTGATAAATGGTTCCAGCTTTGCATTTACCAGCAAATACGGTGCTCCTTCTCACTTCCCACGCCAAGCTACGCAATTTTCTTAAGGATAATTTTGAAACAAAGGAGAGGGAGGGAGAGAGAGAGAGAGCCCGAATTCATCGTTTGCAACTAAGGTCATCAGATCTGATATCCTTAGATTAAATATATGGAACATCAGTAGCTGACATTGATTATTTTAAACACCAAATTTGCCATGAGTTTCAAGATGAGAAGTACCTGGAAACAGTTGGAGTACTGGTTTCTATTCCTGCCATACTACAAATGTTGTTCATTTAAAATCTATAGAACATTAACATTAAAATTACCGTTCTTACGATATCAGGAAAATGTAACACTTTCTCATTATAGATGTGTACTTGCTCTTTATTGGTATTTTAAGTTTTCAATCTTGGTTACGACTCAATGGCAGCCAAATCTTTATTATATAAGTTGTGAATTGTGCAATACCAAAACTAGGTACAGTCTGGCGATCAAAAGAAGGCGCGTGCGGACTGAAGTGCGAGGGGGACTTGAACTGTTTATCTGCACACGTAAGAGTGCACACTCTCACTGGACTTCTAACCGTGAGCGGGTATCTTAACAACACGGCTTATTTTTATCACCGGTAACGTGCATGGGGGGAGGGTAGAAAATTTTAACGTAGCACATTCCCCTCGCTTGTGTTCAAATAGTGGGAGTATTTATTTCTCTTTATGCATGTCTTTTATTGATGATGTTTTAACCTTCCTATTATTACTACATCTGCAATAAATATACACTCATCCTATTTCATAGAATATTTCGGGTTCTATTACAAAGTTTAAACAGACATTAAAATATTTAATATGAAAAATTACCCCCCCAAAAAATAAAAAGTATTGCCATAATGTACCAATTTCAATTTTTTAAAGTTCCATAAAATTACTAAATTGTTGTAATAAAAACTTTTTTCTTGAATATATATGCAAAAGTGGATTATAATTTAACATAATAATTATTATAATATTAACAATTTAAAGGCTTATAAGTCTATATGATAAAGTAACGGATACTCAAATATTAGCTGGAATGTAATTATAAACTCCTGATATACGTTTATTACAGAAGGAAATTACCATCACTTTAGACATCAGAAACCGTAAATAAATTTATAGTCCAGATGCTTTTGTTGTTTGCATGAAAAGTTTTGTAATGTGTATAGCTCTGTTGTCAAATTGAATGTGGAAATTTAGAAAACTAAAAAAGCTGGATTTTAATAAAGTAAAACGATAAAACCTGTTTTAAAACATTCGTTTGAATTCTTTCAGCTCTTTTTATATGCAATTTAGTCAAATATAAGCACCATATATCACTTAAGATGTAAACTAAAGTAAAAGTGATTTCGTTAGAAGGCTTTAAAATGTTTAGCGCCCGTACCGTTCTTCTAATAATTTAGTTTTATGAGTGGTAAAATTTAGTTGCATTTTTATTTTAATAGGGCAGTATATGGAAGGAATGTTTGAATTGAAGCAGAACGTTGTACCTAGTTCAAGAGCAATTTGGTTGCTTGTCAGTGAGATGAGTTAGTTTGATCTGGTTATTCGTTTTACGTTGATAAAGATGTTATTCTTTATTTCATATAATATACTTTGGAATTTAACCTGTAAGAATTTATGTAACAAAACAACTCTTAATGGCTTGTGTAGCGAATTCCTCTGCCTAAACGTGCAGCTGTTTTCAAATCAGACGACATAAATAATAACAATTGTTAGCATCGAACACCTTTTTCAGATTAACTTATTTATCTAATATGATGGGATGGTAGCTATAAATAATGAAGGCTTAAAATTTGGAGTCCGATGTAAACGAATTGCGAATTCTAGCGTTTGTTTGTAACAAAAATATGCCAAGAAGTGAGTGCATCTTCATTCCAATTGTGTCTCAACCTGCAAAAGGCTCCTTCACTAACTTAGCTTTCCTCAACCTAGTCATTTAGTGTATGGCACAAATCACACATGTAATTTTATTTATTTCGTTTATTTACGGACGTTTTTAACATCTCAAATTATCAGTGTCTCATTCATTTCAGGGCATTTGTTATATTTTTTTTCTTCTTTCTATGAGTATTTTATTAAAGAAAAGTAAGTTTAACGTTTCGTTTGAATAATTCATTTTTAAATTTAGGAAGAGAATATTTATATTTTGGAAAAACATTTAGAAGTATTTAATTTTATTTCAGAAAGTATATACTTAATAGAAGAACAATATTGTTAACGCAAGTTTAAATAATGCAGTCTATGTAATTGAATGAATGAGGACATTAAACTCTCCCCCTACCTTTCTATTACTCTATATACCTTACAACATGATTTGGGGTCTGTAGTCACTGTAGCATGCACTAATAATGACAACAAATGCAATATAAAATTTCAATATTTAAGAAAATATTATATTACCTACTATCAATAGTGCAATAATTGAAATTAAAGAACTCCGTAATCTTTTAACCTAATGTAGGAGTCGACTATTTCCTAACATAAAATAAGTTCATTTTCCTGCCACAATTAACACAATATGATAGGCAAATCAACTGACCCATAAAAGCCCTAACTTGATGAACAGTATGCTATGACTGGATGTAGCACGCTTTTATGTCTGAACCATTTAAGTCAAAGTAGAATTGGTCAGAGTCAAAGTATTTTGGCCAACATTTTCGTCCAGGAATGTACGTATCCCATACTTTATCTAGGGACAATTTTTCTAGGAGGTAGCTGGTTTGCACTGTCCTTAATATTTTGCTGTAACTTTGTTTTATGCGTTTCTAAGCTTAGAAAACAATGTCTATCTTTTTTTTTATTTGCGGTTTTTATAGGAAACTGGTTTGCAGTCGCGGTGCAAACCAACGTCTCTGTAAATTTGTGGAACATTTTGGGAGTTGAAAGGAAATGTAGGAGGTGTCTCTTGCCCATAAGAGTCATTAGTTAGGTATACGCACCACCCGAAACGTCACCTCTTGTCACGTGAGTTTCCAAGAAAATTTGTGTTTTTACCGCTGATTGTTGTTGCGTTACAAAATTTAATAAAATTAGTAAACCGTTTATTTATGGCAACATAGGAATATATTAAATATAGAAAAACTTGCAATTATCAGTATCAAACAGTATCACATTTGAAATAACGATGTTTTATGCGGCACTTCCAACAGCGATAATCAGTCGTTTCATTAGTGGATCTGCTGCTGAATGGAGACTAGTGCAGTTTCGTGTGAATTCGTTCAGTAGTTATTTGTGTTAGCTGAAAGTAAAGAAAATTAATGCTATACCAAGTTACATTCTAAAAGTTTTTCTTTGAGAACAATAAGAAGATAAAGTTGTAATTAAAAACTGAACAGACAAATTATTAATTAAAATAAAACGATTTCAAAACACAGAAAGTCACAGTTCTTGCTGTAAAGACAGACTTCATCCTGCAGATTCCAGGCTTTATTCAAAAGGTCATCAATAAATTTCCTGCCATGAAAACCAGGAGAATGTTTTTAATGGGTGTGTTATTACCATATTTTTATTCCGTTTTCTCTCTTTCCCTTGTGTACAGTCAACCATTCACGTATGAGTGACGGTTTTAGTTATTAATATTATAGAAGCTTGCAATCTATTCAGCAGTAGCAGTAGTAAAGTGTGCACCTCGCGTTTAAGCCGCCGCGAGCCACCGCTGTGCAATTTATTAATCTAACAAATGTTGTATTATGGGTTCACTGCGTACTTTCGGACATATGTTCATATAACCAGTTTCATTCCTTTTATTGTCAAGAATCATCTCCCAAAGTTTTGAACTATGCTGGATAATTGCCATATACTGCTAGAACTGAAGACTTCGAGGAGCTGGCTACTTTCAATATCGAGTAAGAAATATAAAATACTCAAATCCGTATACATATAGTTCCTATAGGAACTTCATCCCATGTAAATGGCAGACGGCGTTACTCTTTCCTAGATCCAGATCGTCTTCACTGCAAGGACCAATGTCTTTCAGCCGCTGTCAAGGGAAACGGAGATTTTAAGTAATGAGCATTTATCGCTGCAACTTTTGAATGTCAATAGAAGTTTGAAAATTTTCCGGGAAGTGTTGGTGCACGAGAGATACTCACACAATTTGGAAATATAGAGAAGACCCGATAGGGAATGTTAATAGCTATAATGAAGAGAGGGGAGTTGGAGAAGAGGTGTGAGTAAATGGAAGGATGGCTCAAGAGTAAGGATTCTATTCATGTTTATGTATTAGTGTGTAAAATTATTAATAGAAAACGTAAATATATCGAAGTATTTGTATATTTGTAGGTATGCATGTAGATGAGTATGTATGTAGGTATGTGTGTATGTATGGATGTATGTATGTGTGTGTGTGTGGTCATTTTGATTATTATAAGGACGGTATTAGCATGTACGGCCGTAAGGTCCATGCGACAGTTGTACTTATTTGAATGTGTTTTAAAACTGGTACAATAAATCGTCCATTACTACTAAGTCCTCGATAACAGCCACTTTCCTGCACAGTTACTTCAACCCCCAATGTGTATCATCATATTTAATCCACATCTGGAGTCCACAAAGGCGAGGTTGATGATGCACAGCTCACAATTTCATCCTAGCTCATAATTAAATTCCTCCACAATATTCGGAGTAATTTTCATATTGTTTGATAAAAAAACAGCCCTTTCAGTGTCTGCATTAAAATGTTGGGTTTTACTTTGAGCTAAATATTGAAAATACACTGCATGTTTTTGTGAAGAGGTGAGTTGATTCTATGAAGGAAAAAGAAAAGCATAAACCCTTTAGGCATACGGGAACATTTGCTTATTACTTTAAATTCAATAGCATTGTAGTAAATATTTTACATTCTCTCTGATGCATTCGTAACAGTGCAAAAAAGTTTCACAAACTAAACATTTAATAACAATTAGAGAAAATATCCAGTACATATTTGTTTGCATTGCAAACAGAAGTAGCAAAACTATTTTTAGTGAACGGTAAAAATCGCAGTTTTCAAACGCTTAGAGTCAGAGAGAAATGCAATTTTGAAGAACGTTATCCACAAATTACAGAATATTTTTTATGTGTGGCCGAATAATAATATTGTTTTTAAATTTTTATCCTCAACATGTATTGTGTGCTCTATATAATTTAATATAGAAACTTCCAAATATTATTAATTTACTTGTCAAGACAAATCTGTCTATCAGTTTTTAATTTTTTTTATAGTTAATCTACATACTTAGTATAAAGTTTGTTCTATAAATTATAAAAGTGATAAAAGCTACGGCTACAAAATATTGTTTGTTCGTTTTATGCTGATAACCACAGTGCTAGTTTCTTTCTTTCTTTCTTTTTTCTTTTTTTCTTTTTTTTTTCCGCCAATAGAGTGTAGTGCTCTTGTAATATGTACATTCTTCAAAAATTATATTCCTTATTACCTCAGTCATATGTCAGTTGATTGTGTCGGTCCTGGTGGTGTAGTGGTAACCATACATACCTCCTAAACCCAAGATCGCGGGATCATTCCCGGTCAGGTTCGATGGATTTTTTGGCGTAAAAATCCTAAGTATGGCTTCCTTCGGAAGGGAAGTAAAGCCGTGGGTCTCAGTCGTAGATTTACGGCACGAAAAAGAACCTCAAGTCTGAAGAAGAGGCCTCTGAGCAAAATATTTTGGCTGTTTCAGCTCTGAATTTAATGGAATGAATAGTGTTTAACGCCCGTTTTTGCTACAGAGGCACCACAGGCGATGGACACTGATGAGATGAAATGATATATCGGGAAAGGATTTTTTTTAAGGAAGGAATCGTTCCAGGCCTAAGTTTAGGGTACCTTCCCGGCATTTGCCATTTATGAGGACTGAGGAAAACATGGAAAAAACCTCAGTCAAGGAGGACGGTCCTGGCGGTATTCGAACTCCAGACCTCCCGCTCACCAGTCTGTGCCTTAACTACCTCGGGCACCCGTGACGGTCTGAATTGAATGGGACACGGATGACCCGAGATGTTAAAGAGCGTTCGGAAATAAAACAAATCAAATGAAAAGTATTCAGTTGATCCATTTTAATTTAGGTGCATTCAGGCTAATGTCTTTAACAAGTCTTTATTTGCATCTGTCTCTATGCTAAACTTTAACTTCTAGTTTAAAACGAAAAAAAATTGTTAGTGATCAACCTTAAACATGCTGGTATGAATCAATTGTGACTTAAGGTGCGGTTTCCAGGAAATGCAGAGGTGACTTGAAGAGACGTTCAAGCGGTGAGCAGCAGTTGCGTAATAACAGGTGATGTAATATCTAATCAAGGAAGTGAACTAAGATGTAAAACTGCAGATACATTTTATTCAATCTAGGTTGTGTTAAAAGATGTTAAAATTGTGAACGGTCTCAGTTACTTCAGTTGTGTAATAAAGTTTGTCAATGGCATAGAAACAAAACTCTTTTTAGATCATCATTCAGTAGTCAAAATAAACAGGATGCTTAGTAAAATAAAAAGAACAACCATATATAAGTTTTATCAAGTACCCATACTAAAGTATGCCTAAACGTATGCACATTAACAGAACAACAAAAGAAAATCATGACAATAGTTACGAAACATTTAAAAGCACAAGGATGTTAAACTATACATAGACGAATATAAGTAGAGACATTCAGCGAAATCTTAAGTCATAAGTATTATATATAAAATAGAGAACTGTTCAAATATTGGGATGTTTCTTTTGCTGTCGGCTTCTGATTTCTCGTGTAATTTATAAACTAACAGATGTAGTTCAGTGTTATTTCATACGGATGTAGCTTGTATAAAACGACGATCTCTTAAGCAAGTGGCTCCCATATCATTATCATCCCTGCATGCGCCTCCTCGTGGCACGGAAGTTGATGCTTCCGGAGCCACAACTTCTATTTCCCGCCGAATGTTTTCTTACAGTTCCATGAGAGTTCATGCCTTCTATACATTTTCTCTTTTAGCATGTCGCATAGAAAAATATATGTTGGGGAAATGTCAGTTCATTAGAAAGCACAATTTTTGCAGAAGGCAACTTCCAAGCCATTCTAGAATTCGAGATGTGGCAGATAACACCATCCTTCTGAAAACAGTGTGGAGTTCATCGTCATACTCATGGAAGATGTCTAATAGACGGTGAGATATCTACTGTTGTATGGAAATAAAGGAACCAATAATCCGGCAGGGCAATAGAGCACACCACACCTAAGTTTTTTAAGAAGGTGAGAACTATCACTAGCCCTTATAATGATGTTCTGGAAATGTGTCTGCCTAATTAGATAAAATTACCATGTCTCGTCGGAATTCCACATTTAGTCCAGCAAGTAACCAAAACAGCAACTTAATCTCTTCTCTTTTTCGGGAGATTTCAATTATTTTACTAATCGCTGTTTCCTGCGATAGTTTACGCAAGAACATCTGTGAGAAAGGCTGCAATGTGCTTTTCATCTTCTGCATTGTACTAATGGTCTTACTTCCTTCATGAACTTCTAACATTATTCCTACGGTTCCCAGTTTCTTCTAAAGATACTACATACCTCATACTTGGCACTTATTTATCAAAGCAGTTTTCCAGTATGTGCGGATAATAAACACGCCTTGTCCTATATACCGGATCATACCGTACTGTGCGTACTGTGTTTCTCGTATCACAAAGACACGATAGCTAAAGCTGCAGCACAATCAGGTGTGACATACTACTGCGAACATTCAATTGGCTCATACATTAAGGAACGCCCATGTTAAATTTCACTGAATTGCGCTCAATAATTAATGGGAAAAGAAGGCCGAGAGCTTGTGAAATTGGATAGGAAAGGACGGTGATGAAAAGGTCGGGTTAAATTAGCAATATATGCCTGGGTGAATGTGTGTTTCGTGGGCGCGCAAAATGGAAAACGGTTATTTAGAATAGTATGAATAACGAAAATAAGACATTATGATATAAAATTGAAGCACTTAAAATAGATATAGAAAATATACTACATTTAAGTTACATGTATGTAATTGTAATTGACAGTTAGACTTAGGTATAAGTAATCGTTGATGCAATCCATACAATTCATAGAGAGTAAGCGGGGTAATGACGTAACAGTTCTATGTTCACGCATAATGTAGATACAGTACAATTAACTAGAAGTTCCAAAGCAGAAAAAGGAAAACTTTGAATGAGTCCACCATCTCCAGGCTTATTTCGTTCTTTATTGAGGTAGTAACATTGCGGCAATAAGTAATTTATTTTAAGTATTTAAGTAATAATAAGTGGGCATGATTAATCGGTAGTTTGTCTTTATCTCCCTCATCTGGGTAATATACGCAGAAACATTTACGTTCTCATTCAATCACATCTTTTTACTGCAGGGCTTCTTTTTATTCATCTTTAATAATTTTCGGATCATTCCTGTGGACTTTTTCTTTTACTAAAGACTCCAAAAACAGAATCTAGCTTACACACTGGTCGCAAGACTTCTGGTTTAATAGTCATTTCTCAACGATAAATTCTCTGTCCAATAGTGAATATACCATACTTTTAATAAATGTAAGGAACTTTGAACTGTCATAAGCTTACATCTGATAAAGCTCAGAACAAATCTTAATAACCTCTCCCCATCCCACAGAGTTCCGAGTGCCTAGTACCATTACTTTCGTATAAACAGTTACACACTTCCACAATATGCCACTAATTCTCCAGTGTTGACACCGTTATTTTCATACATAGAAATTGAGCAGAAATTATAAATATGTTCTATTTCTCATGTTATTAAGCATATCTGATAGTTCTTTAATTAAAAAGTAAAGAATAAATTAACCATTATTTATTCTCCCTTCCACATCTGATTTCTAGTATCACTAAACATATACTAAATGAGATTGCCGAGACTAGACAACCCTGTTTCCCTGAGAGAACCCTAATATGCCTCATTCCCCATGCATTTTAAGTTAACGTGAAGACGCAGTTAATTTCAAACGGACCTGAAACCCCAATTAAAAAAACAGATGGAACATTCCTCACATATGTGAGCGAATATACGTACGCAAGACAACAGATTTCTTTCCATGATGAAAAGAAGTACAAAGAAGGTTCTCATTAACCTGGAGAGCATTTTGGGCTCTTAATTTTGTATTGTTATACCAAACACTAACCAAGAAAATCAGATTCCAGACGCTCGATACCTGGTATACCCTGTATTACTATATGGGTGCCAGACATGATTACTAACAGAAAAACAAAAGAACAAATTCAAACATGCCAAAGAAAAATACAAGGAAGAACCTGAAAATAACTTTGAAGGATAAAATACCTATTGTATTAATAACCAGCGTTCTCAGACACAGACATCGCACAAATAGCTACTAGAAGCAAATGGCAATGGTGCGGTCACGTCCCAAGAATGCAGGACAATATATATATATACATACAAGATCTCCATGTGGGACTCCCGGATAGAAAAAAGGATACCCAGAAGCAGACCCAGAAGAAGGAACATGGAGGTCCAGAATGGTCAAGAGTAGCAAGAGGAAGATAAAATGGAAATCTCTCGAGAAACAACTAGTGTAGCGAGAAATGGAGTAACCAAAGAACAAATCAGTCAGAGTGTCTTAAACAACATACGAACAACTAGCGTGGAATAGCTCACCACTTTAGGAAAAAGCGAGTTTTCCCTACTTTCTAGGAAACCTTTGCCCTTAAGGGACACAATAGGCTATCTTTATCTTTATCTTTTAATATAAATAAGCAGTTGGATATCTATGATCTCATTTCAAGGAAAAATGTAATCAAATGTAATCAATGTTCCATATTTATTCCGACACAGTTATATCCAAATATTTTGAGACAGGAAGAGAGAGTGAAACAATGCATTCACGGTAGCGCACTTCTCATTTTGCCCGTGAAATATGCAAAAATTATTGATGGTCTGCATTGTGTTAATATGGGAAGTAAACAATTTATGTGTGATAAAATTACACTCATGTCTTTATTTCTAAGTCAACTTTCAGAAAGTCAATGGGTAAGGCTGTAGCAAGTTTAAAGGTAACAGTAAATTTGTTAGGCGGAACAGGGTATATAAGGGAGGCTTAGTTTGAACTAAAAATGGAACATTCAAAGAATCCTTTTATTTTATGCAAGTTATTGTTGGATCATAACAATAAAATCTCATTTTACCAATCGTACAACATTGTTGACTCCCATTGTCAAATGTTATCTCAACGGATGATACCCTTCTAAACCCAAGATCGCGGGTTCAAACCCGGCCATGATCGATGGATTTTTTCGTGCTAAAAATCCTAAGTATGGCTTCCTTCGGAAGGGAAATAATGCCGTGGGTCCCGTGTTGAACATTTACGGCACGGAAAAGAACCTCAAGCCTGAAAGAAGAGGCCTCTAAGCAAAATTTGTTGGCCGTTTCACGCCCTGAATTGAATAGGATGCTGATGATCTCAGATGTTAAACAGCGTCCGTAAATAAATCAAAACAAAACAAAAAATCAAACGGATGATACGGCATTGAGCTACACATTTGAGTGCATCGATTATAATTGTTACTCTTTGTTATCTATAACGCTTTCTTCTTTTTGTTTTATCATAAAGTTTAGGCTAGTGCGGTAAATTATATGTAAAATAATGTTATCCAATAGTAACCAGTTAATACCCTTCATTAGCTTTTAAAGAGTAGATATTAAAAAGAAGTGCCATATCACCTATATCTATGACGTCTACACTCCTTTTAGTCGCCGTTTTTCACATACCTGTATTCGGTGAAGGCCCTCTTACCTTAAGGTATATTTAGTACTTTCCAACAATATTTTGGGTTATATAGATATAATATTTTACTAATTTTGATACTGAAAACTACAAAAAAGTGTGACTTTAGCTTTTTTGAAAAATAGCCTAAATGATATAGCATTAAGCTGACGCTTTTCAAAATAAGACATGAAGAACTAATTCTGAAACAGTACGAGCAATATTTTTAACCAATTTCATCTACAGCCTTCGTTAGATTCGGTTTTAATTCCAAGGATATCAGTAGCTTTCTTGATCATGCGAATTATTATTATCATTATTATTATTATTATTATTATTATTGTTATTATCATCATGATCATCATTATCATTATTTTTGTGGTTGTTGTTATAATTATGTTTTACAAAAGGTGATGGACACATAATTACTATGCAGGTGAATGGCGCAAATCCCTGTACATTTTTAGTTATTTGCCTTCCTAAAAATGTTATACTGAAATTCCTGCAACTTCGCTAAAACTAGAGCTGGATCATTCGAATCATTTCCCTTTTTCATCATTTGAATCTTTGGAGCCAAAACCTAAAATGTGTTAAAACTTTGAAAAGGTTAGTTTTAATTCCTTTGGCATCCAAAGTATTCCCTAAAAAAAGCAGCGAAATTTTTGCCTTTTGGATGGTACCCAGATCGCCAGTATTATTTCAGTGCCACTATGTTTTCTTCTGTGCGCTGCATGTGCTCTGAAAAATTCTCGAAACTAAAACTCTCGATAGTTCTGGAAGTTTCTAGGAACTGCTGCGTCGCGCTCTTGACTCGAGTAGTCTACCAATTAAATTACCCATCACTACTCAATCTACACCTACTCGTTTCGTTTCCACACTCTATCAGTGTACGCTCGACAATTCCGGGCTGTATTTCGTATCACTCTCAGCGTTTCTCACACTTTGTTCGTACGCACTTGCTCAACAGGAGTGATTTACCGTGTACCTCTCACACATACATGCATCTGCATCTAAGATCAGCCCGTGAAATGGCATCTTCTAATATCTGAAGCAATTTACAAATTTCAGATAAATAAAAGTATGCGAATTGTAATCTGTGTTCTAAAAAAGTATCAATAGGAAAAGAATCGCATTGTACTTCAATAATGTGTAACATTTAAAAAGGCAAACATTTATCCACATTTCATGAACTGAAAGACAGAAGTTCACCACCCCCGTTGCCGACTCCAGCTTCAACCTTAAGCCCTCTGAATGTCAGAGTTAGCTGCCATTTGAAAACAATGATTCGGAAAATTCGAAATTCGAGAAAATTTACCACTCGTATTGGAGAAAACTTATGATTCGGTTTGAATAACTCTTAGGATTTATCCCAATTTTAGTTTTAACTCTCAGTAAAAATTTGTATTACATATTAAACCATAATTAAAAGTTTTTCACTGTTCGCAAGATAACAACTACAAAACCCTGGGATAAATTAGCAATTCAATCTTAATTTTTATTAGATTGGAAATGTGGAAGGTTTGGCAGGGCTTAGGTTAGAGGCGCCGACAAGAATTTGACCGATGCCAAGCAGGAAAAATTGGAATGAAAGCACATTATAAATATACTCTTAAATGTAAGAGTGCATTTTATATTGGTCTGTAAAAGAAATATATTTTCCTCTTGATGTGGCGGACCTTCTTAGGTCACACAACCGGCAGTTAGATACGCCCAAGCCTACCTCCTTTCTCCCGGTTGATTTGCGAGAATGTTCTCGGCTTGGCAGTGTGCTAAGAGAAGGGGCTGCGCTCTTAATTTTATCGATCTTCTGACCTCCTAGTGAATAGGTAATTTCCTTATAACTCCTGTATTGTTTCCTTCTTTTCATTTGCTTTTAAATTAGTATACTACATTCAGCATGCATTAACCTTTTCGGGTAAAATTATTTTTCTTCGTGAACTTTTAGTATGTGTAACGTTTTGTGGCTCAGAAGATGCCCAATTTGACTAGTAGTAGTAATGTATTTATTTACAAAATATATTCTTACAAATCTAACTAATCTAACTCAACCATATAGCACAGAACCGCCTGTGGTGCCTCAGTAGTAAAAACGGGCGTTAAACATCATTGAAAAAATATCACAAGCATCCTGAAACCGTGCGTGCTTTCCAAGTACACAATGAAATACATGAAATTGCAAAAAGAAACATTCAACTTTTTAAATATATAAATAAAATAGACAGAAAACAAAGCATTGCAAATGTAAATAACTTACACTCTCTCACATATATGTACAGTTAATTCAAAAAAGAAAACAAAAACCTGATTCTTGTTCCCCTATCCCCCTTTCCGGTTGTGTGTTTTGCGCCCTTAAACCATACTCATCAACCGGTTGTTTCCGATCTGAGCTATCTCGTTTTGTTTAAAAATTTACGCACTCGCCCTTCCTCCTTCCTACCTGCCAGCGAACGATTCCACTAAGAGGAATGCATATTATTGCTCTAATTTGGACCTATTATTATTTATAAAATAGCTCTGTAAATGTTTTAGAGATTTCACTTTAATCAGATTGTTGCGCATCTTTGTGTATTACTTTAAAGTGATTTAAAAAGTTCTGAAAATTAAAAGAGCAAGTAATGTTAGTATTTCCCATTCAAGCTACCCTTTAAGTTTTGTTTGTATTTTAGGATGCTTTTATCAAGAGTTTTGCTTCGCCTGAATTAATGTTACTGTAGATAAGATTACAATAAAGTTTGCACTTGTTAAGCAGAGGTTTTGTGTATTTTTTTTCTAACGATCCAAATTCCAGTGTATCCCCTCTTCTCGGGTTTTGCCTTCTAAGCAGAGGAGAAATTCTCATTTGATAAGAAGTGAAATTAAACTTAATATTAGGAGAAGGGCCTGACGAGAGTAACCTGGTCGAACTTTTGATTTTCGGTTGAAGTACGCTCACATTATTGTCACACCTAAGTGATTAAGAAAAGAGAAAAGAGATGCTAATACTCCGCAATTAAAACGTATAGTAAGTTGGTTTACTGATGATATCTGGAAGATTAGAGGAATTTTTATTCTTTAAAATATTTCTGAACTACGAGAGTAGGTCCATAAGTTTCCGGCCTCGCCGATAAGGATTATCGCCTTTACAAAACCATTATCTGGTTTCATATATGCATATGGTATTTTATCCTAAGTACTATAATAATTACTGAATATATTTTATTAGTACTAATGATCTTGGTTTTTATTATTTTTGTTATAATAGCAGTAGCTTTTTACTTATCTATTAAGCAAATAATAGCAGCTGTAACTTTCGCTCCGAAGTGTTCAGTTGCTCAGATATAGTTGCATAAAGAAGGTTATATGTAGAAGATTGTGACATGTTCAAAATGGAATATCGAGCACTTATTAAGTTCTTCACCAAAGAAGGACATACTGTAAATGAAGTTAAACTGCGATTGGACGGTGCATATGGAGAAGCATCCCTCTCATACTCTACCTAAAAGAATGGGCCAAACCTTTTCGATTGGGTCGAGGAAGCATTGAAGACGAAGAGCGTATAGGTCGGCCCTTGGAGATGCTCACTTCTGAAAACATCGCTCTGGTGGAAGGAGAAATTTTTGAAGACAATCGACTAAAAGTTACAGAAATAGCAGCAAGGTTGGGCCTTTCTAAAATAACAGTCCTTCGAATTATTCATGAACATTTAAACACGAATAAGGTTAGTGAAAATGGCGGCCTAGACTCCTTACCTCAGTCCAAAAGCAGCAACGAATCATCTATTGTCACGCATTTTTGGAGCTCTGCCGTGGCAACGAGAAAAAGAGAGGTTCTGATTGATTGATTGATTGATTGATTATTGTTTAAGGAGCGCACATCTAAGGTCATTAGCGCTCAAGAGAGGTTCTTAACAATGTAAGAAACAGGAGATTGTTACAGGAGATAAAAGCATTGTCCTCTACTATGATCCCTTGTGCGAAAGAGAATCAATGGAGTGGCGTAAACCTGGTGAAGCACCGTCCCTAAAGGCCAAGGTCACTTAGTCAACTAAGAAAAGCATGGCTACAATCTTTTGGGAATGTGAAGGTATACTCTTCATTGACATCAAGGAGAGGAACACCACATTCAATGGGGAGCACTATGCTGGCCTACTACTCAGACTACGCGCTTACATAAAAGAGAAAAGGCGAGGAAGCTGATTGGTGATGTGCGCCTTCCTCACGACAGCGCGACCGCCACGGGGGCTGAGATCGTTAAGGCACGGACTCGTGAGCAGGAGGTATAGGGTTCGAATCCCGCTAAGACCGTCCTCCCTGACTAGAGTTTTTTTTTCAGGTTTTCCTCATTCTTCATAATTGGCAAAAGTCGGGGAGATATCTAAAATTAGGCCTGGAACGCTTCCTTCCTTAAAAAAATATTCTTTCCCAATTTATCATTTCATGTATCCCCAGTGCCCACCGCCTGTGGTGCCTCAGTAGTAAAAAAGGGCGTTAAATACTACTCAAAAAAAAAAAAGACAACGCACCTGTGTTGTTGAAATGTGGCTTCAAGGAGATCGACCATACACCCTAAAACCCATATCTAACTCCCAGTGACCATTTCCTCTTCTCAAAACTCAGAAGGACCTTCGAAGAAGGAAATTTAAGTGTGACGAAGAAGTGATGGATGTTGTTTATGCCCATTTTGCAGACAAGAGTTCAGACTATTTTCGGGGGGGGGGGGTGGAAATCTTAATCAAAAATGTGAGAAGTACATTGCAATAAATGGTAACTATATTGAAAAGTGAAATATAGTTTTTGTCTTTATCATACCCAGAAAATGGTTAGGCCGGAAACTTGTGGACCTGCCCTGGTATAATTAGGCGTACGAAATTTTGTAACGTAAAAAAATATCTAGTGAAGTACAGGAAATATCGTACATTTTATGTTAGAGCTGTGTGCTTATTCTGAACGCTGTTTTAAATAGACTTCAGATAGGTAATTAAATTCCAAGCTATAGCCATTATATGGGGCACAGCATGAAATGGTGTCATGCAGCGAGGACCTGGGTGGTATATTGGTATTCGGTAGAGGGTTGACAGCTCATTTTCAAGACAATTGATCAGATTTCTTGGGTACAGATTGCTGTGCCATGTAACTACATGTTTGGGCAAATACCTAGCCCGTGTATTAGGGGCACATCAGGTCTTTGTTCTATGAACATCACGAGTGTTACCTATTCATGCTCCTAAACTTGTGTCACATCCCTGTACAACTAGGCTCTTGTTGTTGAACTACAAGAGGTGATTAACCCTATTTCAAGCAGAGCTAACGTGAGGCAAGGGTTTTATTAAAAGTAGAACATCAAAGTTGTGGAAATGGTCGAAAAAATTCCTTTTGGTTGCAGACAAGGAGAAAATTATAGCCTCCCTTTATGATTTGAAAATATATAAACCTCGTTTTTGTAATTACCATCAGAATCAACAGTTTTCACGTTTTCACTACCTGATTAATTCCTTTCTTTAGGAAAGCATTACTAAAATTGTCTTCCCGCCCTTTTATTATAAGATTATTGACTGACTGTAGATTTGAGGCTTAAGCGTTGAAAAACGGTCTCCGTGTGCATTGTGTATTAAAATTAGTAAGTTAAGACATCTCTTGTACTGTTATGAGATTTGGCATTTGCTTATTCCGGAGATTGCAAAAACATCTTTCTGTCGCTGTCTGATCGAGTGTGGGTCATCCAGTCAGCTTCAAGTTCATATAGCAAGAGAAACTAACGTAGAACATCCGGTAGCAGAATGGCTTGGCAAGGAAGAAAACTGAAAGATTTGCCTGACGAAAATATCATAAGCCGCTATTTCCTATAAACGAATTTCAGATCCCATTTCCTCATCCCAGAAGGTAGTTCTCAAATGAGCAGGTTTCGCAGAGCCGAGGGGTTGAGGGAGATAGGAAGGGGAGAGTTTGCTAAGACTGGGGACTTAAATCCTGTGGGAGCCTTTTACAACTGTTCTGTAGCTCTCCCTAAGCCACATATGCTCCGTAGCAGATGCATTATAGAATACACGTATTCTGCTGAAAGCATTTACATTCTTTTTAACATGTTATTTTTTTCAATAAATGAAATTCCATAACAAATGTGATAAAATGTGTACTGACGGATTAAGCATATTTGCCGTCTGCCAGTTGGTTTAAAAATAGGTTATGTTTTAATATACTATTAAAATGATATTTATATATAAAATAAATAATACGTGAATAAGTAATTACTATTATATTATTAAATTACAAATAATGTGATCTATAGATGTAATATGACAACATTTTTTTAACTTTGCTTAACAAATAAATTGAAATTTCTATTATTAGGTGAATAAGGATTTTTTTGCTAAAATAGCACGAAGAAATTCTATTTAGAAAAATAACCCCTAGCTTGGAGGACCAGAATAGATTGTATAATTACCTTGAAACCAGCAATACCTATTCTCGTAAAAGCACAGTTTGAATTCAGGAAAGGAATATGGACAAAAATGCTGTTTTTATACTTACAAATGAAATTCTGTCAGTAGTAAACAATAAAATGCACGTTGTGGTATTTTCTGTTCGCCTGGCTTAAGAGCTGTGTTGCGTTAATCATGCAATTATAACAAAAAGTTAAGATGTTATGAAATAAAAGGTGAAAGCCTAAAGTGGTTCACTTTCCTTGACAATAGAAAACATAAGACATTATTTAATTATACAGACAACAATCAGAACAGCATTCATGGTCTTTTGCTTAGCCAATCTCCCTGCAAATTCGGAGGTCCCGAGTTCCAGTCCCGTAAAGTTTTTACCAAATTTTTCCTCATTCTTATTGGTAAATGCAAGGTAATTTTTTCGGGTTCATTTACGCACTCATTTTATCAAACATGCACTCATTCATCATTTCTTTAGATCTTCGTTGTTATGAGGTATGTTGATTTGTAGCAAAAATAATCGTTATAATATTTCAAATTGAGCACTTTTGGGAAAATGTCTATATTTAGTTTATATAAATTACTTTTTCATTGTCATTAAAAAAACAATACTACTGTTCTGTTTACTGATACCATTTTAGGCTATCTATGTTGATGCAATAGTTTTTATAAAAATTAGTTAGGTCCTTATTACAATGTGTAACTTGTTCAAAGCTAAAAAAAAAATGTCAGCTGAGCCCACATTAAATGTAACTACTAATAATCACATACTAGACAAGCAGGATTTGTAGCTACTCAAGTTAACACATATTTATATTGGAATTCACATATAGATTATATTAAACCAACATTAAAATCAGTAGCCTACACGCTTCACTCCTTATATAGCACATTACTTCTGATCAACTTCAAAGCAGGATATTTTGCATATTTCCCTTCGATTATGGTTCAATATTCTGGGTAAACTTGGTTGCAAGCAAATATGTTTTTATATTACAAAACAAGGTATCATCGCTGTCGACAACTAATAACTGGTTTAGACTTTATGGTCTGTTCCGACTTCAGGAAAACATATTTTTTTCATCTTGTTCTGGGTCTGCCATGAGTGCTCTTTTCATTTGGTTTATATTTAAAAAGTATTTTAGGCAATCATACATTCTTTGGATGCGATTGCACTAATTTATTTTCCTTACTCCTAGTCAATAATATTTAGCAATTCTCTGATACTGTCATTTCTTTGTTTATCCAATGGAGTGAGTACAACTACCATTCTTAAAAATCTCATCCCCCACCATTTTTTCCTTTTTCACTTCTGTTTAATGTTAAAAGTTAGAATTGGAACAGCCATCACCTTATAAAACTTTAACTGAGTCTCTCTTCTGATAACATTCCTCAGCGTCCTTCTTATTCCTCCACACATAATTCTAATTTTTTTTTTTAGTTTGTTTTCAATATGTAATTGGTTCAGTTCCGTATTAAACCGGAGATGATTTATGTCTAAGAACACAAATAGTTTAGCACTTTTAACTGATATTTTAAAATACGTTAAGTATAATTTCTGGCTAATAAATACCTTTCTGTTAATTCATATTTTAAGTCATTCACAAACTCTTGATCGCCTAAAAATAACTTTTTTTTTCCTTTATATTTTGTTTTCCTTACATGTTACAGTAGCCAGGGTATTGGCGATAAAAGATAACCCGATTTAACTTCTTAATTAATTCTTTCTTATCCTTGGCCAAAGTCTGCTATAATTTTATTAAACTGGTGTATACATTTAATCACTATTGTTAAATAATATGTAATAAAAGTAATATAATATGATATAAATGTGTATTTCGAAAACCAAAATATTTAGCAATTGCTGAATTCGTAGGATTGCTGTAAGTTTATGCATTCGCTTGTTTTTCTTTGTTTTAAAGTTGACTACTCCAAAGCCTTCTTTTGTCCTTAAAATTCCATTTTTTTTTTCATACTCAAGAGTACCATTAGCCAAAACATTGTTACCATCATCCTTTCGTGAATATTTTGTATTTAGTTAGAAAACAGGAACACTTGTTTGTGTTATTTATTCTTGATGTCCAAAAATTGAAGAATTACTATATGATTTACTTCTGTGAATACAATAGAGGAAGAAGATTAGTTAAATTAGTAACACTGTATCAAAATCAAGGTAAGTTCTACACTTTCCTAACTTTTCATGTGCTCCTACTATTATGGAATAATAATAGCAAGAGATAAAACTCTTGTAGGCATTATTCTAACTCTATTTCGTAAGAATTAACCATTTTGAAATTTTCCAACTATGAAGAATGTGATACGCTCACCCGTATATTCTAGTGTCGACCAAAGCATATTTACTATACTTACTGGGAATGCACTGTTTAAAGCGGCAATTGCTACGACACCTTCCAGTTTCTCGTCCTTTGTAGAGTACTCTCCAGCCTAGCAAGTACTGAAACTATTCATAAACACAGTGAAAATGTCTTCAATCCGGGCTAGAATGTCACGACTTTCCTGGTTTCTCTTGTGCCGGGCTTCCAGAATATGTCCTAACCGCTAGCATCGGGTTTTGCGTCTCGGCCAAGGCCAGTTCCCCTCCTCGCTTATGGCCTCCTACTTGCGTTTCCTTCAGTTTCCGAGCAATCACCAATCTACATTCATTCGCGAAGATGACAAAACCGCTGATTTTATAGCAAGATATTTTTCTATGTTAATGTTATTGTATATACGAATCAGCTTGTCGCTTTCCAGAACTGCAATTCACGATCTGGTTAATAAAGTTGATACTATTGATTCAGTGCAAAACAAAACACACGTGAAGACGTACAGTTTTAACAGAAGACATGTTGGACCAATTTGGCGCAATTTTTTAACGCTCGCCAACAAAAGTAATAACGAAATTAACACAACAGCTTGCAGTTGAAGTATTTTCTCCACAAACAGCAATAAAATTGTTAAAACTCAAACCTTACAAGTTAACAGTGTACACAAGGGGATTGCAAGGCACATGTGTGTTATTGAGGGTGGTTTTTTTCCATTACTGACTGAAGGGTTAATTACTTGTACACTTTTCAGACGAGGCATGATTGCACCAAAATAGTCATTTCAATACTCACAACAATGACTATTAGAGTCTGAAAATTCAAATAGAAATAGGAGTTAGGTGTGTGATTAGCGAAAGACGCATAAGACGCGGCTTTCTGCAACATGTCGGGCTGCCGAGACGGTAAGGATGTATTCTGGAAGTCCTGTATTTTTACTGTAAAACCTTAGCCAAAAAAAGGAGAAAACTGAAACACCTCTCAGAGATTACGAGATAGAAAAAGTCTATGCCTATCTTATCTGCAGACCAGATATCCTTCATGTGAGTGTAAGTTATCTTCTCTAGTAGCATATACCTAGAACATTCTTAACAGGGGTTTTATTTCAATTATACGTGTTGGTGAAGAGTGACTGGTGACGAGTGAGGTCACCGAGAAATTACTTCGAGAGTTTATCTCATATGCCCACCATGGACATATCTGGCCAAATGTAAAGATATGGGAAAATGGAGGGAAATATTACCACGATCCTTTACCGGATCGAATGTAGTGAAATGGTCATGCTGGCTTTACTGCAGGCAAGGAAGAGGGAAGAATAAATAAACTTCTGATAAAAACTAGACAGCTCAGTCTAAAAAGTATGTTAATAAGAGATGCGGTAGGGGAAACAGGTTGAGTGAATGCAACGGTGTGTGTGTGTGTGTGACATTCATACTGCTATTTTTATTTATTATTTTTGTTATTAAATATACATGGTTATTTATTTAATTACCAAATACCGAATATCTAATATCATGTGTTGGATCAAATCAAATAGACCTAATGTATTATAAAAGTATGTAGGTACGTTCAGTTGGATTTGTGCGTCCGTTGAAGGTTTGTTGTAATGGTTTCATTAGAATAAATACACCACCTGAACTAGTACTATTACCACCACCACTACCATCACCATTATCACTACGCTACTACTACAGCAACAACAATTATTAATTTTTATTATTATTATTATTATTATTATTATTATTATTATTATTATTATTATTATTATTATTATTATTTACTACTACTACTTCTACTTCTTTTTCTTCTGTTTCCTAGTGACCGGATAATATTCCCATATATGTTAAAAAAATCCCAAAACTAACCCAAAAATCGTGAATTCTAAAAAAAAAAAAAATCAGATTCATATGTTTTAAAACACCTATTTCACAAAGAGAAATTTAAAACGTATGAATATTTTAACTTTTTTTCATATACATGTTTACAAAAAAATTCCTAAAACGATTTATCCAACAAGAATTAATTCCAAAATGCAAAAGAAAAAATCAGATTCGTGTATTTTAAAATACCTATTTCACAAAAAGCAATTTAAATTTATTTAACTTTTGTGAATGTAACACTTTGTTCATTTCCCTATGCTCTTAGTATTGGAAAACAATGTTGAAAATGTGCGACTGTGAAATTTGTTACGACGGATCTCAACTTCTCACTCTAGACAAGTTCTTGTTAGTTTCACATAGTTCTGTGTCAGTTACTTCTGCTGAAGCTTGGTTAGAAGTTTAATTACTTGAATGATGGCATCCCGCTGTTATACTAATCCTTAGGCAACTTATTTGCGCTTGAAAATCGTTTAAGTACAGCTTCATGCTGATGGCTTATGGGAATCATGGAGTTTATCGGTGTCATAATCTTGTTCTTTCACGCATTTGGAAATAATCTTGAAATATTCACATTCTTCTCAGCATATCACGAAAAAAAATGTTAAATAGTAGATAGCTTGCACTGATGGTAAAAAAAGTGACGCACGTCCTATTATGTGCTACATTTATATATATATATATATACAGGGTGACCCAATGTAATATGGCGGTTTTTAGAACCTTCTTGTGGGACACTCGTATAGAATTAAATAAAAATATTTTTCAAAGAAACAGGTAGCACAATGAAGTTTATTAATGTGAACTTGTTTTTGAAAAATTACGCGTGACCCAATGGAATATAACAGTTTTCAGAACGCTATCTTTTCTAGTGATTTTGCGTTACAGCTATGGTATTGGATGCAATGTAACCTTCCAAACTTGCAATTTATTCTGTCCGTTTAGTAAACAGCAGTATGAATAATTGGTTGGTTAAAAAACGAGTATTTTTTGTTAAAAGATTATTGAATCTAAGTCAATCTCCCATTTTCAGAGAAGATTTAGGATAAAACGGACTTTCTGATGGAAGATAATGATGAAACTGGTTTTGGTTCCAGCATGGTAGCACCACAACTAATACTGCTCTTGAAACAATGAACACCCTGCGGATCCTGTTTCCTAGACGCACAATTTCTTAAGATACTGGGCGCGCTGCAAGTAAGATCTCCAGACCTTACGGCACAAAGACTATTGTTATGGGATACTTGAAATGTAAAGTGTGCTGCGACAGGCCACGGACCAACATGCAGTTAAAAGAAAACATAACTCAAATTATGGATATTGATCGCGTTTCATTGCAGTGGGTTATGTTGAACTTCCAGAGCCAATTCAACGAATGTGTTTTTTGACTTAGAGCCAGTCCATTTGAAAAAAAATGTAATTTTTAAAAATGAATACGGACTAATGATTTGCATTGTGCTACTTGATCCTTGAAAAAGTATTTTTATTTAATTCTATAAGATGGTCCCACAAGAAGGTTCTGAAAAACTCATATTCCATTGTCCCACCCTTCCATAATGCTGCTGAGATCCCTTAGCCTGTAGTCTTTTAAAACATATTTACGTAGAAGATAAAAATAAATTTGCTCTTGTTCTATCTTCCAAAAAGAAAATTTCTACACATTTACTTATCATTATTTTAAGCAATTATCATCAAAACGCAATTGCGATTTTAATCTGTCTAAATTCAAACAACAATAACAATAATCCAGGTTGCCTGGCAAGACAGAAAACAAAAAATGTGATACTTGCTTTTTCAATTTTCAAAACCACAAAGTACTGTCGATTTCATTTCAACACTTGTCAGTCTGAATAACCAGTATATAAAATACATCATTTCACATAAAACATGTCAATTTAGTTATTGAAGTGAAGGTTTAAACTACATTTTTAGCTTTAACACTAATCCGTGATTTTAAACTGCACCCTGACTATATAATACATTTTAAACAGAATTCAATGTTTTCTGTAGTACTTGTCAACCTAGATAGTTTATATTTATTTCTTATCTTTTTATTTCTTTTTTTTTATTTTAATTTTGAACGGAATCAAAAATAAGTTAATTATTTTCGAACACAAATTATTTTTGGTAAACCTTCTAATTAGCTATATTTCAATAAATACAGCCTACTTCTGAACTTATGAATAATCTGTTCTTTCTTGTAGGATATATATATAATTTTGAAACAAAATATTACCAAATTCCAACTCTAACATTAAATGTTTTTGTACTTATTCTGTCCTAATTCAAAAAATAGCATAATGTAGACTGTCAGGCAATGATATAAAACAAAATATGCGATAACTTAATCCACTTTGTAATTTAATTATCATAAAATAAAGGTGTCTTTTATAGTTTCAAGTAGGGCTGGGTGGAAGTGAGAGGGTAAAACTTAAAATGCAATCCACATGTCAATCCCTTAATATCAAAATTGAAGTTTTTTTTAATTAAATGTATCACAATTTACTTTTAGAGGATAATAAAAATCTATATAAATTAAATATCGAAATATATTCAAAACAATTTATTTATATACTTATCTAGCGGCCAAAACATGCAGTTTTCCACGAAACGTTAGCAGAAGATACGAAACGTTTTAAGCTAACGAGTCAGAATTCACAATAAACCCTAATTGACTAAAAAGTTAATTTACAATAAATTTACCGTTCTTTCCTCAACCAAGGCTTGACACCTTTTTCTTCCTAGATAATTATGAAACAGGATTTACAAAAGGATATCTATGCTAGCAAATTATGCGTTTTTTAATTTTGTTACCGAAGGAAACAGAAAAGATGAGACATTCTCCTCCATCAAGAAACGTTTCTTGGTGATGACATTACTGAAGGAACTTGGGGTAGTAAGAAAAGGGGAGTGATGCTAGCTTGTAGCGCATTACATATGCAGTATGATGTAGTAGACAGTAGGGGAGGCACGAGAAGGGTTTCGGGCAAGAAGAGGGTGCGAATTGCCACACTAAATGTCCTTATAAATCCTCAGAATATGTCCTTTGTACCTAACCTGTCCCCTTTAGCAAACCTTCTACAGACATCAGAGCAGTATGCTTTGTCTAAAACTGTACTTCCTGACACGCCTATTCGTTCATGATCCCTTGCCGACACCATGCACTCATTCAATTCAAGATGATAACGTGAATGAATGACAACATATGTGTTCTAACTTAAGATTGTGTTCTGTTGTTTAACTGATCAAATTGTTAATTAATTCTGATTGTATTGATAAGCCATTAAATTAATTCTAATATACCCATTGTTAATTGCATGCATATTTAATACACTATTGTGTAGTGTTTTGCATAGCAATCAGCGTGTCAGGGTTTCAGAATGCCACATAAATTAGCAACTTAAGTGAACATTTTGCACGTTCATTTAAGTTATTTTAGTAGTTCTGTAGTAATTAGAGATGGATTCTTTTAATTTTAAATGGGGCTTAAAATTTGCATTTTTTCTATTTGAATTATTCAGTTTTAGGCTGAGTGAGAAAATTTTCAGAATTAAATAACGGTAGCTCTAAAATGTACCTATAGTATGATTTCAAGTTTTTAATATACCATACAAAAAAGTTGCTGTTAGTTCGCCCAATGGGAGATGTATGTAATTGTCTCTGTTTTAATACCACGTCATGACTAGTTAAACCGCCACGGGTGGCCGAGGTTGTTAAGGTGCGGACTCGTGAGTGGGAGGTCTCGGGTTCGAATCCCGCCAGGACCGTCCTCCCTGATTGAGGTTTTTTTCCAGATTTTCCTCAGTTCTCATAACTGACAAATGTCGGGGAAGTACCCTAAAGTTAGGCTTGGAACGTTTCCTTCCGTAAAAAAAGTCCTTTCCCAATATATATTTAATTTCATGTATCATTAGTGTTCACCGCCTGTGGTGCCTGTAATAAAAACTGGCGTTAAACACCATTAAAAATGACTAGTTAAGTTTCTAACACGAAACAACTGATTAAATAACGAGCCCATTAATAATAGCAATATCGATAAACATGCATCCGAATTTTTAAGGACTTAACATCAAAGAGAAACTTAAGTCACCATCCAGCAGTTCTGATGAATGACAGGCATAAGATGAGAGGGTGGTTTGTAGTTCGTGACCTATTGTACCCCCTAACTGTTGTCTACAGCCCAATATTAACATAACTTTATCCGCTTTTAATGCTTAGAAATGTCCATGCCTAATTATAACTTACAGTAACGCTTGCACCACCAATAATTTATTATAGAAAAAAAAAGTTCAGAATTTCATAAAGTTCTATTCTCAACACCAACAATAAATATGCCTGAGAACTGCCCTTCAGAGCTGTTCTTCTCAGAACACAAAACGCCATACTTTTGTAAGACTGGACTGGCAATGAAGAATAAACACACACAATAAGAAATAAGAGTTTTGACGTACAGTTACGTAATGAATACATTACTCCACCTGCTAAAATATTAATTTCATGACACGATCATGACAAGAGGACATGCGAAAGCAATGCTAGATGATTAAGAAAACACTGACAATATTTGGTACGTTGTATGGGATGGTAAGCTGGTTGTTTTTCAAAAGGAGCATTGTAAGGGCTCTATGGGATGTCAAAGTATGATAGGCGTGAGTTTCACATTTTGTCAAGAAACCACCACCAACCTAACAAGCTCATCATATCGTGCAAAGAACTCTATCGTGATTAAAGAGCGTATATGGACGGTGTAGAGATTGGTGCACATGGTTAAGACTTGAGTTTCTTCACTCAGTTTACAGGAGTCTCTAGACGGCGTTTTGTAGCAGAATACAATCGGCGCCCCTAAGCTATTTATATTTATATGTCCATAAACACTGCATTGATTTCATTGCTTTCAGCGATGAATTAAAAGACTCTATTTAATTATGTAAATAGCAATGATAGCCATAGTGATTTCTAATACTTTATTTAATGATAAATAGTAGAAATAAATTAATATTTTATATTGGAACCGGGAAATGAATGTTAAAGTTGCAGGTTTTTCTTGTTATATAAGAGCAAAATTGAAAGAGAACACCTGAGCAGACTCATCTACATAAATGGGTTTTCTATGGCGTCAGAAGTCATGGTTTTTACATTTGTATCAGTGAAGCGGTGAATTTCCGCACCGTCCCTAAAACATACGATACCAACCAGCCAATAATATTTTAAACTTTTGAAGCTAGGCATACTTGTGTGGAACCCGGAGCGTAGAGGTTACGCACGTGGCGAGCCACGCCTAGAGATGATATACAAGGAGACGAAATCACCCAGTTTTCATTCTAGTCACCCCTTTTCATTCAAGCAGATTCTAGTGTTCGAGTTCATTCTTAGTCAAGCAGTTCGAAGCAGTCCGAAGCAGTTATTTATTCAAGTTCATTCTAATTCCTTGACAAGGTTCTAAGACATCGTTGGCGGTGGAATATTGTTATTAGGTAATTTATATCATGCGCGTGATACACATTAGCCGCTAGATACTGAGGTTAAATTTTTGAGTGATAAACCAGCTGTAATGGAGTCAAATTTTAAATTCCTGCTAGAAAGTCGTACAATAGACCAATGCATATCAAACCCTTGCCTCGGATTAGATAATGAAGTTATTGTTTTCAAGCCACTGAAACTCGCGGTCATCAGAGGTACATAGCTTGCCGGCGCGCCCAGTTAATTAACTAGTAGTCCAAGGGTTACGGACATTCATTTTCCGAGAATAACATTAGCTATTTTCTAAGGAGAACGTAGGTCAATAAATACACTTGTCTCATCACATTTCTTTGTGTATTTATATTTCGAGCGCCCCCCTTCCTGTTGTGTAAAACAGATAACGAAGAGGGCGAAAACACTTAGTATAACGGTAGCTGATGAAAGTTAGGTTATCTTCTACTCCCACGCAGCAACAGTAGACTACTAGAGCAGAAACCTTTCAGTCTCGATGGAAACCCATAACATCGCAACGACAACGCTTTCAAACGTGGTGCCCAATGCGGAACCACTACTCCAAGATCTCCATATAAAAAGCTTTCAATCGTAAACTTGCACCATATGCATGTGTTAGCGGAAGAAATCCGAAAGCTCAAGATTCTCACAACAATCAGCACAAGTTCAATGTTAACATATGGGTTGGAGGAGGAGGGGGAGGAGATCATATCGCATAGACTCAAAATATATTTCACCTAACCGCAAGTCTTTGGCCGTGAACGCCAATCTCAGCACTGCCAATATACGGTCTGTAATCACTTGCAGGTCGACATTTCGAACCCCTTTTGTAGTTAAATGCACGATGTGATGCTCTTGTTGAGTTGGTGAAGGTTTCTTGACAAAATGTGAATCGCGCGCCCACCATCATATCCCCGCATGTGGTGTCTCAGTAGTAAAAACGGGCGTTGCACACCATTAAAAAGCTCACTATATCGAAAGCATTGCCATATTTTTACGTCTCTTATCGCTAAAGCTAAACATTTACGGATATAGTTCCCCTTTGAAAAATGATCCGTTTTGCCGTCCTGCACAACATACAAAGTTTTGTGGAATTTTTAATCGCCCTATATATTACAAGTATATAATTTCCTATACTTTCAAACAAATATTCGGGTTCAAATAAACAAAACCGCACAAAGAAGTTATGTGTTATTAATGTTACTCTGAATTCATTGATGATATTCGTTTACCTGTAAAACACCACAATTGTGCACTAGAGCACACCGTTAAACCGCCCTTCGCTCTGGTTCGAACAAGTAAAATTGGATCCAAATTATGTTGTCGGTCATTTATTTACCTCTGAATTCATTGACGATAATAGTTTTTCTGTAAAACGCCGCAGTTGTTCACTAGAATAAGGCGTTTAGCCATTCTCCCTAGCTTTCTACAACGCCAGTCGTGAATGTGCAGGTATTTCTATCGGCACTTGACTTCAGAGACCACTACTGATCAACTGAACATGTTTTTAGGACCAACGCTAAGGTCCTATTCGCCTAATCCTAAATCTAAAAAGTCTGACGTATGAACTGCATCCTTAAAAAATTCAAAGAGAAGAATCGTGTCACAGAAAATTACTTAACTTATAAGAATACATTAGTATTCTATGACGCGTTAACAGAAAATCATGAAGTTATTTTGTAGTAGAAATATAAATATAAATAATGTTTACACACAGTACTTAACGACTTTAATTCGTGAGTTCATAGCGTAACATAAAAATACATAAAAATACATAGAAATGAAGGTATTTACCTTCTTGTCGGTTTCAGTTTAAAATCTACATGAAATACAGTTCAAAATAACAAAGTCCAAGTATGAAGAAGATTAATGATGATTTATGAAAGAGGAAAAACAGTCTTTTCTTCTTTCACATCTTCTCCTAGTGAGTAAACAACAAAAATATAGGATTTTTTTTTTTGCAGAAAAATTAAAAAAAGATAAAGAAAAAGATCTGCACGTTCCTCTTCTTTTTTCTCCTCTTCTTTTTTCTCCTCCATTTATTTATCTCTCTCACTGGGTCTTTTTTTATTTTTTTCTTTAATTGCACTAAAACAATACAAACACATTGACATCATTGTCACTATAATAGAGAAGCAAAGTTAAAACGTTAATTTATACGCGTTTTATTCTTTCTGTTGCTTATAAAAATTCTGGTAAAATTCGACGAAAAAGAATTGAAAAGATTATCAAACAGCTCTACATATATTACAAAATATATGTTGTTGTTTGAAAGCTAATTACAAATGTATATTTGAAATCTCTTCTTATAGGCTACTCTTTATTTCAGCTTTTGCACGGAGTTTAATAGGTAGTTGCATCGACAAATCCATTATAATGAAGAACCAGTAGGGAGATAGGAGGCAATTTTACAAGTTGTTCATCTGCGTTTTATTTGATTATCGTTTATTTCGTGCTTTTTGTTTATTCAGTATTACCACCAAAAACAAACCTGCATATATCTCAAAATCTGTCCTCTCTTACATATGGAAACATGAAATTAACTTTGGATAATTATTGAATATTGTTGACGAATATTTTCTTTTAGAGCTTCTAGCACGTGTATATTATTTTATCATTACCCCCACCAAAGATTAAATCTGCACACCTTGAAGGTCACAAACCAAGGCTAATTATTCTATCTTCGTACACTTTAAAGGAAAATAGATTTAAGAGCTAATATAAACATCTCTCAGAGTTAAGAGTTGAAATACTAAGCTGTACGACACAGTTCACTCTTATTACACACCAGACACTTATTTCCGATCGTACAGAGGAACTTCAAATATTATGTTGTACATCACAGTGTACGGTATTATTGGCATATCCCGGAAAACTAGACAAAGCCTCGAAACAAATTGTTTGTTGGTCATCAAGAATTTCATTGTGCACTTGTCTGCTAAACCCATAATTATTAGGGTTAATCAGTCACCCAACATTAACTTTATAAGGGTTGAAATGTAGAAGTACCGCAATTCCAAATTGCTATGCTAATCATCTCAAACATTTTGAGGAGAATTTTCTAAGCAATTAAAGTACGTCACTTTTCAAGACTTTTGTCTATAAAATGACTACACTTTGCACTGTTTGTTCACTATTTTGAAAATTGAACAGCGTCTGACTCAGCAAGCGTTCATTTTCACAACCGGTGAGCTAAGAGCGGGTTACACCTAATATTGTTATAATTAACAGCGTTAAAAAGTGCACACACTTTCACAGTAGATATCTATTTAATATATTTCATAGTTGCACCGAAATACAACAGCAATGTGTAGTATGATGTTCTGTAAACAGATGGGACTCACATACATTATGATGGCGTTGCTATGTAACAGATAAATCAACATTGAACAAATGAAGCCCAGATTATTGTAAATCAACAATGAATAAATGAAGCCAAGATTATCGTAAATCAACAATGGATAAATGAAGCCAAGATCGTATGATGTTCTGTAAACAGATATGACTCACATTACGTAATACCAACGTTGCTATAATAAAATGTAGCCAAGATTAGTGTTTGAACAGCGGAAAGCAATTTTGACGTGGTATTGGAAAACCGAGAATGTTGAAGTTCAAAGGCAATGGAGACGTGTGTACAGAACAAAATCGCCAACGCGAGTAACAGTTGCATCCATTCGAGACTCATGGTACAGTATGCAACAGAATGATGTACCATCATATCCCCCGAGATGTACGTGCATACCTGGATGACAACCTTCCAGAGCACTGGATAGAACAAAGAGGTCTGATTGAGTTTCCACCGCGTTCTCCAGATCTAACTGCGCTATACTTCTACCTAGGGGGAACTCTTAAGGATGCCGTAAATCCGTAGAAAACCAGCTACACTTACAGTACTTCCGGAAGAACCTGAAACGGTATGTGCTACATTCGCTGAGGACACTTCCTCAAACTATATTAAAATATAACTATTTTAATTTTATTACTTTAATACATTTTAAATTTATATACATACAGAGGATGCCAAAAAATATATACACACTTCAATTAAAAAAAATGTGTTAATATAACAAAACTTAATTCACACAAAGAGAAAATGTGGAGCACTAATCATTTTAGACTTTTACAGTTACAACAATTGCTCAAAATACCCACCATCGGGGTCGATACACTTCTGAGTACTTTGAAGTACTAATTGAGCAACGTTTGATTTTTTTAAAAAAAAATATTGTATGGTATTTTTAACCTTTTTCATTTAATTAGTTGTTACACTATTAAAAATTGTTGTTAGCATTTTCTAGTTTATGTGATATAATTGTGATATAATGGGACATTGTACTTTTTCAGCAATTGCCATTAAAGGCAAAATTTAAAAGAAAGCTCACATTTGTAAAAGAAAAAGATCTCCCAAATCCTTCTTTCTGACAGCGCTGCATCTCTTCCTCGTGTTCTTGGTGTCTAGTTCTTCTTTTATTTATTTGTTTATTTATTTAACGAGCAATCAAAAGATATTCTCCTCTCTAGAGCAAATATTTAATTTTTTTATATTTAACTGAAAAAATATCCAGAACAGCATATAACACAATTTTAAAGCAAAATTTAAAATTATTACAATTTCTTCATACCACTTTAAAAGAACTGTCAAATTAATGAAAATCATCATTTTGACTTCTCCTAAATTACTAAGCTTATTACGGACCAAACTTTATAATTTTGTAATTTCTTGATACTAACAAACGCCTCGAACTCCCAGAAAAAAAATGTAAAAATATTTATTTTATATCACCAAATAGTTCATACAATTAAATAGAGTTTGTGTGTTTAATACTCTTTGTACACATTATTCGCTAGCGCGTGAATAAAATTTGTTTAAATACAGTGTTTTCTAAATTGAAAAATGCAGCAAACTTTCCTAAATATTTTTATTTTACAATTTATGCATTCAAGTGCTGTCAGTAGAAGATCGTACATACCTATAGCTTAGTAACATTTACTGATACAGCCTTAGATCGACCTAAGGGCACGTCTGAACTCCGCGCTGGTCAGTCTGGTATATGACCGTGACCTCTAGAAGTTGTATGGATTTGGGTATCGTTAT
This sequence comes from Metallyticus violacea, assembly GCA_030762175.1. NCBI lineage: Eukaryota > Metazoa > Arthropoda > Insecta > Mantodea > Metallyticidae > Metallyticus > Metallyticus violacea. The sequence continues at coordinate 83,283,070 of CM060832.1, read as the reverse complement.
GCATCAGAACTGAAGTTTGAACATCGGGATGAATTTTAAATTCATATCAGATCAGGATGAACAAAATCTTACGCTGCTCCCACATAATCAATAAATAGCTTTTTCATTCGAAAGTACAGCAGGCATTCCCCAGTAACCGTCTGGCTTAGTTCCTTCAAATGCACATATCACACTTCCTTCCGGTCATTTCGTCCTTTCATTGATGCCATGACCTGGTTAAAAATCTGTCATCTCTAGCGGCAGTAGATGACCTAGCCCAAATAAGATGAAACCGCTTCACAGCTTAGTAAACACTTACGGCTGTTACCCACATAGCTCATCAGCAATTAGCTAGACGATTCTTATAGAGTTTGTAGGACTTCAAAACATCTAATGCAAAGTTTCCTCAGCTTAACATGAGTATACAGTAAAGAAAAATTATCACAATTCCGACAAAATTTGGAGTTGCAATAGTAATCATAGCACATCTGTAAGTCAATATTATTGAACTGAGTTGAAAGAAGCGTAAGTGGTTATTGTTCCATTACGTACATTTTAAACCCCAGCCCTCTATTAGTTCCAGTTATATATTATTAATCACAAGAGACAAAATTAGATTTTCCCTATAGCGTTATGCTATATTTTATAAAATGCATAGCATTCTGGAGTGCATTTATCTCTTTTTATCCTCAGGTAATTAATTAAACAAATCCGTTACAGATTGAAATATTAAATTTCAATTAGTAACAGATGTATTTCCCTGCTGCTTTATTGATAAACTAGTGTCGTATTTGTCAACATGGTACCAACATGACGTATTGGTTTAACTGTAATTAGCACACTATTCAGAGATATCATCCCCCCCCCCCCGAAAGGTATCGAACCAATTTTTCTTTTTATCTATCATTCAAAACTAATTTAGAGGTAAAATGCACATTTAGTTTCTATTCTCGTCATACTAACAAGGAGGTAGCTCATCTCAAAACCTTGTCTCAAACTGTGTACATAGTTAGATATTGTTAGAAGATATGTTAGTGCAAAATTTTAGCTGCCCATACGAATAAAAGGAGTGGAACATAAAGATTGAAAAAGACCTTCGTAGCCCGTCTCCCTACCCCGCCACTGTACTCATAAAGTGTGTCGTATCAGCTGGTTGTACAAAGAGGGGAGAGATGGAAGAGAAGATAGGTGATGCTGTGAAAAGCTATTTCCCTCCCCTTTTTTCTCCACCCCCCCCCCCCAGTTTAACACACTGTGGTTTCTAAATAGAAAACCCCAACTAAGTTTTTATTCCTATTACATTTTTTATTCCTATGAGTAGCTAATATTTTACACATCTTCTATCAATATCTATGTGTAAAGTTTTTTCTTTACTTCCTCTTATGTTGCATTTTTTGCAACTCTTATAGGAACGCAGAAATGCAAATAGCTTTCACACTAAGAAGTTAAGTAAACAAAGCAAAGTTCTAATGTGGAATAAGCGCAAAACCTTAAAAATCACACTCTGCAGCGATACATAACAATGCATCAAAATTGACCATTGGCCATTAATCTGCCTGTCATTAACAGCAATATAAACTGCTGGCAATTAAAATTGCAACGCCCATAAGAGACGCGTTAAACCGTCCCCATTCTTTCTCGAAGGAACAAGTATGACCCATCGAAAATAGAAAGCAATACACGCGGGTGTCTGGAATTTGATCAAGGGGGAATTGTTGCATCCCGAGCAATTGGTGCATGTGTTGGACGAAATGCGTCCACGGTGAAACAAATATAAGATCAGTGCATCGAGGTAGGACAAACACACAGACGTAAAGGGTCTCAACGGCACGTCAAACAATCGAACGAGAAAACATGTTTCTGCATGGTTGTTATTTTTTTTTTTTTTTTTTTTTTTGAATGCTTTATTTATGGACGCTCTTTAACAGCTCAGGTCATCAGCGTTCCATTCAACTCAGGGCGTGAAATGGCCGACAAATTTTGCTTAGAGGCCTCTCTTTCAGGCTTGAGGTTCTTTTTCGTGCCGTAAATGTACGACACGGGACCCACGGCTTTACTTCCCTTCCGAACGAAGTCATACTTAGGATTTTTACGCCCCGAAAAAATCCATCGGTCCTGGCCGGGTTCGAACCCACGATCTTGGGTTTAGGAGGCAAGTATGGTAACCACTACACCACCAGGACCGACATGGTTGTTATGAGCACGCACTATCATAGATCTTACAGTTCAAAATTATTTTAGTGGGGATGTTTGAAGGAGCAAAATGAGGGTCTGCGCATGCGGAACATGAAGTAGAAGTGTTCTTTTTAACGGTCTTAAGAGAGAGGCGAGTGTGGAAGCTTGAAGAGAGAGAATATGCCGCCATCTTTTCCCGGGGTAGACATCATGGTTAACGTCCATCATGTACGTAAGTGATAATTAATGATTATAAAGACAGGTTTCCCATGGCTAACTAATGTTTGTGTTTTCAATGCATACCTAGTTCCTATATTTTTCTATTTTAATCTCGTTCAGAGTTATGATGATTTAGATTTTGTTAGATTAGTGTTGCAGCAACAGTTCGTTAAATAAGTTGCAGAATGATAATTTAGGCAAGTAGAAGCAGAGTGTCTTGATAATACTGACTTCAGTGTAAATCGTTGGAAATTGTAATACTCATTTTATATTTATTTCTTTTATTAAAAATGTAGGTATACTAAAATAACATAGAAAACTGGTTTACAATATTATACAATAAATATTGCATGAGTAAGTGTTAAAGAAAAAGGGAAGCTCAATAAACTAATATTATAATAACATTATTCTCACTTGCTTTATATTTCACGCAAGTCTGTTTGGAGTGAAAATAAGTCTATTCAATCGAGTAGTTACTCTGCAATATTCCATTCTATTAATTGACATGTCTATTGTGACGATGACTTTACAGTGGCAGCCGCGATTTTCAGATCATACATCACCGGCAAGTAACTTTTCTGAGGATGAATAGGAAGTAAGGACGAAGCTATCGTTTTGCGAGCAGCATAGCGATATAATGTACTGGTAAGAGTAGCTTTTCGCCCTTTTTCTTAAGCGCTGGTAATTGTACACTTTTGACTTATCTAAAGGTTTACCTCCTTTCGGTTTCTAAATGCAAAGATTATATATATATTCCTTCAAACATCCCATTACAATAACTGTAAGATCTATTCTATATCTATTATATATATATATTCCTTCAAACATCCCATTACAATAACTGTAAGATCTATTCTATATCTATTATATATAATAGATACATTTATATATACATAATATAAATGAAAAATAAAAATAAAGTAACACTATTTACAATGTAACAAATTAACAGTAATAATAAAAGTAGATAAGGATAAAACACTGAGAAAAAGTCACACTTGAAATTGCTATATTTCGAACTACTGCGAGTTCTTCAATGGCAAGAAGCTAGACAAGTGACGGTGATAAAAGTAAATATTGAGTATCGAAGGTAACGTTATGCATGGAAACAGATGAAACTAGAAATGAGAGTGTGGGGGGAATTAATACGTAAGATTTAAACCAGGTGGTTTACGCGCTTTATGTAAATATATAGCTGACATTTCTCGTTCTCTGAGTAAACTTTCAGAGCATTGTGTAGGTAACGCATCAATAACAGTTAGACTAAAAGCATCATGAAGATCCTTACAGTGAGATAAGGCATGTTGGGCAACCGTCAAGGGAGTCTTGGTTTTAACAGAACGTCTATGATTGTTCATGCGTAGCGAAACAACAGTAGAAGTTAAACCAATATAAAATGCTTTGCAAAGCTTACAAGATAACATATATACAACGTTCTTGGAAGAACAGGTAGCAAATGAAGAAATGTTAAATTCCCTGGATAAATTAGGGCTGTGGAATGAATTGCAAGGCATAATTAATGCACAGGTTTTACATTTAGGACGTTGGCAAGGATACGAGCCAGCAAAGGGACGTGGCAAATTCGTAAAGGATAGGTTACGGCGAAAAATACTTTTAAGGTTAGGGGATGTTCTGAAAGTAAGGCGGGGTACAAATTTAGAAAAATCGTTTAAAGATGGATGCATTAACAAAGTATCGTGACATTCTTTCAAAATAGGTCTGAGGCTTTCAATTCCAGGCACATAAGTAGTAACAAGGTTGATGAAGTTCTTGTTAGAAGTTTTAGGTTTGCATTGGAAAGTTTTGTGTGCTGGGATTATACGGGATTTTAAAAGAGCGGATATATATATATATATATATATATATATATATATATATATATATATAACACAACAGTGTAGTATTATCAAGATTTATTAATTCATTTAGAAGATAATATTAACCCATTGATTTTTAAAAATTTCTATAATTATGCATTCTTCAATGAATAGAATAATTGGTGCTGTTTTCAGTAACATATAAATAGTTTTCTTAATACTATCTAAACTTAATATTCGGTTGATGATAGCATTTTAGCAATGAACAAATTTAATTGCAAAACTGTTACTATGGTAATTTTTTTGAGATGCGATCCAAGTTCTATCTTTATAAATCTTCCATTTTAGAGAAAATGTAATTTTATTATGAAATATAAGTTAACACTCATTTTTAATTTGGAGAATGTAACAATGTGCTACAATGTTACAGATAATCGGGATATATGCATAAACAAAAAATAATAAAATACATATTTTAAAACCGCTGTTATTAATTTGTTCCAAGTGCAGACTATATTAAACAGATATTTTTAGGGAGAGAGATGGATGCTTTTATGTAACTTATGAACTTAGAAAAGTTCACTTGTTTATTCCTTTCTTCTAAGAAACTGTTCTTTACATAGTACAAAAGAAAGGAAATGTTATTAACACATAATTTACTGATATCTATTATTAATTGCTTTAAAATATACATAATTTGAAAAACTATTTTTCTTACAATTTGTATTTATATTATTGCAGAAAACAAAAATTTTAGTAAGACTAATAGTTGCGAAACAGCAACAGTGCGCTCACTGCCTCATGCGTTCAATGTATATTCCAGTGGAAAGCTTAATGGGTAGTTTTCATTAACGCAGATCATCCGCCGGTTATCTAGATTGAAATAATCATATTTTGGGTTTTGTTTCATTTCTGCCTTTTACGCATTGTGAATTTTTGTGTCCCTGCTTTCTCATTATTTTACACCGGTATTGTGGTTGTTTCTGTTGGGGAAAACAATTGTGGCACACACATGCTGAATTAACCACCGGGAAGGGAAAACACAAGTGCTCGATGTTGTGGTAGGCCGATGAATTAACATTATTTATTATGGTTGTCTGTGTAAATCAACGGAATATTGTTGTGGAACAACTGGCAGCGCTGCTTTTCTGGCGACCTTGTTCTTTTGTTTCCAGTCAGCAGACAATGCATTCGAGACGAGAAGCTCGTGAACGTAGGCACGGAATAAACTAAATCCACAAGTACGTAAATATCGGTACAAATATTCACAAAAACAATGTTTAAATTTGGTTGCAATAAAACAATGAGCATGTAAACAGCAGGGTACTACAGTCAATAGAGCATAACCTTGCCAAGGAGAATATATTTTATTTGTCATGAGTGCAGCTTTATTTAGCTGCCAGTTTTAAAGAGGGAATGTTGATTTATAGTGCCAGTTCATTCTGGGACGCTTGATAGAAGTTGACGGACCACAGTCTTGCGGAAGAGGAGCAGACATATGAAAGATAATGGTTTTGCACTGTAATCAGGAGGGGAAGCTGGCACTTGACCAGACTGCAGCTCTTAGGAGGCGTCACACACATGAAAAGTTGTATTAAAGCAGACGACTTAACATGTAAAGCATAATTAAAATTGCTCATTCGTGAAATCTCTTCTAACTTGGCTGTTGTTTAGGTTCTATCTTGTAGAAAGCCCTAAAAACGCAGTTAACTTATGACGTGTGAAGTAGTTTTTAATATGGTGTATAGTTAGTTGTTGTTTATGGATGTACCGGAGGGTCCCACTTCATACCCCGTGTCATTCTGGGGCCCGAAGTCGCCTTTTGTGCCGTATTGGTCACGGGAGGAGGGAGATAGAAGGAGGAGGTTCAAATCACACAATGCTTCATTGGATGCCTAGTGGTGTTTATTCACACGACACATAGTTGTCAGCCACTTGGTCCCTTGCCTCTTTGACATTAAACCCGCGAGCTGCATAAGCTGCTTGGAATTGCATCTACCGCCCTACAACTGCATTGGTGTCTCCCAACTTTCACTTTGCTGCTGCTGTACTGTACTGACCGGAGATGCCTCCTGGAGATTTCCCTCTACTGTCTGGAGCTGCGTTTAGTGAAGTAATGTTGGTAATCAAGTAACGTGCTTTTGGAAAGTTATTTCCCCTTATATACTAAATTCAAAAGTGTCCCCACGTGAGAACAAGAACTCACGGGGGTCACAACATAGCGTCCACGCGGTCTGAGCCTTCAAAAATATTTAAATAGTATTGTGAACTCTCGTGCTCCCAATCGCGCTCACTTTAAATCCATCAACTCTTTGACTCCTCATTGGCACCTGTATGCACTCAGCTTTTGTCACAATAGAGAGATCTATTACTCTAGCCATTATAAGTAAAAAAAAAAAAACGCCACAAATGATTACAAAAGGCAGCTTTTTACCTATCGTCAAGGAATTATACGTCCAGATAGCCATGAATACATGTTCGTGATACATGACATGTTCCTGCTTGTTACTACAGGCTGTATAATATTTAATAATTATTACTAATTAAATTATCTAAATGCATTCACTCTTGGGAATGCGTGGGTATGAGGACCTGTCACACGTGTCATTCCAATTCTCAGTATCTCCTAGGAACTACCTTTGCTACTAATGAAATTTTGAATGTATATATTTCTTCTTAAATATGTAGTGATATTTTCCACTGTTCTGTACTATATTCCGAATATCTCAATGATATCCCAGTATAGAGTTGGATTGGATTGCAGGGACTGAGAATATGCGGTACATCAACTGTGCTCAAAGTTTGGTTGTACCCAGTGGGTGCACTGCCGGGAGGAGGGGACGAGATACGAGAGACTCAAAGCGGTACGTGAGGCACGGACTTACGCGCGTTTCGTAACGTTTCCAAATACACCAAGGAGTTTGAGCCCCTCAGAAGGACCACTTCCACATCAGACTCCGGTCAGAAACCTTTCCAAAACGCAAGTCACCGTCATCCGCACACAGTATCACTTTCTATCCTATAACAAAACCAACGGAATGAAATTATATGAAGTGGGAGATCGGAAAATTCATGGAAAAGAAAATGTGCGCATCCTATCATTCACCTTAGCGACCACGGCATACCATGAAAACTATAAGGTGAATACCAAGGGCTATTATGTCATAGCGAATAAAATGAAAACTAATTATAAAATACCCTTCACATATATAAATTGGATATATGAGCAGACTACGCACGTAAGAAAATAGTGAGGTGAGTTTATTTCTTGGAAAACAAAGAGGGATGAAATCTAATGTTTATTTGCTGATTCAAAGAGTTATAGTAACTGCAGTGAACGAAAATATAGACGTAAATATTATCTCAGGATGACAGAACTCTGTTTTTATTTTCTACAGTTGTTTGTTACAATTCGTTTTTAAAATTTCTAAAGAAAATACCTCTTTTCGTTTATACAGTACTTTTTATACAAATAAAAAAATGTATAATCATTTGTTTCAAGATAAACTGAGTAGAAAGAGTGATGGGCTAACTCATTTGTTTATCAAAAAAGCAGGCGGGGAAACACCTTTAGCAAGCGCAGACTAGTGCTATTTAATTTATTTTATTGTATACGTATTGTATAATGTAAATATTTATGACATCGGTAATTTAAATATATCATTAATAGGTAGCATATGTTTAAATAGTAAGAATTGCAATTTTTCTAAATACTGATATATGGGCAGCGTTTAGATGCACGATGTAGACTTGTATGACATTTCGGAAATAAAATAAAAAATGCACTTTTTTTTTTGTATTCAACAGTAAAAATATTTGAAAATTAATCATTTTTACTGCAATATGTGATTGTTATCATGTTTTAAATTGGTCGCAATAATTATAAAATATTCAGGAGTATTTTCTTTTATTTTTATATTGATTATATGTTACCGAATGCGCATTTTATAATGTCTGCCATAGTAAATAGTCATATCAGTATATTAGTGTTAATTATACGAATGGTCAAAATATTTGAATTGATAATGACGTCAGACACCATTTTCTTCTAAATATTATAAAAATAATGTTTTCTTTCTTATAATATTCGATTCACAAAATTAATAAACGTTAAAAGACTGAAACCCAGTGGGTTTTGATGTTATTTTTTGTTTTTAGGAAAGAACCAATTAAAAATTGGTTCTTTCGTCCTAACTATTCTGTAGTTATTAACAAAATCTCTAAAGTTTCCAGAAATTCCATTTAATGTTTTGAGGAAAAAAAACAAATTAAAAAAACTAGGTTGCGTGACCCAAGTAGGATTCGAACCTGCGCCCTCGACTTTTGCAGCTAGCTTCGGATCGATACGTTCACAACTAGAGTCAAGGAGATGACCTAGTATGTAAGGCTAAGATTTTCATTGGCAGCAAAGTTTTTATTTAAACAATTAAAAGGCTTAGAAAGCGCACGGTTTGCAAAATTTAAAGAATATGTATTATACCGAAGCATATACAATAAAAACGGAATATGTTGTCTTCCAGGGAGATACCTGAAGCGAAGTGTAAAAGTAAAAGCTTAATTATAATAAGTCCTTAAATTTTTGAACACTAATTTCATTAATTGAAAATGTACTCCTAAAAGTTTCATGATAAGAGGTCCACTGAAAATAATAATCAAGGATTCAAGGTGATTAGCGCATATAAATATATGCAAAAAATATGTTCTCGATGTATTTTGAATGCGAGGGAATTACAATTACCTGAATACTGTTGGCAGTGTGATTGGAAGAGAAACAAAAATAAGCCAATCCTTTCTGCCGGAACCTGTGTCCAAGTTTGAAAGAGGTAAGAGCATTCAGAAAAGTGCAGACTATGATAACCTGTGAAAATACCGAAGCTAGGCTTTGCCATACAAATTGGAAAATATCTAGTAATCCGCATCATACAGAAGTCGATGTTTTTCTTTAATCGTTGTCACGTAAACAAAATAAATTAACAAAAACTGGGTAGCTCTATAATATACACTTGTCACGTAATGAGATTAAGTGGAAATCTAGTCATATTGACTACTACAATTTTTTTTTTTTTTGAGTAGTGTTTAACGCCCGTTTTTACTACTGAGGCACCACAGGCGGTGGACACTGATGATACATGAGATGAAATGATAAATTGGGAAAGGATATTTTTTTTTTTAAGGAAGGAAGCGTTCCAGGCCTAAGTTTAGGTACCTCCCCGGCATTTGCCAGTTATGAAGACTGAGGAAAACCTGGAAAAAACCCCAGTCAGGGAGGACGGTCCTGGCGGGATTCGAACCGCAGACCTCCCGCTCACGAGTCCGTGCCTTAACGACCTCGGCCACCCGTGGCGGTACTACTACAATGGAATCCATAAGTTCTGTCATGTACAATTGGGATAAGAATTGTTTGTCAATACACCAAGAACTCCTCAATAGATGGTAGAACTTTTAGAGAACGAGGAACTCTACAACTAAAATATTTGAAACTACAGAGAGGTTTCCGCGTAAACTTGGCCGTGCGTGACACAGTACAACATGCGACTATGGCACATGTTGTCTCCCATTTCTTCTCGTCTTATTTCTCTCGCAATCTTTCAGTCAGTTCTCGTGGAAAGATGTACTTTTGTTGTGTTGTGTGCCTAGAAATGTTCTAAATTGTGTTATTAGTACTATAATGCCACGACAGAAGCACATCACAAGAAATACTTTTAGGTACAATACATTTGTTATTACAGATTCCTGCAGGAATGTTAAAAGACGGTTTTCAATAAAAACCCTTCGACTTATCTTCTCCCCCCCCCAAAGAAGTTGTGCAGTTACATGTAATCAATTTAGAAAATCTGCCTCTGTTCTCGTTAAAAAGTGACGAGTACACCTTAATGTGCTTACTGGGGCAAAAACTGACGAAATTTGAGAAATATGAAACGAATAAAATGCAGTACTAAAGACTGGCATAGGAAATGCAAGTTTCAAAAACCACAGCTTGGAAATCTGACAAATAACCTGTTAAAAGAAAGATTTGTTTAAGGGATTTTATTCATTAAACGCTATTGATTTAGGACCATAAAAATGTGTTTAAACTCAAAAATTGTATTTCTATTATGTTGTAAAAGATGAATAAAGGAGAATAAATTGAAACCATATAGAGTGATCACTGTTGTCCAGCAATTGCGTCATATGAGATAAGCGCCAGTAAATTATTTGCGAAGTGTTAAGGATATCGCACTTGATTCACACTTCATATTCTTAACTGAAAAAGCATGTACTGAACAGTTTGCTTTGCAGAACAACACAGAGAAACAGAGTTTACATACGAAACTCCCTTGCATGTTTAAAAACATTTATGTGTGATATATCTCTGGCAAGGTATATAACTATTGTGATAAGAACATGGTTGTATTTTAGGTTGTGAAATTGTGACTTGAAAGAAGCCAGAGACTGATCAAATTTCGTTGAAGATCGGCGCTCTCGCCAGCCGCTATATTTGCGGCAGTCTAACGGCCAAGCTCATGCGCAAAGGCTTGGCATTTTTGGAACAGTAATCTCTTAGCATGACGAGGAATCCTCCAACAGCTAATATAACCATATTCTACCTAGATGGTATTAAAAACAGAAAGGTAATCAGCTAAATCGAGAAAGAAGACGTAACTTACCTACCACATCATTTGACTTCGGATTTTAAAACAGAAACTTTAGTCAAAAGCAACACATTAACAGGCCTTTGAAAGTTCTGAGAGAGAATGAACAGCGTGTCAAACGGCGTTAAAATCTTGGAAAGGGGGAGAAGACTAAAACCTTCTCTTGGGAGAATTAATTAATATGAAGTGTGTCGTAATTAAATTTGAATCTTTGTATTATACCTGAATTACTCTTAATATTGCAGAAACAACATTTGTTCTCCTTAACGGATAATATCAACAAGAGTGGCTCTTACACATAGCACGTTATTGCACACAACGTGAATATTCGTTGATTAAAGTGAGTGAATGTTAATGAACGCAGCAGCAGTGAGAGAAGAGTATAAATACATGATACAGCCCAGTGGCATGCGAAAGCTATATGATTGTACTGTTGTATGGCATAATTTCATATAAATGAGGGAAAAGCTTAGCGAAAAAGGTACATATGTAACACCTATAGTTAGAACGTAGTCATTCTGCACAATACAGAAAAAGAATATGCTGTTTAAGGAAGCTTAAGAGTGCGGTGGTAAGCTAGTATTTGCTCTTAACTACCAGCAAACATTAAATAATAAACTGTAAAAATAATAATAAATACATTATTGTAGCAATAGGCTATACTGAACTTCTTGGTTTAATAGAAAAGACATGATTACTTTCTCATTGTATCATACGATGTCATTTTTATATTTGTCTGAATATTTAGGGTATTTTTATCGTGTGAAAATGTTTCCAAACCCCTTCTTATGCTTTTACAACTTTTTTTTTACAACTGTAGGCGGCAAATTTTAACTCATTTTTTCCCTATACACAAACAAAGCCAATTTTATTAAACACTATAAACCGAATAACAGCAGGTACTAACTGGTATGTATTAATGTATTATTCATACACACATCGTCGGTCCTAGTAGTGTAGTGGTAACCGTACTTGGCTTCTAAATCCAAGATCGCGGGTTCTTACCCGGCGAGGATCAATGGATATTTTTCGGGCGTAAAAATCGTAAGTATGGCTTCCTTCGGAAGGGAAGTAAAGCCGTGGGTTCCTTGTCGTACATTTACGACATGATAAAGAACCTCAAGCCTGAAAGAAGAAGCCTCTGAGCAAAATTTGTCGGTCGTTTCACGCCCGGAATTGAATGGGATGCTAATGACCTGAGTTGTTACAGAGTGTCCGTAAATAAACAAATAAAAAAAATCATACACACATGGCACTCATTCTTACATCAAATCACATAACTATAGTATATAAAATGTGCATAACACAAGCAAAACGGGACATTCTTTATTTACGTAGAGTTTTATATAAAGAATTAGGCGAGTTTCAAGTTTTCTCTCGTAAGATGCTAGCATATATTAGTTTAGAAAGTACGTGTTTCTCTAGATACAAGGTTTCTCTAGATAGACAGTACAGTACTCCTAGTTACCTTCTCGGTTTTTATGGCTACCAAGCTAGAAATCGACTGCTGCGGTACAGATTTTGAGTTTTATACATTGACATGACCATTTGGGGAGCTCCTAATTAATGTTTGTTTGGAGGAGTGTGTCTTTCAGGTCTTCTGGCTGGCACTAGAGTGTTTTTAGGCTGCAAAAACCGTTAAAGAAATTTTGAAAACAAATGCCTAACCATATGCAACTTATCCATGACCCCAATCCACAAAAACATTGTTCACTTTTAATACATTACATTTGTATTAAATTGTAGTTAATGGTAGAATTGTGTTCCACAAAGAGTTCTTCAATTCTATACTTACAAGTGCACAAATATTATTATTAGTATTAGTTTTGGTAATGTTGGAATTTGTATAGTTTTCTTTAAGTACAAGAGCAGTGTAACTCTAAATTCCTCTGCAATTTATACACATTAGTGAATTACTTAATCCAACTATGTGATGCAATAGTAGTGATTTTATTTTTTTAAGGTAAGAAGCCTAAGTTTAAGGAACATCCCCGGAATTTTTCATTTATGAGGACTGAGGAAAACTGGAAAAACCTCAGTTAGGGAGGATGGTCCTTGTGTGAACCAGACCTCCCGTTCACGAATCCTGTGTCCTTCTCATTTTAACTCAGTACTGGATTAAATGAACGTTTTAGGTTAAGTGGAATTAAAGTAGGACATGGCTGACATTGTTTTTTCAGTTCAGCTTCTTAATTTATTATTATTATTATTGTTGTTGTTGTTGTTGCTGCTGTTACTACTACTACTACTACTACTACTACTACTACTACTACTACTACTGCTGCTGCTGCTGCTGCTGCTGCTGCTGCTGCTGCTGCTGCTGCTGCTGCTGCTGCTGCTGCTATTTTTTTAAGGATCCCGAAACAGAAATTCTCGTTTTCTTTTAAAATAAACAATTAATTTCTTTTGACACCCCTTTCATAATATTTGCTTGCAATGAAAATATGATTGCTAAACAAATAAATAAATGATCGAGCGCAATCCGGAAGGTCGATTCTTCTCTCGCTGAAATTAATGCTACAACGTAGGCGCATTCATGAAAATTTACGTCGGCCAAAGTAGAAGAGTTCGCTTTAAAATATAAATACATAATAAACTGGTTAAACGATCATTATTTCTGAGAAAAATCATCACAAATAATATCACGAGAGGGTCTGAGATTACCTTAAATTCACGAACATAGTGAGTTTATTTAGAAAGCTCAGACCCTCGAGGGATATTTATTAGAACTATTTCACGAATAAAATAAAATTTAAATATAATTCCTCTACACTTAGCTTACAAAGTTGCTATAATTTTATATTTGCACTTTACCTTTACTAACAATCTTGCGACAGGAGAATACCGACTGTCAGTAGAGCAGAGCAAAGTGGGAGTTTAGAACTATTTCATGAATATGATAAGAATAAAAGTGATATATATTTGAAATTCGCGCACAGAATATTAACACTTGTTATACTTATGAAAATTTCTTCTATTCAGAAACTGTGAGGCTCGTTTGAAAACAAAAGTCGGTTATTACAATTGCTACCGTTCGATTTTCTAATACCAAGTGGAAAAAACAAAAACAAAAACAAAAACAATATATATAGCAAAGGGTGTTTCTATTTTTCTTTGTATTCTATGCTTTAGAATTCCTAATGATAAGATTAATTTGTACACTTGACGCATCACCAAAAACTATTTGAAGAACCCTCCATTTTGCGTTATGATTGTCGATTGTCCATGATTTTGTTGCTATCAATAGTTCCCCACCGCCCCTAGCAAAAGTGGTCAGTAATGCGTATTCAGTAATTATATAGTGGAGGTATAGAGTTGGCAACCCGGAGCTCAAGACAAAGCGCGTGATAAAATGGATCTGATATTTTTTTTTTTTTCTTTTTCATAATTTCTTTCCGTAACCCGGCTGTGATTGGTCAGAGTTCAAAATTTTATTCCGTTTTATTGGTCGATTTTAAGATGACGTCATATGAATGAAGTAGTCATATCAAAATAGCTGGAAGTATCACAATACGTTCTGCACATTCTGTTTTAGAATTGTACAATTGTTTTAAAGTGACTTTTGCCTTTGAAATTTCACATTGGTTCCATTTATTGTGTTTCATAATGCAATAGGCAATAGACAATACAAGTGAGACTTGAAACCTGATCTTTGCAATAATTTTGAACAAATTTGAGCAAACTGTTACAGTTACTGATCAAAAGCGACCGGTGGACCTAAATCAGTAGCAAACAAAGTACTGATATGGAGATGGGTTATTCAACGTTGTGGCGAATTTTGAGCAGAACCCTTCGCTGTGTCCCTATAAAGCGAAAATGCATTTTGAACTTAAAGAAAATAAATGAGCATATTTGCGTCAATTTGACTTTGCAGTTAACAAAAATTCAGAATAATGCTGAATGCAATGGCAAACTCTTGTGGACAGATGAGGCAAATTTTTGATTAAGTGGACATTTTATCACTCACAATTGCAGAATATAGGCGGAAATAATCCAAACGTAATTTTTCAGCAAGAGTTACATGTTGTCAAGGTCACTCTGTGATGTAGTTAATGCCACATTTTATAATGAAACCGTGTTTGACGCATAAATAGAAAATTAATAAATAGAAACAGTAATGGTAACGTTATTTTTATGCAAGACGGTGCTCCATGCCAGATACATGATACCGTAAATATACAATTAAGCAACATATTCAGCCATCTTGTAGACATTTTCGAATACTGGTCCCCTAGGTCATAAATCCGGCTGACTGCTGATCAAGGGGCAATACTGTAATGGGCCTACTTATTAATCATGAGGAACTGAAACAATCGATATCGGATATTACTGAAAATGTTCTTACGAATGCACTTATAAATTTATCAACACAATGGTGAATATATTAAGCTTCATCTTGTTTATTCTTATTATAATTTCTTTACAAGCAAAATTTTTGTTTTATTTTTGCGGAATCTAAAAATTTGCTGAAGTTATGAGTTTTTGAAACTGGGAACTAGCTTTACAATAATTTGATTTTTAATGTGTGTGAAACAAAAAAATGACATCGCCCTATTTTACACGGACTCTTACTAATAACCATTGATGTATTTGATCATACTTTTGCAGAAAAACTCATCTCCCTTTCTGGAGGATGTCTTCTATCCAACAGAACTTGCATTATATTGTCTTATGGGACTGAAATAATATTTAAAAGCAATATCAAGTCAATTTACTTTTGGAGTGCATCAATATTTATTGCAGTTAGTCAAAGAGAAATAAAACTCTTAAAATTTACAAATAAATATTATACGAATAAAAATATATTATTGTGAAACTATATTGCAAACTAGAACAGAAAAGATAAATACAATATTTATTTTGAATTTCTAATATTTCTCCTGTGTAAATCTAATGATGCAGATAATAAAATATAAAATCGATATTTATTACCATATCCCACACACACACACACACACACACACACACATATATATATATATATATATATATATATATATATATATACACACACTATTCAGGGTGTTTACGGGAATCTATTTGAATATTTTCTTACAGGAAACGTATGCCTGTAAACGTCTTCTTATCGCACTAGAGGGCATTAAAGTTTTTCAAAAGACGTGTCGGATTAGATGAAATTCCGTCAAACATATCTCTCTTCCCCAGGGCATTTGTTTACGCGGTTGCGTTTTGGAATATCGCTTGTGTTTTGTTTTTAACACTGTTTATATCATCATTCGCCTAAAATCAGCGTATATTTAAGTGGTAAAGAGATTGCGTTCATGTTATACAGCGACTTTGTGGTTCCTAGAAGAGGTGCCGGTAGACAATCTCATATCCATCAGTCCTCCGTTTCATTTTTACAGGCTATTGTAAAATTGTTCAAGTTTACATAGAACTGGCTGATATGCATTATTTTTATTGTGCTAGACTCGAAAAGGGAACGAGAACTTTTTGCTGAGCTTTACCCAAGCAGACATTTTGCCTCATATTACCCGCACATCAACGTCTGTGAGAAACAGGAACTTTCCGAAAACAAGTACATCGTTCGGGAGTGCAAATAAATACAAAATAAAACAAAATACAATAAAATAAAATCTGCAATACTAGGTCCCGGCACCTTGTTACCTATACTGGGACGTATATTACCAAATTTTATCATTTATTAATCAATTAATTACCGCTATACATTATTTTACAGATCATAATCTATAATTATACTTATATGAACAAAATAAAATAACTTAAAATAAAATACTACATCCAATGAACAATTTACTACACTAATTAAAATTACTATCTAAAGAAAGCCACTGGAATAACCAATAGCTGGTAGCCAGCAGCTATTGGCTACCTAAATTAATATTAACCGTCGAGGGCCCATTGGTTAAAATGCTGGTAAAAAATGCAAGTTTCTCACTGACCATATGGGAAAATTGCAAATTCTACTTTTTAATTTTTAATTCCATCTTCTAAATTCACTAATCTTTACTTTAGTTTAAGCATTATTTCTCTTAAAGTTTTAATTGTCTTTATACCCTTAGTCTTATAATAACAAATATCTACACTACATTAAAACTTTTGCTTTAAGTATATTTCTACTCTTTCTAATCAATCGCTACACTTCAATACAGCAATCATTCACTATTTGAGTATTTGGATATTATTTATTCATACATATGACCCTTGTTCGTTAAATCATTTATTCACATCTTCATCTACTAGCTCTCCACTGCTTTCGTGTTTTATATAATATCTTAACTTATCTAATATTTTAAATAAAATTTATCACTCACATTTACGCTAATCATTTAAGCACTTTTCACCATCACCGTTTATTATCTACCATTTTCTTATCCTCGAACCGCTCTGCCCCTGGCTCCTCCTTTCCTCGTGGTCCTCATCTCCCCTCCGATCTTCATTCTTTAGGAGTATTAGTCCCGCGGCGGGCAATTGACGTCTTTCGGAACCTTGTAAAATGATCGCCTGCCTATTTTTTTGATAGCTGGTCAAGTGATAAATTGATCGCGTTATAAATGACCCCCCCCCCCCCCAATACATCAACTGTGCGCGAGGAACTTTTTTTTATTCGTTTTTGTCAAGAACATACATATTTTGCATGTATATACTTGACAAAAAATATATATGCAGTTTTGTTGGTCCAGGTGTTGCGGCTGTTGTTCTTCCTTTAGTTCAGATTGTTATTGTTTAACTGGATAATGCCTCAGGATTTTTCTGGCTGGTTGCTATAGTGTTTTGTCTCTCAGGTTTTCTGTCTCTGATCATATGTAGTCTTGTGGTACAACGGTCGTAGCACGCCACATGATCTCCATTGCAGTTTTCACATGTGGATTCTTCGTGTAGGAGCACGTTGACAGACCTCATGGGGATGGAAACCACTGCATCTGAGGCATCTGGGGTGTCTAAAGCAGAAGTGACTGGTGGCATTGCGCAGGTCTGCCAGGGCGTTTAAATTACTCCGTTTTGATTTTTAAGTAACAGATAGAGTTAACTTTATCCATCTTAAAATTGGGATCTCTCCAGCCCGTTCTATTAAAACCAGAAAGAGAGGATTAGAGATTTTGTCAAATGGCTGTTCACCAGGAACGGACTTGGTTATCTGTTCTTAATCAAAGAAAATATCTTATATCCAAGCAAGAATCAAACACGGGGCCTTAAGAAAGCACGTTTTCTACCGAATGCTCAAAGAGTTCATTTATAAAAACGGTGTAGATAAATTCCAGATTGAAATAGCACATCATAATATGAATGGTATTTTACGATCCGATTATCATAATTACTGGCTATTTTACTCTTGCGCGCTCGTGGTACGGATTTTCAACCGATAAAATGGATGCAATTTTTTAGTTACAACCAGTCACAGCTGGCTCTCGGTTAAGATATATCGTTTTAGCTTTATCGTCAGGGTTTTATCGCTCTTCGTTTGTTTGAGCGTCCTCCAATAGCACTAACGATTTGTGTTTGTTTTTACGCATCGCGTGTATTGTTTAATTCTGCTGTTCTATTGTTTCACATGATTCGTTGCATTCATCGTATTTAGCTGTAAGTGGTTTGTAAATATATAACAAAATCAAATGCTCTCTGAGGGGAAGTTCAAGGAGAAAGTTCTAATTTTGGGACAATATTTTAAGCTTGACCCATTCATATTATCAAATTTACCTTTGTTGAATTTTTAAGTAAAGTACTTATGCATTATGTTCGGCACAAATACGATTGTCAGGCATCGGTTTTTATGTCTCAATTATTTGGGAATATTGAAAATGGATAATGGAAATATTGCTGTCAATCACTGAATGAAACGGGAAATAAATTTATAAAACTGCATATGCTATAATGGATGTTAGATGGCCGTGATTCGATGTTTCTTTAGTTTCTGTACACACTTTTACATGTGTACCACAAATGTAGTTGCTATATATGGTGTATATAGCACTGTTCATATTATATTAACTGTTCTTATTTTAAATCAACAGAATTCTATTTCTTAATGATTCTTGAAGTACTGAGAATACTAAATTATTCATTTTTTCCGAGGGAGTTCTTTGGCTATCTCTGCTAATGTATCCACAATCCTCTTACAATGTAAGTATATTTGATAGTTTTTATTAATTCCTTTTTCGGTTATTGTTCAATAATTCTGAATTAGTATTTAATTCACCTTCCAGTGTAAGATTCGGTGCGACCCCTCTTAGTAACTGTATTTGTCAACTAAATGATGAAATGTAGTCAGTGTGTGTCCTTTTTTTGGAGCCACTATCTTCAGACTAAATCTGGCTATTTCCTTTAAATTATTTACATTTGCATTACCTATACGTGAGGAGTTTTAATGTAGTTATATTTTTAATGTACGAGGATAGATCCATAAGTTACCTGCCCCACCGATAAAAAGTATCGCCTTCACAAAAGCCTTATCTGTTGTCGTACTTTATCTTTTAAGTAAATAATTGCGTCTGTAACTTCCGCTCCGCTTTGTTCAGCGGTGGACACTGGTGATACATGAGATGAAATGATAAATTGGGAAAGGATATATTTTTTTTAAGGAAGGAAGCGTTCCAGGCCTAAGTTTAGGTACCTCCCCGGCATTTGCCAGTTATGAAGACTGAGGAAAACCTGGAAAAAACTCCAGTCAGGGAGGACGGTCCTGGCGGGATTCGAATCGCAGACCTCTCGCTCACAAGTCCGTGCCTTAACGACCTCGGCCACCCGTGGCGGTCTTTGTTCAGTTGTTCAGATACAGTTGCATAAAGAGGGCTATGTGTAGAAGGTTGTGACATATTCAAAATGGAGTGTCGATCTTCACAAAAGAAGGACTTACTCCAAATGAAATTGAACAGCGATTGGACGGTGTATATGGGGAAGAACTCCCCCATTTTCTACCGTAAAAGAATGACCCTAACTTTTTCGAATGGGACGAGAAAGCATTGAAGACGAAGAGCGTGCGGGTTGGCCCTTGGAGGTGGTTACTGCTGAAAACATCGCTCTTCTGGCAGGAGAAATTATGGAAGACGGGTGGCTCAAAGTTACAGAAATAACAGCAAGGTTGGGCATTTCTAAATTATTCATGATTATGTAAACATGAATAAGGTTAGTGCAAGATGGGTGCCTAGAATTCTTTCTTCAGTCCAAAAGCAGCAACGAGTAATCTGTTGTCAGACAATTTTGAAGCTCTGCTGTGGCAACGAGAGAGAAGTTCTATAACGTTAACGATATTTTTACTGTATATAAAGAATTTTACAAGAAATTTGAGATTGCGAAACTATAGGTTATATATGTAAAATGCCTAAGTTAAGGGAAATTGAATTAATTGTAATTTCGTGCTCATAAATTGACACTGATGCTAAATAGAGATAAAATGTGTATTAGAATTCCTTCGTGCCTCCTTAATAATCCAAATAAATGTGGTTGTAATATCCAATAAATAACGTTTTCAAAATTTAGCGTTAAAATAATCTGCGAAATTTCACATCCAACAAGTGATTGCTTGCCGCTCAATGGGAAAGGAAGAGGTGCTGAAAATCATTCTTCCTAATAGAAGTCGTTCATATCATACTTCATATCAATATGCTGATAGGCGGTGTTGTGCCGGGATGCTTTAAGGTGCAAGTGAAAGTAAAAGTCAGTGGAGTTGTTACATTTTTGAAACTTTAATCCCTAGTATATAAGTTGAAACTTTGGTCCTAGGTTTCCTGTTTCAAATTGTTTGTCTAAACTCCTTCCACATAGAGTGCAAATATATTTCTGTGTTGTTCATAGATACTCTGTGCATATCTAAAAGGTTAAAATTCTTATGCGTAAAATAAAACACGAACATTGATTATGCTATTCGCGTTTATACTGATGTCACACTAAAGTGAATATTCTGTAAACTGCTATTTATTACGTCTTCAATACTGAAATCCATTTTTCTCTGCTGCATCTATATTTATTCATCATTTGGAAATCGAAATAATGTTAGTCCCTTGAGATGAAAGTTTTTTACAATTTGGTATCATTATATTTCAATTTAATTAACCTGGGATATAAACATACAAATTTAAACGAACTGGTTTAATCACAAAACGGCTGTCTCAATGAATGATGGGACTGCTATCCGAATGCGTGATCTTCAAATGTTTTTTACTCGCGAAACATTGTTTAACCTTTTGGAACATTGTATATATATGATATAGATGTCTAGTGCATTGCTAACATTCTCTGTACAGGTGGGCTGCAATGTTCCAAAAGGTTAAACAATGTTTCGCGAGTAAAAAACATTTGAAGATCACGCATATATATATCCCGCTTTAAAAAGTCCTGGTGGTGTAGTGGTAACCATACTTGCCTTCTAAACCCAAGATCGTGGGTTCGAACCCGGCCAGGAACGATGGATTTTTTCGTAAAATTCCTAAGTATGACTTCCTTTCGAAGGGAAGTAAAGCCGTGGGTTCCGTGTCGTACATTTACAGCACGATAAAGAACCTCAAGCCTGAAAGAAGAAGCCTCTGAGAAAAATTTGTCGGCCGTTTCACGTCCTGAATAGAATGGGAAGCTGATGACCTGAGATGTTAAAGGGCGTCCATAAATAAACAAATAAAAAAACGCTTAAAAATGCACTTGCATATATTTCTCGAATTCTGCGCCTAAGTTAAAATATTTAATATACATGATTTACAATTTTGTCTAATATAAATAAATGTTTAGTTAAGCTTAAAATATTCAGCAGCTAAAATAAAGAAAATATAATTGTGAAAACACGACTAATGCGTGACACATTCCGGAGGAAGTTTTGCTGGTTGTTGTATGTACGCAATAACAGGTGTGTACACTTGTTTGTAAAAATAGCTAGATTTCTCTGCTCGATTGACATACAGAGGAATCTAAATATATAGTGTGTTTAGTATTAGTAATATTGTTTATAATTCGTCTTAATTGGTCTCTTTCAATTCACTGAAATCCGATTTTGCAGAGTGCGTGAACTGGTGGGAAGTTAGTTAGTCGTTAAGACACCGAAGATTGTTGATTTGCTTCTCTTTTTATCCGCAATGTGTTCACAACTCCTCCCGAAAGTGTCGCCTAATAATGCTGGACCAACTATTAGTGCCAATGTATCTATCGATATTAATTCATTGAATACTGCTGAGTGCAAATTTTATGGTTGTTATTTAAGTTATAGATTTACCTGCACCGAGCCTGAAAAGCACTCTCTTCCTGAATGTGTCGTATGCCAGCAATGAAAGTTCCAAGCAAGGTAAAGAGACCCTATAAAATAACTCCAGTCTAAAACGCAATCATCTGATTGTGAAACTGCTGAATTAAAAGTCATGAAAATGCAGTCAACTACTGAAATTTTGTCTTTACTTGCTTGTAAAGAAATGGTTAGGAGAGGTTGTCGAGAAGGGCATATTAAAAGTACTTTCATCAATGATTGTATGTCCCACATTCATAAACAATTCGATGAGAAATTTCATAGCGGTTCACTTCGACTGAATAAAACACAGCCATTAGCCAAAATGTCAATTTTTGAGCTATACATGTAAAAACTTTATACGAAGGTGTTCTTGTTGAACACTTCCTATTCTGACGTCTAGTGCAGGTAGCTACAATTTTATGACACTTGCATTGGAAAAAGTTAACTATAATGGAAAAATTGCTCTCAAGATGCCGCAGAAATAGCTGATAGCATTGAAGTTTTTATTTCAACATTAAAGCAAGATGTTCTCCCATACGATACTCATTGTTTTTAGATTAAGAGACTTGGGTAGGAAAAAAAGTCTTCCAGCCCTAAGGAGCGTAATGGACTCAGCACTTGCGATGGCTAACTATGCTGAAAATGTGTAAAAAATAAACTTTCCCAAAGTCAAGTGGCAGAAAGCAGCTCTTTATAAAAATTCGATTCCTCACAACGGTTTTCCCTGATTGCTCAAAGGTGTGCTCTGAAGATTTTATGAACTGATGAATTGCTATTTTCAATTGTTACTGGCTTGTACACTAATTAATCTTGATGAAAGTGTGCAGCGAAAGACAGAAATCCTATTACTAAAAGTAATAAAACAGGGTGGCTAAATGAAAAATTAAATATAGCAGTAAATTTTTTTAAAACAATGACCTAAAAATGGCATTTTTCTACTCTGATATTGCTCTGTAAGTTACTTCCAATCGGATCATAAAACATCTTTTTCGTTTTGGAAGATAAACTGCTATAATATCTGCCTTCTCTTACTTGAATAAATTCCAGTGCTACTGAAAACACAAAACTTCGCCATTAAATAAAACACAAGAGTTGGCTGAACTTTAGGCTAATCGAACTTCGCAGCTCAAATTCAAGGAAATATTACTACGTCATAAATACACTCGGTGACAAATAAACCCGGACACTTTTATATTTGCTTGTATTTTCCAATATATTTGCTTGTCAGAAAATATTATAGTAGGCAGTTGTTGCCATGGAGACGTGTAGGCTTCGTTGAATGTTTTTTTTTTATTTTATAAACAATTCTTGTAACTGGATATTCCAATTAATGTGTACAAAGCCTCAGATATAGCAAATTTGTCTGAACCATTTTGTGCTTCATTATAATTAATTCCTTATTTTTACATTTTGTAAATGTAAGAAGGGTTGTACATTTCACGTTAAACATGCGATCGGAAGATGTGGCTCCAGCTGTAGCCCTAATAGATAATGAACGCAGTGTAGATTACCTTGCAAATGTAATGAATATGCCTAGAAGCACGTTCGCGATACCATAAAACGGTTTAAATAGATCCTAGAATATACCAGAAGACCAGATTTGGGTCGACCGAGAGCTACAAATCAAAATGAAGAGAGGTACATAATGCTGACAGTTCTTAGGGACCGCAACCTGCCAGCTATGAATGTAGCCCAGCAATTTGTTCACATGCATGGTCTCCCAATTTCAGCCAAAAAGATTAGAGGAAGGTTGAAAGCAAGTGAACCTATATCAAGTACCCCTGCAACTGGCTCCAGTTTGCTCAGAATGCGCCTATTCCAATGATTGCGTTTTGTAAATGATCATAGGGATTGGAGAAATGAACGGTAGATCTGTGTTCTGTTCACCGACGAGTTTCAATCCGCGCTCATCTGATGGACGTAGAAGAGTTTGGAGAAGAAGGAGGGAAAGATTTCCACAATGCTGCATTTCCGAAAAGTTACCATTTGGAGGTGGTGGAGTGGTGGTTTGGACAGGAGTGTCTATGGATGCTCGTACTGAGTTTAATTTTAGTAGAAAATTTAGTTAATTTTAATCTGACACCTGATAGGTAGATAAATGAATGTTGACTTATCATGTTGTACCATTTGGCCCATTTACAGGCAATAATATTCTTTTAATGCACGACATTGCACTCCGGAATATTGTTCACGTGGTCAGAGATTATCTCCAAGAAGTGGGAATCCATGTTTTACCATGACCAGCAAAGAATCCCTACATGAATCCGCTTGAACACGTGTGAGACACGCTGGAACGGAGTGTTAAGACAAGACAAGACTGCCAGAAACTTTACAGGAGTTGAGGCGAGCACTTCTTGAAGAATGGGAACATTTTCCTCAAGAAGCCATAGCTATCCTGACCGAAAACATGCCAAAACTTATAAATACAGTTATTCAAGCCAGAGAAGGATGACGCTCATTGTTAAAATGCACTTTTAATGTTTCAAGCACTAAGAAGTATTACTCACAGTTAAAACAAAACTTGTCATCGTTTTACATCCTTTGTAAAGTTTTTCGCTTGAGTTCGGCTTTTTGTTTTTATTGTTGTAATTTAAGGTGCTTAATAAAACAATCTTTTATTTAAATAGGTATTCTTTAATTTTATAATAGTTAAGAACAAAATATAAGAATTAAGAACAAATACAATCAAATATAAAAGTGTCCGGTGTTTTTAATCCCTGTGTATAGTTTCTATTATTTGGGCTGCAACATCTCCTTCCTATGAAGTTTTGATATAGACAATAAAATAGTAAACGTAAATGAAATGAGTGGAATCATAAAAAGAACTATAAGTATAAAAACTATGAAAGATACACAAATTTAAATTTTATAAAGTAATACCAGCTTCCTCTCTACTCTACGGCTGACAATCCTGGATCATAACAATGAACTATAAGAAGAAAATAACATCTGAAATGAGATTGCTAAGATCTGTTGAAAATATCATACGGAAATAAATATCTATGAAGTAATTGGACAGATCTTTAAATATTTTCATTTAAAGCAAAAATAAACAATTATAAACAAAATTGGAAATATTATTTGACAGAATGAATTGAAATCGTTACCCAAAGAAAATATTGTTATAGCAATCCGCAGATAATAGGGATGTTGGCAGAGTCAAAGAAGTATTGAAATCGGAAAAAGTTTGTAACCTAATCCTTGTAGAAGAAAAAGAAATCTACTTCACTTCTGAATTTCAGAGAAAATATTTTTCGGTATTATCAAGTCCTACTACAGTTTTCGACGTTGTACTTATACAAACATAGATTTTCCGCGGCTGTTGTCTGTGATTCAAATCGTATTGAACAAATACAGAAAAGAAACAAGCCCATTTTTCTCATTGCATTATACAATTGTTTAAGTTTTAATAAACATTTTTAACTAATACAGCATCTTCTTAGCGGCTCAACCAGATGCGGTTCTTATATAATTATTATTATGTTCACTGCAGTATGCCAGCCTGAATACAGATTCTCCATTTTGTAAGAAAAGAATGAGCAATACAAGAGATGACCTTGTTTACGTTTCCAATTATCTGGTTCACCTCAGAAAACTGGCTCCCTACCTCCTCGGCAACTTGATGGTAGGTGTATGCAAGACATTTACATGCACCATCTTTGGATAGAACACTCAAGGGTAGCCGTAATTTTTCATCGTGTAGCTTGCAGCATCTGTCACGAACAGCAATACGTTGAGATGTTGCACTTCATTTGGGCAGATCAAATGTATACACTTATCAGAAAGATTTCAGGTTGTTAACTTTTTCCAGCTGCACAGTCATAAACTTAGATTTTCCTGACACTATATTAGCTACCTAATGTTCTCGTCCGTAGACACCTAGGTTTTATTCCCTTGCATCTTGTTATAACAAAGTC
This sequence comes from Metallyticus violacea, assembly GCA_030762175.1. Lineage (NCBI taxonomy): Eukaryota > Metazoa > Arthropoda > Insecta > Mantodea > Metallyticidae > Metallyticus > Metallyticus violacea. The sequence goes on along the minus strand of CM060832.1, from coordinate 83,257,143 downwards.
ACAAAGTTGTTTCTTAATATTCAGATCTCTTTCATATTGCTACTTATATATTTTTCCATAAATGCCCGCAGCTTTCCATTAATGAACTACTTGAGAAAACCTTGCTGTATTCACTTGCTGCATTATATTTCATCGCACTTAGAGACAAAACGTTTTGATCTCCATGCGGTATTTTCCCTCACTTTAGGAAGACTTGAGAATATCTGTGAAAGCTGCACTTTCAAGCTATCACGGAAGCATACCTGTACTTTCAAGAAAAGAGCAAAGTTTTGATTACGACGCCAGCAATCTAAAGAGTTTCGTTAAATAGATGATTGGAAAATGAAATTTTTCTTATATGTTTACATACATATCAACTCCACGTGAAGACCTAAGCGATGATAACCGAAGAAAAGAAGTTTGTTAAGGCATTTTAAAATAGAAGCCAGCTGGGTTGTTTGTTACACCTTTGCTGCTATACCAAAAACTTGCCACATAAACTATTAAGGGAGACAAAAATACCCTATTGTTATATTGTTACACCGATTGCAAGCCGCTCTCTTTGGAGCTATGTATTCTGGAATCGAACCCGGAAGATTTGTTCGATGCGTATCTATTAGCAAGGCAATAATATCAATTGAAGAATAAAGCTGATAAACAGAAGTTCATCTGTAAAATTAATTGTAAACCTAATAGAAGGAACATAATGATAAAAACATAAAGCCATAAACACTTAAAATGGTTCATAGTATGCCTTTATTAAAAATAATTAAACTCCCCCAAAAGTGTAAAATATGTTTCAACAAATACTTGATAATTGACTCGTAATTGTTTCATTAAACGTGTTTACGTAGTCTTCATTTCGCTAGTTAATCAGATATTGGTTTTGCCAAACAAATTACTGCATAAGGGCCTTGTCATCTCCGGTGAAAATAATAGCCGTGGTTCTAACTGTTATACATGTATATTTTCTAAAATAAAAAATTAGTGTATAATATAAGTGCAAAAGCTCTAATAACAAATAATTAAGTCAGATGAGGATATAACCTGTCGCCGCTGCTTTTTAATTTTTACATTAACAAAATTCTATGAGAATGGAAAGTTAAATTAATATGGATTTAATAAATTATTTACTAAATTACTTGTACAGGAATAGAGTATAGTTTCTTAAAATTAAAGAAAATTACAAAGAGCTTTATTTTAATTTGAAAAATTATATAATCATATTGTTTAATAATATTCCTCAAACATAATAGTTAAGGCATTCTGATTTCCTAATACAAAAAGATATAAAACTTGATTGAAAATAAACAAATTGAATAAGCTAAATAGATTAACTTTCTTGGCTATTGAGTATCCTAAAGTCTGATGTAATAAGAAGGAAAATGCTTATAAATTAATAGTAACATTAATTTAATATAAATTTCAATAAAATAACTTATGAAAGAAGAAACTCCCTACTTGTTTGCATGGGGCAGAGGTTCGGACTCTTATAGTTGAAGATGAATTGCAGAAATGAAATTTCTGAGGAACGTGGAATGAATACGAGGATCTGAAGGGGTATTTAAACAATTAATGGTCGAGAATTTAAATTATATAATGAAAAGCTGAAGAAAATGGTGGGCTTATTTAGAGTGATTGGATAATATTAAATTACCAAACAAACTTTCAAATATAAATGAATGGAAAGAGGAATTTAGGTTGGCTAAATAAGAGATTATTGTTGTTGTTAAAAAGTTAAAACAGTTCAAATCTCCCTGGCTGTTTTGCCGTGTTCCATGATTTAAATTACTACCATAGCTTTCACCAACTTCGGTTGGCATCTTCAGTGGACGATGAATAACACCTAACTGTTAACAAGACGACAGTATTAATCCGTCTCTCAACGAGATTATTGTTGGATCAGACGTAACGAATACGAGAAGTAGTTGATATTTAGGTATAGCCAGTAATTAATACTATGCTCACCATGTCTGATGGTAAAATATTTATCTAATTAATCAAGAAAATGAGACTATGTATAACTTACCAAAAACAAAATTCAAAACCATGAAAAACACCCAGTTCTGATACACTTATCTTCCGTACATTTGCGAAAGATTGTGACAATATATAAATGAATTTTAGAGCTAAAATTTTAACTCTAAATCTAGAGGTTATCACTCCAACTGGCTACCGAGTAAGGTTGTGCTCTAGCTGTGATTCCCCTTTAACGTTCTCTTTATTTGCATTTTAAAACTTGTACCATTTATGCAGGCATCAGGTGCGTTACACTGGAAATTTTTATTAACGCTTCCCCTATCCCGAGCGCTAACTATAATAATGGTAATGACCGAAAATGAACACTCTTCAGAGCATTAGCTTTAATTGTCGTGTTCTAAATACGTAATTGTTGTCTACTGAATCGGAAATGCAGGGTTGTGCTCGGCTGGCAAATCCACGGTGGTTTTTGCTTTGAAATGTAGATCTGTCTTTTAATGCACGTCTTTGTTGGGGCGCTTGAATTAGCTGTCAGCTGTTCGTTGCATATGAAACTGTATTATTAATCTCCCAGATGTAAAATAATTGCCCTAGCTTTAGGGGAAGTAAGCAGGGAACAAATTTTGATAATATTTATTTTGTTTCATATCATATTTGAACAATCTCACAAGCTATTCCTTAACATACTCTTTTTATAAAAAGTTGCCAACTCACTTCCAACTATACTGGTGAAAGTATTTAATATCTTACAGAAATCCTGTTGTAATCTTATATTAAGTGTAGCTGGCTGGTCTTCTATTCCTATTTAACTTTCCAATTCTTTAATTTTTTATTTATTTTTCATTTGTCGATCTTTTCAAAAGTTTGCCTAAAGGGTTGTACTGCTAAGAGTATGCGTTATCATTACAATATTAAACAAAGCCATCTCCGCGTTATTTCATAGTACAATGTTTTCAAACGGATGTTTATCTGCTAGAGCGTGGGCAGCGACAGCAGAGAAACACATGCTGCTAACTAATTCTCATTGGTCCCGCATATAGCAGTTGAAGCGTTATCTTTGTACGGTTCGGACTTTATATAGCTGATAATTCATGAAACGAGCATAATTCACTTCACTGGTTTGTGTTTGTCAATACTATTATAATGCCATAAAGTGAATGCTATTTAAAACACAAAAATGTTCAAGTATGGCTCTTATGTTAAAACAAACCCTTGCGGCAAAGTGAGATGGGGCTTGTAACAAAATTACCGCATGTTTTGCACCTCATAGATGTGTGTTTGTAATCTTGTGAATACGTTTATGAAAATGGAAGCTGTTCTCTGAGATTAAATAGCTTACTCAAATGAAAAAATTTGGCAGCTAGAACGAAGTCCAAAGAAATCTCTTCGAGGTCTAGCAAAGGAAACAGGAATTTCACAAACCTCGCTTTGAAGGCCACAAAACTTTAAAATTAAAATCGTACCAGATGACTATTGCTCAGGAACTGTAGCCAAGTGAGAATCTAAGTATAGAAAAGTTGTGTATATAGTTATGATTATGATGATGATGATTATAATAATAATAATAATAATAAATAAACTATGAAACATTCCATCCCGGTACCTTGTTTCCTACACCGGGATGTGTATTGCAAACTCTTACACTTTATTTCTAAATTACAAAATTACATTCTTACATTATTATTTTCCAGATGATATAACTAAGTTACAATTAGAAATTTACAAAAATAATACATTGATAAACAACGAAATTGCATTTCCCTTGAACCACTTCCTAATTGCTGAAAATCAGCAATATTCGAGTTTTGAATGTGTAAAAAATGACTGCATTGACTCAGAAGAATTAATGCAGCCTTTCATAATAGGTTGGGAAGATAGTTATAGCACAAGGATATATTTCCAGCTTTATCTTTGATTCAAATAGGTGGTTATTATAATACTAAAACGCATGAGAAAACAATGACTCTGAATTGAAGGGTTAAGTATGTACATAAATCCGATTCAGTCGCCAGAAAGCTTGCCTGAAGCCGCCACACGAACCGCACTGCCACGAATAAACTTCCATTTGAAATCTCTATAGCAAAAGTAAGAATTGAGTAATGAAGAAATTAATAATACAGAAATATATCGATATATATAGCATATTGTTGAGTACATATTATGTACAATTGTATTGATAAAGAAGAAAAAAACCGAGAACTGTACAGAAAGAGTTAAATTAGGCTACAAGAAAAAGAATATAAAGTTTGAAGTTCTAAAGACTAACGGAGAGGAAAATTTGAGGCACAAAACTACTGTGCTACTAAACTTCATTTGTGATATATTAATAATAAAAATGGTAACAAAACTTATAGCGAGCTAAAATTGCAAAGTATGAAGTAAATAATTAACACAGAAACTATGCAAACTAAAACGGGGATGTTCTCTTGATGAGCTGATAAGCAATTGTCCATATTCTTATAGAGGGGCTAACACTGCTTCACGTAAAATGACAGATGATTTACAAGAAAAATAAATGTTTTAATAGGGGAGTAAAATAGAGTACAGCCGCTATTTTGCACTATATTCCTTTCATTTTTGTACAGAAGCATACGAATGAATATAGTTAATATAACGCAGGTAGCATTTTCAAGTTAATTGTGCTTAACAAAATATTTAAATTTCATAAAATGTGGCTACTGTATTTAATAATACTTTGTAAAAGACATTTAAACCTTCTTCGATCCTGTTTTTAGAACTAACGGCTTTGCTTCTATGCTTCTAACGTCTGCATTTTAAGAGGGCTGAAAAGGAAGTAATAGCATATTCATAAGTAGCAAATCATTAATTCCAGAACCTGCAGACTTTTTCTCCTTTAATGCCATTATCACATGCTACCAAACTACTGGAAGATGCTGTACTCCCATAACGAAGCAATTTTTATTTATATCTGAGAGTGAGTACCCTGTTCTCTAGGTAACTTGTCCCAACTTCTGCTACTAACTCCCTCGTGTACATTGCCGATTCATCTACACCAATAATTTACATATAAGAAACAATAACAAATTTAATATAAAACATTAAATTATTTAAATCTGAACCTAACAAATTCTCATCAATAATATTATAAATAAAATTCTTGAGTATTCTGTTAATCAGTGCAATTCGTGGCACCTCTTCCACAATACCACGTCCTTGTCGGACGTTTGACACCCAACGGGTGAAACAAGCTTACGGTCCACCCGCAAGGAAATATAAATTTAATATAATATGCATGTTTCAAACCTAAGTATACTGTTATATGCATTGTAATTAATAATGTAAATATCATGTATGTATATATATATATATATGAATAATAAGATATAAGTTTAACAAGTGACATGCTTATCGACAAAGAAGAACGTCTCTGGTGTTTTCTGTTTACGGTAACTTGGAAAGTCAAAGAGGCCATAAAACTCTATACAAAAGAGCAAGGGTAAAGTCGAAGGTTAAGTGTGGTTCCATTTTTAAAAGAACTGCCGTTGGAGGGTTAATAAACTTAAGAACTTTTAAATTCGCTACGACTTTGAACCCGACAGGCAGTTGTACAGTTAGCCTTTAAACTAGCCTTTGTAAATAAGAGTTTTAAACTTTCAAATAATAACGAATGGCACTTGTAGGCAAGTGAATTTAAATAAACTAATAATGAATGTATATTTTAAACTTTTTAACCAAGGCGCGAGATGTGTGCTTGCTTGGGTGAACCCCTTTGGCGACGTCAAGCCTACGATTACTAGATTTGAATTTGATGTATAAGAATGCTTTTGCTCTGCTGGGGCACTTTACCTCAGTTCACATAGTGCAATGCAGTTAGAGGGGTTCACGCAGACACTTAAATTTAAGTGACGCATTTTAAGTTTTACACTACGCGAGACACACGCATTTTATTTTTACATTCTGCGGGGACACTTATACTCGTTTGTTAAATTTTACACGCTGCGACATACATTCAATTCTAAGTTCTACTTGTTGCGAGACGAAGTCTGGCACATTTTGACGCATTTTTCAGTTCTACGCGCCTTAAAACTCAGTTCTAAGATCTACACTCCTCGACTCTAACCTTGAAGCCTTGCATTCTTCAGGGACGTGTTCACTCATTTTTAAAATCTACACGCTGCAACGCACGCATTTTTATGTTCTACACGCCTCCAGATATATGCCGAGGCATTCATAATAGATTCCATTTCAGGTGCTGTTTTCAGATTCAGTTCATATTTGTGGAAATCACGGAAGCTAAATTTATATTCGATGTAGAGAGATTATATCGTAAGAAAAACACCAGAGGACGTGAAAAATCTTGAGCATGATAAATTATCAATATATATATATATATATAGTTTTATACCACTGGTCTCCTCTCCCAGACTGTTGAGTACGAATCGACAAAATAATCGAATAGTCCCCTAAGAAATTGTTGTACCGAATAATAAACATCAACACACCAAAACCGCTTCATAATTTGGCATCACCAACGTGGAGTCAACGACAACAAAAACACCACACATATCAACCGCCTCATAATTTAGCGCCCAACTTGCAACCAACAACAACAACGACTCAACACCATAACGAAACCATTTCACGAGCCACCTGTCGACATGGTAAAGTTTCATTGCCACAAGCTTCTCGGAAACTCACAAGACACTTCCTCGCATTTCTGCCATGTTCAAACCATGCATGCTTCTCAATTTTACAAAACATCGGGGGGTTCCATATTTACACTACTACTTGACATCCTCGTATTCGTCGTCTACATACAATGCACTAGTAAAATAGAGGAATACTTATTATCAATATAAGCGAATGGAGTCTAAAATAATTTATCTGCAAGGTACAACTATTTATCCTACCACGATATAAGATCTTTAACCAATCCCTCCTGCATAGACGGAGCCATTTCTGAACACCGTTCTTCACTTGCTCGTTCTAGTGAAATTTGTTACTTCATAAGTGCTTCTTCATGCTCAGAAATTTTTGCACCTGAGTTTGAAAAGGTAATTAATCATATTTTGCGGCTGAATATTAACATGTAAAGGAATGATCTGCAGAAAACACATTATTAAGCTTTTACTTAACTGATACTTTTAGAGTTTTGAGAGAGTTGCTGCATATTTAGAAGCAGCATTTACAGCCCACCCACACGGAAATGTAAAATAATATGTGCAAACCTAATAATAATATTGTAGTAATGTAGATATTATCCCTGTGTGTATGTGTTTCATGAGATATAACGTTAATATGCTATTTATATGTAGTCAGGAGGGAAAATCTTTGTTGTTTTCTTTTACGGTAGCTTAGAAAGTCAAAGAGGCCATAACAGTTTACACAAAAAGAAAGCCAAGGGTCGAAAGTGATGCTAGTTTTAAAAGGACTGCCGTTAGAGGGTTAATAAACCCAAGGATTTTAAATTCGTTAGGGCGTTGAACCCGACAGGTGTTGTACTGTTAGCCTTTAAACCAGTCAATGTCAACAAGAGTTCTAAACTTTCAAATTCAAATGGAAGGTGCATTTAAAATAGCCAATAGTAAATGTATATTTTTAACTTTTAAACCAGTGCGCGTGCGTGTATGATCCCGTGGCTTAGTGAAGCCTACGGTTATTTAATTTGAATCAAGTATGTAAGAAAATTTTGCTCGGCTGGGGCAAGCAGTTGCAAGTTCTACATGCAATGAGACACGCAGTAATAAGATCTACAGCTCCGATACATTAGTTAAGCAGTACTGAGTTCAACGCAATACGATACATCAATCGAATATATTAGCACATCAGTGCACGTAGTTCAAGTACTTCAGTTCACGTCGTTCAACGCAGTTGGAGGGGGGTTCACGCGGACACTTCATTTTAAATAACTTTTAGGATATCTAGTTTCTTAATATATGAAATGAAGTTTTACACGCGTCAAGATGTGTCTGGGACTTTCATAATAAACTCTACTTCAGACAGCTGCTTTCAGATTCAGCTCATATCCTTGGAAATCACGGCAGCTAAGTTTATATTCAAAGTAGATAAATTCAATCGTACTCAAAACACCAGAGGACGCGACAGATCTTAATAAAGCAATCACACTCACGCTCACACACACACACACACACACACATAGTTTCCACACACCCACACACACAACACACAACACACACACACACACACACACATATATATATATATATATATATATATATATATTCATATTCATTGTGTGGTTATTTTCTCCCCACCCAGTCCTGTTTAATACGACTCAACAAAGTAGCTGAATAGTTCCCTGAGAAGTTGTCACCAAAACTAAATAACAACATACCCAAAACTGCTTCATAATTTAGTATCACCAACGAGGCTGCCATATCAACCGGCACCAATTTGGAAATGTATACCGTATTTCCAGGGATAGCAAATTTAATCAATAGTACCTATCATCGGTTATCAATTGAATTAATTTTATCAGTTGCATAAAACATGTTCATACTTATGATTTGTAGTTAAGTTATGCACTTATGCATTAACATGTCTAGACTAAAATAAAGAATCGTTATTATTTTCATGTCTGGAAATGAAAACATTACATTACAAAGTTAGGATAATCTTTCAAAGTTGTAGAAAAGATGATAGATTTAGCATTTACATACAGTTGAACAAAAAGTAAAAAATAAATAAATAAAAAAAGAGGAAATAAAACACAAACACTCCCTCCCTTCCAGTACTCTGCTACATCTTGATCCCATCAGTTCTTCAATAGACGCTGTGACGCTAAGGGAGCTATAAATTTTTTTTAAAAAATGACGTCTTTTATATCACCCTTCAAAACGTCGCAGGTTTAAAACCACGACTCTAAAGCATGTACTACAAGAGAAGAGTCTCTCAAACTTAAGGAGTAAACTATTTCGGCATGCAGACTATTTCAAAAGTTCAGAATATGAAACGCTTTCGCTACATGCACGATGTGTACAAAAGGCTAAAGCGGAGGGCACGATGAAAAGGATGAACGGAGAGTTGATTCAGAATCTCCCCCATTGGCAGCCATTTACGGCACGCTGGGCAAACTGAGCCCTTGTCGCAGCGTGTGTGACCCGCTTTGGCGATTTGATCGGGCGGAATCGAGGAGCAACGGACGAACGGTCAAGGTGCAGGCTGATCGGAATACTGATGCCGAGGGTCTGCTTTATTTTCCGGCCGGCTTCACAAAACACACACCTGAACTTATGTAGAGGCATTGCCACGCGAAATTGCTCCTTTCCGCACTTAAAAGGGAAAGACAACACACGCCAGATAACAGTGAGCCCTGCAAATACTTATATCATATAATAAATATTTCTGCATTGAACCTCATTAGTATCTGTCGTTTTCTGCACGTGTAATAAACATTCGTCCATAGAACTGTGAAATAATAATAATAATAATAATAATAATAATAATAATAATAATAATAAGTTGGTTATTATAATTGTACAATTGTAATTTTCATGAGAAAACTATACCTTTGAAACGAGAGGGTATGTAGGACAGACAGCGTGCTTCCAGTAGCCCATCCATTTAAAGATACTGTAGAAAAGTGAGAATTCAGTAATGGAGAGATAGATGGAAATGTAAAGAGTTTATTATTAAATATTGTCATATGCTGTGTTAAGAAAGGGGAACTTTATAATAGCATTTACTAATATAATTTATTTGTATTGTTTATAACTACTGCCGTCTAGCGGATTTCGCTCTTGTGGGGTAATTATTAAGAACAAACAGATGACAGGAATGTAGACCTCTATGGACTCGTTCTCCAGTTAAAGCCGCAGTTTCCTGTTTTCTTGACATCAAGAGTTGCTTCATAAGATCCAGTATCTTCATCCAAAATGGCAGTAAAGACTCAGCTACGGAAGTTCTAGAAAGAACTAGCACATAAGCCAAAGAAGTGTCATATACCAGAACATAGGAAACTTTGTTTCTAGAAACAATGCAGCCTTCTTCTCTTCAAATCTTAAGGAACCCTCACATAACAGATATACACTTTGTCCGTAGTAGTGTTTTTCCCCCTCCTCCTATACCAGCCTTTTAATCAAGAGCAGTTTCTATCATATTCAGAAAGAGGAGTTCAGAAAAACATCATTAAAGTAATTATACAGAAAAAATAACAAACTCTTTTTAGGACGACCTTTAACAACGTTGGTCATTAGCGTCCATTATATTCAAAGCGTGAAATGGTCCAAAATGTTGGTAAAACGGCGGAAAATATTTTCTCTTTCAGGCTTGAGGTTATTTTACGTGCCGTAAATCTGTGATACGGGATCAACGGCTTTACATCTCTTCTGAAGGAAGTCATATTTAGGAGTTTACTCCCTAAAATTCCATCGCCCTGAACCCAGTGATTTTGAATCTATGAGGCACGTATGGTTACCACTAGACCATCAGGACCGACTTTCAGAGAAAGTTTTCAGGACCAATATTTAGGAAAAAACTACACTCTTATCTTGTAGTGTCGTGAATTTTAAGAAACTGAAATTGTTTATTAAAATGGGCATTCCTTTGAGTCTGAAACAAGCTAAAGAAGATGAATGGAAAGAAAATATTCTGCCAAGGTGTCACAAAAAGACATTGGTCATATGATAGATTAATTTTCATTGTATACTTAATGTTTTACGTGTTTAAATTAAGTAATGTTAAAACGTCTTAATGAAATAAATGTCACTTGTCTTAAATGAGTAAGCATATATTTAAGTATTTATTGTATATAACTATAATTTTAATTTGGGTTGTATTATTTGTTGGTTCCTATATTCTATTTATTAATTAATTATATTAGTTTTATAAGCCCATGCAATAAATAAAATACACATATTAATACTAGTTAAAATTGGAAACCAGTTTTAATATGTTTGTGCCTTTATTGCTTTCTTTGAAAGATTTGTTGCTTTTTGTAGTAAATTTTCAGCACCTAATTTCATAACTTAGTTCTTAGCAAAGCATGTGAAACAATATACTAAATGTTGCAACCACAAACAAGGAAAGTAACGTACGCCATGTTTCAGTAAAATCCCCATACGCTTAGTTGCAGCAGGTGTGTTAACATACAACAAAGCCTTATTCACAGTCATGTAGCCGTCCTCAACATTGCAGCGAATTTTAAACGCAGGGGATTTGGAGAACATGGCAGTGACAGCGCTGCAGATGTTCAATATTTATGACATGCACCCGCCTGTAGTTTCGTAAAGGAAGTTAAAAGTATTTGTATTACTTTGTTTACAAGCAAATAAACAAATGCCGCCAGTATATCCGCAAAACAATTCATTTAAGAAATAAGTCCGGCCGTTATACAACACGAGTATATGTGCGTCAACTTAGTAAATTCAGGATTATCCTTAGCAAAAGCTGATAAAGGTCATATTACTTTTAAAACTTTACTACTATCAAAATTCATATATTTTATGTGCTGCAGGAAGAGACGTTGTTCCACTTTGTCTTTAAAAATATTCATTTCAGACGAACCAACCAACAGTTGGTTCCCGCGTGGCTTTCCATTGAATTGTAATGCCCTCCCCTCAGTCGTTACGAAATAATTTCAAAAGTCCCTTATGACTGTTAAGTAAATTGTTAATTTACTTTACATAAAAGAGGCAATTAACTAAATTAACTATTTAATTTTGAATATATTTTAAAATTTTGTTTATACCTATGTTATTTTTTACGTATATGTAATTAAAAACTAAAACCTATGAAATTAACAAGTTAAAAGTATACAAATTTTAACTTGCATTGAACATCCACACTTTCCCAATATAATCAACATTTTAGATCATCCAGCACTAAATATCCCTTTAAAAAAATCTCGACTCCCCCTTTTTTTCACTACTAATGTAGTACTTTGATTATTTAGGGATTAAATGTTAGCTACTGCATTACTGATCAACATTACCTTCTTTTGCACCTATGCACTGCGGTAACTAAATTCTGATCCTAAGTTCAAAGTTATAAATGCATTAAATGTTCTTAAAACAGTAACATATGTGTGTGTGTGTGTTATCTGAACGCATTTGCATAAAAATGGCAGTGTTAAAACAGCGCACTATATTTTCATAACTGTGCTTTGAATTGCATTACCCCTATTTTCTGTTTCAATCGAGGCCCCCCAGCCGACACTGGTGACTACGAAGTGAAAAGTAAAGAGAACCGAGGAGAGTCAGGCTGTTCATTCTTCCTGCAAGGCCCACCACCTGCAGAACTCCAGCCTGGGACCGAAGTCCGCTGTCCCAACGTCTGCACCTTAAGCAGATGATAGGGAAAGAGTCGCTCTTGGTACAGGACACCATGCACTCTGGACATGTTCTTATTCATGACCCTGCGTGCTGGTGGAAGGTTCGGCCCAAACCCTGGTAAGCGTCTTTTCTTCAAAGGCTGGAGTACGACCCTTCGGTTTACACCGGCATCGGGTCTTGCACCATTAAAGATCCAGTTTCCCTGAAAACATCGGTGGACATTTTGGAAGGTGGAGCGGTAAGGATGATGTCTGTCCCTGTTCAACTGTGCAGCTACAGATGCATGTCCTCTTACTTCCCTATAAACTAAATGCATATCAGCAAGCTCGGCAAATGAAAATTTGTTAGCCATGTTTCGGAGCAACTGTAAACAGTCGTTGCATTTGATACTCAAAGCAGAAAATGGCTCATAATCTACTCAGATGACTTTACCTTACGCGGCCACAACTCGAACGGTAGCGAAGAAAGCCAACTGCTTACATTTCAGTAGTAGGCGGATAATTTCCTTGATCAGCGTGTAGACCTTTTACTCAGTTACTTAGAGCGTTCATACTAATAATGCGAAAATAATGCATTAGTTCCCCGCACAAGCAGGTGTCTCTCTCTCACTTGTAATCTTTTTAGTAGAATAAATTTAACTTTTTTATATGTTAGGTTATTTTAGTTTAGGCCCAACAAAAAGTAATAATAATAATAATAATAATAATAATAATAATAATAATAATAAAGAACTCGACACTAACACTTTCTACTGCAGTTCGGGCGGAATTCGGCTATCTCCGTTACCGCTCGGGACTTCGGCCGCAGGACAGGGTCGGTTTGTAACGTCAAAACTCAGCTGTATATGCTAGGTACTTTGCGCATATGCAAGTAACTTCGTATGAACTATTATCGTGGCGTGCATACTCCCGCAGAATGAACATTTTACCGAAGTAGCAAAACCAATAAGTTTCAACTTCCCGTGTACTGTGAATTAACACTACCTTTATCCGACTATTTGGGCAAGATGTGAGCATTCTGAATGATAAACTAATTCACGCACTAGCCATATTAGCATATTAGCTCGGATATCCGATTTTGAAAAAGCGTCATAACTTTGAAATTTTAAGAAAGGGAACATAAGTTTCTTGTCTCAAAACATTTATATAGGACCCCTTCGCGATCCTTGCAATTTGTGTGGTTTAATTCTGGGACACTTTGTATACATTTGATCCTATAATGTTTTCTAAATCAATTGTCTTTGCACATTAATATTGGTGGTAGCCTAAAAGTAATTCTGAACGTGTTCAATTATTGTGTTCAATAAAATGTTATTTATTAATATCTTAGCTTTAGTGTTATTCTGGTACATAGTAAAATATTTATCCACTTTAGTTTACAGAAATGTAAAACATATTTATGTGTGTGTTTTTATTATAATTGAACGCTCTATAAATTCCAAAGCTTTGAAAATATATACAGAACTTAACGGTTCACAACGAAATCGTTTCAGAGGTTGCAGGGAAGTCTTACGACCATGTGTACCATTCTCGATAAAATCCGTGCTGACAAGGGTTACTAAAACGCGATCAAACTTTGACCTAGATGAAATTGTAGTTTCGGTGCATCATAGTTAATTCTCATTCAACGAACCGCCATCAGTTGACCGGGCGCTAGGTTGCTGAACTAACACGACTCTACAAAAGGAAAGCATCTAGCTCTATAGCCAAAGAGTTTGTAGTTTACAATCTCTTTGTCTATATCGCTTTGTTTTTGTTTGATTAACATATGTAGGTAAACGAAAATGGAAAACAAACAAAGGTCTCCGAAATTTTCTCAGCATGCGTTAAACATTCTTTTGGAACTAGCATCTCATATTCTAATAAACTTGGAAAATATAAAGACTGATTTATGTGCTGTAAAGGAAACGAAGGAGGTTTGGAATGATATAGCTGTGCATTTCAACTTGACATCAGATGAGCTCTAATTACCAAATAAATAAATAAATAAATCGCTATTTGTTAAAACACAGTGAGCCATGAAATGTAAAATTCTATTCATAGGTGGAGCAGAGTGATTGCGGTTAGTAGGAAACTCTAACCTCTCAATCATTTCATTTACTAGACACCGCACTGTATACTTTGATAACCGGAATCTTTCTTCAAATTTCCTGTCCCCATACTCTTCAAATTTCCTGTCTCCATACTCTTCAAAAGGGCCACGTTCTTTCCACAACGGTCAGTTTTGACGCTGGTTCTGATTTAAGTAATCCAGTAATCTCATCTTCAAAATCTTTAAGAAAATCGAAACGGGCAGCCATTTTGTGTAACTTGACCTCAATCAACGGTATTGATCGGTGCAACACCCGCAGTCAAGTTGACCATAGTTAAATATCTCGTTTATGATTATAAGATTAAATTACCTTAGGGATAAGAGTATAATTGTTTTTGAGAGTTCTTTGATCATTGTGAATGCACCGAAAAATTGCAAAAGTCGATTTGACCGCCTTCAAACATTAACCAAGGATGGTGCACATGGCCATTAAACATGCAATTTGAGACAAGAAATTTATGCAAAACGAAAAAATAATAATAATAAATAACGAAGCTATAGGATGATGATTAAGTTGAAATTAGACGCTGATAAATCAGAATTAAAATATCTTCAATTCTGCTAGGGAGCGATTTTCGATTTTCTATTGCTCAAAAGTTAGTGCTATACAAATATCTAATATCTCGACTAATTATGTGACAGATAACGGTTAAATGATTTATCGTATTATGTAGCTCAATCTTTTGACACGTGACTTAACGGATACAGAGAAAGATTGTGGTTTTGAACAGCAGGTTTGTGTCTTGCGGAGTAGGTAGACTTTTATTTTATGTTTTGTTTATTTTATGATGAGATATGCTCATACATAAGATGTAAACGTTTAAAGGGTATCAAGGAGACTCCAGCTCGATAACATCCAATATCAGCATCATACCGTCTGCACCAAAGACACAAGTTACAAAACTTAATTCCGTGATTGTGTTTTATTCATTAGTCAGTGAAGAAACGTAATGCCATAACTTTGAAGTTTGAACAGACAGACCAAATGATTCCTATTTAAAATTGCTTGTGAGGTCCCCATTAAATTTCTTAAAAATATCACTTTATATTTAATTAACATCCTATACATGTTTATTCCTCCTCACCTTCACTACACCCACGTAACCTTAAAAATATATTTTATCACAACCTGTTTCCTTTCCAATTGCCAATAGATCGTATTCCAATGCCCTAAACACAATGCGATACTCCTCCGATACGCACATTTTAACCAAAGAATCCAAGATTAAGCCCTGTGCTATCTTGTAAAGTACGTTGATTTTAACATTTGCTTTAATTTTCCTCTAAATAAATTATTACAACAATTAGATCAGTTATAAACCACAGCTCGCTTAACGGTTATTCAATATGCCCTGTTCCATCATCATGATTTTGATAAACCATTTAATTTAATACGTTTCAATGCCTTAAACCTGAAATTAGTCGTGGAGAGGTGGTAAAATCTTTATACATAAAACACCTACATGTTAAGGTTTAATTCTTTTAATATATCTGCATTATGTTCATAATAATAGTTCACATTAATTATATGTTAATATAAGAAACTCTCACTTGGCTCCCAAACTCCGCAACTTGTTTCCATTCAATCAGCTCATTGTGTGACTTTTCAAGTTTAGATCTACAATCAATGCAAACTGCCATTGTTTCCTGTCTATGAAGAAGGTTATCGCGCAATTTGTGCATCTGCATTAAATGTTTCATTCCTAATATTTTGAACATTTTGTGTTTTCACTTAATTAGTTCTATGTTCTATACGAGTGCCTTTTTCATATTTATAATGTAGGTGTAAATAATGTAAAAGAAAGTCTGGAAAATAAATATTTTACTCCTCAGTACTGAAAGAAATATGTTTAGAATGAAATCCCGGGTTGAGGTGTAGATTTATTATTTTAAGTTTAAAACCCGTCTTCATTACAGCTCGTCAGTATCGTCGGGCTTTACAAAAAAAGATTATTGTATTTGCGAGCTGTCATCTGCAGAAACAGCTTTGCTTTCGACGCACGTTATAGAAATGGAGGGTGAAGTAGTTGTGGCGTGGCAACATATCACAGTACAATATTCACCTATAAAAGAATATTTCTAAGCACACGACCTCAAGCACGACCATCAAATTATGTTTCTCTCCAAAATGAAACTTCTCTTGAAAACGAAGACCGGATTTATCATTTTAAAAAGTAACTAAATAACTCGGTTGTTTATTAGTTTGAAAGTTAGTAAAAATGTTTCTTTGTCATAGAAACATTAAAAATTAAAGGAACGCTTATAGAATTTGGAAAGCGATTATTACAACAATATTCCTTTTGTTGCTGCTGTAAACAAAACTACTAGTGCTAATAATTTTTTTCAAGACTCAAGAGCAGCCCGTCCAACGCGACACCCGTGGTCGCCATGTCATCCGCGATGTTCTTTCGCAACTAAATTGCAAATTAAATTTTAATTAATATTTTCACACTTTTTTTTTTTTGGCCTTTCAATAAAAATCATTATTTTTCGTTTTGAAAGCACCGTCCTCATACTTAGGAAATTTGTTTAGTGGTATTTTTTTCTGCAAAACTGGGCGCTTCCTTATTTCACTTTATTGCAGTGCAATGAACTACCTACCATGACAGAATTTCGCCAATTCGACATTGGGATACTCAATTTGCCCTCAAAAAACTTTAATTCCAATAAAGTCGGGCCGCAAAGAATGAACAAACGGTTTATAACAGTCTTACATTATAACGGTCACCCTCGAAGCAGTTCCCTTCCACTCGTATACACCGGTCCCAGCGATTCTGCCATTTTTTTCACGTTCTTTGAGGGTGTTTAGCACAGTCAGCGTTTCTTCTTGAATCTTCTCAATTGTGCCAAACCGACGTCCTTTCAACTTTATTTTCAGTTTAGGGAATAGAGCGAAGTGGCAGGGTGCCAAATCATGAAAGTACGGGTGAGGGACAACCGTCATGTTGTTTTTCATCAAAAAGCTCCCGGTGAACAAGGAATTGTGACAGGGTGCATTATCGTGATGCAACTGTCAGTTCCCTTGTCGCCAAAGTTCGGGCCGTCATCTCCGCACATTTTCACGGAGTCGTCACAAAACGTCACAGTAGAACGTGGAATTCATTGTTTGATTTAGTTGGATGAATTCTTTGTGCACAATCCCTTGGTATCAAAGAAACGGGGAGCCTGTTCTTGACTTTGATCTTCTCTTGTCTCGCTTTTTTTTTGGGGGGGGGGGTCTTGGTGAGTTCGTCTCTTCCACTGGGAGGATTGTTATTTTGTTTCAGGGTCATAAGCATACATCCAGCTCTCGTCCCCGGCGATGACTCTGAACAAGAAGATTGGGTCATCGGATACGGCCTGACGAAGCTCTGTGCAAACTTCAACACGCTGCACCTTCTGATCAGCAGTCAGGATCTTTGGCACAAATTTTACGGCGACACGATGCATGTCAAATTCATCAGTTAAAAATTTTGGCATGTCCCATAACCAATTCCCACTTCATGAGCAAGGTCTTCATTAGTTCGACGTCGATCCTCACGAACGAAGTTTGAACAGTGAATTGGATAAGCAGTTATACAACAACTGGTCGCACCTCCATTCTAATTTTATTAAACATTTCAACAGTGAGTATGAAGTCTGACCTAATAAACACTTAATACTGCTCTCTCACTCCATTTAAGGTAACTCTCGGATCTTGAGAAAATTGGATGGAAGAAATTGTGTGTGGAAAAGAACGTGAATAGCTTATGTGATTCATCGACGGATTCGGTATAAGGATACAATCGGGTGCAGGCATATATAGCCTATCTCTAAAAACTAACAACAATATAAGCCTTTGGTCCGTCTAGTGGTAACCATAATTGTCTCGTAGACCCAAGTTAGCGCATTCAATCCCGGCCAGGGTCAATGGATTTTTTCGCGCTTAAAAACCCTTATAAGCCTTGGGTCGGTCCTGGTGAGCTAGTGGTAACCATACTTGCCTTGTAGACCCAAGATCGCGCATTCAACCCCGGCTAGGATCAATGGATTTTTTCGTGCGTAAAAAATCCTAAGTATGGCTTCCTTCGGAAGGGAAGTAAAGTCGTTGAGTCCCGTGTCGTACATTTACGGCACGAAAAAGAACCTCAAGCCTGAAAGAAGAGGCCTCTGAGCAAAATAAATCGGTCGTTTCACGCTCTGAATTAAATGGAACGCGAATGACCTGAGATATTAAAGAGCGTCTGTAAATAAACCAAATCAACAAATAAAAACTGTGAGAATTATTGCACAGTTTTCCAGGCGGAAGTATTTGTTATCATGAACTGTGCTTCTAGTGGAAATGAGAAAGGCTACCATACTAAACGAATTCTCATCGTCACAGATACCCAAAGTGCTTTAAAAGCACTTTCTTTCAACCAGGACCGAACTGGAAAGGGAATGTCTAAATTCCTTGACTGCCCTGGCATCTCGTCAGAGGTATGAACTGCAATGGATGCCTGGGCGTTGGGGCATGGAAATGTAAGAGAGATCAGCTAGCTGAAAAGGGCATTGAAACACCTGAACCAAATTGGCAATTATAAAAATAATATCAAAAATAGTATTTTGATAATGTTTGACCGCTTAAGACATAAAAATTCTGGTTGATAATATGATATGATTAATCGGTTTAAGTAAAATATTTTAAATTGACTTACTGGAATTTCTTTTTACGTGTTTTTCTCATTTCTACTTTGAACCCTGTTGTGTTATATTTGATGAGTGGGATAGTTCTTTAAATTTACTCCGTCCTGTAGTGAAGCTCCCACTACTTTTTCTGCATCTTTCTCTGAATATTTCCCCTACCCCTTCCTGTTTGGCACCGCTACATCAATACTGAATGTTTGTAAAATGTAAGAATTCTGTCCAGGAATTTACCCCGTAGAATGAACTTCAGGTTCTAAAAGGCTTCCCAATCTAGTATTTTTGTTTCCTATCCCATTCTGTAGCTGAAGGCCACTAAATGCCTCGGACAGACATTTCCTGTTTCGTAATTAGTAGTTCTGCCTCTTCAAAGAGCATTGTCTAGAAATTTTTTGTCTCACTGATTTACTTAACATAGTCCCACTGTTTAGATTTTTTTTTCGATTGATTTATTTATGGACGCTCTTTAACAGCTCAGGTCATCAGCGTCCCATTCAACTCAGGGCGTGAAACGGCCGACAAATTTTGCTCAGAGGCCTCTCTTTCAGGCTTGAGGTTCTTTATTGTGCCGTAAATCTACGACACGGGACCCACGGCTTTACTTCCCTTCCGAAGGAACCCACACTTTGGATTTTTACGCCCGAAAATAGTCGCACTGTAAGGTGCACAATTCTTAAGATGTGCTCTATGCTTCCTTGATGATTTGGTAATGTCCTCAGCGAATTTTAAGCTATTTAGATTTTTTTCATTAATGTATTTTTAATATTTTAGTTACGTTCCGAATTCAATTTCTGAATGAATAACGCTTTTAAATAGATCTGGGAGAAAGGTGGCCTTTCTTTTTACCTCTATGCTAAGCCTCAACGGTTTGCCTCGCTTATCCATTTTTGCTTTATCGAAGCTTTGGTTATAGAGTCTTTCTAATGCTCTTTTGCACTTCTGCTCTGGTCATTTTCCACTGGATCAAAAGTTTTGTTACAGTCCACAACAGTTTGTATAGCTAACGTTGAACTGTTCATTCTTATTCAGTGACTTGGTCACAATTTCCATAGACCTAATGACCAGATATCGCAGATTTCTTTAGGTCTTTTAATATGCAATCCTATCTTTCAGAGTTTGAGAAGACTTCCTATTGTCAAATGTTGGAGCAGGATTTCTTAGCTCCAACAGTCATGGTTAATATAAGATATTATATTTAATTAATGTTAAGGCTTCACTGATGAATTATAAACATTAATCAGTCATCATTAATATAAGTAAAGCAAAAGTTTTAGGTATACTTCAGAAATTCTGTATCTGACATTTGTGCAGTAACTTTGATTACATTCTAAAAGTTCGGACTTTACGGCCTTGGCGTCCCCCCTTACACAAAAGGAACAAACAATCCAGTCAGAAATACCGAACCCCAGATACAGCTAGTGAGAATAATTTCATAGCCTGGAAAACCTTGAAAAAAGACGCAACTCTAACAAAAACATAACGGAACATTTTGTAGCACAAGAGTAACTTGAGGGGGAGATTCGAGAGGAGAAATAAAATAGAAAGCTCAGAAGTTCGTTCATAGGAGGACCCTCAGAGAAATCGGCGCCAAATCGTAGCCTATAAGTAACGAACCGGGAACCATGTGGTTTTTATATAGCCAATCTAAGAGTTGAACTTAAGAAGACGCTACCAGAATATAAATATAAATCTATTGAATGCACGTAAGGCTGACCGACTGAAGGTTTAATAAAAGTCATGGGAAAACCGAAAAAGGGCAGTACTTCCACTTCTACACTTCTCTCTTTCGTCTCAGTCAGACAAGCCAGTGAGTTCAGTTCAAGTCAGTTTACTCAATCGGTTCGAGTTGGTTAGGCAGTCAGATCAGGCTGAGTCTAATCGATAACTGATAATAGAATAATAGTAAAGTGATCGGTGACCGCGTGTGTCCGCGCCAATAGAAACCCACAGGAAGGGTTTCAAGTATATATGCCAGCTACATCTAGTACACCAAACAGATCCGCGTGGTTTTTCAAGGTTCTCTCCTGGTGAGAAAATACAATTGATACATACATAAAAGATTCATTGTCAGTGGTGTAAATAAACAAAAATAAACAGTTCTCAGAAAAACTTATATAAATCTTTTGGTGTGAAGAAGATAATGTTCCCATTTCCCATCCTGTCTCCCTGGTAACGTATATATGTTCCTAAAACAAAAATACAAATACCGACCCTGAGATCCCATCCTAATCAATCCCATACATGTAAATTTCCCCTCCCCCCTACTAAATACTGCTTCATTTCATCGAAGCGGAGAGGCAGGTCAACTTGATTGAACACCAAAATAAATACTGCTTCAATATTCATCTTATTTCATATACTTATGTAGTTGGTACATTGTGGTACAAGTGTGGTCCGACAGCAGAATTTGTGTCAATAAAATGAATTTATATTATTTTTATTATTTTAGTGTTGTTTTTTTCTATTGCAAGTGCGAGAGTTGTTCAATAAAGAACGATAATTTTTACATGCATAATAATTTCTCGTGCTAAAATGTAACTTTACAATCTTTTGTTACGTTAATGTACACGTGATACTAATTTGATTTTTTTCACTTCCCGTTACCGCCTTACAAAGTGTACAAGTTCAGACCTATTCATTACGCCTACAGCAAAATGAAGGTGACACACGAGGAACAATGCACTACTCTGGAATCCTGCTTTCTTCTAACAGTTTTCTGCTGAAGGCTATACAATGTTACACAAGCTCTATAGATAGTTTTTTTCTTCGAATGGCACAGTTCTAATATCATTTAATATATTTAATGATGGTAGGCAATCCATTTCTAAGGAAAATGTACACTTTTTCCGGTTTCTGCTCTAACGGAAGAAAATATTAACCCCATTACTGTCTTTGTTAGAGAAAACCGTATAATAACATTAAGAGGATGTAGAACTTTTGAAAATATCACTGGGTGCCACCCACACGTTGGTAACTTAAAGGTTGCATATGAGACGTGTTTGTGAACGGCGGGTTCCAAGAATGCTGATTCCTTAGCAAAAGGATGTCAGCATACAGTTGAAGATGGTGTTACAGAAAGATGCGGAATTTATTTCGAAGGCAATCACTGCTGATGAAACTTAGCTAAATCATTTCAACCCTGAGAGCAAACAGCAAAGCTCTGTGTGGGAATTTCCACCATCACCAACGCCTGAAATAGAAATAACAAAAGCGGTTGCTTCTGCTGGGAAAATATGTCATTTCATTTCTTGATATATAAGACATGGTTTACCACCACGTCCTACCTGCATACATAGCTGTAATTAGGCAATGCTACAGAGATATCTTGAAAAATCTGCAAGGTCAATAGATCACGTTTCAATGCAACAAACTGGATTTTGGACCAGATAATGCACAACCGAACATCGGAAGTGTTGCTAAATAAATACCACACAAAAATCAGTGTGAAGCATGTCACCCACCTTCCCTACAGTCCAGATTTGAGCCCGGTCGACCTTTTTCCTTTTTCATAATTTGAAGAATATCCTTAGTGGCAGACATTTTCCATTATCAGAAGCAGTAGCCAAGGCTGTGGAGGTGATGGTTTCCAGTATGTCTTTGAAAACCGGCAGAAACTGGGCCAGGTATATTGAATTCCAAAACGGATTTCTTTGAGATCATCAAAATTTTGAGGATGAGTAAAGATATATTGTCAAAAATATTGTAATAATTTCTTATTGAACAGCCCTTCTAGCTTTAAATTACCATATTGAACTCAATGGTTCCTTACGGAGGATAATGAGGAAGTCTGTAATGAAAATGAAGTCGGAATTTTAGATGTGCAAGCAATAACGCTAATACTTAAACTGTTCTAGAGCGGTTTGTTTTCTCTGTTGCCTAATAGTTTCGTACAATTATCACTTTGGTTTCAATTTTATATAAAATAAATATTATGTATTTATAAATGTCATGTGTACCGTAAGAAAACGTGGGTCCGTCCGGAATACGAATAAGATAAAGATAACACAGTTTGAGATTAGATTTCGTATTTAAATGTCGAGTGCTGGGGTAATTTGTTCTTTAAAAATTAATCAAATATCACAAAAATTAACTATGAAGACGAAACTATCATGTTCGTGAAAACTATCTTGATTGGTGACCAAAATAAAGAGAACACTGCGAACGATAGGTGATAGGTAGAAAAAGAAGTTAACAATAAATTTGAAGATAAAATTAACCATAAAACTCTTTTGAGGAGGGGAATGATCCTCAGACTTAATGAATGGAGAATAATGTTTTGCTTTTGGTTTAATTTCTGTAGTATAAATGCTGATGTTTTCAATAAAGGTATAAACACGTTTTTCAGACGTTATTTTCATTTTGTATTGTCTACCAACCGCTTTCCCGCTCCCCTTTTGAACACTGGCCTACTCCTAGCCCCGTAGCTGCTGTTAGTGAAAATGTAACTCCTCTTGAGCTCTGCTTTTAACGACACCAGTCCTCCCTTGAGCTGTCATCAGTTGAGTTGTGTTGTGCAAGTGAGTGAGGGAGCGAGTGAGTGACAAGACCAAAGATAGCCAGATTATAAATTCCTAGCGTACTTTTTTTTTAAAGAATGTACAGGAAACACATGTGAACGGGTTGAAAAATCGTTGAGCTATTTTCACACACGGAGCTGTAATCTGTCCTGTATATACAGTTGCCTCATTCAGGGAAAATCTATTTCTGATTCCCCTTTCCCCGAAGTGAACGGTGTCGACACGTGGATGATAGGAAGCCAATAAAAGCTTGAATCTGTGTATCACTTGGAGGAAGAAGCCAATTTCAGCACCGCTGACAGGGATGTGCGCCCGAGTCTGTCCCAGCGTGCGTTCGTGTGTGTGAGTGAGAGAAAGAGAGAGAGAGGGGGAGGGAAGAAGGGAGAGAAATCACTGCTCAGACTGACGGCTATTCCAAACTTATAGCCTGGAAGTTCAAATCGTGGTCATCGCTGTTACTAAAGCCACAAAGAAACTCTCATGCAAAAAGAATATCTTCTCTAGGTGTATAAATCTGGAAAAACTTCTTGAAATATCTGACACTTTGTAAATATATGCTCAGTTTGTTCAAGAAAATTAAAACCAGTTTTAACAATATACTTTTTCTTCCTTTATATAAAAGTTTACTTTAGAACATTTGCAACATTACAGGATCTTGCAAGATGGTGCCCCTTTCAAACAGTGAAAAAATTACTTATAAACATTTATGAGAATCGCATCAGCATCAGATATTTTACTCGTTCTTCTTTTATGTCTAGCAATTATAAACACTATAGATTTTTTTAGAAACACATTTTAAAATTATTTAGGAAATGCATAATGTTTTTAACTTTCAGCTTTTATACTAAATACTTTAAGCAGTCTGTGTAAATTATTTAATAAAAATAGCATACGATTATCCCCGAACTATAAGTTGACCAGTTCCTTATGTAACCGCCGCTCAGCACTTGCGCTTTTGGCAGGCGTGGTGGTCCTAAAGAAACTGAGGAGAGTGTCTAAAATTCTCACCAATGGTTGCAAAAATACTTAAAAGAGGTTTATATGAAGTATTAAAATAGTATATACGAAGGTAAGTCATAAGTCATAGCAACTATTTTTCCCCCCTAATGAACAAGGGATAACACGAAAAATCTAACCTAAAATATGCGAATGAAAGTGTATGGGATGTACTTTCCAATAAAGTCACAGATGATATATGTGAACAAAGTTGCTTGTCTCAGGTTGCTCCAAAGTTCAGTTGGTGAGCGACAATGGTCAGGAAAGACGGTCACGAAGAGTTCAACGTGCGTATGTAATTCTACGCAGAAAGGATGCGCGAGAATGCCACACAGAGCCATGGAAAGTACTGGGTTCCCGTGCTCTGTCCAATTGAACGGTGGCGGGGTGGACAGAGGCCCTCAAAAGGGGCAGAATGTGGACTGCCATTTTCCGCACACTGTCATCCTGAATCCGCAGGCAAGGATGGCGGTAAACCAGTGCTTACTCCTTGACAAATGCTGGACACTTGTGGAATTAAAAGAGCAAATAGGAATCCCGGCAAAGACAGTGCACCGCATTTTACAGGAGGATCTGAACATGCGGAAATAACGTGCAAAGTGAGTGCCAATCAATTAAGTGAGGTATGGAAGTGGGTTCCCTACGAAACATGTTTCATCAATTTGGCGAGACTTCAGGAAGAAAGGAATACCATGCTGAATCGCATCATTGCAATTGATGAAGCATGGGCAAGGGCGTATGAACCAGAACTCAAGCGACAGCCCAGTGAATGACTTCACGCTTGGTCAGAACTAAAACCTAATTTCGCCAAACTCCTTGACCAATAAAAGTCATGGTCATTCTGGCATTTGGGAATCAAAGTGTGCTTGTGCCATCCAGTGTGTGTGTGTGTGTGTGTGTGTGTGTGGCATTCTCGTGCATTCCTGCCACGGATAAATGCTATTTCCATATACGCATCTTGTGCAATCTTTGTAACCTCCAATCCTGACCACTGTCGCTCACCAACTGAATTTCGGGACGTGCTGAGACACGCAACTCTGCTCATATACACAATCTAGAGGCTTTATTTGAAAGTACATTTATACACCTTCAATATCTTAGAGATTTTCACGTTTTTCTTTATTCGCGAGGGGAAAAAAATAGTATGTAGTTCAACATCATACAATAGATACGTCATTTACCCCAGATACATGACCACACCATATAAGGATCGGAGTAGACTACCATCTTATCTAAAATAATCAATTTTCTAAAACATATAATGTACAGATGCGGAAAAGTATGTGCCAAGAAGAACGAGTAGGAAAAGAATCGAAAAATAGGTACATCAAAAATAGGAACTAATGGCCTCGGACACTTCGTTGTTGTGCTGCAGGCGCTAACTCCAACGTTAAATGTATTTATGGTGATCAAGAGGACTGAAAACACAAAGCTTACCTCAAACAAACACATAGCGCAATATTAGTTAATTGAAATTCAAGTATAGTAATCGATCATAAAATTTAACTTTTGAATTTTTCCAAACGCGGTACCAATTTCACTGTACACTAAGTGATAGTGTAGCCTGCTTATGCCTGGTCCTCCGCCATTTATATAGGTTTACACTAACTCATCACATCACAACGTAGCTGTGACGTTGATTCTCATCTATGCATGTAGCTCCATATAGAAGAGTCTGACAATAAGACTATTCGTCCTCGCTCTCAAAATGCTTACTGTCGTGGTCCCTTTCAACTCGTACATATTTTGAACATTTTTCCCCATATCTGTGCACTATTTATTATTTCTGATTAATACAGACAATGTAAACTACCGTTATTTACATAGGCACGGTTCCAAATGGCGGCTTATGCAGGTCTTCAGTGAAATTTTTTCACGTTTTTAGTTGTTTAATGTCCTTATTACTCACACACAGTTTCATTATTTCTATTTCAGGAACATTGTAGGCAGGCATCATTCAGTTTTGGGGAAAGAAAAAGTTAACTGTTACATAGCAGACGGAAACTTTAACACATACAGAAACTGCACTTACTGATAAACGCTTCTTATCTGTAGCGAATATCAATTTATTTTTTTATATGTTCTGGTACAGTTAAGGCTATTGGATTTTCTATTCCATGCCAAGACTAGATCATAGGGCATCTCTGAAAATTGCAGTTGCTCCACATAAAACAAAACGAAGTAGCAATAACTATAGAATTTGATTAAGGATTTACCCTAACATACAAACTCAAGAAATGCTTATGTATATGAAAATTATTATTTGAATACTATAAATGAAAGTAATTTAAAATGAAATTCACTAACCTAATTTTCAAAAATAGTTTTATTAGTTTAATTTTAAAATGTGATGTCATTCGACAATCTCTTACGTCTTTATGTAGTGCAATACAAAGACTAGTTTCTTAGGCTTTCTTTTAGAAATGCATATTCTTTATATAATAACAAAATTGAACCAATGTATCGCTAAGCCCATTTTCGGTATATGGAAATACACTCGCATTTTATTTTTGTCCTCAAAACTATGGCCCGTTACAGATTATGAAATTTATAGTATAATATAGGAGCAAACTGCTATCTCACCTTGTTTACAAAATCCAAAATGTTAACTAAAAATACTATGAATTACAAATAAGTGCGTAATTATTATGAAAACTTAAAATAGACTTTCGAATATATGCAATAAAAATAGGGTTGAGTTTTAGCATATCGATTATTCACTTCGGTAAAGACAAGCGTAATTTTATTTTTATTTACTTTTTTATAAGTTTTCCCATTCAGTCTGCGCCTTCATAGACTATCGGCTTCCAAAAAGCCGCACTAGATGGTTAAGGTTAGAGATTAGTTCGCGCATAATTTTGTTTCAAATGATGTTGAGTAAAGCAGTAAGTTCGCGAGAGAGAGTAAATTTCGAATATCATTATTGCACAATGGACTGATCACTCTTTCCATGTTTAATTTTATAAATTAGTGGAATTTACTGGTGTACTTAATAAAATTTTTACTCTACGTATTTAAAAATATTAAACATTAGTTTACACTTATTTTAATTAGAGCTCTCAGACTTTAGTAAATCCATCGCAATTGCATTAAATGTTTCTTCAAACTAAGAGGGCTTTTGAGTAAAGAATGTTCAATTTTTTGACAACATGCCTTTACTCATTCTCATAATTCATATAACATTTCTCATAGTATCCCGGTTGAATGCAGTTTCAGCGTTTCTGCCAGTTTTCAAAGGAACCTATTTTTTGACCATCCCACGAAGGTGTTTCTTCAACTTGAGGAAATGGAAAAAACGCGCGGGTTTTAATCTGTACAGTAGTGAAGGTGAGGGGCATACTTAATTGATTTTTGTGAGATATTCAGATATTTGCAATGTGCGGCCATGCATTATCATGGTGTAGCATCCAGATTGTTGCACGGAAAGGTGTCCTATTGCGTGCGATATGGTCTTACAGAGTTTTCAGTACATTCTATAGCATTGCCTACAGTTACAGTTGTGTGGTAAACCATTACTTGAATATCGAAAAATGAGACGGACATAACTTTCGCAGCTGAAACAATTTGTTTAAAGGGGGGTTGTTGATGACCACATAGAGTTTTGATGTTTGCTCTCAGGATCGATAGCCAAGTTTCATCAGCAGTGATTATCTTTGTAAAGAACTCCTTCTCTTCCTGTGACAGCATTTTCAACTGCATGCTGCATTTCGAGAATTAGCAGCCTTGGACCCAACCGTGCATAAAAGAGTCTCATGTGCAACTTTTCATTTACCAATGCGAATTTGGCACCCATTGAAATTTCCAGAATTTTTAAAGTCAGAATGATAGCAGCAGCGTTAATGTTTTCTTCCATTAGAGCACAAACTAAAACTCCAAATGTAACTTCCTTTGAAATTGATTTCTTCCTCTTTTTAAACACTTTAAATCATCTTCGAGCTGTGCTATAGGGAAGGACGAACTCTCCAAAGGAATCCTATAACATTGTACCAACTGAAGATTTGTTGAGACGAAAGTAGAATGTTAGAGCAGCATATTGTTCGTCGCATGTCACCTCTATTTTGTTGTGGGATAACTGAACATGTCTCAACTTGGACACCTCTCATAGATGGGAACTGAAAATGACAACCATGAAACTAATAGAAAATGTTACTCATTAAGCTAATAAAATATTGTAAAGTTAAATTTTAGTGCAAGAAATTGTACCTGTAAAAAAAACAAAACAAGTACGACTCCTTTTTATTGAACAGCCCTTGTAATTGCACTGAGTTTATACTTCACACTTATAATATTTTATATTATAATATCATTGTTATAAAGCAAGTTTGTGCTGAGGATAGAACGATATCCATTTGTTTGGCTTTGCTTTAAGAAGCAGAGTATCTCAGCTGCCTGTAGTTAGAAGTGATTAAATAAAAATGGGATATATTTAATTTTTCTACACAATTTTCCCAGTTTACATAAACATTCCTTTCAACTGATAGAAAGTTTCTTAATTCCTTATCGAAGAAAGAGGGAGCCAGTTGTGCACCCACACCTTTTACGCTGTCGAATCGCTGGACTCTTCTAACGATTCAAACATTTGGTAATTGCAAGGCAATAAGTCGTGGATTTCTTCGATTGTTTACCTGGTCAAAGCAGCTGTACGAGCGTTATCTTGGGGAAGAACTGTTGATATATTTTATGCCGATAAACATGTTTTACCTCAACCAGAAGTTGGCAGTAATAAGTTGCATTCAACATACATGAAGAAAATCACTTGAGAGTCCCATAAAACTGCCAAGAGAACTTTCCAGACTGGCAGTTAAATGTCAGTAGTATATTCCCCCCTTTTACTATACTTACTTGCTTCGTCTCAGGAGTGTTTCATGTTTCATAGCAGGTCACAACGCCACAGGTAGCCGAGGTCGTAAAGCCAAAGCACTCGTACCAGGAGGACTGGGGTTCAATTTCCTCAGGACTATTCCCCGTGACTGAAGTTATTCCAAGTTTTCCTCAGTTCTCATAAATGACAAATGCTTGGGAAGCATTTTCGGTTATCCAAACTATCCTGAAAGATGAATTGAACACTTAAACACTTCCGTAACAGAAGCGATTTCAGGAAACGCCAAAAGTCGGCCCAAATATTTATATAAATTAGCTCGTCCGGGGTGGACGTTGGTAACTTCCATTTTCCACAGTTTCTCATACATCTGTGAAACATTTGTACCACTCATACTCTTGTGCCTTTGACAGCGTCTTATTCCCAAACTGTGCTCTTAATTACTGCAAATTTTTGACCAGTTTTTACGTCCGAGTCATAAGCTTAATAAGACGACGAATGTACCTCTTGCTCGTACATGATGCTACTGACAAAAGAAATGGTTGTGCGAGACGAAATAATTTCTCCCCTACTCCTGAAATCCCCGGGCTTTAAGTCTCTAAGGCAAGTCTCGCTTCATATAGGTCACAAACGGTAGCATAAAATTCGTATTTATCATTTGTTTCACTCTCCTAGATACAAACTGTTATAAGTTAAAAACACGCAAGATAAACGGTATAAACAAAGATGTAAAGGGGGAATGAATAGAATAGTTTTGTAATTTTAAAAGTGCAATAAACATAAAAATACTTACCTTATCGAAGAAGGTGTTAAAAATGTTCATAATTTACTGCAGACAGAGGTTTCGTCGTTAAAACAAAGTTTGACTCGCATATGTTGACTATTTCTTCTAGTATGTTTGTAGTTTATGTAATTAAATTTTATTTCATTTGAAACTGTCTCACAAATAAACATTGTGTAGTTTATGATCTGGCGATTTAGTAGGCCACAATTTTAATTAACGTCACACCAGATACACCAGCAATCCCCTTTGAATAAGTTAGCATTTTTAACTTAAAATTACTGTTCTTTGCGGCGATTTATCTCACTTTTTAATGTTTATAGGAATGTTTGTATCTAATTCACTCAAACAAATACAGCAAAAATTAATGATTATATAACTAACTATAAATAAACATTATTAAAACAATGATGTAAAAGCAATAACCGGAGTCCCCTATGTTTATAATATGGAACAGAATGTCGACGTTCACCAATAGAATTTGATTTTAAAAGGCGTTAGATAGTTTCATTTATAAGCATAAAACAACATGGTTAAAAAGATATTGTGGGGAGTCTTCTGCACCTGAGATACGCGTGCAAGGGTGCAAGGCCCATAACGCACAAAGGAGTACTCCATTCTCTGGAATCATAGTTATAATTTTTTGCCAGGTGAGCAAATCCTTTCCGTGCTTAACCGTGGTCTTCAGACGGAAATGGCAACATCCACGGTAAAGGTGTCGTAAAGAGGAACCGGTCGTTTGGATGCCATCTTAGGCTGAGTTGCCCGGGCCTGGCACAGCCAAATGGAGGTATTCGGCAGGGAACTGGACTATAAAACACCTGTTCGTGTGTGTTTATGGACCTGCATCTCCCTGCGGAGAGAACAGCACATTTTCCCTTACTCTGATTTTCTCTTTTCTTTCTTCCACATACAAAACGTCCATAATTTCAACATGTTATTATTCATATGTTATTTTTACAGGTCTTTTCTTCACACTATGCACTTTCGTCAAATTTGAGATTACATAAAGCCACAATTTATGCTGAACTCAGAGCTATTCAGTTGTATTTTAACAAAGTGCTTACAGGTCGCTGTTTTTCATGTTTGCGGACAGTTATACCTAAAATCTTGTTGCTGACAATTGTATACACAAAATGTTTATTGTCTGTTTCTTTTGAATGTATATTTTTCATACTGACACTATTCAATCAGCTATCATATACTTTTTATAATATAGATTTCCGTAAAACTTCTTTCAATACTCAATACCAAGGAACTGATTAGGTTTTTCGAAAACTTAAGTGTATAGTAAATAAATAGTGCATGCTCTAAAGTAAATGTGTTTGTCATAATCATAATTGTGGCTGTTAAAATTGTTGGCACTCCCTTAACTCTGGAAAAATAGCAGTTTGAAATGTGTACAGTGGATATGACAAGTGCCACCTATAGCGCCCCCTATTGCCAAAAAAATAGTGTTGCTATGTGCAGATGTAGACCAGTGCTGCGTCATTTGCTGCAAAGTGAACAACGAACACACAACATGGAAGTTGGCAATCATGGACAGTGGAGTATTTTTTTTAATAGTGTTTAACTCCCGTTTTTACTACTAAGGCACCACAGGCGGTGGACACTGATGATATATGTGATGAAATTATATATTGAGAAAGGCCTTTTTTTTAAGAAAGGAAACGTTCCAGGCCTAAGTTTAGGCCATTTGCCATTAATGAGGACTGAGGAAAATCTGGAAAAAAAACCTGAGTGTGGGAGGGCGGTCCTGGTGGGAATCGAACCCCAGATCTCCCACTCACGAGTCCGCGCCTTAACCACCTCGGCCATCCGTGGCGGGGGGGGGGGGGAGGAGTGGCTGCTTTAGACATTAAACGGCATCATCAAGTCGCAGATGGATATCACAGTTCAAAGACGGCAGGGACTATGACGAAAAACGCAAAAGTATTTGGCATCCAGCAACAGCATGTGAAGGCAACACCCAACTCATGTCTGATTTGATATTGGAGATCAGGCCAATCACTTTGATGAGTTAAAATAATCATAAGAATAATGAAATATTTATTCAGAATTACTGCATTAGAAGAGAGTGATATTATTAAAAATGTTTTAGTATACAAGAGAAATGTAAATGGAAAGAATCATGATATTTCAACAGATAGGTTTAGGAAAAGTATGAATAAATAGGAAATACCAAAACAGAGGATTTTGGAAGAAATAAATCTAAAATTGGAAGATATTGAAGGACAAAAAATAATTAATAGTTTAGGTGAAAAGAATTCATTGAGACTGTATAGGGGAATAATATAGTATAGGTTAGGGGAAACTATATAGAACAATGTGATAAGGCAGGTATCAGGTTTGGGCTAGAACTGGTTTTATGAATTTAAAAGGATTAGGATTATGAAATTGTTTAATGTGGAGAAACCAATACAGATTTTCATTGTCTGTTATAGTGTAATCAAATAAAGTTATGTAGAGATAAGGTTTAGAATAAAAATGGGAAAATTTAGATAGAGAAATTTTAATTAGGAAAAAAGTTAACTGTAAAAGGAGAGAAGCATATAAAAATGATAAGGAACTATTTACGTAAAGTTACAGAAATAATGGATAAGAACGACGAAGAGGATGGTGGAAGGAAAGGTAGAAAGACGTGTAACCTTAAAAGTATAATAATTTATGGATTTACAGTGTATTTAGTGAAGGTGAGGTAGAAATGATAAAGAATGGTCAGATAGTTAATGAGTGATAAATTGAATAAGGGAGGGAATGAGAGTAAACTAGCATTAGAAGCAGGATTATTATACACCAATAACACGGATGTTATTGTGTGTATAATTCTAAGGAAATTAGTAACTCACAAGCATTATTTTTCAATGCCAATCTCTCTGCATAAAACCCATATCGCATGATAAAATAACTAGCAGTGTTTATGTAATATAGATCCAGATTAAAAACTGCAATACTTAGGAAAAGATACAAAGAATACAAACAGAAAGATGTCAGCTCGTGCGAGGGCTCAG
This sequence comes from Metallyticus violacea, assembly GCA_030762175.1. Lineage (NCBI taxonomy): Eukaryota > Metazoa > Arthropoda > Insecta > Mantodea > Metallyticidae > Metallyticus > Metallyticus violacea. Next base: position 83,224,075 of record CM060832.1, on the reverse strand, counting down.
CCATTAAGAGTTCTGGCAATTGCGCGTGCAAATACTAATGAGAAATAGCTGATTGCATATTGTTGTAATAGCATACTAATATAAAATAAAAATAATAAAAACAGCTAAAGTAAAATAAATTTACTTTTCACCCTCAATTTCATAAACTAATAAATACAAACAACCGTTCTTAAATATAGAATTCATTATGATAGCTAATTAACAAAGAGGGAATTAAAGATTGATAAACATTTATTATAATTTAGTATAATTAATTATGTGATTCACTTCACAGAATTTATTAATGAAAGAATGTGAAATAAAAACTAAATAAATGATTTAAGCATGTTTTTAATTATTTGAATTACTAGAAAAGTTCAGAAATTACTGCCAATATGTCTGTAATTAAATTTGAATGTTCCTTTAAAATGCAAATGACACTCTTTCTGTTATAGAACATAATTAATTAACTATCTTTGTTAATGACATTAGAGCATATATGAAATTAAAAAATTATGTACCCATTTTTAAATCAATTATCTCAGTACTGTGCTAATAAAGCAGCCGTACTTCAGAATTAGTCTCGTCTCTTGTTGGAACTAAATACTTCATTTCATAGCGCTGTTTAACCGCATAATAGACGGTAACAGGCATAAGGAGCACACATAGATAATAACTTAAGGTATTATAAGGATTTTAAAATATGTAAAAACTTTGAAAACTCTTTTAGAAGTGCCTATGTTTCAGTAAAACGCTCAATCAAAAGCTAGTTGGTTACTTATTTTGTCTAGAAAACAACTGGTATGCGTTCTATTATTATTATTATTATTATTATTATTATTATATTATTGTTATTATTACTATTATTATTACGTGGTGCATCAAGTAAAATAACGTAAAGGATTAAACAATCTCTTCACTTAGTCCCTTCATTAACAAATGCATTTATTAAAAATGTATGCAGGAAAAAGAAAATTGGGAGAAAAAAGTATGTTCACAATTTATTGGATATAGTAAGTTTCAACCAAAATCCCATCATAACCAATTGAAAGTTTATCAGAGAGGTGAATATTGGAACTTAGGCTTCTTACCGTGAAATTGTGTAGTGCTTTCACAATGAAGCAAAGACTCTATGTTGTTTTCAATTGCTCTCGAAACACTCACGTGGTTCATTTGTCACGTAAAGGGACTGTGCAAGTTTGTGTGTCGGGTTCAAAGGCCACATTGTGAATGAAACTTGATAAACAGCAAGTTGAAGGTAACTAAAGCAAACAACTAATCATGCTCTACGTGTTGAATGCTTGTTCATTTGATGTGTGCTATTCTTGATTCAAGGTTCCAGCATTCCATATTCGGTGTCAGCAGTGGTAATTTCACTTCCTCTCCTCGACGGTTTTCAGCTGTGCTATGAAGAAAATTACTCTTTAGTATAGTAAATAGTTTACCTCAAAAGTGTTAAAATTAAAAACAATTACTAACATTTAAAAATCAATTAAAACAATATCAAAATAAATAGTTCAGATTTTTTTTTTTTTTTTTTTTTTTTTGAATCTTCCTATACCTGAATTTTATTGCTTCAACACACTACTTAGAGCTAGTTTAGCTGACTTCGCGAGAATTTCAAGTATTTTTTTTTTCTTTTTATCGTAACTCTTTGTAGTTTCGAAATTGCCTCAGTGGTCTATTTGACTGCTGGCCGGCACGCCTGGGTTTGATTTCCGGTACCTACTTAGAAGTTAAGAAGTTAGGGAGACCTGCAACGGGGTCCACCCATCCTTGTGAGGACAATTGGGGAGCTGCCTGCTGGAGAGGTGGCGTTTTTCACGAAAGTCGCGTGATAGGCGACCGATGTGTATCGGCATGCTGATCATATGCCCCCCCCTGCAATTCTGCCCTCTTTCAGTAAAGTCGTAAGACGGGGTTAGAGGAGGTAGAGGTCACTGCAGCAGGCCAAGGCTCACCACGAGCTGTAGTGTCAAATGAGAAGAGAAGAAGACAAATCTTTTGGGGTTATTACAACAGAATATTTCTATCAGAAATGAGATAACTGGAGTAGTTATTTGGTGAAATGTAAATTTTTTTAAAAAAAAAGTCTTTCAATTTCTAATTTATACACTTCAAAAACACACAACGCTTGCACCGTTAAAGAGCAGTAGCGGCAATAGTAGCAGCAGTATGTTTACAACCAAGCAGGAATGAACAAGGTAGAAGAAACGCATAAATCTCAAACAATTTAACTCTAATTGAGGGATTACCCAGTTTGTTAGGGAAGCGAACTAAGCAAAAAGTATATGATATGCAGAAAACATAATTTAAAGTGACAATTTGATCTGTTCTATGCATACAAGTAAAATAAACAAACAAAAACACTGTTGGTTACGAAATAGTGACATTATTCACAGATTTTTCATCTAATATAAAGTTAAGTTGTATTAATATTCTGATCATTATTTACATTAATAAAATATTAATGATTACAGTATGCATCATAAAACCATTTAATTTATAAATTCTATCATTAAAATTTAAAACTATAATTTATATCTCTTTACAAATAACATTCATACAAAATACTAACTTCTGCTCTCATTATCACAAACCTTTTCCAAAGAGGCTATTTACGTCATTCAATTAGAATTAGCGTTCTTTTTACATTCTTTCGGTAAAATCAATTGTAGTTTGTTAACTCCGTTTGTTTACCACATATATTCAATTAATTATACTTAAATAATAATTGTAGTAGTACTAAAACTATTGTTTGTATTTCTAAATATGTATTAAATAGCACATGCTTGATTTATTTTTTTATTTATGGACGCTCTTTAACAGCTCAGGTCATCAGCGTTACATGCTTGAGATATGGTTTATTTATGCTGATAAAATCTGAGAGTACATTTTTCTTTATTTATACAAATGCTTTACGATATGTTGAGCCGACAAAATTGTTCAACCCTTACTCATTAAACTCACCCCTCCATCGTTCTTGACACGGGAAATGTCTCTGTCACTGTTTTAAGAAGAAAAAGGGGATAAACGGAAATTTGCAGTTTTCAGTAAAATAACACTGAGGTAAGTTAACTACACAGATCGTATATTTTAAGCAGTATAAGTGCTCACTGCACCCTCTCATAATTGATAATTAGATATTGTCTTCGTTGAAGCGACAGCCCTCAAGAGCCAAGGCCAGTAGTGGCGACCTCTGCGTCCTCTGCCTCATTCATGGGACTTCAATGAAGAGATGTGAGCCATCAGTAGCCCTCATGGGCTCAGGAAAAGGTCGTCATTTCTCTATCAAATATCTTCCTAATTGTCCTCGTGAGTCTGGGTGTACCCAGTTTCAGGCTCCCCTGGCTCAGATAATTTTTAGCAGATAACACAGATCAAATTGGAACCGCTCCGTCAGCAGCTAACAAAGTTATAGTTTGTTAAACATACTAAAGATTTACTCTTCAGCTAAAACACATTATAGTTGAGATTAAATTTATCGTATCTTAAAATATCTTATAGAAAAAGCAAACTGTGATCAGGATGTATCGATAAACGGGGGAAAAAATTACAACTCGATGTGCAATTTAGAAACCTGAAGAAAGAAACTAAATAAGCCTAAAGATATAAAGAAGATATTGTAACATTTCAAAGGTAACTTTTATTTGTGAACTTTATTACTAACTATTTTAGGTAATTTTGAAAGAAAGGGAGATAGGAAACTGTCGACTACTTTGTTTATTTATTTTTGGTAAAATTGTTTAATTGAAAAATAATTTTAACCGGTTTAATATTAATTTTTGTTCAAATAAATTAAATGTATATTAAAATTGGTATTTCAAGCAATAAGTACAATAAAATATGATAAGAATAAACATTTCATTTTAATCTAAGATTACGAAGATGTTTCAAAGTCAATAACCTATTCCAATGTACTGTTCCATGTGCAAGGTTTTAAAAGAAAGTGTATTTTGAAAACAGTTCGTTCCTTGTTTAAAAAATGTTACATACGATATATATAATTTGATATCAAATGTTTTTACCTATCAGAAAAGCATTCAAAGAGTATAAGTAAATATAGACTGAAAATCCTTTGTTTCAGATATTATTGCTAACAAGCCAGCTGATAAAGTGATGAATTTAAACAACATACGTTACAAAAATTGCTGAACGAGGTTTCCTTCAGCTGAACCTGGGTTCCATTCTTTGGTATACTCCGTTAAATAGTCGAAATGTTTCGTATTGTTCAAATGTATTTTGAATACGCCTTCTTATAGCATTGACAGCAGTTACATAAATTAAATACTTTAAATGCCCCACATATAGTTTCCATTAAAATCAAATCTGGGACCTAGTATGCCATTTACTGAAACCCCTCATTTAATCTATATTTGCGGAAAGTGGTAATTCAAATAATGACGGAATTATTTGAAGCTGGAGCACCATTGTGGTGATGTCCAGAGGCACCTCGTTAGTTAAATGCTGCGAAATTATTGTGGAAAAACTGAAGATAAGTGTCTCCTATCAAACGCGGAGGGAAGAAACAGTCTCAAAAGATGATTTTGAACGATTCCAGCCGAAATGTTTAGATTTAATTTCTATTGATGTTTGCCTTGTACTTCAATAATTTTTTCATAAGCCCAGATGTGACTATTATGGTAGTACCATGCGTTCCATTTATAGACGGGCTATAGATCGCGTATATGCGTAGTTCGCTTACATTTCAGTGACCTTGGTATTATAGCGCACGAGTAGTGAATGACCGGCTCAAGGCTACGTTTATCAGCTTTGTTACGCTGCGTCAGTTGTCTTCTTCTGTTCGAGCTGTAAAGAATGGAGTTTGTTTATTGTGCATCTCATAAGTGAAGGTTTGTTCAAGACAGCTGTGTTGTGTGTAACTTACATCAGATTATTCTTATTAGTGCACTGAAATGTCTACCGAAAAATTCAAGCTTGATTAAAGAAATTTTATGTACGACACTTTCGTAAAAACCGAATAATGTAGGTCAGTGTGTAGATAATTTTAGGTGAAATTTCTTGGTATTCCAGTTCCAGGCCGAGATGCTGTTCTATGTTGGTTAATAAGTTTAGGACAACGGCATCGCTAAATGCTAAACGCTAACTCAAGAAGTAAAAATGCGTGTGAATGGAAACTTTTATCGGAAGAAGCCAGGAATGTCTGAATACACCCCACTTTCAACACCACGATAACAAGGTTAGTAGTTATTATAGTGCATGTTACTATCATTCGTGAATAAGCAACGAAGGAGTTTTAGAACGGAAAACCCCCAAGTATAATAAACATACGCACGATCCGCGGCCAGGCAATACAAAAACCCACTGTGTAAAGTGAGTCTTATCACTGAAAAAGGTAAATGCTAAGATAGTGATAAACACAATACACTCTTGTAGAATGCGTTGGCAAGATGTTCTTCGTGGCGAAAGTTCGCCGTATTAAGTCATTGCACCCCTTGAAGGAGATAAAGATACAGAAGCTTTTATGCAAAATATTTTAACTAACTTATTTCCTTAATGGACTGTTTCTCATACAATCTTATTGGTTTTCGCCCACGCGAGGAAAAACTCGTTTCTCAAGCTCACGATTTCGTACCTATCTTAGTCTTCCAGAATCCAAAACCTTGCTCTCAAATGATTCTGTCTCTCGCATTCATAAAAATGTCCTTACTTGTAGCGATTCCTTTCTGCGTGTTCCTAGTGCATTCCCATCTGCCTATGTAGTGCATGTTTCACTCACGGACGATATTTTCCTGGAATGTTTTTCATTCAGCAAGCAACCAATAGCAAAAGAAAGCAAATGTCATGGCCTACTTTAAAAAGGAAATAATTACAAGAAGAATGTTAACTGCTCTTCAGGAGTTTGGAATCCTGATAAACTTTGACATGAAGGATTTTTCAGGATAATATTTATATGTTTTGTTAATAGGAATATATCTCTAAATATGTGACACTAACATACTCCCTGTTTAGATATTTGTAAAATACCCCGAAATTTGGCCCTAATATTTAGACTGGACATGGTATCATATAAAAATGTTTCTACGTAATGTAAACTCGGTGATTCTAACAATATAGTTTTGTTATAGATATGGTTGTTGCCAAAAATATTATGTGATGCACAGTTAGTCAGCGTTTCAGCAAGGTCGTCAAAGAGTTCAATGTCAGGATGAAGACAAACTTGGAATAAACTTTATATAATACCCAGGATCAGATTAAATATAAGACCCTTAAACTTTGACATATTTAAATAATGAAGCATTATAAGTAAACAAGTAATTCAAAATAGCAAAATAATGGGCTAAAACAATATGTGAAGAGTTCCACAAATTCCACAGAGTTTTCGTAAATTTTAGACATATACATTCATAATGGGAGAGAAATGCTCAAAAAATTACTTTAAACTTTAAGTGAATTTGTGACATTAAAAACTTGATTCGAGAAGTTGTTATCCATGCCTAAAATACATACAATCAATAAATAAAATAAGAAGGGAAATTTATAAGTTAATTTTTTTTTTTTTTTTTTTTTTTCCATATTTCAGGATTTTCGTACTACACAGTTCTAGGCGTCGTTAATACAGTATAGTATTTAAAAACAAGAGAAAATATGCACAAAAATATACGAGGAAATAAAAAAGGTTTAGTGAAATAAAAAATTGTCGTAGTATACATTTCAAAACGTGCCAAACTGACTACTACGTATTTAAAATAATTTAATTGAAAAAAATCACGTAAATTTAGATATAAAACATTGTTGACTACGTTTTGTTTACCCCCTCACTCCTATGAAACTTCAAGTGGCATCATCTACCATTATGCTGCACAAATTGGAATTCAAATTATCATTTTTTTTTATCGTTGCCCGGTAACCTGGACTCTTGCTTTTTTAATTTGAACAGAATAAAAAATAAGTCAGTTTTAAAATGACAACATAATATAATACAGTCAATTTCGGAACTCCTGACTAATGTTCTTACATTCTGTTCCTTCTTTAGGGTAACTCTATAACGGTAAAAGGCCTGCAAAATGGCCTAAACGCACTGCAAGATAATGGTAAATGGTCAGGTATGCAAGTAAATACAATTAAATCTAAATTTCTTACCTTTGAAAATGGCTATGTTTACGGCATGCTGAAAAAAATGGATATATAGGGGAGAAATAATTCAGACCGTTAAACATTTTCAAATAATTTGTTATCAAAACAAAACTAATACATTAAGTATTCAATATTTTTTGTGGTCTGTCTAAACTCAAATGATAGTAACAAAAATTCAGATTGCTAGGCAACGACAAAAAACAAATGATGTAATAAAAGTTGCATTCCCTTTCAAAAGTATGATTATGGTAGAACACCATTTAATTTTCAAAATGGGAGTGGTTGTGTGTGAGGGGATGAAACCTAATGTGTAAGCGATTTCGTTTTAATTTTCCCCATTAATATCAAATTGGCGTATGTTTATTCAAATTAAATTTATTTAGATATATAGTTAATTAGCTCTGTCGTTTAAATGATAGGTTAAGATATATGATAAAATCTCTAAATTTCAGGCTGGTTTTAAGCAGTTTTGACAATGAGAACCTAAGAAATAAAAGAGGAAGGTGATGAAGTATTTTTGTAGATTTTTAAATGACGTTCCATGCTGTATGTCAAGGCGCTCTATGGCAAAAATTAAGGCGTAAAGGGCTTTCTGAGAAAATGGTTAACGCTCTTATGACAATATATAAGGAAGTCAAATTTGTTATTAAAACTGTCCAGATCTGAGTATAATATAGCGCAGAGGGGGGTTTAACTGGGTTGAATGTTACCATTTTTATTGATAATATCATTAACGTAATGATGCACGATAATGAAGATAAACAAATACCTATTCTTTTATATGCCGATGATATATTAATTCTCCCTAGAATGGTAAAAGGCCCGCAAAATGGCCTAAACGCACTGCAAGTTTAGGGTCTGTTATGCAAGTAAATACGTTTAAATCTAAAGTGCTCAAAATGGCGATGTTTTCTGAAAAAAGTTGACACATGGAAGAGAAATAATCCAGACCTTTAAAATGTTGACTATTTTGGAACAAGATTTAACATGAGTGGAAAATGGAATAAACACACAGTTTTTGCCAAGCACAAGGGGGACGGTCAACTCTATGAGATAATGAAGCTGTTAGCTCGGATACCGGATATGCCAGTCAAAACATTAAAAACTATGTATGAGGCAATGGTTAAGTCCTCCTTGTTATATGGAAGTGGGGTTTAGGGATGGGATAAGATATACGGTCTAAATAAATTACAGTGAGATTTCTTTAAGCGAATTCTAAGTGTGAGAAGGGGCACATCGAACTAGTTACCACCGTTGTTAGCATTTCCACCATACTCCTCATTAGTAATAAATAATAAATAAATATTTATAGTAAGGAACATTTTGGAATAACTGCACTAAATTTAATTTGTTATTATTATTTTTATAAACGTTAAAACCTGTCTAAAAGTAGTGTATGATATAAATATTAAAAACTCCTTTATTTTACTCATAGGGCTGCTCATAAAATAAAACACCACTTTTAATTCCTTTCAAAAATAACTCTTTTTGACAATTTTAACAAACGATTTAATATATAAATTATTGAAGCTAAATAAATGTTTTAATAATAAGGGTGGATAAATTTTTATTTAATAGCTAGTGATTATAGTAGGAAACATTCGAATATAATGTTTATTTTTATTTTTTTAATGATATTTAACGCCCGTTTTTACTACTGAGGCACCACAGGCGGTGGACACTGATGATACATGAAATGAAATGATAAATTAGGAAAGGATGGTTTTAAGGAAGGAAACGTTCCAGGCCGAGGTTTAGGGTACCTCCCCGGCATTTGCCATTAATGAGGGCTGAGGAAAACCTGAAAAAAAACCCAGTGGGAAGGATATCTTGTGGGAATCGAACACCAGATCTCCACTCACGTATCCACGCCATAATATTGATTAAACTTACATAAATCTTGTTCTCATTTATCATAGTAGAAGTAATATTTTAATTATTAAATTTTAGAATGAAATAAAGGTTTAATTTAACCTTATCCCTTTGCAAAGTTAACACAACATTTAACATAATGCTCTCTTTAAATTCAAACACCTAAGTAACGTTAATTTTTTTCATTGTCTAATGGCATAATGGTTTTATCTAAACTGCTAACTTCGACTTCATTTGATTAAAGCAAAGAGACTTGCCTTTAATATACCTTTTTTTAAATGATAATGTACTCCTCTATATGTATTTGATAATTTTATTGTGACCTTCTTTAAATACGTTTATATAATAATGAAATATGTAAAAATGCTATTGAATTTAAAAATTTAATGAGTTTAATTTAGTAAAGTTAGAATCTATTTTCGGCGTTTCTTTTTAACTAGAGTTTGAGGGAAAAAGTTGTGCCTTGCATATTAAAATTCCGCTCGTGGATAAAGTGTGTGTCTTTATTTACTAATACTATGACTGTACATTGCTAAATAAAATAATGTGTGGATTTAATAAATTTAATACGTTCAAATGATCACATTAGAAGATGCTGATTGAGACCCTTTCTTTTGAAACGTTATCAGACGTTTGCAAATTAGGTACCTAGTAGTAGCAGGTGTATCTTTATTGTTATAAAATTTGATATACAAGATACAAATATATTTTATGTATGGACGGTAAACTGTACATGCTTAAGCATGATACACAATTAGAAAGAAGAACAAATAATAATAATAATAATAATAATAATAATAATAATAATAATAATATAAAATATTAATAAAAATAAATAAACATTTAAAATGGGTAGAACGATATTTACGAATATATAGATGAAAACTTATTACATTATTTATAATTATACTAGTTATTGCATTCCAACGAGAAAATGAATTGCTTCTAGTTTCGCTCACTTTGGCTAGGAAAATGCCTATATTGAAGCAATTAGTGTGGTTCGCAAACAGGTTCCAGTATGCCAATCGACCTCTAATTGCTTTAAGAAAGTTTTCAGGGAACAGGGGCGATCAAAGTGTAAATTATAATGAACTACAAATTATGTTCCAAAACGTTCAAAATTGCATTTCAAAATTAAGAGCTGTCTACAATGACTAATGAAATATATATTTTTTAATTTTGACTTGATATTTTTGTTTCAAATTATAGTTTTTGTCTATAAACCCAGTTTTTCAACAGTGCATTGGTATAGTTTCATTCTCGTGAGCTCTATCTATGTGTATTTGCAAAGTTGGAAAAGGAAAGACTGTTGTTTCTCACTCTTTTTGTTTACAGTCGTGGCTTTTCCAAGTAACAGATGTTACATTTCGCAAAAGAAACACTCTCACATAAACAAGTTACAAGAAAGGGATTTCTAGAGAAAAGCTTGTTTGGTGCTTCAAACGAAGAATCTTTATGGCTCAGCGCTCTCAAACCGTTCCTAGATGCGTTCCCGAAACTAATGCCTGCAGATATATCGTACCTACACATAATATAGATCCTATTTAAACCTTGCTGCATTGCTTCTCTCGATACTTCCAAGAAATGCAATTGAATAAGCTTATTCCCTCCTACTTTTTAATGTATAATAAACACATTCTACACCGTACCTCAACGTATCGCTTCTTACAAAGGAAAACACATACTTTTCTCATTATCATATAAATAAACTTATAGCTAAAGCACTGTGCACCCCAAAGTGGTTTAAACAGATGCTGCTATCATGTCTTTACAAAACAATAGCAGATAATTTACAGTAAAAATTAAACTTTGCTGTTTTGTCATAAGGAAGTGATTATCGTGCTCGAAATAGTTGACCGTTTATAGAAGAGATTCATTTTCAATTGTAAAGAGTCAAGTATATATTAAAAGAAACTTAATTTAATTGCAGCAATACAATCTTTATGCAGAGAGGGTACTAAAAGCTACCAACTTATATATCTCCTACACTATTGTTCAAAAGGACGAGTTGTTGATTCAGTAGGCGGGGAGGGTTTTTAGTATACTAGACGTTTCTTTTGAAGATTATTGAATGTACGCACTGTTTTTGTTATAGTTTTTGTCAAGTTTGATTTTGTTTGAAGTTTTAGCAATGGATCAGCGGTTTTGTATGAACCCCAACAATTATAGACAAATAATCAGACTGTCTGTGGCCCCACGTTGGGCGCCAATTTATGAAGCAGTTTAGTAGGCTCCGGCAAGTTTCCCAGGTTGGGCATCAATTTTGAAACGGTTTGGTAAACTGATGAATGATCGCTCTGGTGTTGTTGCCTATGCTTCAATGACAAAATTTCTCAATGTGAATTAGAAGAATTTTGTGCATTCGTACTAAACAGGTATAGGAGAGGAGTTCAATAGTAGTGTAAATAAGCATAAGCATGCGTTGTGATATATATATATATATATATATATATATTGGTACTTTATTATGTTCAAAATCTTTCTCGTCCTCTGGTGTTTTGTGTACGATAGACTTAGTAGATACGTCGATTATAAACTTAGTTGCCGCGTGTGAAACTTACAGATGAGTGCCGCGGCAAGTACAACTGAAAATTGCATAATTCGTGCGTCACTGAACTGTATAACTGATAACTGCTTCTCAACTGAGTATCAACAAAACCACCTAATTGATGTATCAAAACTGCGTAAATGTCTCTTGCCGCGTGTAGATCTGAAAGCACCCGCAGAGCAAACGCTTCCTTATATATAAAATTCTAACCAAGTAATAGTTTACGGATTCCACAGGATCACACAAGCACGCGCAGATTTTTTTGCCTATATTTAAAAGTTCAAACATACATTTACCATTGAATGGTTCAAGTTCCCCTGCCACACATGTTATTTGCTATTTTTTTGAAAGTTTAAAAAATTTTATTGATATTGACAAAGGCTACCAGCACAACGGTCTGTTGGGATCTACCCCAAACAGATTTAAAAGTCCTTCAGTTTATTAACCCTACAACGGCAGTCCTAAAAGGGAGACTTTATACATGACCTAAGGGTTTCTTACTACGTATAGTTTCATGACTCTCTTGTTAGCTTTCTAAGCTGCCGTAACCGAAAAACATCAGATGTTTTTGTCGACGTACAATTCACATGTTAGCATTATGCCGTATTACACACACACACACACACACACACACACATATATATATATATATATATACCTTACTATTTACAATACATGATTTATTATGATAATTAGATTGGCAACATACATATGATATTATATTTATATCAAACATTTCTGTTTTTTACATTTACTTTTATAGCAAGCAATATTGCATTTTGCGGTTTTTGTATACTGTCGTTTGTACTCGCCTTTACAATTAATTTGGTGGAACTTCAGCATCTTTCTTACCATTGGCAGTTTCATGGGATTTGTCACTTTTGAAAACATCGAAGTGATTAACAAGACAAAATAAACAAACTTTTCGGTTTACGGCAGTAATTTTTAGAATGGTCGTATACCTTTCACCTTAGTTATTGTTTCCATTTGAGTGGTTCTTCTATCAACCACAGCATGGAATCGTGCAACATCACAAAACGTATTCATATTCTAATTGCAGATCGAAAGAAAACAATGCGCGTGGGTTTTAGTCACTGGATGGTAAATAGGAATCATTTGTTAAAGTTTGAAACTTAATTCAATCAGTTAGTTAATCATCATTTTAGGTCACAAGACAATAATTTTTCTATTGTTTCAATTCATTCATGAGCCAGTTTATGTTTACAATACTACTGATAAAAATACGGCGGTAATGGATTCTTACATACTTTAAGCGATATTTCTCATACATTTGATTTATCTGGAAGAAACTGTGAAGATTATTAAACTTTTCGTTTTTAGCGGGATGTGAAACTTGAGTTACTCCATTGAGCCTTAAGAAAATATTGAATTGCAATGTTTTAACGAAATAAAACACAAATTAGTAAATTATATTAAAGTTATGCACTGTGAAACTAACAATTGCTATAAAATAAATTAATTGTTCTGTAAACCTTTAAATGTATAATTATGGAGAAGCCATAAACTAGAAACTAGAAAGTCCAAGGTTTTCTACACTGTTAAATTAACAAAGATTTTATAATGAAAATACACCCTATTGAGTATTTGTATACTACGAAAACTTGCTAAATTAAATTCACTTCTAAGGGGGTCAGAAAATGTTGTATAAAGCGATCGTGGGGTGTTGTTGTTGTTGTAGTTGTTATAGTTGTTGGCCCCACGTTGATGAGCCAAATTATGAAGCGATTTAGTATAGCATTGTCTGGTATGACTTCGGCTATGTGCCCCAGGTTCGGCATCAGTTTTGAAGCGATCTGTTGTGTGGCATTCATTGATCTCACGCTGTGATGTCAATTTTGAAGTGGTTTCGTATTGGTCGTTTCGGTGTTTTGCCCACGCTTCAATGGCAATAATTCTCAGGGGATCTGTTATTTTGTTGATTGGGACTCAACAGGACTGGGAGTGGATTTCGATGGTGTAAATAAGCACGCGATGGGATACATATATTAGTCTTTTATTATTTCCAAAATCTCTCGCGTACTCTAGTGCTTTGCGTATGACAGACTTAGCTACTGTGAAAATAAACTTGGTTGCCGCGTGTGAAACTTACAGATGAGTACCGCGACTGAAAGCGAACTTATAATGAGTACTGCGTACTCTTTCTGCATCGAACTGGATATCTTATAACTGCATGCCTCGCCGCATATAATACTTAAATTGCCTGTCTCAACAACGTTGAACTTATAACTGTTTCTACGAACTGAAAGCTGATAACTGATTCGAACTGCAAGTGCCTCGCCGCGTATAAAACTTCAAACTGCCTGTGCCTGGTGGCAAACTGAACTGAAATTAACTGAAATGAAAAGAATGGACTGAATTGGAATGAGATAGTGGATGACTGCGTATCCTACGGTGCGACCGCCTCCTTTATATATTTAATTCAAATCAAAAATCGTTGGGTAGGAGACGCCAAAAGGCAAGCGCAAGCCTCACATTTATCTTTAAAGTTCAAACATACGTTTTCCATTTGCTATTTTTAAAAGGCTAGCTAACAGTACGACAGCCATTTGGGGTTAACGCTCCGAACGGTTTAGAGAATCCTTGAATTTATTTACCTTCTAGTAGCTATTCATTTTAAAACTCGACCCTCGGGTACTTTTTATAAAGATTTTATGCTCCTTTTGTTGGCTTTCCAGGCTTCCGTAGCAAAATACCAAAGCAGCTTTCTCTTTTTGTTGACATTCAATTCAGGTTACAGTTATACCGTATTATAAACATATACATACAAGATATCTACATCACTAATAAGTTATAAGATATAAGGTATTAGTAATAACATTACATAAAATATTATTATGTTTGTAACAGACATATTATATTGCATTTATATTTTAATGGGGTGGGCGGTAAATATAGTTTCAAGTGCATCAAATTGTTATATATATATTAAAATGGTGTTGTCAGACATACAGCATAGCTTTGATTGGAAATCTATTATTAATAAATTTCCACTTTTATGGGAAAACAGATTAAACAAATGCAACAGTAATCTGCCTAGATAAGGTTATGTGACTTCAGAGGCCAAAATCGTCTAGAAATCACTATCATTAAAGAAATGGTGGATTTAAAATGTAGGTTATATCTTATGAGACGTTAATACCACAATTTTTACCTTTCGGAACCTTCTTTTAACAACTACAATTAAAATACCTACAAATTCACTCATATTATCCGAAAAAGATAGACTACTGTCATTTCAAAATAACAATCCTTGAAAATATCCAAGCACTACTGCAAAATGAAGCTTCATGCTAGACGCTAAAGTAAGACTGTTACAATAAGTTCCTTATGATTAGATTGTAGATTAACCCTGCTGTACTTCTTGAATTTACTATACGGATAAAGTGTTCGGGTCAATATGATCTGATGTACTATAATTGGTACAAATCATGCAGAATTATTTACAATCTTTTTTGCTTTATTGCTGATATTTTTATTTTTACTATATGGATCATTTGTTTTCTTCAGGTTTCTACATTACTGCAATTTTGCTCATCTTACATGAGAATATGTAAAAAAAACATGCTAAACTTTACAAAATCATTGCTTCTCATGTTTGCTCTTTGAACTCAAGCACATGACACGAATTAAAACTAGTGTTTTAAATACCGAGGGTGCCAAGTATATATATTTCAAAGTTGGAGCGAAAAACAATAGTAATGTGTAGTATGATGCTCTGTAAACAGATGTAACTCACATTACATCATGCTAGCGTTGCTACAACAAAATGGAACCAAGATTATTGTTTGAACAGCAGAAAGCAAATTTGAAGTGGTGTTGGAAAACCGAGAATGTTGTTAAAGTTCGAAGGCAATGGAGACGTGTGTGCAGACAGAACCGCCAGAATAGTAACAATTGCACGCGTTCGAGACAAATTTGAAACTCATGGTACCGTATATCGTAGAAAATGAGCTACACTGGCAACATGGCAACACTTCGGGAAGAAATTGAAACGGCATATTCTGCATTCGCTGAGGACACTTTCGCAAACGTTACTCAATCAGTAGTTCAAAGTAACTCAGAAGGGTATCCGATGCCCGTTGGTGGGCATAATGAGCAACTGTTATAACTGTAAAAGTCTAAGATGATTAGTGCTCATCATTTTCTGTTTGTGTGAATTCCGTTTCGTTATGTTAACACAGCTTTTTCTTTGCTTGAATTGTGTATACATTTTTTGGCCCTCGCTATACGTATTTTACACAAGATATTACCTAGTTTTATTGCCATTGATGCTGAACAGAATTTAAAGATTTTCCTGAAGTTGTTGACTTTGAAACTGTTGCTATGATTTCAGATTGTTGAATATTGTTAATTATTCTTCAGTCCTTGCTGTGTGCGCTCTTGTTGCAATATGTTCCTTTATCAGAGATTTTCCAAGATTTTCTAAGATAATTCTCCTTCTTAATTTTCTTAAGTTCTTTGGTTCCAGTTTGGATCAATGGAAGTCCACAATACAAATGCATTTATAGAAAATAATCATTGGCTATTGATTTGTTATTCCTTCACAGTGTAGGTTCTTGTTATTTGATCAAGTGTAACTACAACTGCTTTAGTTGCATTATAACCTAAAACCGTTTGTGTTTTTTTTTTATTTTATTTTTAATCCCTGTTGCTTATCTCTCATCGTGGTGCAGCGTATTATACAAACCTGAAAAAAGTAACCTCTGAGAAAAATTGTCTGTCGTTTCATGCCCTGAATTGATTGGGACGCTAATGACCACAGATATTAAAAAGCGCCTATTCCGCAAGCTTGGCCTGTTTTTGTGTGGCAGCTTGGGGGCGGGCGTTGTCATCCAACAGTAGGAGCTTTAACTTCGTTAGAAACGCCTGCTCGGCCTTCAGCAAACATTTTGCATCCACAACCTTCGGAACATCTGCACAAACATTACACTATCTCCACACAGTAACTAGCTTACAGTGAACGTGAATAAATGATATGCACCTCTACCTGACACCAGATCTCCAATACATGTGATGCAATATGGCGTCTGGCGTCAGTCCACTGATTCATACCGGACCTACGTTTCCTGCTTATCTGCGACGGCACTTTTAAGTCTCCAGGGGAGCAATCATATGCATGCCTACAGAATTATTTGTGTAAATCTTTTATAGCTCAAGGAAACATATATACAAAACTACTCTAGTGCTATCACCAGATCATTTGCAGGCATATAAGGAAGGGAAGCATCTTTTAAAATGGATTCGACGGTTAGACTTAAAATAGCACCAAAGTTTTGGTAACTGCTACTTGTTATTTACAAGCTAATGATTGAGACGTGTTTCTTGAGACCATTGACAATATTAATTGTGACAATATTAATCAAAATCATATTAACAACTTATTGAAAAAGCATCGAATATCAATACTTGTTCAGTATCGAGGTATAGAAAGTATGGAGAACCCACCTCTAAAGGAACTTCAGAGAACAGTAAATACCATTCCTCTGAAAGTGGTACGAAATTTGCCGCCACTCAACTAATTCCTTGTTCATGGGGAGCGGAAGAAGATATAAACCAAAATGTGTCCGGTTTGTAATGTGTTGTACATACTGTATTTCTTGTAACACAAAGGCAAAAATAAACCAAAATGTGTCCGGTTTGTAATGTGTTGTACGTACTGTATTTCTTGTAACACAAAGGCAAAATGATTGCTATCGATCCCACAATAGCACATGAATCTTTCATTCCCGAAACGGACACAACACATAGCTCCACTATTTGTGCCCTCCCGTAACCAGGTACACCAAGGTATATCTACATCAAATTTTACTGAATTACGTGTATTGATTTGAAAGTTAAAATGGAAACCCTTGCGCCAAAAATGAGTGAAACCCCTTTACAATATGAGGTTGAGTAACTGAATTCTGATCAATAGACACTTATCTTATAGCCTTCACAAACAGAACACAAAGTAAATAGGTAATTTTATTGCAAAGCATAAACAAATGAATCGTAATAATATAAATATGTGTCATTATATAAACAATAGAGGATGGTGCGGTATGACATACCATACTTATCTAGAGCTAAACGATTTAGAAACTAAAAGAACATTTACCTATTGTCTGACATACTGACATATGTGGCCGAGGTCGTTAAGACATGGACTCCTGAGCGGGAGATCTGGGTTTCGATTCGCGCTAGGACCGTACTCCCTGATTGAGGTTTTTCCAGATTTTCCTCAGTCATCATAAATGGCAAATTCTGGGGAGCTACCCTAAATTTAGGAGTGGGACGTTAGTTCATAAAAAAATCTTCCTCGGTTTATCATTTCATGTTCCATTGCCTATGATGCCACAGTAGTAAAAACGGCCGTTAAACACTATTCAAAAATAGTTTGGTATATAGACTACTTTTATGACACTAAATCAGAAAAAAAAGTTGTGTTCTTATCATTTAGCATTGCACTGTATACTTCTATGTGCTTTAGTCTTGAATCAGATTAAAGCTAACTTGGCAAAGTATTTTTAAAATAATGAGGAACTTCGGATTGCAAAATTAAAGTTCTCTGTTCCAATTGCCTATATTTAGAATAGTAGTGTGTAAGATATTAGCAACCTAAGAAGACAGAAGAAGCTAGTAAAGCAACGTTGTTAGAAGCATACAGTAAAACCCCTTGGCACTGTAGAGACAGAAGAAAAAGCTACCTGTGTATCGATCCAAGCACCCTTATTAAATAGGATGAGGCGACTGCCCGTCCCCTTACCGCGCACCATTGACTACTTCTTTTTATTCCGTGGATCCCCAAAATCTCAGTCCAAGAGGCAGAAAGGCTTAAGAAGGAACCTTGCTACGGCAAAGGAAAACGAGGGAAAAAAGCAAGTAAAAAAAATACAAAGCAGGGCATATAAAAGGGGAACTACAAAAGGAAAAAGAAACGAAGAAAACAAAAGACGGAGAAAATATTTTGAAAAAACAAAGATATAACAGAAGCTGATGACTATGGGCTAAAAAGAATCAGAAAAATGGAAATCAGTAAATCCTTTAAATAAAAATAAAAATTTGCGAAATAAATCAGAAAGATGGCAGAGTGGAAGAAAATGTGTAAGAAGCTTTCAAAAGATTGAAAAACAACATTTAAATAAACAGTTATTTGTATATTTTGAAGCCTATATATTGTAAGTTACTTATTTGAATGAGTTAGAATTTTCAGTACTTTTTAATTTCCTTTTTTTAAAAACATATTGTTGAATAGAAGCCAAAGCTATTGAGATGTGATAGGAGAATCATACACAACATTTGGGATGACGCTAACACTGTTACAGCAGCCGATCTAGGGTATAAAGCGGTAGTTTATACAAGTATTCCCCAACGCTTTATAAGTTTATACACAGAAAATATAATTGTAGAATCTATAATAAGAAATAAGAAAAGATAACGACAACTGCTAATAGAGAAGTTTCCTTTGTTTAATATACAGTAAAGTTATTTCAGTCGTGGACTAGCAGAGAAACCAGTTGTCAAGGCCGGATAATGCATGAGCAGGTAGCAGCTTGTAGTCATGTTAGGGAGGCTTATGCGTTCGGTGTTACCTGGTGCATTCATTGTGTGTAAATTATCTTATTGTCCGTTAGTTTTGCTACTACATAAATATCGTCTTGAGAAAAGACTTTTATGTACGATACATATGTGAAAGCAGAATCTGGTAGAGAGTGGTTAGACGATTCGCAAGAAACTATAGAAACTCATCGCCAACTTATTAAATAGCTACAAGAGACAGTATCTCTCAATGATAAGAAAGATGTTCCGAACCGCCATGCTCTTAGGTGAAATACGAAAATTTCCTACACAGAGGACAGCCGACAATGTGTTGCTGCTGAGGTGCATCTTTTTTTAACATTTCCTATAACGCAGTTTAGTGTTTGTTATTTTCAATTTTAAATACAATGACATTTTATGTTTTCAGTAAAAATAAAAATACTAACTCACGAGCTGTGTCTGTATCTCCCTTTTTTACCGTTAGGGCGTCTACATTTCAACGATAAGAAATTGAGCTCAGGTGGACTATAACGCAAATAGCCCATGTTGACGATGCTATAATTAATTGGCAGAAACAATTAGATGCAAATTTTAAAATTAAAACTGAAAATGTGGATACGTTATTGTTTGCGTGTGATCAAGGTTTTATATTTACCTCAGAGGATAAATTACGAAATACTATTCAACAACAATTTTGAATATCTCTACAGAAAAAACTACAGTTTTATCCTTTATAAAGCACTAAATACTATAATACCCAAAATTGCATCACAACGTAAAGCAGATATCATGTTAACTGTTTTAACTACATGAGTTATAAAATATCGTTCTATTTTAAAAATAAAGATTCTATAAAAATATCTGCATAAATTTAAAAATAAGTTCAGTACAATTAAGCAATCGTTGAAAAAATGAATGTTAAATGTTGACTTTAAATAAAGAATTAATAAACTAAGAGGAACAATTATTACATTTATCCTAAATAAAATTAGGAGATAAACTTAAATAAAAATTTATAAGACAATGGCTATTCCTGTGCTGTGTAAAGATGCAAATTTTGTACTTTAAATATAAAAGAGGAAAAGAAAGGTAATTATTTCCGTTACTTAAATTCAAAAGTAGTATAGCAGAATCAGTCCAAGTAATGATAAATAAAAATACTTTTAACTCTGTCTTGTGAAGCGGTTTAATATGCTCCGGCTGAGTACCCCGGGTTGGACACTAAATTTGAAGCGGTGTATAGTTAATTGACTACTGATCGCTTTGGTGTTGTTGCCCTAGCTTCATGACATCTCATGGTTATATTCCGCTATTTTGTGACTCGTGCTCAACAGGACTGGGAGAGGATATCAGCTGTGTAAATAATCACACGATGCGACATAATATATATGGCAATTTATTATTCGCAAAAATTTTCCCGTCCTCTGGCGTTCCGCATAGGTAGAACTTGACTACGTTGAGTATAAATTTAGCTGCCGCGACTTCCAGGGAGATGAACTGAATCTTATTATCTGAATATCTGAACTGCAGTTATCTCATCTGTGTATGTGAACTACCAATAGAACTGAGTTGAACTGATCTGCCCAACTGAGTAGCTGAACTGCTTCTTTCTGCTTACTGATGAACTGATCTATCCGACTGAAGAACTGAAAACTAATTTGTCCCACTGAGTCCGAGTACCCCCGTAGAGCATACAACTTCGAGTGTCTCAGCCTAGCAAAATGCCTACTTATATAATCGATTATATATTATTTAAACGTTGGCTTCAGGCCCAGGAGGTCACACAAGCCGTGCAAGTCTGGCGCCTAGCTTTAAAAATTCAAAATATACCTCTACTGTTGACTGGTTCAAATTCATCAGCCAAGGCATGCCACCTGCTACTATTTGAAAGTTTTAAACATATATTTACATTGGTTGCTTTAAAGTTAACTGTACAACCGGCTGGAGAGTTCATTGCTCTAACGTATTCTAAAGCCTGCACTATTAATCCTCGCCAACGCCAAGGTGTTTTAAGAAGTGCCATAGCACTATTATCTTCCCTTTTTTTATAGCGGTTTATGACCTACTTGGCTCTGCCCCGTTTCTGGTTGGGCTACCGTAGACAGTTACACCAGAGAACTTTCTCTTTTAACGACATACAATTTAACATATTAAAGTTATATATATTATCTACATTACTAATTAAAACGCACAAAATATTATGATTAGGCTTGCAGCATATACATTATATTTATAATTCAGTGGGAATGGACCATAGTAACTATGTCAAGTGTACACCAAGATGTTAAAATATCACAGTTAGCTAGCAAGGAACAAAATGGTTTGAAACCTAAGAATTCGGGCCCTACTGATAATTCAGTGTTAAAACGAAATGGGTTTAAGTTTGTCTCTGAATGTCTGCAAATCTGCTTCGCGAGCGAGCGAGGAAATCTCAATTTTCTGTAGTTCATCATTAACGGTTTCAAGATTGAATAGTATAAAAATCTCTAAAACCTCTATCTAATCGCTGAATCAGGTTAACCGATTTATGGTATTATGTAACTTAGTGTAAAAGCAATTGCTACGTAATATTATTCATATCAAACGAATCTTTTGGTAGATTTTCCTACAAATGCGTAGCGAAAGCAATTGCTTAACTTTTATGCTTACTGAAAATTACTATTTTTCAACTACTTTGTAAAAGCAAGGCACGGATATGAATGGAAAAGATAAAGTCAAATTACAAACGAACGAAATTAATGTCTTAAGCTTCAAAAGGCTACAATTAAACAAGTCCACAGATTTAAAGTTTTTGAGAGCTGTTTTGCTTTTGAAATGTGTTTATAAATATTTCAGTACTGAAGATTTCAAAAAGAACTTCCGGTTTTCCCCATCACATGAGAATTTTTTTTACAAATCAAGAATTTTTTTTTTTTTTTTTTTTTTTTTTTTGGCAGCTGCACGAACCTCTCACAGCTAAAGAATTGAATAAAGGTTTTAATTGAAATTAAGAAATTTTAGTATCCAATTTTACATTTCGTAAATTATTATATCAAGGACTCAACATCTTGTTCGTTTGGTCTGTAATTTCCTTCTCTTAAATTTGCTCCCTACAGAGCAACTGACAGCAAATCGCAATCACTGATCTGCTTGTATTCCATTGTCCTTGTTATTTCCTTTCCATTTCTACAATACCTTATTGTAACCTCTCACATTACTCTTCTCTGACTGCCCCAGGATTTCAGGAAATACGTAAATGTGAGAAGAGAAAGTTCAATTTGAGATTCGTGTTGTTTTTAATTTTAGTATTATTGGGATGTTTATTTTTTCCTAGAAACTTTTAATGGCTTCGTTAAATGGATTCCAAATTCCTTTTTCTCAATTTTCGTATTAACTGTCTTTAGGTAGTGCTCCATTTGCGGACTTACAGAAATTCCTTCTTTTATTTTTGCATTCGAAAAAGAAGAGAAATTTGTCGGGAGATATTTTAAACTGCCTCCATTTTTATGAAATACTTTAACAAAGTGTTTCCTTGCGCCATGTTTAGTATAAAGAGGGGGGGAAGTTCTTAGGATTCAATAGACTATCCCCATTATACCAGGGTAAGTCCATACGTTTCTGGCCTAACCGATAAGGATTATCGCCTTTACAAAACCCTTATCTGGTGTCATAACTTATTTGTTAAGTGAATAATTGCAGATGTAACTTCCGATCAGCTGTGTTCAGTAGTTCAGATATATTCTCAAAAATAAGGCTGTGTGTAGAAGATTGTGGCATTTCAAAATGGAGTATCAAGTTGTTATTAAGTTCTTCACAAAAGAAGCACTTTACTCCAAATGAAATTAAACATCGATTGGACTGTGCATATGGGGGACCATCCCCCTTATATTCAGCCGTAAAAGAATGGGCCAAACTTTTTCGAATGGGTCAAGAAAGCATTGAAGCCGAAGAGTTTGCAGGTCGGCCCTTGGAGATGTTCACTGCTGAAAACATCGCTCTTGTGGAGGGAGAAATTATGGAAGACTGACGGCTCAAAGCTACAGAAAAAGCAGCAAGGTTGGACCTTTCTAAAACAAAAAATCTTCAAAGTATTAATGAACATTTAAACATAAATAAGGTGGGTGCCTTGACTTCTTTCCTCGGTCCAAAAGCAGCAACGAGTCATCTGTTGTCAGACATTTTTGCAGTTCCACCGTGGCAACGAGAGAGAAGTTCTGCTCACCTTTGTTACAGGAGATGAAACTATGGTCCTCTATTATGATTCCTTGTCCAAAAGAGAATCAATGGAGTGGCGTCGCTAAAGACCAAGGTCACTCAATCAACCAAGAAGATCACAGCCACATCTTTTGGGACTATGAAGAAACACTCTTTCATGACTTCAAGGAGAGGAACACCACAGTAAATGGTGCAAGGTCCGACGGAAATGTATAAAAGCAAATTTTAAAGCTGGAGACGGAAGAAAATGGATAGGTTTTAATTAGGATACTGATAGTGTTTGTAGAATCATTGAAGTTCTTCTTCTTCTCTCCTGTCACTCTCTCAATGCGTCGTCTTCCACAGCTAGGCTCGGTAGAGTGCTGGAAATTTTGTTACCTTTTCAGGTCAACGGGGGAAATAGTCGAGAACTAGGAAATATGTAAAAGCAAAGTTTAAGTATGGAGATTACAATATTTATTTACTTTTGTCACTTGTCCATTATTAAGGATCGCCTTTCTAAGTTCTGATGAGCGGTTCTTAATTCACGCGTGCACTAACTGAAATAATTGTCTATTAAAACACTCCCGTTTATTGCTCTTCTTTCATTTTCTATATCTCCTCTGTCTGATGGTTAAGTTCACCTGTCTGCACTAAATTCACACACCACTGATGGCTCGACTATTTCTGCCCTGATCGCTCAACTCTCACTGCTCGATTGCTCAATTCTTTCTACTCCAGAAATTCTAATCTTTTATCAAAAGTTCCCTCATCCGGTCGTTAGATCTCCTCCTACCATTTCGACAATTATTCCACTTAAAAAATTCTCCCTATTCGCGGAGGGGCGGGCATATTACTTATTCTAAGATTCCTGACTGGACCTTTCATAAGCCTTGACTTTAAGCCTTATTTACATTTTCTCCCCTTTGGTTCCAATAATTCTGGATATCTGGTTTGTTTCACTCTCTTGATCTGATTCTATTGTCTAGTGTATTTTATGGTTGCCTTTCGGAGTCTAACTAAAAACTGAGATTTACCAGAAGCCTAGGAGAGGCGACACTTTCTCAACACAAAGAATCTTTTAACAAAACACACAGGGATGACTGACCATTTGTTCATTGTCCAGTAATATATTTACTATCTACACATTCTTTACTTCTAAAATGTCTGTCCGCCAGGTTTACTTTATCACTACCCATGCAATACCCATTAACAACTATACAATACACAAATATCTTAACTGAATACACATAAATTGAACACACTAATTGTAACACTATTTATAATAAATGTAATTGATTGTGTTAACATTTTATAATATTTTAATTGGGGACGGCATTTCATTAATACTGCTTCAATGGGAAGTACTATGCTGGCCTACTGCGTGCATCTATCAAAGAGAAAAGGCGAGGAAAGCTAAGTGGTGGTGAGCGCCTTCTTTGCGATAACACGTCTATGCACAAAGCTCTTATTATAAAGAAAGCTGTGAACAAATGTGACTACAAGGAGATCGATCATCCACCCTACAGCACAGATTTAGCTCCCAGTGGCTATTTTGTCTTCTCAGAATTCAAGAGGAAATTTAAGTGTACAAAGAAGTGAAGGATGCTGTTTATGCCAATTTTGCAGACAAGACTTCTGACTATTTGGGAGGGGGGGATTGAAATGTTAATTCAAAGATGTGAGAAGTGTATTACAATAAAGGGTAACTATATTGAAAAGTGAAATATAGTTTTTGTCTTTATCATACCTAGAAAATGGTTAGACTGGAAACTTATGGACCTACCCTCGTATAATTTACAATGGTGTTAAACAGGGGTTATTGAGAATTCAGGATACATAATTATGTAAACGGCATAGGATGTGCTGCCAAGACTGAAAACATACCCGATTCTCCTAAATGGCATTGGTATAAGAGAATTGTGGTTCATATTCATTTACTTATATAAAATAGACTCGATTACAGACTGAGAATGTTTGACAAACGGTAGGTGGTGAGCTAAATGGGCCTTATTCTTGGAATAGCATATGCAATAACTATTAAAAGACTTCAAAAGCTAAAACAGCAGTATCATCATAGACCTGTGTTAAAATAATAATTGTTTTCTTTTGTTGGATTGATATAACTTTGCTTTCTTTCTGTTCATATTTTGCTCTCCTTCAGTATTAATTTATATATAACATGTGCTTTAATAAGCCTTTAGTTAGATCGTATAAAGTAAAAACATTTATATTCCTTCTTTGTTATTCTGGAACTGAAAGTAGGTAAATTCAGTGAGGTGTGCGGCTCTAAGACAATGTTATTCAGTGCCACCCTGTGTTTTGAAACGCGCATTCCCCCATCTTTACCGTCTACGTAGTATTCACTAACTCTTTTGATCTTAGAGGAGTTCTTTGTGCGGAGTGGAAATGCGTGGAGGTCACGGAGAGTCGCGCGGTCAAGTGCACTCTTCAGCGTGTGCCGCGTGGGCGATGCTGAGACAGAGCACACTTCTTCTCTTCATCATCTTTATCCCTTATTCTCTTTCTTAGTCGTTCTTCTCCTTCCTCTTCTCTTCGCTTTTATTTTGTTGCCCTCGCGCTTCTTCCCCGGATCACTCATTGTGTAGCTTCTTGAGAACCCAGGCCAGCTCCGGCTGTCTAGTACCCATTGCGGTGGAAGTTGCAGAGAGCGGTAATGTGCTTGATTACTGAGGGCATGGTGAGGCAAACTCTATGCCCTAGAAACTGAAAATAAAGACATAATTCAATAACCTACACCGTAGATAACGTGTATTTATGTACTTTTTTTTTCAAATTGTAGAGAAAAAATAAACGATCTGCCTAATAGTGCGTGATAATTGAAAATATAGACACATAATTTAATAACTTTAAACATATATATGTTTATGTAATCCATTTTTACTTTTTCCACGGGAACTAAAAAAGAATATATGTGCCTATTGTTTATACTGAAAGGATTGAGGATTACTTTAGCAGTATACTAGTGGTAAAACATAAAACTAATTACAACCAGGAAATGATATGCATATCCGTGGAAATAATGTTTACTGTTTTATAACCTAAATAATTTAGTATATTTTTATATTTCGCATACAGCTGGAAAGGGTGGAATTTATAGTACAATAAGTGACAATAAAAATTATTCTGCAATGTTTCATTTACAGAATGTGAAATATTATATAAAAGTGAAAAAGTTATTGCTGTAAAAATTAAAATATGGCGGCCGTTTCTCCGCGCAGGTATTTCGATTTATTTATCAGTCCATTTTTTAATTTGCGATAGGTTAGCGTTATATAAATCACATCTCTTAAGGGAGAAAATTCCTTTTATTAGCCATATTCTGCATTGCCACTTTTAATTAATTACGTTTCAATATTCCATTACCGATCGGAATGGCTCATTTGGTAACACTTGAAACTCGCATTCGGAGGTCTAGGGTTCAATTCCCTTGATAATTCCCTGATCTTAGGTTGTCCCCCCCCCCCAGTGATTTCCTTTGGTCACTTAGGATATTAACATTCCACAAAGTTTTGTTCTTCCCTTTACTCTATTTTCATTACAGAGTATCAGTTACAGGCTTGGAAGCGTCAGACGAGGGAAGCTAATGCCAAATGGCGTGGCAGTGGCTTGCGTTCAGGAAAAAGTTCTTATCCCAAAGTTTGGCAGGTTCTGGCTGGGAGGCATCGGGACACCTCATGTAATACCTTAGCGGCATAGGGGTGATTCTCACGGCGTCTGTACAATTAGGGAGCCCCCGTCCATTCCTTTCTTTCAGTACAAAATCATTGTTAAAGTACCGAGATGCTCAAGGATTCTCCTTTGTCCCAATTATTCTTATCCCTAATATAGGCATCTCAAATATAAAAACTGAGCAACAGTAGCGAGTAGAATAATCGGTGGAGAATTGGGGGGGGGGGGTTTTCAATATGTAACGAAGATAGCTAAACGAAACGGGTGCACTAGTTACCGTGAAATACGATTTATTGTAAACATGGTAAACATGGTCGGTCGATTTATGCTCCGAAATGGACTTATTGCTGATGTTGATTGCAACTAAGCAATCAAAATAGAACTGAACATTGCACATGTAACGAAATCAAATGTAGCGGTTAGCAGTTAGTGACGTAACACGAAAATACACGAAGCTCATTCCTCCTTCTTTCATTGCTTCAATCCCTATGTAAGAGAGGCAAACCAGGTTAGCAAGATTGGCCCGCATCTGGCCCGTTTGAGGCCCCGGTTCTAATACATCCTCACTGTAAAATAAAACAAAGAATAACTTTCACGATATTTGTTGAAATATTAGAACACTAGGTTACAAAATCAAGGCGAACTATACTGTTAGTTTACAATACAATGGCGGTACCAATATTGGCAGGAATGTGAAACGTGAATCATAAACAGGCAAGATAGAAGAAAAATTAAAATGTTTAAATAATATTTTTCAAATTATTCGCAGGATATAGATTGATAAACTAGAAAAGAAAAACAGATATAAGAGAAATCCAAAAATGTATAAATTAATAGAATATAATAGGTATTAAAAACAATAGATATCCACATATAATCAAAATCAGATAAATCTTTTTCTAAAATTGTATTTAATTATCATTCTCACAGTCATAGAGACAGAGGCGACCTCTTTCCGAATGGTACAGTCAAATTGAGACATGTTGAAGTCGGAATAGACTATAAGCTCTATAGCTTGAAGTAGTAAGTACTTGCTTACTAATACCTATGTAAGTGTATTGTATGTTTGCTAGGATATATTTTAATAGTGTGTATAAAACAAACAAACAGTTAACTCCATTTTATGGAGAAAAAAAAACTTAGAAGGAGCAAATTTAGAAAATGATTTCCTGAACTGTCTTTATTATCACTATAGATTCATTTATACTTTTTTTAGTGAAAAACAACTTATTTAGTCCAGCAACTTAAACACTTAATGCATAGTCTATTAAAATATCAAGGTCTGCATTCCTTTAGCCAAATCATACCAACGTTTCGACATAATATGTAATTAATCACACAGACTAATTTTCCCAAAGTGGTCAGTAACAATATCTGATGTAAAACTTGTAAGTGAAAGAGAAAATGTTGATAAACAGGAGCATTGCAGGGTTCGACAATTCTATTTAGGATAGTTTTACTTTCAAAATTCTTCAAGTATGTAAAGTCTCTCTTTTCAAAAAATGATAAACTATTTTTGGCTCTTACGATTAGTTCTTTTTAAGTTTTCTTTCCCTGGCACTAAAATACCTTTAAAAGGTCGTATTCATTTCATTGTTTTTATTATAACAAAATAATAGAGCGTAAAGTGGTAAATTAGAAAGGGGAATAGGTGGTGGGGAGAGTTCTTATCTAAGAAATAAACATCATTTATTGCCGGGCTTCGTCATTAATACAATGCGGAGCCTTTCTAAAGAGCAAAATGTCTAATTTATTTTTATGTGTTAAATTTACGAAACTAAAGCATATTTAAGAATAAATTACAAATTATATGCGTATATGAAAGGATGTTATTCGCACGAAATTAAGTTGTAAATGAAAAGACCTCAAAGCAATTAAAAGAGAACATCAAACTATTTTATATTACTCAATTTGGACAAAAACAAATAGTTTTAAAATATAGTGCTCTTCTTTTACTTCCATCCCGCCCACTCAAAATTTTCGTTACCGCCTTGCGATTCGACCATTCTGTTGTGGTTCTTTACTACTGTACGTGGATGAATGAACTGGCGCTGCAGAAGATACTTTCAGTATTTGAACATGGCTCTTTGTGCATGGGGGCACCTCCGAGAAGAGGGATGACGTGAGGGAGATTTACTACCGGTGACTGCATGGACGAAAATAGGTCCCCATCATGTTTCTAGTTAGAACTCCCCTGAGTCGTTCCATTAACCTTTACGACCCGGTAACAGAACTTACGGATTGAAATGTAGAGCGGAAAATTCTGGATGTAAATATCTATAAATTGCTTAAGTGACATGGGGAAACTATGAAAAAGGCCAAGGCTAGAAGGTTCGGCCCAAAAGTAAATGAATCTGAGACCTCCAGAATGCGAATATCAAGCGTTAGCGTCTGAGCCACCCCGCTGTTCACTTTTGTTGTGTGATTGGATTAGAGTGTATTTGGTTAAGGGGAGAGGACATTAGTTGGAAAATAGTTAACAGAGTTTGCAAGATATAGATAGGTACAATGCTGAGACTCAATGCGCAGAAAAAGTATCGCTTAACCTGCAGGCTCAAATAGATCAGGTGTTGGGGAGGGAGAATTATCTAGATATCTTTGGTAGAGAATAAGGAAGTGGTGTCGCATGACTCAGATTAGGGGCTTGGAAAGGAAATGAAACATTAACGTTCTCGGGGAAGGGCTTTGCCCATTGTGCGGAGAAAGCGATACCTGGAGGCATATTTTGGCAGAATGCAGGGAAACGGAGAATTTAAGAAGTGAGCATTTATCACCGCAATTTCTGAAATCCAATATAAGATTGCCTGGAAGTGATGGTGCACGAGAATGAATGAATGGATGGTGTTTAACGCTCGTTTTTGCTACAGAAGCACCAGGCGATGGATACTTTTGATAAATGAGATGAAATCATATATTGGGAAAGGATTTATTTGTAAGGGAGGAAACGTTCCAGGTCTAAGTTTAGGGTACCTTTCCGGCATTTGCCATTTATGAGGACTGAGAAAAACCTGGAAAAAAACTCATTCAGGGAGGACGATCCTGGAGGAATTGGAACACCGCTCACGAGTTCGCGCCTTAATGATCTCGGCTACCCGTGGCTGTGGGGGCATGAGGGACACACACACACACACACACACACACACACACACACACACACACACAAATTGGGAATATTTCCAGCGAAGACCTTACGAAAGATATTAATTAATGGCTATAGAGAAGAGAAGAGAGTTGGGGAGGGGGAGTTGGTGAGGGGGAGTTGGTAAAAAGAAGGGGGTCTCGGTTAAGAGTTTTATGTGTGTATATATTTACATAAAATTACTCATTGAAAATGTGTGATACAAGTATATCGATGTGTTTATATATATGCATTTAGATCTGTAAGTATATTTTGATTACTACAAGGACGGTGTAGCATGTACGGCCTTAAGGCTCATACGACAGTTATACTTACTTGTTTATACTTTAAAACTGCTATAATAAAAACCCATTACTACTGCTACAACTACAGCTGCTGCTGCTACTACTACTACTACTACTACTACTACTACTACTACTACTACTACTACTACTACTACTACTATTACTTCTACTACTACTACTACTACTACTACTACTACTACTACTACTGCTGCTGCTGCTACTATTACTACTATTATTACTCAATGGACGGTGTAGCATGTACGGCCTTAAGGGTCATACGACAGTTATACTTACTTGTTTATACTTTAAAACTGCTATAATAAAAACCCATTACTACTGCTACAACTACAGCTGCTGCTGCTACTACTACTACTACTACTACTATTACTTCTACTACTACTACTACTACTACTACTACTGCTGCTACTATTACTACTATTATTACTTCTACTACTGCTACTACTACTACTACTATTACTTCTACTACTACTACTACTACTTCTACTACTACTACTGCTACTACTACTACTTCTACTACTACTATTACTTCTACTACTACTACTACTACTACTACTACTACTACTACTACTACTACTTCTGCTACTGCTACTACTACTACTACTTCTACTACTACTACTACTATTACTTCTACTACTACTACTACTTCTACTACTGCTACTACTATTACTTCTACTATTACTACTACTATTACTTCTACTACTACTACTACTTCTACTACTGCTACTACTAGTACTTCTACTACTACTACTGCTACTACTACTACTACTACTACTGCTACTACTATTACTTCTACTATTACTACTACTACTACTACTACTACTGCTACTACTACTATTACTTCTACTGCTACTATTACTTCTACTACTACTATTACTTCTACTACTACTACTACTACTACTACTACTACTACTACTACTACTACTGCTACTGCTACTACTACTACTACTACTACTACTTCTACTACTACTACTACTATTACTTCTACTACTACTACTACTACTTCTACTACTGCTACTACTATTACTTCTACTATTACTACTACTATTACTACTACTAGTACTTCTACTACTACTACTGCTACTACTACTACTACTACTACTGCTACTACTATTACTTCTACTATTACTACTACTACTACTACTACTACTGCTACTACTACTATTACTTCTACTACTACTATTACTTCTACTACTACTACTACTACTACTACTACTGCTACTGCTACTACTACTACTACTACTTCTACTACTACTACTACTACTATTACTTCTACTATTACTACTACTACTACTACTACTACTACTACTAGTACTTCTACTACTTACAACTATTACAAACGAGCTAGCTCAAGTGTGACATTTCAGATATGTGCTTGGGAGGACAGGGTTCGATATGAAAATCGATCGACTATAAATAACATTTCTAAAATAATGCTAGTTAATGCGGCTAACGCACGCAGTGGGTAGTACTGTGTTAGCATGCATATTTCCTTTGTTTAATTGTCATCATAATGCGCGAATTTAAGGTGCACATTTGCTTTGCGCGATGAGTAATGACTCGCTTTTTAGTACATGAAGAAGTTAAATCTGTGCCGATTACGTGCATAGTTCAGCAAAGATACACTTTCAAAACTTCAGGTGTGTGCACAAATAGCGTTAAGTTCTCCTGTGAAGGTCGTGGGGATGAATCAAACCTCGCTTAAGCTCGCTTGTCCCAGAACAAGCATTGTACAGCGGTTCAAGATCTTGTTTATGAAAACTCTTCATGAAACTAGTGCGTAAACTAACAAGTTATGATGTGAAAACGAAATTAAAGTTACTCAAAGTCAATGCACACAGGATGCCAAAACATTTTGAACGTAAATCAGAAGATTGTAAGGGCTGAAATTTTTCAGAAACTTTTTGATCACTTGGTGGCGGAGTGAGGTTCATTTTTGTTACCCACTCTCATATGTGATGGATAGAGATTTGTACTGCAAAATAAACTCGCAAGCATGTGTAAAATTTGGATGTGGTAAGTTATACTTATATTTTAAATTTAATACGACACAAAAATACATATTTGTTAAAAAATATAAAAATAAGGGTTTTCAAATATTTGCTTAAAATGTATAAAATTCGTTTTAATTCATTATTTTTTAACATTAACCCAATATCACACTTAAAAATGCTGGAACAAGATTATCATTTGTATTGTATTGTGTATCATGTGGTAGTAACGGCGATATAAACATTCGAGTTATGCTATTTTGATTATTAGAATAGCTCTATACGGATCAGGAACTGTTCTGTTTATATACTTTCAAGATACTATCACTGTTTGTATGCCTTGTATCTTCACCGTGCTTCATTCTCTCAGGTGGACTTCAAATGTATGCTTACAGTTTGAAATGTTCTTCACCCTTGTACCTCTGTCTCTATTAATAGAAAAGGTATGTGCATCTGATCCTACTCCTCAGTTAAAGAGGTCTTTACTTAGGGTCATGTCACAGAGGTATCTGCAGCTTGACACCGTCAATGTATATCAAAGATGTGGTGCATTAGAATGATGGTGTGAGAGAGAGCCATTGTGTTATGTCACCAACAGTGGCAGTTATCACTCACTTGCAGTTAATTTTTGGCTTAGTGGTGGTAGTTTTCATTTTTGCTTTTATTTATATAAAGATGCCCAAAGCAAAAGCAACTATAAGTTATTGTTTGTAGCAATGTGTTGCAGAACTTAGGGATATAGACGGTTTGGATTTACAGCATAAGTGTTAAAAAATAATAATAGAGAAGTGATGACAAAAAAAAAAAACAGTGAATTTCACACTTAATGTAACATTTCACATGTTTTGGGCGGCCGGCAAGAACAGAATATTGCTGTAATTGTGACATGCTCAGATATAAATATGCCAATACTTCTTGTAACACAGGCGTTCTTTTCCCCAGTATTAGTCGATATTCAGTTATAATCTTAATGGATAATTTGAGGGTCAGTCTCATTGTGTACTGCAATTCTTCACAGTTGCGGAGGCATTGCATAAATATTATAATGGAGACTACTGCATATTGTTTACACACATAAAATAGTTCGAACTTAATTAAATAATTTTGAGTTTTTGCCTTAATTTTCAAGTATTTCAAGCAAATAAACTATTAATATTTCAGATTTTATAACCTAAATATCCAAGCTTTAGTAATGAATAATATTAACTCCCTAAACGAAGAGGTGGAGTGTGGAATGGCGTTCGAAAAGTGAAATAATTCAATTGAAGGTGAAAAGCTGTTGCTTGTCAGGTTCTCACTACAGTCTTCTGGGATGCTAAAAGTTTTGTACATTTTCTGCTTGAATGACAAACTGCCAATGCTGCACACTATGGCGAGTTCTTAGGCAAGGTTAGAGCGGCCTATCTATTCCAAAGACGCAGAGTCTTGCTGCTTCATGGCAAAGCACGACTCCATACTGCTCCTGATTCTCTTCTTCTCATTTGACATTACAGCCCGGGGTAATCCTTGGCCTGCCGCGGTACTTTCTCTACCTGGGTCTTACGATTTCATTGATAGAGGGCAGTATGCCGGCTTTCGTGATCGAAGAAGGCCACCTCTCGATCACCCTGTTCTAGACCTCCCTAACTTAGAAAAATTCCTAAGTACGTCCCGGGAATCGAACCCGGCACTCCCGGCCAGCAGTTGGCGTTAACCACTAGACCAAGGAAGTGATCATACTGCCTGTGCTATGTAAGTAAATTGGAATAAGGGACTGGACAACTGCCTGTAGTCTAGATTTACCACCATGTAACTACCAATGTTTTTAATCCTAAAATAGAACTTAGTTGGAGAAAAAATTTCCAACGATTGATTTTGCGCCCGTTCACGAAAAAATTTTAAAAAGTGTCGTTGTACTGGAAAAATAAACAGAAAATATGATCAGAGTAGGAAAAACATTCACGAATAATTAAAGTTGTTTATTTTAAAAAAAAGTGTTGTTAATATTTCATACACCCTCGCACCGACTAGAAAGTTTTCTTTAGTGATTTCCTTCACTCGCGAAGACAAGTCCTTAGCTAGTTTCTTCCCTACTATGAGCCCCAAAGAAGTAGTTCACTGTTAAAAATCAATAAAAACGAAGATGGTAATGGAAGGCTAAGCACAGCTGCCCGGCAGTAGATAATTTAACAGTCGTCAAGACTGTGGTCACAAACCAACAGATGTCGCGATAAGAACAGTATAGTTACAACAATAAACAAGTTAATAATAACAATAATAATAAAATAGCCGCACACTAGGAATTTTATATGCCTGGATAACTCACAACAAACGTTTTCTACTCTTGTCGGCTGAGTCAGAGAGTGTACATGAGCCATAAATAAGCACTTGTTATGTAGTTGTACACTGTAAGGCATTCATTTTAATTACAGTACATACTGCTACAAAAGAACTGCCCAAAATCTGCATGCATAGTGACCGCCATGCTGTTCATTGATGTAATAACTCGCAGGCTATATAAGTGCATTGTGCTATCTAAAGAGTGGAAATGAAAAAAGTTGAAACTGCAAATATATTGGTTTTACGTTTAGTAGTTAATTAAAATGTAGGTATATGTATAACACTGTCAGCTACTGAGCTAAATAACATTATATGCCTATAAACATTATATTATATGGTTTTCTAAGAAAAGTTCATTAGTGCTCTATGACGTATCTGTGGCTAATATGCAAACAAATGAAAAGAAAGCATGCTGACATAAAAATGTTTTAGGAAAGCAGGGAACCAGTGCCTTCTGTATACCTGTACTGTACATCCATTTTTTGAAGAATGTCAATATCATACTTGTCAATAATCAGGGCTGTTTCGAGAACAGTATAGATTTTGCAGCCATGACATCTAAAAGGTTAACAAACATGCAACTACAATTAAATTTTAAAATAGACAAAACTAGCTAATAATGCCAGTATTATTCAAATTATCTCTTTATAATACAACTGCTTAAAAATATTAACCACTGAAAAAACTATTAGCGTGCTTGAAAATCAGCTTAGCAAAAATGAAATTAATGATATAGGTTTTGCAATATGTAATATCTTATACATTTGAGACAAAATTTGAAATAAACTAATCAAGCAAAGATTAAAGATAAGTAACAGTATTGATGTAACGAAAGTTATGGAAAGAACATATCACTGGACGAATGTCAGCCACACGTGGCAAAAGTGGAAATGAAGCTTAAACCCAAAGGAAGAACAAATATTGAAAGACCACTTAAAAGATTAAATGAGCATTCTATGAAGTGGAGAACATATAGGAAATGGTCTTAAGCCCTCTAATAGATATGGAGGGTGTATTCCGCAAACTTAAGGATCTGATGGAGGCATCTCCAAAAATACCATTATTTTTTCAAAGCAACTAAATACATAAAACTATAATAATAAAATAACATTAAAAAAGAATATTATAACACTTTTTCAGTTTGCAATATGTATATATAAGGCTAACACAACAGTTACCTAGCGGAAGGAAAAATATTCTCAGTTTGACTGCTTACAGAGATTTTGCTGCATTGTGAGCAGATTCTGTTTGAACGTAATTGAAGGGAGCCTTTCTCTTTAGTAACGCAAGCAAAACTGGTGCTGGTGCTCCTATTTGCCGCTTTGGTAAAAGTTTATGCTTTATACTAAAGCAGTATTATTTGATTACATGTTATTGGGATGTATAGATGAACAAAATTAATAAATAAAATGGCTAATTATGAATGAAAATGGGCGTGAAAATATAATATACTATTTTTTCTTTTAACAAAATATTGAAATTAGTAAATTTCACAAGATAATTACTAAACAAAAGCATTGTGAACTGTGCTAATACAGTACTGAAATTATTCATTGCATCACCCCAATTATTTTCTTTCCTTTATACTCATCTAGAAATATAAGTATTTTGAAATTTTACTGTAATTGTATTTCTACGTATAACTCGAATATTTTAAGTTAAAAATGTGTAAATTTGATGCTAATAATCATTAAATATGTTAAAAGTACATATAAAATGTACAATTGAACAAAAAGGCCCAATTTTATAACTAAATAGCTACATTTTCAATTAAAATTGTATGAACATGGGTAGTTCTTGTTTATTAATTTTAACAAGTTAACCATTTACCCTCATAAAATAAGTTCTTTTCATCTAAAAATGCTGAATGAATACTTTATATTGCCTCCTGAGATTTTATTACGCATCACATCGTCTGGGTATTTTTTTTTTTTTTTTTTTTGAATAGTGTTTAACGCCGTTTTACTGCTGAGGTACCACAGGCGGTGGACACTGACGATACATGAAACGAAATGATATATTAGGAAAGGATTTTTTTTTAAGAAAGGAAAAGTTCCAGGCCTAAGTTTAGGGTACCTCCCCGGCATTTGCCATTTATGAGGACTGAGAAAAACCTGGAAAAAACATCATTCAGGAAGGACGGTCCTGGCGGGATTCGAACCCCAGACCTCCCGCCCACGTGTCCGCGCCTTAATGACTTCGGCCACCCGTGGCGGTAAAACTCTGGGCATTGAAAGTATTAACTTTTTGACTGGTCAGGGAAAACCTCACTAAACCGTACCCTATGGATGCCTTCAACTAGGTCTTTCTTATTTCTTAGTTTTTTCTTTGCTATAGTATTACCAATCATCTTAGGATAGTTCTCCATGGGGTTGAGATCTGGGCTGTTCCCTGATCATGTGAGGGTGTAAATCCCTTTTTTCTCAAGAATTCTTCTAACCTGTAGCGTAAAATTGTAATTTTTTTTTACAATTATGTGGATGTAATATGAATAGTAAAATAGTAGTTTAGTTTGGTAAAATGAGTACTGCTCAAGCAAGGTACTCACTTTTCATGCCCTATGGTTTGGTGCGGAATCATGCTGGAAAATGCAATTTTGTGGTGATACAAACTGCTCCACAATTATTGGCATTAAACTTTCTCTTAAAAACATTATGTATGCATCTGCACCTTGCTGTTCCCTCAACAAAATGTAATGCACCCCCTCCTTTAATGGATATAGAACCCTAGGCCATCGCACTTTCTGGAAACTTCACTGTTGAGTTCAAACATCCTGGAAGAAATTCTTCACCGTAACGACGACGTGTATTTGCATCGTTCCCTCTGACATTAATTTTTGACTAATCTGAGAATGTGACTTTACTTCACATCTCTTCAATCCAATGGGTATTTTGTGGCCCATTTTAGTCGAGTTTTCTTAATTTTTACTATATGTGATCGCCACGGGTGGCCGAATTCTTTAAGGTGCGGACTCGTGAGCGGGAAGTCTGGGGTTCAAAGCCCACCAAGACCGTCCTCCCTGATAGGTTTTTTCCAGGTTTTCCTCAGTCTTCATAACTGGCAAATGCCTGGAAGGTTTCCCTCCTTAAGAAAATTCTTTCCCAATTTAACATTCAATACATGTATCATCAGTGATCACCGCCTGTGGGTCTCAGTAACGAAAATGGGCGTTAAACACCATTAAAAAAATTGCTGTCAAAAGGGCCTTCTTCCGTGGTCGTCTAGTTAAGTATACCCATTTCTGAAAGTCTGTATCTGATGATTCTGCTGTAAACACCGCGCTATAAATACAGAAAGACGTATAATATTGCCATTTAAACTTGTTTATACTAATAAATTTAGTGTTTCAAAGACTTATATAACCCAAATGAGATTTTAAAGGATGTAAGTCCGTCATAGGCAGTGTAAAAAAATCAGAGAAACTGGGAAATTAAAATATTCCGTTTTAACAGCTGAAAAATATTTAATTTCAAAGGAGTGTAGCTTAAACTATTTAGAAAGGAACCATGTCAACGCAGTATTGTAATAGCATTTCAAAACAGTAGTAATTTTACCTAGTAAAATATTAGCATTTAAATCTCTAGTGCCACATGGTACGTATGTATGTTGTTGGCGTTCGATTACAAATATTGAAAAATGCTATGAATCGAAATATTTGTCAGAGAAATAGATTGCAATTAAGGCTTTAACTTAAAATATGTGCTTGAAGATGAAATCTGAGATAGAAACGACTTCTGTAATCCTCGAAGATGAATAAAAGAAATTAAGACATGGATGGTAAAATGTAAATGATATTTTTAAGCTCTCCTAAAGCACCTTTTCACTTCGTTGTAATTTCTTCCCCTCTGAAAGAAGTAAATATTCTAATGAAAACGGTCCTTCCTGTTACGTTGCCAAGTTTCAACGCCGCTTTCTTAGAAGAGAGCTATTGTAAATATGTGCACTTTTTATAATTATAATGCAGAGCAAGTTCAACTAACGGCAGTAGTAAATTAAAATTTTGGGCGTATCACCAAACTTAATTTCTATCTTTTAATTCTTCATATGCGGTGTGCTTATTTTCTGCTTTTTATTTTCTAAATAAAGTACAACAAAGTGTCGAAACTCATAATTCACGATAACGGCGCAATTTTTGTTTCCTTTCGTGAGAGAAACAGAACCCGAGTTCCAGATATGACATTCTTCCATGGATGGGAAATTCCATCATCTGGTATGATTACAGCACAGCTCACTTCAGTCTGCGTCCCGTCGCGTCGCCGCCAGGGGCGCTGATGTCGCCTGGTGCATATCGACCAAACCCTTTCTCGTGAGGCTCCTAGCTTTACCGAGCCCGTTAATGAGGTGAAAATGTGAAGATGCGAA
The DNA here is from genome assembly GCA_030762175.1 of Metallyticus violacea. Classification (NCBI taxonomy): domain Eukaryota; kingdom Metazoa; phylum Arthropoda; class Insecta; order Mantodea; family Metallyticidae; genus Metallyticus; species Metallyticus violacea. The sequence goes on along the minus strand of CM060832.1, from coordinate 83,185,060 downwards.
AAGCAGAGAAGGGAGCAGGAAAGAGAAGTTGTGGGAGGTGGTTGAGAAACGAATAGAAAGGGGGAGGGGAGATCTCCAGCCCTTGCTCCTCCGTGATCTGTCCCCATCCAACAGAGATTTCATATCAAGCCTCCATAATAAGAACCTATGAATAGCTTAGGTTCTCATTTGAGTGAGCCGTGCCAAAGTCCCCAACACATTAATAAATGAAAAGGGGAAAGAGCGGCTATGTGTTAGGGTGTGAAAAAATATTAACGCAGAGCATGCAAACACAATGCCCGAGAACTTCCACAAAAAGAAATCAATTTACATTTATGACCAGGAGGAATATACGAGGAATGTGTGCTTTCCTTAAGGGAACAGCTACGTGGAAACAGAAGATTCCTTTCCTTATGACAGATCTCAGCTTGGTTATTATTTTTTTTAAGTTCTAGTTCATTTAGCATTTATTTTATCTGGCTTAACGAACACTAATCTAACAACAACACCACCAATATTCTGATTTTAACGGTTTTATTATAAAGAATTTGTAATATATTTACTAATAAGATTTTTGAGCACGCTTTATCATTTTCACTTCGGCTCATATGACGTTTTATTATAACTTCAGTGGAAATTATTTTATTTTCATCATTGTAATACCCTTCATTATTGTTTGTTCTTTATAATTATGTGATTGGCGTAGTTTTCTTTTGAGGTTTGAAATATTTTAAAATACTATATTCAATAAGCAAATAGTTTATAATCATTATCAAAAATTAAATAAACTTTAAAGCATTCTATTTTTATATTATTTTAATTTCTAAAATTTGAAGAGTGTAAAAGCATGTTTCGCGCAGTGTGTATATTTATTATGGCTGAAATAATTTTAAAAAATGTCAAGTGTATATTGCACTTAAAATTACGAGAGGGCTTTTGAAGAAGTTAAAAGTAGTAAAATAGCCGTAAATAAATACCTTCAAAAACTTCTTTTAAAAAGAAAGGAATGCGACGATGTTCAATTATTTCTTGTGAAGGGGCAGGTTAATCAATGACAAAATATAAGAAAGAGTTTTATGAGCATGCGTGATTGTTTGTGGCATCACCAAATACATAATTCACGCACAGGTGGCAGATGTCATTTTCATTCGCCCGAGACAATAGAGCGTGACTTGGCAGAAGTTTGGAGATTCCCAAGTGGATATAATTCAGCTGGTTTTCAGCAACGATGATTTGATTATTACACAAATTAAAAGAGTGATTTAGTCCATTTAAAGATGAAAGCACATTGGTTGATGATAATGCAAATGTCGTCCAGAAAGGATACATTTTGGTTAACGCGATTTTTTTTTTTTTTTTTTTTTGGTAATGATGGAGTCAAGGGAACCCATTCCTTTTTCCAAAATGATAAAGGGTAAGAATGCTAAATCGCAATGAACTAAATATAAATGTAATATTTAGTTATATTTAGAGATGAATCGGGCAACAATTACGATTTCCACCTGAGATCTGTCATAAGGAAAGGAATCTTCTGTTTCCACGTAGCTGTTCCCTTAAGGAAAGCACACATTCCTCGTATATTCCTCCTGGTCATAAATGTAAATTGATTTCTTTTTGTGGAAGTTCTCGGGCATAATGTGATATTCAAAAATGCAGTCATTTTAAGAATCAGGCATTCTGAGGTAAATTTCGTGGTTTTCTCTGGGAACAAATGTTGAAATAGCAAATTCAAGAATAAAGTATATAATAAAAATTGTTTAAAATTAAATCCCTATAACGACCGGACAAAACTGCTGTAGGTGTTTACAAATAAACATACCTCACAAATACTTATTGTACATTCATTACATATTGCTGTTTTGCAAGTCACACACCTTACTTTTTGTGTTCCTGTCTTTTGTTGCGCATCTAACCGTTTTGCTGTAACTACTAATGGTTTGGAAATTTCGCATTTGAGCATCCAGGCAATGTTCTGCCTTAAACTCTTGCGAGAAGTATGGAAAGCTCATCCTTCGCTGGAGTTATCGTTCAATTAGCTGCCATGGCAGGGATTTGGTGAACTCAAAACGTAATTTCTGATAGTTTTCTGCTCTTGACGAATGTGTCACCAATGCGTTTACCATCGAAATGTTCATAATTGTATAGAAAACTGCAAGAGATCACCTTCTGTTGGTCAAGTAAACAAGTATGTTTGATCAAGTGCAACTATTCCCCCTTATTCATTGTGATATTGAATTATCTGAGACTTTTTATTTTCTCGTTCACTGAAACACTGTAGTGCATAGAAGGCATTAGAAGCACTGTCTTTCTTGGTTTTGGGACATGGAAGACCAATGCCATATTATCCCCAACACAAACAGTGAAGACTCTTTGGATGGAGAAAACTATCTCGGATATTCTCTCTCTCTCTCTCTCTCTCTCTCTCTCTCTCTCTCTCTCTCTCTCTCTCTCTTTCTTTTTTTTCTTTTTTCTTTTTTCTTTTTTTCTTCTCTCTCTCTCTCTCTCTCTCTCTTTTTCCCGCATAAGTTCGCTCTTCCTAAGTTCGCTGGCGTGTGGACCCCATTTCCTGCTGAAATATACCGTAATGCGAGAAAATATGCACCCTTTTCCGTGTGGTGGGGTCACCTTAACCTCGCTGTGGAGGAAAAACGTATTTTAACTTGCTGCAACTCCACCACACCACTCAACAGCTCAAAGCATACTGCCTGAAAAAGTATTGAGAGACGCAGCGTTACAATTTGGAAAAAATATGATTTACATAGCAAATTAAGTTCACTGGGGGCTCTCCTGGCCCAGCATACCAATTACGGGTTAAGAAGGTTCATGTTTGACCTTTGAGTAATGCTGGCAAGATGTGGGTTCAATACAATTTTCGACACACGCGAGTAAAACGGAAAAGTTGTACATGTGCACAGTGGTGACGAAATTTGGGCTCATATCTGTATTCACAGGAGCAAAAACTACACCTTTCGGGAGCATGTGCTACTGAAGACTATTGATCACTAGTGATGAGCGTGGCGGAAATCAAGACCTTTGGACAATGACAAGGACACCATACAGAACGCGACGATGGGGCTTTCCAAAAACATTTTTAGTAATGATAAGACCTCGAAACTAAGTATATGTGGAGTTACAAAGACCAAACTCTGAAGAGGGTCAGAAACCTTTTTTCCTAGCCTAAGATCAGAATATACATTGAATGTGAAAATAAATTGATCAACAGTCAATTTAATACAAATAATGATATTTATTACTTAATCAAACATTAATTTATAATTTGGACGCTCTAAAATGTTCGATAAAGTGAACTAGAGTAACACTGTCATATTAGCAAATTAAATAAAACATAATATCAGCAAAAAAATTAAAAATTAAAATGCACTCTAGAAGAAAAAGCACTATAAAAAGCAAAATTAAGATGGAACAAACAGCTGGATAATTTTATTTATCTAAAATGTAATAGTGCAACTGATGGTGAGATATTTATGAAAGTAGTGAAATAAGTGATCCCAAAATTTTCATTTCCAGCTTACGTTTTATTATGAAAGAATAATATATATATATATATATATATATATATATATATATATATATTAACCCCTATATAGTTGGTGGTTAAATTAGAAGCCTGGGTTAACTTGTAGCATTACGAGTCGCTCTAAGAAATAAATTTCTCATTGTCTTAGAAAGATTTCCGGGATATACAGAATTAGATCAGAGAGGTCTGTGGATCCGTGCTTGAAGGATGAAACGGTGGCTTAGTTGATAGGGCGTCAGAGTGGCTCGAATCCCCGCTTGACCAACATTTTCAAGTTTGATTCTTCATTTCCAATTACTAACCGTTTGTAGAATGACTAAAGGAATACTTCTAGACATTTTTCTGAAAGCTTAAGCAAGAATTGATACTGGAAGTTTCTGTTGTTGGAGTCAATATGACGCGATCCGCCATAAATAGCTATAAATAGAAACATTTTGCTCTGTTGTTAGATATAATTTTATGCACCTATTTATCATATCAGTAGTATGTGTCCCGCGGTGGGCGTTTGATGTTTTGCGGGGCCAAATGGAATGATCGCCGGCAAAAGTTCGATAATAATTTAATTAATAATTAAGTTTAATAAAAATTAATTCATAGCGCTGTATACGCTTTATAATAAAGTCCCCAAAAACATTAAATATGTCCATCGAGATTTTTTTTTTTTTTGTCAAGTACATACACGAGGTGACGAATTTACGAAGGATGATAGGCGAAAATGCCGGGGTGTCATTGGCGAAGGTTACCTCGACAGGAGATGTATATGCAGTTGAAGGAGCGAGTGTGGTAATAAATTATATAATAATTAATGTAAACTGAATTTTTCTGTATACTTTTTTTATATTTATTTTCTCTTCTTTTTTATTTTTTCATGTTTACATACATATTTTATTGTGCAAGTACATACATGTGATGATAAACAATGTTATATATAATTTATGTATTACCCCGGCGGACAATTGTTGTTCTCAGAACCTTGAAAATTAATCCCCGGAAAAAAAAATGATAGCCAGTCAAGAGATAAATTGATAGCGTTGTAAACGCTAATTTTTATAAGACCCAGAAAAAAAATTACCCTGCGCCTTTAACTTTTTTATTGCTTATTATTGTTTTTGAGGCAAACTCATATGTGATTATGTATTTATGAACAATGATACGCGAAGAATGATTCGGCCAAGCTCACCTCTAACGTCGCACTGCCACCTGTACGTTGCTCGATGATGATTAGCTCAAATGTCCGCCAGCAGACACTCAGCTTGGAGATGATATACCGCCGATGTCGTTACACATTTCCCTTCTCAGTCTCTGGTAGCTAAGACGAGAGAGAAAGGTTCTAGGATAGTTTATGTAGATTCGTTGATAGAGCTGAGATACTTCTAGGAAAGGCGAAATGCTTCGGGCTTCTTAGAGACTAATCAAATCCAATGACGAATGAACTATTGGAACAATGGACCAGAGCCAGCAACAACTCTAGCAACACAACCCATGCTCCCTATTTCCTTGTTCTTGGAGGCATTTATATATTATACGATACCGGAACAAAGAATAAGAAGTTTAGATCTATTTACCAAGTGTGCCAAATACATGTGCGATGCTAAACTATATTACATATATGCTACACACACGTGTCTGCAACATTGTAAATAAAGATATTTTTATTGCACTCTCTTATTAAAAGTCTAAGTGCCTCTTCCTTGTCATATCAGCCTTGATATATATTGTCTGCTTGCAAACGTTAAAACTTAACAATTTTCTGCTTTTAATACTACAGTCAAATGGTTTTTGAGTGTTATTCCTTATTATATCATCTTATTACACACGACATTACCTCATTACGATTATATAATTTTATTACAATCTCATTGCTCGTTAACTCATTACATTTATATCATCTCATTACACCATTACCTTATTACAATTCAAATTATCTCAATATACATTACCTTATTGCATTTGTAATATCCTTGCAAGTACTATCTACATTACATTTTAGAACATTTATTAGCGCAGTGGTTCCTTCAACTCCTTCGTGACTACATTCACACCTTCTACCGAGGTGACCCTCGATTACACCCGGGCATCTTCGCCTATCATCCTTCATTACCACATGTATGTACTTGATAAATAAAGTCCCAAGGAGCAAAGTTAATGTTTTGGGGTTAGAAGTTAATCTTTTGACCGGCTATCAAAAAATGTTTGCCGGCGTTCATTTTATTTTCCCCGTAAAATATTTAACGAGCGCCGCAGGACACACATTTTTCACGTCTTTTATTTTTATTCGTTACAAGGGATAAGTCATAAGTCATGATAACTATTTTGGTTTCTCGGGAATACCGCCATGGGTGGCCGAGGTCGTTAAAGTGCGGACTCGTAAGTGGGAGGTCTGGGACTCAAATCCCGCCAGTCCTGCCTGACTGAGGTTTTTTCCAGGTTTTCCTCAGTTCTCATAGATGGCAAACGCTAATGGATGGAATCCTTTTCCAATATACCATTTTATATCATATATCATCAGTGTCCATCGCCTGTGGTGCCTCTGTAGCAAAAACGGGCGTTAAACACCTTCATTCTCGGGAACAAAGGATAAGATGAAATTCTAATATATACGATTGAAAGCATATGGCATTTACTGCCGATTGGTGCCATCAACTAAAACAGAATGAAGGTGGCCCTCATAGGGAAGAAGTAAAACACTGGCAACCGAACAACATTGGTTTATTGTGGCATGAATAAATTTACACAACATTCTTCACAGGATGGGTCTCCCAGGGTTTAACAGTCTTGGAAATAATTGTTTAAGTAAATGGACGGTTCATTGCCAGTGATGGGCGAAGGAACTGAATATCGTCTGCTGCACGTGAGTTGCTAACGTGATGATCATAATTACAGGGACTGAGATCGAGCAAATACGGAGGGTGTGGAAGATCTTTCCAACCGCAGTGCAGTGAAATACACTTGACACTGTCAGTTGTGTGAGCTGTCGCATTATTGCGGAGAATAAGAGTTTTGTTCAAAAGCCCTGGCGGTTTGGTGCGTACGCATGGCTCCATTGTGGCACTAAAAAGACCTTTAATACTGGACATTCTCGTGTGACGGAGGTAGAGAAAGCAGTGGTCGCCACGGTAGGCCAAAGGCCCTCCTAGGGTTATAGCGCGCCATAGAAAAAGAAGAATACTGGACATTGAACACTTCACGTACCGGATGACACACAAGCGCACTTTGACTGGCGTACGCCAGAATGACCATGACTAAGAAGTTTGGCGAAACTTGTGTTTGCGTGGTAATTCAGGCAATGATAATGGATCAACGGGATCTATCTCTCTATCTGAAATCTCGACAGATTGATGCGACATGTTCAGTAGCTAGCCCACTTCTGTACCTCACTTAATTTATGTGGGAACTACTTTGTACACATTTTCCGAAGGTTCAGGCCCTCCCGTAAAATACGATGCAGTCTTTTTGCCTGAATTCCAGTTTGCTCTTCTAATTCCATAAGTAGCCATGGCCTATCTTGGCGTATGCACTGTTTCACTACCAACACCCTTATATCCTTTCCACGGACACAGGAAGCCCACTGCGCGACAGATCAGCAGTCGATATTCTTCCCCGTTTGAAGGCGTCAATACCCCTCGCCACTTTTTGATAAGGCAGTTTATGCACACCCAGTGGTTCCCGTAGCTCTACGTGGCATTCCCGTGCGTTCCTGTGCGAAGCAATGCTATTTTCACAAACGAACTTTTCTCACTCTTCGTGACCTCCATTCCTGACCACGTCGCTCACCAACTGAATTTAGGGGCGTGCTGAGATATGCAGCTCTGTTCACAAACTCCATCTGGTGGCTTCATTCGAAAGTTTTCCATATCTTCCAACCGTATATCTTAAATATTTCGTATTGTCCCTTGTTCGCGAGAAAATAAACAGTTGCCATTATGACCTGTTTCTCGTACTTAAAACCACAAATTGGTTATAAATTTATGAAATTCTAGATAAATCTACTTTATCACGAATATTTATGTTTGCATATTACACCTAATATAATATACCTATAATTAATTATTAGGTGGATAAAATGACAGCTTTTGTTGCTGTTGCTGACTTGGAATCCTGCAACCATTTAAAGTGCAACTAAATGATTAAGGTTTATTCTTGACTTCTGTTCTTGACATGGGCGCATTGATTGCCGAAAGTCGACTATTACCCAATATGAGATGAGATTAAATGCTGTCCATGATAAAGGTTTTATATTGTGACTTTGATATTCTTTTGTGCAACACTTCGAAGAAGCTCTGTACTGATGATAATGCACAGAACTACACAAAGACTGTTTTGATTTGCTGATTTGTTACATATTGGCATAGCTATATAAGTGAAATATATTCAATAACAGATTTTTATAGTAATTCAGGAACACGTGTGTCTACATTATTTTAACGCAGTAACTTAATCTTATTTTTATTGTAAGTTATCCATAATAGTTTCTGCAGTTTCTTGTTTCTGCACTGCGCCAGATGTGTGATGTTTTGCATCAATTCTGAATCGAATTTGAAGGCAGAGGAGAAATTTTCTAAATTCAACCGTGCTCAAGAGCTGGCCGTTTGTGACAACTTCGGGGGGAAAGGAGGGAGACACTGGTGTCCAGGATTCAAGGGTGGTGTGTTACGGACGTAGACGGTGTGTCTAACACTGATTTCAATAAATCATCCCGATGCTGCGAAGGGCTCCCTATAAGGAATTCGAGCCCTCATAAGGGCCGCTTCCACGTTAGATTCCGGGTCAGATGGCTTTTTAAAGCGCAAGTAATCACAGCGCACGCAGAACTAGTTCACCTCGCCAGGCACTTTTGATCCTGAAACGGAACTAATAAAGAATGAGTTGAAATAGGAGAGCTGAAAATTCGTGGAAATGAAATAACCATACCAGCATTTACCTAAGCAATTTGGGGAAATCACGAAAAAATCCAAGTTCATGGTGGCCGGCTCTAAGGGGTATACCTCAATTCTTATGCACTAGAGCGTTTCTAAAATGCCAGTCTATTTATTTTGGTTTCTCTCTCGCTGTAACCTTTGCATATACTTACACTGGCATACTTTCCATCTTCACACAATAATTTTAATTGTTACATTAAAGACTTTCCAAAATAAATTGTTGTATTTATTACACTGACTACATTATCAATGAAACGAAGAAATATGTCGGGTGTTCAAATATACCATTCCATAAAATAATGTTGCAAAAATGATTTTAGATACAAAATATAATTTATGTTCTTAGAATATCAAATTATAAATATATATATATATATATATATACCAACAGATTTGAAACATGATTTGATAATAAATTTCATAAAAAGGAATATAAAAATAAATTCATTTATAGAGGACTTTTTCATACTATATGCTGCATCCAGGTAAAAGCATAACTAGGAAATATCCTTCCTAAAGAGCAATGAAGTTTCCGTAAAGGAAGGCCGTGTCTTCATGCTATTTTCACTATAAAACAAATAATGAAATAAACACTATCAATGTAACTTATTTTTACACCCGCATTTCTTAGATTAAATTAAAACATATGGCTCAAAAATGGATCTAAATTATGAGAAATGTTATAAAGGTATAACATACCATTTAATTTAAAAGCGTTATATGATAGAACAATGTTTGTTTTAAAATGCAAAATATAAGGACATCGAACTTGAGTCTGGGCCTTCGACAAGGATACATGGATACAAGAATACATGGATACAAGGATCATGTCCTTAATTATTATTATTATTATTATTATTATTATTATTATTATTATTATTATTATTATTATATATGTTACGGTCACAGTTGGAAATGCAGTCAATTTTCATAATTTACCTGACATTTGTCATGGAACAGAAGGAAATCTTGTATTTTACCACTTTTGCTAAATTGTTCAAAACTACTGTCAAGTATGCACATTGCCCAGGTAATGATTGAATTGTTTTTAATTCAACCAGTTTTACTTCCATATGCTGATTTTGCATTGCTTTTGTGTATGTGTAAAGATGCTTTGCTAAGTTACGCAACTTTCCATTCCTACATATTATATTAGATAATTTGTGTAACTTAAGTTTACTGTGCAGTTACTGTGTTCTGTAGCATTTTACTCCTACATTTTATGTCAGATAATTCTGACTAGGCCCTAACCTAATTTTTCAGTTACCCTAATAATGTACATTTTATTTTGTAACATCCAACACTACTTATTATCTATTTTATCATGGTGTGCATTTGTTATATTCTTTTAGATAGTAATGAATTAACAGATTTTCTCATTAATAAATATTAGTGCGTGTGATTTTCTGTTGCGGTAGGTTTCTATTTATTAGGTCTATGATTTTATCAAAAACAACATAGAAGACTTTTCGCCTAGGCACTATTTTACTATTTCACATATGTAACGTCATCTTAAAATGTACAAATGAAACGAAACAAAATTTTGAATTTTGACCGGATATCGCAATGAAATTATCGGAAAAAAATTATCAAATCCGTTTTATCATGCGACGTACATTTGTCTTGTGGTCAGTGTAGCCAACTTTATACCTCCACTATACGAGCACGCATCGTTGACTACTTTTCTGTGTATTCATTAAGTGTAAATTTAATTAACTTAATGTGTATTCGCTCAAGCAATTGTTTTTGCGTATTCAGCCAAACAGTATGAAATCGTTTTACAAATTATGTAACATATCTGCCTAAGCAACCATACAAGTACATCTTAATAAACAAATTCTTGAAAATGGTAAAATGTTATTTCTGTTTTGTTTTCGTCTGTTTCGTTCTCGTGGTTTCTGAATAGGTAGGTGTTCAAATGTAAGCATAACATTTTATACAGTTGTTAATAACCCTTGCGTGAATTTCAAATATATGTTACTTTTATTATTATATTCATGAAACAGTCCTAAACCCGTATTTGGCTCTTCTCCATTGGCATTAGTGACAATCTATATTCGTCTGTTGCTACATGACTTGAAAAGGTTAAGTATTCATATTACAAATGTACAATTATTACAATATAGTAAGCCAAGTTTGCGGGTAGTATATTTAAATTCTTATTTTATTCGTGAAATAATCCTAATACATATCACTTGAGGGTCTGAACTTTTCAGATAAATTCACTCGCTGCCATCGTGAATTTATCGACAATATCAGACCCTCTTGTGACATTACTTGTCATAAATTAATATACATGCGATTTTTAATTTATATATTATATATTACGAAAACGATACGTTTTATATATATATATATATATATATATATATATATTGTAAGCAGTGGTATATTTAATTAGCATCTGCTTTGGCTTAAACTATTTCAGATTTTGGGAGTATTTTACCAATATAAATAAAAAATTTCAAGCTATTTTTGTTCAAATCAAGATGACTGTCGGTTAAATGTTTGTAAAAACACCAATAAAGTAAAACAATAGTTTGGTAAAGATACCCAACGAAGGTTAGTAGCTTTAACCGAGACCACAATTTTTTAATCATTCAATTAAATTTTGTAATACAGAAATATAATCATGACGTAAATTGTATACACTATCATTATTCATTACAAATATTGCTGAATAAAGTATTCAATTGCACAAATTCACATCTAAACACAAAAAAAAATATCTTTTTAATCAACTGTTCTCTTGTGCAGATACTAGTTCAAAGTACTGCTCAAGTGAACGTGTAGGCATAACGCCTTATTTCCAAATTTCACAAAGAGCGAAAGTTTGTTGTTAATACTTCTCTTAAAAGTGTCAAACTAAAAATAATTTCTATGTTTATCTTTATGTTTGAACAATGTTCACAATTACCAGCAATTCTTCACTAAAGTCTATATTTTTTTGCATATACATATACATATAATACTCTTTTAGAATAGTGAAATCAACAAAGAGTGCATATCTGGAAAGAAATAAGAAAGTAAATATGATTTTTATTTGCTGATGGTGGTTTTCTTGATTAATCTTGGAATCTGATTTAGTTTATTTACGGACGCTCTATTCAATCAGCGTTCTACTCAATTTAGGGCGTGAAACGACCGATAAATTTTGTTCATAGGCCTCCTCTTTCAGACTTGAGGTTCTTTACTACCGTAAATGTACTATACGGGACCCGCGGCTTTACTTCCCTTCCGAAGGAATCCATACTTAGGAATTTTACGCCCAAAATATCCATTGATCCTGGCTAGGATTGAACCCGCTATCTTGGGTCTATAGTTTCCACTAGACCACCAGGACCGACTGATTAGTCATGAAAGTGGCTTCCAATATGGACAAAATTCAGAAGAATTTTAAAACTTTAATTTATTTACAAAATATATTTTAAAAAATATCTAACTCATCCATGTCGCACGGGTCTGGGGGACTGTACGTACTTTCCCAATAAAACCGAATATACATGAAATTTCACAAACCAATATTTAGCCCTATAGGGACAAACAACATATAATGAAATAAATTAATTAAAAAAGAAAAAAATGTATATATAGAAAAATGTTCAAATACCGAAATAAAATAAACAGTACAAAAGTAAATAATTTACATTCTCTCACATATACAAATATTTCCAAAAAAAGGTTTGTGACTCGTGTTTTTCTACCCTCCCTTCCCGGTTGCCTGCCTCTTCCAATCTGAGCTGTCTCACTTTATTTAAAAATTGGCCTAATTCTTCCTCCTCCCCATTCCTATTTGCCAGTAAAGTCCAGCATTGCCACTACCTTCTCCGTTAATAAACTGAATAGGTAAGTATTTTTTTCTCCATTCTTTCGTCCCCTTGCAATATGCCAGAATATGTTCCTAATTCTTTCTCCGCACATATAAGACACATTCTTGTAACCTTTGTACCTGTTACTTTTGCAAGTAAAGCAAAACTGCGTGCCACTGTGTAAGAAGTTTTCCGCCAAACAGAAAAGACTGAATTATTTTCATTGCTTCTATCCGTTTGTCAATAAACATCCAGAAATACTGGGATACAGGTGGTTCTCCGTCGAAGTGTGCTTCCAATTATGTAGACACATCACTTTCAGAATACTCGCACTTGAGCTTCAATTAAATTGAGCAATAGACACTCGTACTAGCTATTGAAGCAGGAAACGTTGTCTCAAAATTTCCTATTTTATTATAATTGCTTCTGATGACTGCTATAATAATAATTGTATCTTGTTTCAGGTAATCAAGGTTATTAATATCATAATTGAAAGGAGGACCCAATATTATATGTATTACTGTATCTTATATCTTTTTAATTAGTAAGCAATATTAAGTTATCTTTCAGTAATACCATGTCTTTGTTATGTGTTTGTAAGGATAATGAAAATTGCTGTTCTGTGTCGGAGAATATTAGCTTTACCTGCGAAATAGGTCTTTCGGTTAAGCACTACTCTTTTGTCAAACCCCCACAGACAGTCCAGCCGACCCATTTTCGGCGCCAGAGGTCATAACACAGTAAATGGCTAGGATTCAATTGAAAACGGTACTTGCCGCCTAAAGGAAATACCGCATACAGAAACACGCGTTTTCACAGAAAACAAGATTTAGCTATTTCAAAGGGAGGCCGCATGTATGGCAGGAACGTGCTTATTCGCCAGAATCTAGAGAAGGGTAGATGTCCGTGACTTTGCTAGTGTGGGAAGAGAAAATGTATATTTCCTGGTAAAAACCCAGAATCTTCAACCAATCAACATGTTTAAAAACCCGATCTATAGAAGCAAACTTGTAGTAAACCTTGCATTTGTGTGATCCAATAATATTCTAGAAGAAACCAAATTCAACTTATTTAAAGGAATTAATTTTTCGCGGGGGAGGAGCGAGTTCGCATTAGAGATATAATATTAACTATGAGAAGTTAAGTCCTGAAGTATTAGCGGGAGGAGGCAGTCGTAGCAGAGACGGTAAGAGTCGTGACAGCATTAACTGTAGTGGCAAGAATAACAATTAATCAGTCGTCAGTTAGTCAACGTCATAGCAGAATAGTTAAACCGTCGCGAAGAGTCAAAGTAAATCGTTAGTTCAGTGAGAGTCAGTCAGGTAGTGCAATGTAATAGCAATAATAGTCACAATCGAGTTAAAGTGAATAAATACCCGAGTGAATGCAGCAAATTATAACCGCCGAAGCACAGCATGTTCCAGAATCTTCCAAGTTGTCAAATAAATTAAATGTTCAACCAGTGCCGAACTTCATTAATACAGTGAACAATCTCCTTCTCCCCCCCCCCAATGACATTACGTCATTAGAAACAGTCCAAAATTCCCCTGAGATTCCTACCCTCTGCATTGGAACCAGAGAGTTAGGAAGCATCGAACTCATGACTCCGAGAGTCGAGTCAAGACAAGAAGAGCATCCAGTTGCTCGATTAAGTTACTAAATAATCACAACCACCCAAACAATAATTCCAGTTCCAAAATTGTCAACCAACGTGTGGGCAATATTCCCGTTCCACTATATTCAAGAATTTGGTTTTCAAGATACTGACATACTAGCCTCAGTGTCTCATTATCAGTCCCGCTTATATTGGAAGGCAATTTTATTTACAAGCATAGTAACTGCTTTAATAGCTTACAAATTGTCCCAAGCTCCATCTTAGATCCGACGTTCTTAGCCAAGTAAACCAAACAGAGCTCAATTCCATAGGCATCCCTACTATGTATATCCCAACAATTTCGAATAACGACTTGGTCTCTGCCTTGTATCCAAGAAGATTATGTCGACCACACCACTGATGATATCCACCGCAGTTATGGACGAAACATTTGGGAAGATGAAAGAGAAGAATTTCATTGAACCACGGCCTTAGCCTGGAAAACTCAGTTTGCATAAAAAATTAATAAATAATAAAATAAATATCGGCAACAAATTGGGGTGTGACCCGAAGTATTGTTACCTTCCGTAACAAAGATAGGCGTGATCAGTAAGGCCTTGGCGCTAATGGCAACCAATTCAACACTTGCTATAAAAGTATCATCTTTTTATATATTTAGGTATCCCCGAGTCAAAGATACTCAATTAGTTTTAATGTCATAAGAGAAAATTAGGTGCCGAGAGTAAGTGGAATACTTCTTATTAAGTGTCTGGCACTTTGGGTTGGCGAGTGAAATATAATAGGCAAGAAATATGCTTGACTACGAATTATAACAAAATCAGAAAAACATTAATGTTCCAGGAACTAATGCCTTTGGGAATTATGCAACCAGATTAATCTACGTTAAACATTTTATTCCAATATAATTAAACCAAAACAAAAAAAAATACATTTTTTAAATTTTATTAAAGACTATAGCAATTTATGACATTTATTACATAATCTTTGAATTTTATTATCCCATTATGGGCTATACTTATCCCCAATCTGGTAACAACAAATGTGAACTTCCATCTAAATGTCATAATGAACACTAATTTATGTTACTCTATAAAAGTATGCCTTTATTGAGAAAAGTTCTTTTCCATTTCACATGGTATTCTTTGGCAACTCTATATGTAGGTCTTGTGGTTGGCGTTTCTAGCTGCTGGTCAGGAGGTCCCAGGTTCAAGCTCCGGTACCCTCTTAGAAATTAAGTTAGGGAGTCTGGATCGTGTCCACCCAATCTGGTGATGACAAATGCGTAGCTACTTGATCAAGAATGCCCTGTGGCATCGGCCGGCGCGGTGTGGTGTGCTGACCACATGCCCCCCCTGTAGCACTCAGTCCGTGATGTCGCAAGAAGGAGATAGAGGACGCAGCGGTCGTGCGGTTAGCCTTGGCCCTCCGGGGTCGTCGGGTTCGAGGTTAGTTTAGTTTTTATATTTAGGCCAGGAATACCAATCTATAGGCAACCAGTGCACGATTTTCAGTCCGTATCTCTGCTACACCAGCCCGTTGTTCTAGTCAATATTTCTCTGCGTGCTTTTGAAATATATAACTCTCATTATTTCCTCCTTACTGTATAGCACTTCTTATTAGATGAGATGTAATGGATTTGTTATTTATTATACAGAGATAAATTGAATGTTAGGTTAGATTTTTTGCTGTACATAATATTTAAATTTAAATACTCTTTACTTCATTACAAGTTCATACTGAATTCGTTTTATTATTTTATAAACGTTGTAACCAAAATAATCCGATACCGCTGCTTATTTGGTTTTAGGTTGTGCTGATGCCTGCAGTATGTACATTGTAAGACGACTGTTCAATAATGTATTATCTTAATTTTTTGACGACATACCTTTAGTCATCCCCATAATTTTGATAATCTTTCTCAAAATAGTCCCCAGAATGACCTCCACAGCCTTCACCGCTGGTTCTGATGATAGAAATGCCTCCCAAGAAGATGTTTCTTCTTTCGGGGAAAGAAAAAGTCTCACAGAGCTAAATCTGAACTATAGGGAAAGTGAGGTACACACTTTATTTTCATATTTGTCAGCTATTCAATTGTCACTGAATTGTCACATTTGCAATGAACGACTTTGCATTATCGTAGTGCAGCAGCCAGCTTTTTGCAAGGAAATTTGGTCTTTTGCGTGTGGCCTAGCAGAGTTTTCAGGACAAGTTTGTAGTATTGCTCAGATACAGTTGCACATGCAGCTATGACATGCTGGTAAACCATTCCTCGATTATCGAAAAATGAACTGACAGTAACTTTTCCAACAGAAGTCACCACTTTTGCTTTATTAGTGTTGAAGTTGATGTAGATTTCCACAGTGCTGCTTGCTCTCAAAGTAGAAATATGTAGCCAAGTTTCGTTAGCAAATTTGAAAGAAACTCCGCATCTTCCTGCAACTTGCAAATCTGCACGCTAACCCCCTTATGTCAGGATGGCAGGCCACGAGTCCTCAAGTTCCAAGCGTTACCTCCTAGCTACCTCGCTTGATTTGCTCTAGATTGTATATGAACTGTACATAGTTTTAGTGCAATACATAGAATGTAGTGTTATTGGTATATAAGTAATGGAACATGCAAAATATGTTTTAATTAAAATGAACTCTATACATGTTTAAAATATAAAAAATATCCCTGAAAAGAATGATAGACATAAGATATCAAACGCCAATAAATACCAAGATGAAGAGATAATGTAGGTAGATCTGGAAAAAAATGAAGTTTAAGGCAGAGGACACTTAATAGACAATGATGGCAGTAGGAAGAAAGTTTACCACAGGTAGTATGTACAGTGTTTGTAAAGGAGAGGTTGTTGATAGAAGTAGTGAAAGTGCCATTTCTTTAAGAGAGGTCGAGAAAAAAATTGCAAAATGTTATAGGAAAGTACGATGTTTACCTCGTATTTGTAATTGACTTATTTGTAATAATATTACAAATTGTATTATTTCTTATTTGTAATCAATGCAGAATTAAAGAAGCAGTTGGTTTGATCCCTTATTCATTTATACTACAATGTATATTGATATTCCAGCCAAACCCGATACACAAATTAATTTATTTTCAAACTTTTCTACTTATATGATTTATTAATGTATTAATATTATTCTTTTACAGCATTATATCAGTTAATTACAGTGTTAAATTTTTCTTGGGGTGTTTAGGATTAATACATCTTATTTAATATGGTCTAAAAATTGCAATTGATAATGTGATCATTACCAGAATAAAACACTATCACTATAGCTGCGAATAATATTTGTTGATCCTTGTGTCTAATGGTAGCCATTACTTAACTTCGTAGACCCAAGATCGCAGGTTCAATCCCGGTAAAGGTCGATGGATTTTTTCGGGCGTAAAATCCTAAATATGGCTTCCTTTGGAAGGGAAGCTTGGGACTCATGGCGTAGATTTACGGCACGTAAAAAACCTCAATCCTGAAAAAAGAGGCCTCTAAGCTAAATTTATCAGTCATTTCACGCCCTGAATTGAATGGGAATCTGATTACCTGAGATGGTTAAGAACGTCCGTAAATAAAACAAACAACAAGGAATAATATTCAGTGCCACGATTCCTTCATATTCTTAAATCCATTTATAAAGAATTTTGTAGTTTCAAACACTCTTATAAGCATTTGCATAAATGAACTGTGGACTGAAGAAATAATAAAATAATAACGAGTAATGTTTCATGATAATACAATTAGAGCTGCGTCGACATTGAAACTGAAATTACTGCTTTCATCAGTAGAAAAAAAAAAGAAAAAAAAAAGATTGCATTACTGGTAGGGAAAGAGAATATTTTGCTGAAGAAATTGCCATTTGCGCCTGCGCATCTCTGAGAGGAACGGATGAGCAGAGGGAGACACTGGGCGGCCATGATCCAGGAGAGGTAGGCAGCGACCTAGACGGGATTCTACATTGTTTCCATCCCGACGCCAGCGAAGACCCTTTGCCCCCAAAGAAACTGGAGCCGCAAAGGGTTACTTCTAAACCCGACGCCTGGATAGAAACCTTTATAAAGCGCAAGTATCCGGCACGCCTCACACAGCCGCCTTCTTTACACTGAGTTGCTATGAGAAGAAGACCAAACCAATGACGTTCAAGAACAGTGCAGTGTACAGCAGGAAAGAGAGGTGGGAGTATACAGGTGAGGCACTAGAAAATATATTTGGGAGTCACCTTAGCTATGAACGGGAACTGGGCAAAACACATAGGCATCACAAAACGCAAGTGCATAATTAAAGATATAGAGGCATTAAAGATTTTAGTAAAAATACTGGAAATACCGCTGAGAACAATGAGATGGTGTATAGGGCGGTTGTTAGCTTACGAGGCCAAAATCTGGGGTGGAGAGACACCGAGCAACTTAATCAGGTACAAACTCATTTTCTAAAATGGTTGCTACAAGTAGGAAAGGGTACAGCAAATTGCGGCGTTCTTAAAGAGTTTGGTATTTCTAATGAAAGTGTAAATTTTTCGCACCACCCACGTAGACGATAACTCAAACTGCATCTGTAGAATTTGTGTGCAACTTACGACAAGATACAATGCTGATAAGTGGAGGCAGCCTATTACCTTGGGTTGAGTTTTTAGAAGATAGCACAATTTCTAATTGCTATTGTTCTAATTTGTGCAGTGACGAAGGTGCAGCGATTCAGAGGGTGACTGGACTGTAGTTTCTGCCCAATTGTTGGCGTAATTGTCTCCAATAAAAGGTTTATTTACTATAACAGTTTGTAAACGACAATTAGAAAACAACATTCATCACCTAACATACGTGATATAACAATGATAAAGTTTTGTATAAAATACACTGAGCAAACAAAAAATGGTTGTAATATACTTTACAATATTCCTCAGATGAGTACATAAAATGATTAGAAAATGAAAATTTACCTTATACATGACAATATTTAGAAAAACATGTTTATGTGATATACAATTTCAGTAGTATATATTTTTGTACAAAACGGAATCCCGTACTAAACTTTGCAAACTAAATGCATTTACAAAGAAACTCAAAATAAATCAAAATTACTATGACGCCAAAAATGCCAAAGAAACATTACACATCAAAATTACATCCGAACACAGACTAGCAGTACAGATTATCAAATAACTGCACATGCACAAGTTTCTATACCACTACATATTAACTAATATTCTACCGATATATTAAAATTATATATTTTTCTGAAGTTTGACTATTTCTTTTTCTATTATTTCTTTTTCTCTCTTTCTTTCTTTTCTCAATTTCTTGTTTTGTTGTGTTTTTCATCAGGTGTAACTATCAAGATTGTGCTGTAGCAAAGCACCTAGCTCAAAATGCTTATGAGATTGCAGGGCAAAAAAAATTATCATAAATCATGATCAGGTATTAAAATATTATAAAAAGGCAAATGTACCCATAACGTTTATTGTTTCAATCACCACCCTGAAGGTGCATTTCAGTGACCATGCCAGTAACCTAAAAATAGCACATACAATATCTATTGCCTACCCACAGTTTCAAATGCTTTGAGTCATTGCAACTTTGCCTTGTAGAAACTGCACAATTTATTCCTGCATCGCTGCGCACTTCAGAGCAATGATGCCAAGACAAACCTGAAATTGACACACATTCAAAATAAATCTCCGTATTTTCAACACTGCACCATTTATCCATTACATTGGCACGTGCGTAATAGAACTATAGTCAACCTGCAAATATGTCATACTTTAAAACAAGTCATACATATCAAAATCTTCACTAGCTCCAAGTCGTTGCACCAAAGATTCCAAAGCAGCAACTTCGCCTTGCAGAAACTCCCCCATTTATTCCTTTGTTTCGGCTCGCACATTGGAGCAACTATGCCGAGCCAACAAGTCTAGCCGTGTCCTACTAGCATAACTACCGTTGAAATCCACCTCGGGTTACCACACAAAATCAACATTCATTCATACACAACACACTAAAGTCATAATCAGGATAAAAAGTATTGTAACCTATTATCATTAGCCTATATAAAGGTTATAATGTGACACTCTAGCAAGTCAAAATGTAAATATCAAACGTCTGCTAAGAGCAATATAAAAAAATATTGTCAACATTAGTGTTTGAGGTAAAATTTTCTCATGCGTTGTACAATTAAGCGAATTGGCATATCAGAATTTCGTCTATTCGTTCTCTTAGATATCGTAAAAAATATCACGCTTGTGAATGATTTCTGCTCAGTAAATTCGCCATTAAATCAAAAACGAAATTATGAATAAGAACTATAACACAAACTATGCACTGTTAAGTCACAAACAATATTGTGAATAAGAATTGTAACGTTTATGCGCTGTTATCCACTACCAACCATTGCACTTTCCATTTATGCTCATGGGGAGTATCTAACACAGAATTACCAGATAATATGAAAAATAAAATGAATGGCGTTTAATCAGATATCTGGAACTAAACGAAAAGAAAAAAAAACATCCTTTGATAGCGATGCAGAAATTAACGGAAACAAAATGAGTATTGCTTGTTGCAGCCGAATCCTTTAGCATGAATAATCAACCTTAAAATGCGTTTCTGTTAGCAAAGAATGGGCATCCCCACTCTATCTGATTTAAATGTTTAATATTATCTGAATAGCCTTTTTGAAAACGCATGGCCTAGCACGATAACGATCACTGTTGCATACATTTCTTGAATCAGCTTACTTAATTTATACATCTATAAACATTTGTCTGAGACCAGTTAAACAGTAAAAGGAAGCAATAATCATAAAGTTTATAAAAACACTATAAATAGCAGAGGAAAGCATATTAAATAGGAAACGTAAACACTAGAAAAACAAAAAAGCAAAAAAAAAAAAAAGAAGAAGAAAAGAAAAGAAAAGAATAAAACTTTAGGAAAAGAAGAAATGGAGAGAGAGGACGGACTCCAACCACCATAATTTAGATGGTATATTATTAAAAGAACGTAACCGAAATTAGCTTACCAAAAATTTAGTTACTAAAAAGAATACAAAAAAAACTAATAATTAAGTTAAAGTATCCTACGCCATACCTTGGTTCATTACAACAATTACAAATGTAGAATATGTAGCCTAAAAGAAAAACATATCCGGCCCTCACAATAAATGTCTGAAATACCCGACATGTACCCGGCGCCTTTCACCAATATGTAGCGGCCCAGTGGAGAGCCACCCGCATAAATGTCAATAAATGCTTATTTCATTATCATAAGGCCGAACATGGGAGCGAGCTTATAGTACTTAATTTAATCAATTTATCTCTTCTCGAAATGAAGTAAAGTGAAGTGAAAACAAGGAAATAATGCACTGCGTAATCTTTGCAAATATGAAATTTTTTAAACTTTACACCATAATTTTATAATCTTTCGTAAAGTTGTTGTGGACTAGACATGTCCGTCGTAAAAGTATCCATCCCGGAATAGAAAGATATACAGCGTCCACTCTCTTCAATTCCAGCTCTCGATTCCCTAGAAACCATTAAAAAATAAACGCACACACATTGCAATTTTCCCTTCTGCGCATGCTCGGAGTTACTTTTCCCATGTTCAATGCCCCAACCGCCACCTTTAAATACTAACCGTCTCGGTACACTATACACTAAGTATATATATATATATATAAAGTTTGTATTTAAGGGAAGGTACAATTCCGTTGATAACGCATTTATTCTGGATACTTTAACGTTGAAACAAACGTGGAAAATTGCACTGTGCTTTTGTCGATCTGAAAAAAGCGTTTGATTCCGTTCAACGAAAAACACCCTGGCACAAATTATGTATGAAGGGGATGTGAACTAAAATATTCGAGCACTACAGGCGATCGATATACCGAAAGGTGGAATTCTACTTTAGGTACAATAGGAACAGAGTATCCTAGGCAGGGTTGCATTCTTTCACCCCTACTCTTTAATCTTTTTGACGACATAATCGAGGCATTGCTACATAAAAATACGGCGCCTGAAGTACCAGCTGTTATACGCGAATATCGCACATGACAGTTGTTTCCACTACAATAGAGTGCTTACGGCGTGGACTAAACAGATCGAGATACTTGGTTACTTACGGTGAATGCAAATAAAGCAAAAATTATGACCTACAAAAAAGGAAATGTTTATAGCAAAGCAGAGTGAGATACTCGATAACGTGAAGAATTTCGTGCACCTTAAGGTAACTTTCTGGATGAATGGAGAAGGGTGAAACATCATTATAATGTCATGCAATAGCTTGGCCTGGAGTTCGGGAGCATGCCTAAGGTAGAGCGAAATATTCTAATAAAACATGACCAAAAACCACTAAGTATATTAACTAAAAAAGCACTTGTGTTATTTCCCCATTCTAGGAGTCGGTGCTGGTGGTGTAGTGATAACCATATTTGCCTCGTAAACCCAAGATCGCGAGTTCAATCCCGGCCAGGATCGATGGATTTTTTCGGCCGTAAAAAATTTAAGTATGGCTTCCTTCGGAAGGGAAGTAAAGCCTTGGGTCCCTTGTCGTACTTTTACGGCACGAAAAAGAACCTCAAGCCTGAAAGAAGAGGCCTCTGAGCAAAATTTGTCGGCCGTTTCATGCTCTGAATTGAATGGTAGGCTGATGACCTGAGATGTTAAAGAGCGTCCATAGATAATCAAATCAACAACAAAATATGCATTCATTATAGGATTGAAGACTTGTTCACCTTACTTACGGAGATTATACCCGCACCAAAGATTCCCGCTCCTCAAAGCTAATACTCCTATCTGGGACGGTCTATCCTGCTTCCTCTTGTCTCTTACGCTCTGCCTCTTGGTCCTTGACCATCTGCCTTAATGACAGTATTTAAACAGCCCTCTTGCTCTAGAGAGCAAAGCTTAAACATTCCAGATCAGTGGATTATTATGAAATGTTAAATTATTTTGTAAAAGAAACTATAATGTATATTATTTATTTCTTGACTATTTGTGTTATTAACTGTCTAATAACTGGTAAATTTCGTGAAACGTTTAACATAGCCAGAGTCATTCCTATTTTTAAGAAAGGGGGCGTGAGTGAGCCTGGTAATTATAGGCTAATCTCTAACATCTCTGTATTTTCGAAAAAAAATCAAAGATAAGTCAAAAGCTGCTTTACAATTACTTTAAAAATATTAATAAATGTTATACAAATCAATATGGTTTCAGAACTGGTTTATGTACTATCAATGCAGTACCACATTTAATTAAACATGTATTAGACACTTTTGAAAGGGACGAAGTTCCCATGGCTACCTTCTCTGATCTCAGTAAAGTTTTTGACTTTATTGAACATGACATTTTAATTTTCGAAATACAGTTCTATTGAATTACTGATAGTGAATTACAATTATTTAATCCATATTTAATTGACTGTAAACAACGTTTTGTTAATAACAATAAAGCTAACATAAGGACTATTCAATATGGTATCCCACAAGACTCAGTCCTCGGTCTTATCTTATTTTTAATAGGTATTAATGATATTGGTGTTTTCATATATGCTGATTTTATATTATATGTAGATAATATTGCAATACTTAGCAGCCATAAGAATGTTACTTTATTGAAGAATCAAAGGAATTTATATGTTTCTGAAGTTAAATCCTGGTTTAATGATTCAAAATTAAACGTAGACAAGACAAAATCACTGTCGTTCACTTTGTCACACATTGATGTTAATACATCATTTAAAATGTTGGGTATTGTAATTTACTCTAAACTAATTTGGGAGAATCGTGTTGCTCTTGTTTGTGTCAAATTACTTAGAATTTTATATTTGATGAAAAGCTCGAAGATGAATCTTTCCCTTAAATATCTCAAAACAGTGTACTATGTCTATTTCGATACACCATTGCTTTATGGTATCCTATTGTGGGGAAATAGCTCTCATGTTGACAAGGTTTTTAAACTGCAGAAAAAAGCCAAAAATGGCAATCTCGAGTTTTACGGAACAGTGTCGACTTCTTTTATCAAAGAAAACATTCTTACTACTCTGTGTTGAGTTATTTGTTAAAGACAATGTAAATGTTTATAGAATAAGAAATGACCTACGCTTTTATAAAACTAGACAACAAAATATATTTCAGGTTCCTTTTAGTAGATTAAGTGAAAATCACAAGAACTTTGAATTAATGGCAATTAGGACACCCAATAAATTTCCATACCAGTTATTTAATCTTGACAAAAGTAAATTTATAAAATGTATCTCTAATTGGTTCATTAACAAGGCTTTTATAACATGAGTGAAATGTTTAGCTCAGATATCCATTTACAAGATTTTAAGTGTTTTATTGTTTTGACATGTCTACGACTCAATTGTGCTCCCAGACTCTATACAAATAAATAATGTAAGCTATGTCTCTATGTCGACACTATTATATCTGCAAAGTATCACGGTGTCATCGCACAACCCAGACTCGTCCTATTTTCATATGTATATATGGAAATGTATATTAGGAGTACTGCTCATTGGTAATAGAGCTAATTACTTAAAGCAATGATCTTTATATACATTGCGTATATAAAGTGTGTCGGCCAGGAAACAACAGTTGGCCGTAAAGCTAAGCGGTTTTGATACGTCTTGAAGTTTGTTCGACTTACTTCAGTAATTTCACAGCCATCGTCAAGTCTTGCCCAGCTAAAAGAATTGTTGTATTTATCGTAAAATTTTCCACATTTTTTGCGATATTTGGCTCTGACTTGAAGCATTTCTAAATTCGTGAACACTAAACATACAAGCAAAAACATGTCTGCTTTAGTTTTTCAAAGACTTATGACAAGTGTAAAAGATTACGTATAATTTTGACACCTTATACATTTAAAAACATTCTTAGGTGCTTTATTTTTCATTGATTTTTTTTTTCAATTTAAAAATCTATGTTACTAAAGTGACTTCAGATAGATGAAATAACAAAACACAAAAATATTTCAAACATAATCATTATTTGTATAAGATCAAGACAAGTGCTATGACTGTCTGTACTCTAGCAGTACAGTAATCGCGAAGGTTTACTGAACCTTTGATATAAAGTACTGTTTGATAAAAATAACAAGAGTAGGTCAGAGGATCAGCTGGTAAATTGAATGTGTACAAAGTAGCCAAATTATCTCAATGTTCCCAAATCATCATTTAGTATAAACTTAGAAAAATTTTCGATTTTTGGTTTTTCATTCCTCTTAAACCCTTAATTTGTTAGATTATTCGGTTAGGTTCTTATAAAATCACCTAAATGCACATAATAGAGCATAACTAATATTTTAATGTTAATATGAGGGTTAATTTTTTTCTCCCTGTAAAGCGATGTTCAGTTTTTTTTTTTTTTTTTTTTTTTTTTTTTTTTTTTTTTTTTAATATGCTCTCTTATTTCTTCCTAAAGAAAAGACTACTTTGTTCAAAAACATTCTCTTTATGTAGCGTACAGTAAATCTGCCATTGCATTTATCGTGAAATATTCGATACAGTTATTTTAATTTGAATAGTAATACTTTTGACCTATCAGTAAGCATTCTGGTAAACATTATGACATGTTTTTCAAGATAATGTTTGTTTCTGTTTGTGTCGTTTAAGTGCGCCTGTTTGTTAACTCTGTAACGTCATACTGATTGTAAGAACGCAATTAAGTTCAGATAAATGTGAGTAAAAAAGGTCAACATTATTTTTTTCAGCTACTCAAACATCACCATACTTTTTAAATAGGCATATTTTAAACTGATAAGCGAAAACGCTCTACCTCCTTCATAATGCAATAGAACTGTCCAGACTTTTAAACTTTTTTCGCGCGTCATGCGTTCAGCTTTGTTAGTCCTATTTGTTTACGCATTATCAGCCTCCTTTATGTGGCTATGAAATGCAACGAAGCTTCGCCCTGTGCGAGAATCAAAGAGAGGGTTAAAGTGGGGAAAAACTAAAAAGCGAAGCACACTAAGCGAACAAGAAAATGTCAGCGTGGCATTTCGTAGCACCGTGACATTATAAATAGATTTCGTCACAAAAGGCAAACTAATAGGAAGCTACCAATTACCATTTTGCCGGAAAGAAAAAAATGGGGAAAGGGAGGGAGAATGGGATGAGATGGAAAATGTCAGCCAGAGAGTAGATTTTCAGGTCGTTTTGAATATAGGATGAAGAGATGCTAGCAATGTTTATTATACAATGTATTTCCACCCTACCACTTCCAGACCCTGTGTTTATTTACATACTCACCCCCTTGGAGAGAAAGAATAAATTAAAATCGTGATAAAAAAGTTCTAATACCTACTACGAAAAGGGAGGGAACGCTGTTTGACTTGTGGGAATTTCCGAATTCACACTCCAGTAAATTGCCGGCTAGAAGCTTCGATTTTATTGCTGCTATATCTTGCCCAAAAGAAGAAGAAAAATAATAAAAGAAAAGAAAGAAAAAGCAGCAACACTTTTAATCATAAAAAAGCAAGAATAAAGTAAATAATAGCACGGTTGCAGGCCGGAGGTTTACGGAATTAAATGAATGCTTATAAAGGAAACTTGCTGAAATTAAATGAACCAGAGAAAGAGAAGAAATCTTGAAAAGACCTGCCAAGCAGGGATTATTGACGTTTCGGTTGACAATATGAACAATATTACTTTAAATACTACTCATGTAGTTAATGTACGTATAAAGAAACATTAAAATAAGAATGCTTGAGTGAGCACTGGTTAAACAAGTTCTTAGAATGCTTCATACATTTATTCACAGAGAAATATATATTATTCTTACAAGTGTACAAAACTTGCTAGTCTGAACAATCATCTATTGAAATAAATTGATACTGAGGAGGCAATGTTGATTACATTTGAAGTTTTATCTTCAAGCACCTCCACTTTGAAACTTCAAATGACAACATATGAAACTTACTTTTAATAAGCATTCAATTATTCTCATATATATCTCCGTCTTTGGTGTTGTTATTGTTATTTCCATGTGGACAGAATAGAAAATATTTTTGGCATTGCGTTCGGTGCATTTAATATTTCAAAGATGTCACCCAAGTATATTGTTAATAGTTTAAACAAATGAATGCTTCTACATAAAGCTTGAACGCTTGTATCCTTCCTCTTTAAGAAAAGTGCACGTCCCCTGCCGTTATTGAAACATACGAGACAGATATTGCAACTAGAGAGCATCGCGAGGGATATAACAAAGTTGTATAATATTTTGAAAGCACTTTCTTTCACTAGCCGAGTTTAATAAAGTTTACCACATTCGCCACATATTGCAAGAACATATTCAGTGGAGAGCTCAGATACTGCTGCTTTGTGAATGTCTGCAATGTTGTGATGCAATGAATCCAGAACTTCGCTTTAAATAAGAACCTGAAATTTTCCGTAACGGAAAGGTATATAAAACGACCATCATAAGTACAGTTAGTGGTTTTTGAATGACATGTTTTCGCCCATAAATGCTTTCAGAATCTCCAATAATTATCAAGCCTTTGTAGTGGGAGTATTCTTTTACAAAAGAGACCTTCCACAATAGCAATATCATCTATAAACTGCTCATAGTAAAACTATCCTTATTACCTCCCTTTGCCTCATCCAGCTGCAGCTCAAATTCTTTCTCTTTTATTTTTGCAACTAACTGAATGTTGAGATGCTCCTCCATGAGGTGTATCCTGGAGACTGATAGTATCGTTAGACAAAGGCGCCTTTGAAAGCAATTTCCCTTCAAGCTCACAGTTCTGCAGCTGCCGGTACAGTTTGTTGTTCAGCAATGATATGAGGTTTTTTGCACTTTACGATTCTAAATACAATCTTGCAGAATGCTGAAAAGTATTTTGTTGTTCTTGCAGTTGTTTTGATTCTGTTCAGTTCTTTGTTATAAAACAATAGCAAGGTTTAGCCGTGTTTTGCTGATTTGTTAGTTTAGCTTACTTGGAAGCGTGCACTTGTGCCATAGCATTCACGAACCAGTACCCTTCGAAAATGAACGTGGAACAGGAAATGAGTATACCATTGTCCAGTTTGATTTTAGGATATGAGATGATGTGCTGTGAACAGCTTTAATTACGATTTATTTGTTATATGATGAATTGTTCAAAATGTGCACTTACTGAATACTGTTTACGTGTTTTCTTTGTGAGTTTGGGTTTGATTAACTTTTTAACTTAAAAGTACTTTATGATACTTCAATTTTAAAGAGAATGCAATTATTATTATCTCAATTTTTATTTTCTACAATTGTCTAGCAATCTGAACTGACAGTGTTATTTAATTTGGACAGAATAAAAATACAAAACTCTAAATCATTTGATGTAATAGTTGTGTTTTGGTAATAAAGTTTTTCAAAATTATTTACAATATTCCATAAGTACTTACAAGCTCAAAAGGTGATAGTTATATGTTATTTATGACGTTGCCTTAACAATATGTAAATGTTGAAAATTGATTATGAGCCGTTAGGAAGTTCAGTCTGTGTTTGAGTCATTTTCTTACTTAAATTACATTACTGCTTCTCTTCAACGTTCACGTCGATATAAAGACAAAATTAACACAAAATAATGGAGAAATTTCAATAAAGTCTAATGCCCTTTTACATCAATGATATAACAATTCTGTGTTTTTATATTCTGCCAAAGTTCTGATTTTGAGCGTCATTTAGAATTTGTATTAAAAATTAAACAATCAGTGATTTGTTTAAATTTCTTTTGATGTCGCCCCTATCATAGCATCAGTACATTGATGATCTGTTTCTAAAAACACGTGAGTTACGCTATTTCACTGACAATGCTGAAATATTTGGCGGTTTCTATGAGCCAGCCTCGCGTTCCAGAGCAATTTGAAAACAACTGGTCTAAGATAAAAATAAGTTAAACTTGTTAAAAGGCGTTGGTTCTATCTATAAGAATGTATTACTTAAACCTAGATAGTTAAAACAAGAGACTTGTTCTATAATTTCAACATTAATACCTATCTTTGTTTCTTTAAATATGTAAGAAATTATTTTGAAAGTAAACCACTATCTAATCAAAATATATTTGGGTGTTAACTTACAAATTAGTCATTATTTTGTGCAGTCAATTCCATAATCGCAATCATCTATGAACATCTTAGAAGCAAATTTATTCAATAATGTGAAGCATTTTACAGAGTGGTTTTTTGTTTCTTTTTTTTTTTTATGGAAATCTATATCCTATAAATATTTCTTGCCTCATTGCTGTGTCTAAGGAGGTTTACGATTTTAAATTATTGACAGAAGAGAGCATAATCTAAGTTTTATCGCTGGAACACAAACTCTCAGACTTATGTCAAAAGAAAAATCATAGCTCCTAAAATGTGGGATTTTCCTTTTAGATAACTAGCTAAGTCAATGACACTTGCATAAACCCTTAAATGAAGATGTATATGATCTATATAAACATTTAAAGACACCTTATGCTGATACAATATTATTGCTGCATGACTGCTCTAGGTTGCACACAAGGAAATGCCACCAGTTTCAGAGGTTCGGCAAGCGAAAGAAACATATAGGAACTGCTTTTACAGCACCCCACTCAATTGTAACTCCATTTACAGTTGTTCTTTTATTAAATCCAGTTAATTCAACGCACCTGGCATCCTAGTCTAAACTCATTAGCTGTCCAAAATCCCTATAAAAGCCAACCGTTAAGCTAAAACAAGTTAGTCTTATCTTTCTTCTGGAGCAATGGCTGCCCTTGTTGGTGTCTTTCGGGGCAGTGGCAATAATAGCTGAACTTCGGACAACTTCCTACTTCCATGGTGAGTGCAAAGACTGGTAGCGTTTTATTGAACGTGAGGGGAAGGATGTGAGTGAACAAGTGAACAAGCGAACGAACGAACGAATGGGAGAGAGCTTGAAAGCGAGAGTCGTTTTACACAATATCGAGTAATTAAGTATTGAAGACAGTTTTCTATGTGATATTAAAATATTCATAAAAACAAGCATTTTAAAAATCTTGCATTAGCAAAAGTAATTTACTTACTCCACAATTTGATACTGGTGTTTACTATGAATATATAATATAGAATTCTAATGCCTTTATTCTAAAGCATTCAATTAAAAGTAAATTTCTAATAAATGTAACTAATACATCATAATATTAAAAAAAATTTTACCAGTTATAAAGCTTAGAAGAGTGTTGATCAAAATTTCAGAAACACAAAATACAAGATGAAAAATAATATTTTAACATAAAAAATAAAAAGTTAAGAGTCAAGCATTACTCACATAATTTTATACTAAATGACTTCTTATTTAGACTTACATAGTAAATAAATAGTAAATAAGGAAATATAGTAAATGCTCTCAAGATTAGCATATATATAATAAATAAGATTCATTAAAAAGTTGTCATGTACAGCAACAAGGAAAATAAACACACAAATCACACGATGTTTCGAACAGCTAGGTATCTTTTTTCACAGTGTACAAATCATTTCTTCAATACCAGACAAAGACTTAGACTTCGCTATCCGAAATATCGTGTGATTTTTGTCTCTGTTGGCAATTCATATACGCATAGGCGCAGACGCAGACTCCTGCAATATATTGGAGGGGGGACAACCTCCATTTGTGATACGATATACACGTCAGAGGCATCAACCAAAACACAATGTTTGTAAATACCCCCCATATGTAACTAAAACTTTTTTTAATAATGGTATGCATTAATGAACAGTCAAGTTAAAATAAAGTGATCGAGCATTTTATATGTAGTAAACCGAAATAAAACGTATGTGTTTGTTCAGTAGCTTTATTTTAAGGTTTGTTTTTACAAATCTATTAATTGAAAACATACAAATCAATAAAAATAGTTTAAGACATAAAAACAGGGACAAAGCGTCCGTTAAGGCTGTAAAGCTAGCCAGAATTACTGTGCTGGCTTGTGTATGTTACTTTTGTTGAAGAATTGAAATGTTTTCTAATTTAACCCGATAAACAATAATATGGATGAAGACTCAGCCTGTCTTGCGCTAGCGCAGTAGTGATTTTCTACATCACTGTCAGTGAGGGGTGAAAGGGGTCTTTCGTGGAGTTTTCATTACTATGTAGGCTAGCCTAGGTCGCAGCCTATCTGATTATTGAGTCCTCTTCTGTAATTTTATAAAGCCTAAAGAAAAAACAGGAAAGAAACGATATCAATTTAAAATAACTGATATATGAATCATTATTTTTAGTTTTATTGTGACTACATGGATTGATGTTAATTGTTATATTTTAACAGTAAATACCATTAATTGTTTTTAAAGTTTATTCTGAAAATGACTTAATTGCATTATAGTTCACGCGGGACAGCGTTTCGCATTATAGGTTGGTGACTCTTAATTTATAATGCCTTTCCCCTACATTTCTATGCAATAGTCAATTGTAGCGAAACGGAGCCATATCTTAGAGAAAGAAGCAATGAAAAGTTCAGTGAATCACCACGAATTCATTTTAAGGGTGACTGAGTATATGACAGGAAAAAACCTGGGGGTTCAACATATATTAAACAGATATAAGGGTATGTTGTGGAATATTGACTTTTTTAATATTACACTTATAATTATCTTTTGGGTAATTCATAATGCCATAATTTGAACATGAAAGAATTTTATGTTAGCAATGCACAGTCATTCACGTGGTATATTCAACATAAAAAAGATTTTCCATTATTTTCAATGTCTCAGCACTATGCAAAAAAAAAAAAAAAAAAAACACGCTTCTATTCTTAAAAATTATATAAATTGAAAACTTAAAATATATGAAAGATTTTAAGAAATAAAGAAGTTAATAACTACATATTTTAACGAAAGCCTGACGAAAGTTTGCCGCCGCCATTTGTTTCTTCCGATTAACTGGTCAGCTAATTCAGGACTCGTGCATACCGAAGTAACCACGGTAAATTTTAAGATCACTGGAATTAACTGTCGCCAGAATTACTCAATGGCGATGCTCTTCTTTCAAGCTTTGAATATGAACTTGCCCAAAAAATATGAAATGTAGGTTTATATTATCATCACCCCTTTGGAAATATGGGGTAGAGACCTCAGCCTCTTCTGGGAATACCCAAAGGAGTCGGCGCCTATGAAAATGCGAATCAGCAAATCCCAGTAATTGCCGCAGCGTCAGCGAGTCTTCGGTTGTTTGCCGATGAAAGGAATCTCGACTTCAGATTAACCCCAAAGAAAAAATGTGGATAGCTAGTGGACACCGCCAAAGTGTGGAATGAATCGCTCCAGAAATAACTGTCCCAATCCTGAAAGCGCACCTGAACAGGCCAATGATTCTTTACAATAGTTCTGGAATTGACAAATGTTACCGTGTACTCCTGTGATGGGTTACCAGATGGAAATGCATTACACATTTTAAGGGTTGCCAGGATGAGCGATGTCCAAATAATAAACTTTAGAGAAAAATTAATGCTAAAGTTTAAAACTCACTGCTAATATTTGTAAAAAATTTATTTTTACCTTAATGTGTTTTCATTTAATAGACTGAGGAAAAGTCTAATAAAAGGTGTAATCAATACATGAACATTGTCTTCTGTATTATGTAAGCCCGTTGTTGCAACAGCTGGTTTTGTTGTGCTGTTCAGGAGGCTTTTCGCTTGTAGCAGAAATCCTTTGAATTGCAACCTGTAGAATGAGATATAAACGTGTAATATTAATAAAAGAGTTGGTAATTTTTCATTATTTTTCGTAATGAGGTTTTGACTTATTACAGGTTAATCACTTATCACATAACACAATTTGCCAATAAGTATCTCAATTACTGGATGCCTGAAACTGTCAATTTGTCATAGAACCCTTGGCTACTTTTGAGATAAATTTCTTTAGTTCTGCAGGTCCTTGAACTTTTCCGTCAATATTGACAATATTCCACAGTAGAACCTTTGTTGATATTGAAACTCACCAGCGTTCAAGAGGATATCTTGTACTCTGCTCTTCCTTGTCCAGGTAACAACATACTTAAACCAGAATCCATTATACATATCACGATGAGAGATTGGATGAGTATTTAGAATTCTTTTGTGGATCTTATAGGAAATAGGAATTTTCCTTTGGAATCAGGCTTTAGAATTTCAGACCAACCATGAAACATTGATTGCTCACTGTCTGGCACTTTTAATAATATCTGACCATTTAGTGGGGAGTTCCACAATAGCCTTCTAATGAATCACACCCATATTAACAACCCTAACCTCAATCTTGAAAGTCACGTTAGGATCATCAGTCTTAAGTTTTCTAGGCCAATGACTTTTGACCAATGAACAAGAAAACAAGCCTACCAGATAAATGTTTTGTTCATTATAGTTGCATGTTTTAAATTTTGCAACAATGGACGTTCTATCATCCAAGTTAATGTTTTCGAAACACTTCAGTAGAGTACAGTGATAAGCCAGCTCATGACTTTGTGCTAGTAACTTCTTGTTTACATCACTTAATGTGATCACACGGTCTTCACAGTCAGCGCCGTCCCCATAATTGCCAACAACTCTAAAACTAATTATTTTGAAATAGACACACTTAATACGATGCTGCTACAACTACCCAACAAGAAATCATGTTATCTTCAAAGCTGCCACACCAGGTTAAGACTATCATCTCTATCTTCTGAAACTAGGTGGACTTCCATCGTTCTTCCTTAATGGGTGCTTTTAAAAACTTCCACTAATCTGTGAACCTTTGTCATGTTTGTAATAATCAAGTAATCCTCAATTAATTCCTAACATAATCAATAGATAGCAGGCCTAACTCAAAAATGATATTTTATGGACCTCATTGTTCTTTCTTCCAACTGCATGTTTACAGCTTTGCGCCAATGTGAAATATACCGACACTGTTAACCGAGGAACGGATTGGTGAACGAGAAAGTGGAAACGTTCAGGTACTCTAAACATAAGTCTGAGAATGCTTCCTTCTCAAACAAATTCCTTTCGCAATGTATGATTTCGTCTCATGTATCTTCAGTGTTTACTGCCTGCAATACCTCAGTGATAAAAGAGGTGTTAAAAACTAATAAAAAGCTATAAATGATAAGCTGCAAGTTATGTTTCTTTACAAAATACTGTTCCGTTAGCTGTTCTCTAAGTGAGTTTATTCTAAGTTACTCTCCTTTCGAGGTATGTAATTGAAGTGTTTATAAGTCCTCGACAACAGCAAACAAAAATCTCACATGAAGAGATATAATATTGGGCGAAAATAAATTAGACAAGCTAGTGGTAATCTTGAACAATCTATGAAAAAATTGTTTCCAAAATTAGAGTAACAAGTGGGTGTATCATGGACATACATTACTGTAAAATTAGTGAAATGTGAAGCCTCACGAATTATAACGCAATATCCTACACAAGCGGCTGAGCTCTGATTGGTCAATATCGTTTTTAAATGATAACACTTTTGTTTGGAACAGAGGGAGTGACATACTCATTCCATTTGTTAATTAAGATAAACACGGCTGATTAAATAGCGTCAGTGTAAGTCACATATATTGCCAAATAGCTCGCAGAACGATTAAGTGCAGTCAACTTTTAAACCATAGGCTCTGTATGTAACAGATAAACAAACATTTGAAATTTCCTTTTCTTTTCTTGGGTCATAACTCCTATAACATAAACAAATTAAAATTAATTTTAAAGAAACAGTCATGTATAGATGTGAACTATTTGTTTTATTTTGTATTGTATTGTGTATTTTTACCTAGCCTTTAGTGTGATTACAAAATGTATTTCTGAACATAATTTATTATTATGCTCAAGTAATCTAGTGTGCACCTTTTTAGTATGAGAGGGACGGTTCCTCCATGAGCTTGCTGGTTTGTGCTACACCCAAAAACGTCAATACTCAATTTCCTATAACTATTACTTGATGCATAGGCCACTTCTATCTTGCATCTGATATTTTTATATTTGCAGTTATTATTAGTAATTATCTCGGTGTAAAACCAGAGTCTAGATGAGCTTGTGGAGCAATTTGATCGAGGGGAGAAAGGGAGCAGTAGTAGAAGCCTCTTGTCAATGAGGCACTACTTGTGTGCGCCAACTGAAACGTTACCTCCTGTCATCATTCCCAGGAATGTTTGCCTCTACTGTGTTTCAATGTTTTAAAAGACTTTTAAGTAATTATAGTGAATATTAATAGCAGCAGTTTATATAAGAAAATATGCAGTTATTTCAGTATCTAACAATATTATTTTTAAAGTAATAATTTTCTAGTGCAAACAATCCCAAGCAGCAATAAAATATCGAGTCATTTTTAACAAGTGAAGTATCGTGTGAGTTTATGAAGTAGTTGCTTTATTTCATTTTGTGCCGATTGAAAGTGAATACTATACAAAGTTTACGTTTTACGACTTTTTCTTTACGACCATTCGAAAAGAAAATTTTAACTAAAAATTTGGATATACGGCCGACTGAAGTATTAACTTAAGTCATACTGTGTTTTTATAATACACAAAGTATAGACTGCTTTCGTTAGAAACAGATTTCATACCGCAGATCCCAGACTTTAATCAAAAGGCCATCAACAATTTTGTTATCGTGAAAATTAGGAAGAATTTTATTTAAATAGGTGTTTATTACATTCCCTTTCTCTGTGTTATTAGTATATAAAGCTACATCAGAACGAGTGCTAGTTAAAGTTATTAAGATTTTAGGAGCTTGCGTTTTTACTGCTGAGGCACCTTCTTCTTTCCCCAGTTCAAAAGCAGCAACGAGTCATCTGTTGTCAGGCATTTTTGGAGCTCTGCCGTGGCAACGAGAGAGAAGATCTGTAAACCAATGTTACAAGAGATGAAACTATGGTCCTCTACTATGATTCCTTGTCCAAAAGAGAATCAATGGAGTGGCGTAAACCTGGCGAAGCACCGCCTCAAAGGCCAAGGTCACTCATTCAACCAAGAACATCATGGCCACAATCTTTTGGGGTTGTGAAGGAATATTCTTCATTGACTTCAAGGAGGGAAGCACCACAGTAAATGGGGAGTACTCTGCTGGCTACTGCACAGACTACGTGCTTCCATCAAAGAGAAAAGGCGAAGAAACCCGAGCGGTGGTGTGCGCCTTCTTCACGACAACGCGTCTGTGCACACAGATCTTATTGCAAAGAAAACTGTGAAAAAATGTGGCTTCAAGGAGATGAATCATCCACCCTACAGCCCAGATTTAGCTCCCAGTTACTATTTACTCTTTTCAGAACTCAAGAACGATCGTCGAGGAAGGAAATTTAAGTCTATCGAAGAAATGATGGATGCTGTTTACGCCCATTTTGCAGGCAAGATTTCTGACTACAAGGGGGAGGGGGGTTATTGAAATGTTAATTCAAAGATGTGAGAAATGCATTGCAATAAAGGGTAACTATATTGAAAAGTGAAATATAGCTTTTGTCCTTACCATACCTAGAAAATGGGTAGGCCGGAAATTTATGGACCTACCCTCGTATGTCATCTTACCACATACGTTATATTTAAAGGCATACAACTAATACATCGCCAAATGTGACCGAAGTCGTTAAGGCGCGGACTCTTGAGCGGAAGATCTGGGTTTTGAATCCTGCCAGTACCGTCCTCCCTGATTGAGGTTTTCCAGGTTTTCCTCAATCTTCACAAATGGCAAATGCCGGAAAGGTACTCTAAACTAGGCTTGGAATGCTTCCTTTCTTAAAAAAAAGTCCTTTCCCAATTTATGATTTCATTTCATGTATGATAAATGAAATGTGTTCACAGCCTGTGGTGCCTTAGGGCCCCTTGCGCTCTTCACTAACATTTGCCCATGACCTTTATAGGTGCCATGTTTAATCGAAGTCGGTTTCTTGCTGTCTTGCACTTTACTTGTTATAGTTACTTTTTTGATGCTGTGTTAAATGTAAAAGTCGGTGCCATGTTTAATCGAAGTCGGTTTCTTGCTGTCTTGCACTTTAGTTGTTATAGTTACTTTTTTGATGCTGTGTTAAATGTAAAAGTCTGTCACCTAGAAGCTGCGTAGACTCCAGTTCCTCAGCCAGTATACCCCCAGTTCTAATGACCCGATTTCTCTGATTTTCAGAAACTATTTTTGTTGTATTATTTAAAGAGTTTCGTTGTGAAAAAACAAATATTGATGCCGCTAGAGCGATTTTTAAATGTTGGGTTTCAGGTAAATCTCCACTTTTATTCTCATTAAATCACCGAGTTTCAGAAAAAGTGTTTTTATTAATTTCAATGGCACATAACCGAGTTTCGCTGGGAAAAATATAATATTGCAGCCGGTAAAGCGATTTTTAAAATTTCACTTTAGGTTAACCCGCACTCTAAATTTCGGATATCCCCCTCCTATTGTTCAGATTTCCCCGAGTTTTAGAAAGTATTTTATTGTTTTATTTAAATGGTATATACCGAGTTTCGTTGCAAAGAGTAAATAAATATTAATGGCGCAAGAGCTAATTTTTAAAATGCTGGGTTTCAGAATAATCCCCTTCGTAATATTTTGATTTTGCTGATTTTTAGATATTATTTTTGCTATTTCCTTTCAGTGTCATATACCCAGTTTCGCTGAGAAGAAACAAAATCTGCGCCGCTAAAGCGATTTTTAAATTTTTACTTTTGACTAACCCCTATCCCTAATAGTTCAGTTTTGTTGGTTAATGAAATCGATGAATTATTTGTTAAATAATCGTAATATGGCGAGTTGCTTTGTTGAGAAAAAAACAAAAGCTGCGGCAGCTAGAGCGTTAACGGACACACGTGTGTGTTAATTTTTTCATCGTCATTTTTAGAACGTAGATAACAGTATCAATGCAGATTTGAAGAAAATGTTCAAAAATCTTTTCTTTGGCACAACCGCATTCGCTACATTCCTTCGGAATTTGCTAAAAATTAAAAGGTGTTTGTGTTTAATTAACCATCAGTTACTTTTTGTGTTAAGCTAAGAACTTGCCGATGTAGCTTCTATTTTATCCTCAAATAGACCAGTATCATTTGAGACTTATAAGATAAATTTTTCAGGAATAGTACAGGTGGTTGTAGAAGAGAAAGCAAGGGGCAGTAGGAAAAGTGTAGCTTGAAACACATCTGAAGAAGACAGATGTTGAAAGATAAGAGAAAAGTTTTAGACAAAGTGAATCTGTCTAAGAAAAACTGAGATAAAACTTGAGGATACAATGGGAA
This sequence comes from Metallyticus violacea, assembly GCA_030762175.1. Classification (NCBI taxonomy): domain Eukaryota; kingdom Metazoa; phylum Arthropoda; class Insecta; order Mantodea; family Metallyticidae; genus Metallyticus; species Metallyticus violacea. The sequence goes on along the minus strand of CM060832.1, from coordinate 83,147,067 downwards.
AGGCTAAAGAAGAAAACAGGCTTCTGAGAATCTGTGTACGTATTTGTTAGCAGAATAATTTCTAATGTTTAATGTGTTTTATAATATAATTAACAATTTCATAATTCCTAATGTTGTGACTTCGGTAATATATTTCTCATGCAGCACAACTAAAAGCAAATTATGTACTTTTGTTTCACTTCAAAATTAAACAAGAAAAACGATTGGTGTCCTCGTGTAAGATCGCACCTTCAGATTGTAAAATATACCGGACATTGCTTCAGTAATATTAAGGAGGTTTTCCGTGCTTAGTCTGTTTTACTATTACTTAAATATCTTTGTTTAATACGCCAGCTAATAGATTTACAAAGGCTTTAACACTGAGATTGAAATAACAACATTTTAGATTTATAGTGACATTTCGCAGTTAGCAATTCATAATTTTCCTTCCCGCTTTTTATTCACCACAATGTCCATGTTAGTCTACATCGCGAATCAAACTACGGACTGTTACATTAAGACTAAGGCTCTAACATACATGCTTTCTCTGGCTACTTTAGGATTTCTTGCAAGAATTGTAAGTTTTACGTTGATGCCTCTACGAGCTTTTAATTTAGAAAGCGACCAGAATATGGCTTGAAAAAGTTGTTTCCAAGCTAGGAGAATATAATTCGTTGATATTTATATTTATTACAATAATTATTATAACACGATTCAAAGTAACTCCCCATTTGTGTTTTTAACAAAAAACAATAAGTTGTGATTTGCGCACACTGCTACAACGTTCACGTAAAATGCAGAAACCTGCCATGCACTTTACTAAATTCATTAAGAAAAGTAAATATAATAAATTTGCTTGCCTGCAATTTACTCGTAAGCGCTTGCCGAATTTAACTTTGAATATTATTTTAACCAGCGCTTGCAATTTAACAAATGCAAATTTAAAGACTAAGCACATTAACCAAATTGGAATAGCTTTACAAGAAGCTAGCCCAACAGTTATAGGTCCAAACTCGTAAGCTAAACACTGAATTGAAAGTTAAAATGTATATTGCAGCTTCTGTTTGGGAGAGAGTAACGACTCTGAAATTTAGAAGCAGTGTTCAAAAGCGATCTAACCCTCATGAAAGCACTATTCTCTCTGAAAGTAACCCGTACAAAGCAATTGCTTCTGAAGCCGGCAGTCCCAAGACTGCTGACCCTTATGATTTTACTAGCAGCTATTATTAGTGAATAATTTCCACTCCGAGCATGAAACCATGTTAGCTCAGTAGGTTATAGCGTCATGTTAATGTTGTTGAACAGTTCCTCGGATCCGCCCCCACTGAAATATAATTATAATGAATATTTATATAAGCCTAATCATAATATTTCATGTATTGTAATTAGTAATGTAGATATCATTTACGTGCAGTGCGTCATAATGCTAACACGTGAGTTGAATGTGGACAAAAAGTGAAGCTGCTTGTTGTTTTGTTACGGAAGCCAGGAAAGCCAACAAAAAATCCTAAAATCCCTATTCAGAGGAAGTAACCAGAGGGTATTGTATGAAGGCCCTTTCTTTTTTAAAGGAAGCTAATGCAGGTTTAATAAACTGAAGGACGTTTTAATTCGTTAATGGACTGTGAGCCCGACAGGTGGTTGTACAGCTAGCCTACTAAACTAGCGAATGTCGACAAAAGTTTTAAACGTTCAAATAACAACGAATGACATGTAGTGCTGCTGAGCTTTGAACTTACCAATGGAAGATATATTTTTCAAGTTTATAAAGAAAAGCGAGATGCTTGCGCCTGTCTTTTGGCCTCTCCTAACCAACAATTTTTATTTGAATTTAATATATAAGGAGGCGGTTGCTCCGTTGGAGCATTCAGCTTGCAGAAGCAGTTCGACTCAGTTTCAAGTATTACACGCCACAAAAAGCAATAATACGAGGCAAAATACACGTAGTTTTTATGCAGTTTAAGTTTTACACTCGGCGAGGTGCAGTTATAAGATATAGGCCGCTACAGAGGCAGTAAGCAGTTCGCAGTACTGGGGCCGCAGTAATGGGGAGGGGGGGGGAGCGTGGGCGTATGTTGTTGACTGCTGGTCTTGGTCTCGATATTTCCCCGGCTGCTCGTGTTGACTTCTGCTCCAATTCGGTTGGGTTCAATCTCAGGGTCCTCTGGAGTGTTTTGTGGATCAGTTTAGAACCACGGGAACGAGAAATGTATTGCCCAAAAGATACACCAGGTTGACTTGTTCCAAATATTTTATTCACAGATAAAACATACTAGGGGTTACTTCCTGGCTGCTCATCGCTGATTTCACTACTCACTGCTAACTATTCTTCTCAGGACTTCCTACGAACTATCTCTCACCACTCACTGCTGAAAATCTCTCACTGTTAACTCCTAACCTCTAACTGCTCAAAACTCATGAATAAATTCCAGAATAATAATCAAGAATACCCTAAAATGACTTAGAATGACCAACTTCTGATCCTGTACTCCAGTTTTCTATAACTTCCTCCACGCCTCTCGCAAAATTAAATTACCTCGTTTAATATCCTATTCCCGAGTTATAAGTTCACCATTGGCTATCTTAAAGTATTTATTGTATCGCTAAGTTCTTCTCGTTCATTGATTTTAATTAGATGCCCATTGGCTAAAATTATTCTCCCCCTTCTGATCTACAATATGTTCCCACAAGCCTGAATTTTCCAAGAACAGCCTGTCATAATTTTTGGCACTTTCCTTACATGTTGATTTCTAAAGTAACAATTTTTGCCTCCCTTAGTTATAGATTGCCAAATGTTCTCAGAGATAACGCACGCATTTACTTTAGCATACTTACTCTTGAAATAGCGGCATAATACTTTGTACCCCGGCTTACCTGTAATAAAACATTTTCGTTTCCGTTCTGACATTTCCATTCCCTCTTATTTTGTTCAAATTCTGTCCCGTTACGGTCAAGTGTTTTTCTTACTGCGAACTTCTTCTAAGTATTCACATGGGCAGAAATTTTCGTGACCTGACAAAGGAATCTTTTACCCTTTTATATTTCACACTAAGGAAGGGTCAGTGGACGAGTTGCCAGTCAGGTACATATCTCTGTCTCTTTCTCACATCTTTTACCTAAATGTATACAAAGCCCCTTTTGTAAATTATAGTTATATGCCAAATGGCATACATATAAATACAAGTCACAAATTATATCAATTTCTGTTAAACCTATCTCTAAATTATTTCATTATACACATACATAATAAACACCCTTATCAAATCAAATGTTTTTATAAATATAACTCTGCACCCTCAAGTTATTAATTTAATAAAGGTAGCCTGATTTTCGACTGCAGTACTAATTACAAGTCCGATATTCAATTTCGCACGCCGCGGCACTCATCTATAAATTTCACACGCGGCAAATAAGTTTGTACTGGTGTATGTATGGGCGTGCTCATTCACGCCATTGAATTCCGCTTCCAGTCCCGTTCAGCACGAGTCAACAAAATTGCAGAATTCACCCTGAGAAATTGTTGTTATTGAAGCGTGGGCAACAATACCGAAACGACCAATAATCGGCCTACCAAACCGCTTCAAAGTTGGCATCACAACGTGAGACCACTCGACGTCAGTAACAAATCCCTTCAAGATTGGTGCCCAACCGACTAAAACGCTTCAAAATTTGGTGCCCAATGTGTTCCAACCTCCAGATGTGAAGGGTGGGTTCGATTCCCAATTGGTATCTTTCCCCTCGCTTATAATGTTTTTCTCTTAGAACAAATGTTACACTTTTTTAATCTTCATAATTATTCTACACTATTCTTAATTAAATATTGTTACTTTTTCATATGTCAGGTTAGGTTAGCTTAATTTAGTTTAACAAAAAAGTGTTTTTCTCTTAGAATAAATGTTACACTTTTTTAATCTTCATAATTATTCTACACTATTCTTAATTAAATATTGTTACTTTTTCATATGTCAGGTTAGGTTAGCTTAATTTAGTTTAACAAAAAGGTAATGAAAAAAATAATACTACTCTATAATAACATTTTTCTACACTATTCTAAATCCAATAAATGTTACTTTTTCATATCCTAGGTTAGGTTGGAATAATTCAGTTTATGTTTAACAAACGAAATAATACAACATAAAAATAGTTCATACGTTAGATTAGGTTAGGTTATGTTAGTTAAGTTTAACAAAAATATTAGAACATTTAAAAGTAATATTACTCCATAAAAACACTTTCTAACTTGTTACTTTTTTAAATCTTCATAGTTTCCTGTGCTATTCTGTCGTTAGTGTAATCCAATGAAAGAAAAGACACAAAGGGCAACATGTAAGGAAGCTAGCTGAGAGGAAAGAATAAAGGTGTTTACTGCAAAAGCGTTTACAGATGCGCACCAAAGGAACAACTGGAAAACTCTGTTTTATCACTAATTTGAACCCATTAAACTAGCTTATGTTATAACTTCAATACATTAAGGCATTGTTATTAAGTATGGTTTAGCAACAGTGTTTACTAAAATGAACACTCCGTAGTATTGAAGGAAATATTACTTAAATCAATGAACATAAGAGATAACGTTATATCTTGTTTTTCTGAATTATTCAATATAATATTTTATGTTTAATATTTGTCTTTACAACACATTTTAGGATCAGGCTCAGTAATGCTATTTAATTCCACGTATGTATTATTATGTAAATTAGGTTACATAAGTTGTTACACCAGACATTTTAACTCAATGACTGAAAGATATGTTGCTTCTTGTGCGATATAACTACAGAAATTTACAGTTTTATCATCTACTGAATTATCTTAACACATATCGATTGCAAACACTTTCTGGAGGCAATACGGTAAAAGTGACAGCTGCCCTACTGAGAGTTTAACCAAACCACTTTTCGCCTATTGGCTTGACCCTGATTAAAATATAAATCTAAGAGTTCGAGGTATTTAATTTAGCACTTTCTTCATATTCATTTGAATTTCGTTTTCAAATTCGACAACTATTATTTATGTTGGAAGTTTTCGACCCAACAGTTGTTCACACATTTCTCTAATGGCAGTGAATAAGTGATGTGCACGATTCTTCCCATTTGTTCCTGGGCAAATAGAATTAATTACACGAGAAAATAATGTCCATTTAGCCTGGGCAAAATACTTCGGTAGAATGTAACTACATCCTTAAACTCATCATCAATATTTGAGCACTGCTTCATTACCTCGTCAGTAATTTCAATAAGAATGTACCATTTCCCATACGTATCACATAAAATAATTGTTTTTATTGGAGATTTATGTTCTTGCACACGTAAATCTATCCTCATTAAAAACGTGTATTAAATATTATTAGCAGTTCATGCAAATTTTTTGTCCCTTACTTTATGACACAAACTTTGTGGATAGTCAAACCTCGTTCACTTTGATATATATATATATATATATATATATATATATATATATATATATATCCTCAAGTGTAAATTTTGTGCAGCTCTTTATATTGGTTTAAACTCTGTTGTAGTGTCTGTAAGAATGAATACTTGCCTTCTAAACCCAAGATTGCGGGTTCAAACCCGGCCAGGATCGATGGATTTTTTCGGGCGTAAAAATCCTAAATATGGCTTCCGTCGGAAGAGAAATAAAGCCGTGGATCCCGTGTCGTACATTTACGGCACGAAAAAGAACCTCACGTCTGAAAGAAGAGGCCTCTGAGCAAAATTTGTCGGCCGTTTCACGCCCTAAATTGAATGGGACACTGATGACCTATGGTGTTAAAGAGCGTCCGTAGGTAAAACAAATAAAAAATGTAAGAATGAACAGCCATAGACGGTCAGTTGAAACTAGGTCCCCTCTCCGGGCAGCTCAACATACCAATTCACACCAATCCTCTTTTTGTGACTATTCTCGTAGACCTTCCTCCTGCGCAACTAGCACACTTAGAGATGGAGAGATGGTGACTGTAGTGCTGTATATAGCCGGCACTCCACCAGGTCTCAACCTAACTTTTTGAACCTTCTGTCGCTATTTTTTCTCCTTCAAGTCTGTCAAATTTCCAGCACTATCAGCCCACTCTTTAAACGTTTTCCGGCAAGCTGGTATGTGCACCGCCCACTTTATTTCTCTTTGTATTTTGGCTGTTATTAAGAGCTAACGCTCGAAATATCGTATTTTCGTTTGTGATTAATGTTAAATGTTTTAATTGTCAGCTTTTTAAGTGATGCAATGATCTGGTTGCCCATTAATGTGGATTGCCTAAAGAGGCATTTTTTACAAATTTATATTATAACATATATAATGTAACCCTATAATTTAACTAAAATAACAATAACTGGAAAAGCAGAAAAGTATAAAACTCTAAGAAAAAGTCACAAAAATGTAATTGCTATATTTTGAACTGCTTGAGTTCTTCTATGGCAAGAAGACAACTCCTTTTCATAACATTATCTTCCATAGAAGTCATAGTATAAGAAGTATTAAATAATAAAAGCTTAATTATAATAATAATACAGCTTATTAGAAAGCACAGAAAAAGTAAGAAATAAAATTAAAACAATAATAGATAAATAGTAAAGAATTCAAAAATAAAACACCCAAAAGAAAATTCAAAGTAATAAGCCAAATAAAATCATCACCAAAGGTGCAAACAATATAAATGAAAAATAATTTAACCTTATAATGTAACTAAAATAATAATAGATAGAAAAGCAAAAAAGTGTAAAACACTAAGAAAAAGTCACAGAATTGAAATCGCTGTATTTTGAACTGCTTGAACTAGCAATTACAATTCTGTGACTTTTTCTTAGTGCTTTGTTCTTTCCTACTTTCTAGTTTATATATATATATATATATATATATATATATATATATAGAGAGAGAGAGAGAGAGAGAGAGAGAGAGAGAGGCAGAGTTTGTTTTCGAAACATGTGCTGAGTTTTTGTGAGAATATATATTCAATCTAAATATTCATTTCAGCAGAGGAACATAATGTTTGTTGATTTGTTTTATTTACGGACGCTCTTTAACACCTGAGGTCATCAGCGTCCCATTCAATTCAGGGAGTGAAACAGCCAACAAATTTTGTTCAGAGGGCTCTTCTTTCAGACTTGAGATTCTTTATCGTGCCGTAAATTAACGAGAAGGGACCCACGGCTTTACTTCCCTTCCGAAGGAAGCCATATTTAGGAATTCTACTCCCGAAAAAAAAAAAATCTATCGACCCTTGCCGTGTTTGAACTCACGATCTTAAGTTTAAAAGGCAAATATGGTTACCACTACACCACCAGGACCGACCGAGGAACATAATGTAATTATGCGACGCTAAAATGACATCACATAATCTGGAGTATAGCAGTCACATATCCGTCACCTTTGCCAGACATGCGCTGATTGCTCATTTAGTGGTGTCGTGTGGTGTTGTGTGGTACTTTCGCAACACTTAACACAGTTTTCATTGCAAACGTTCTTTTCAAACATAACTAAAGATTTGATATTTAGCGTAGCAAATTTTCTTGCAGTGTTATATTTTTCCTTGAATGCATGGTACAATATTTTGTTTGACAATACTGCACTTGTAAACAACGTTGTCCAAACTACATATGGACAGTACAATTGGACACGGAACTGTTCACATGGAATGATCTTGTCGACATGCCCTTGGTTCTCGATGATGCAGGAAGCACGCCTGGGGCACGGTATTTGCACATACAACGTTATTTCAACAAACCATTTCCAAATCCGCGGACTTTTGTAGATTTTCGTTTGCGAGAGTGAGGTAAATTGCTCGAAGGCAATGCTAATGCACGTGGTCAACAACGATAAATGGGCGCCTCTGCTTTCGAGGAAGAAGTTTTTGAAGTAGTTGACAACCTTAAAAATCGCACGTACCGTTGCCCGCGACCTTCAAGTTAAGCTCACAGCTGTTTGCCCTACAAGCGCAAGAATGTGCAGTCTCTAAGACCAAATTATTTTTTACGTTGTTATGCAGCAAAGGCGTTAAACCGAGAGTCACTATTTATCAGATAAATCACCTACAAAACTCGAAATAGCAATGAAGGCACATCAAAATCCTCAGGGCATAGTGGTTCACAATAGCCAGCTGAGATTTGCATAAATGTTTGGACTGACATTGTTCACAACTTTTTCCTAGGACTTTATATTCCTCCTCGCAACCCTATTAGTCACTTGTACCTTGTTTCTTCTGGGAGTTTCCGGGATTGCTTGAAAATGTCCCGGTTCATATTAGGAGATAAAAATATGTTTTCAACATGATGGGGCATCTGCGTTTCAGCTATAAAGGGCAAGTGTTTTTGAACGGGAGAATCCTGCACATGGTGAGCCGGTTTCTTGACCGGTACAGTCACTTGATTTCACATCAGTAATCTTTATTTGAAAGGACACATTAAAATTTTGCTGTACACGGACTCCCTTGTCGACATCCAGCACGAATGCTGCTGACGAAATCCGAGATCAGCTCATCTCCTTCTCTCCACTACTTTTATGTAATTTTTGCCACATTTTGCTAAACTTCTCATTTTCTATCAATGGGTGCATAGGAAAATTATATGTTACATACTATAGTGTCAGTGTAAAAACCCATTTTGTAAATTTTCAATTAATATTCATGGCATTTGTCTAAATTCCTGTTATGTATCTATCTTTTCTGCCATAATATCCAATCGGCATCAAATTTTGTAAATATTTCTTAAAATCACCATTTTATATTTATATTAAAAATAATCTGTCTTAATAAACAAGAAATTAGCTCATTCAACTGAATGATAAGTTTTTTGTTACCAAAGTAGCACAACTTCTGTAAAACAAGTTAAATATTTTATTGTCTTAGAGAGGAAAATGTACGTTCTCTTTCACGCTATTTAACTCATAGGTCAGGAATTTAACACCACTGACCAATCAAAATTACAGCTCGTTTAATTTTAAACAATCGCGATCTACTGTCATAGCAATGTTGTGAAATCGGAATTATCCCATCTGATTAGCATTGTATGCATATTGTCGCATTTGATTTTCTATTGATTCATGACTAAATGCCAATAATACTTCTAAACAAAAAGTTTAAGCTTTTTCTTAAAAAATACAGAAATCTTTCCCAAGAATTTGCAAGTAATTTAAATAATTTTACGGTATATATTATTTATTATTTAATTAAACTGTTAATTATATAAATACTCTTAGCACGTAAAACTAATTCATAACATTACTATGATAATATGAATAAAAAATTCAATCATGCAGGAACTGCGTAAACTAAGTCAATTCCTCACCTAGGAGAGTAACTTCATAAAAGAATATGAAATTCAAATTATGGCCTTATTAAATAATGAAATTAAATAAGGTGTGTTATTACTGTGTAGTATTAGGGAAACAAAATTAGAATTATTGCAATCTATATCACAAAAGAAAAAAACACATTTTATAATAATAATAATAATAATAATAATAATAATAATAATAATAATAATAATTTATTGTTGTTGAGATTAAAGCATAAAATGTAATGGGATATAATTAATTAAATTAGATACATCACTACTGATAGACAAAGCTATTACTGTGGGAGTATTTTTAAACATTTTTAAATATAATCATGTTTATGAAGTGGGCTCCTGATATCATCTTCATATTCACTAAAATTGAGAAAAATAACAGAAAGCAAGGAATTTCATTGTGTATTTAAGAAAAAGCCGTTAAATGTTTAAAAAAAAACAAAAATATATTACTATTTAAAAGCAAGTACTATGTACTGAGCAAATATACACCATGAACAACAAATATTCGAAAGTTCCATCGATTTTCATTGACTTTGAAATTTAATTTAAATGTTGTTGTAGTAAAACCTTATAACGAAAACGTTTTCTGAAGTTTATTACAGAGCGCTCGTACATACAAATATGAATCTCAAAAGCATGTTTGATTAATATTTCACAGTTGCTAAGTTGCTATCTGAAGATGCTGCTTTTATTGAATATAAAACAGCTGTATCATTATAAATACAGTTTTATGGTGAATTAATTTGTCCTTTTATTTTAAAACAATATAGAGAAAATAATCACAAGAACGCTTTTTAAAGTTCCATTTTCAAGTATACCCTTACTCCTAATGGTTCAATTTTCCTAATTATTTTATTTATTTTATTTAAATAGTATGTATCGAATTTTGTTGTGAAGAAAAAAATATTGGTGCCACTAGAGCGATTTTTAATTTTAATTTCAGGTTTTTAGTAAACCTCCATTCCTCTTATACCTATTTCCCTGATTTTACGGAACTCTTTTGCTTATTTTATTTAAATGGTATATACGGATTTTCGTTCCGAAAAATCAAATATTGGTGCTACTAGTAATTTTTAAATGTTTGGTTTCTGGTAAATCTCCATTCCTAATAATCAGATTTAATTGATTTTCAGAAATTATTTTTCTTGTTTGATTTAAATGGTATATGTCCAGTTTTGTTGTGAAAAATAATATAATGGTGCTGCTAGAGCAATTTTTAAATCTTGAGTCTCAGGTAAACCCCCACTTCTAATGCTCTAATTTCCATGATTTTCAGAAAAGTTTTGTTTATTTAAATGGTATATACGGAGTTTTGTTGCGAAAAAACAAATATTATTTCCACTATAGCGATTTTTAAATTTTGGACTTCAGGTAACCCCCTCCTAATAGTTCGATTTCACTGGTTTTCGGAAATTATTTTTTTGTTTTATTTCAATGGCATATATCAAATTTTTAAAAAAAATATTAAAATTTCTCCCTCTGAAGCGATTTTAAAATTTCGCTTTAAACCCCCAATCGCTTTTCTACTCCCAATGCCAGGAACATCATAATTTTCCAAAAATAATTTTATCAATTTATTTTAAATAAATATACTGATTTTCGTTGAAAAAAAACAAACTTTGCGGCCGCTAGAGCGATTTTTCATTGATTTCAAATGTTTCGCTTTAGTTTAACCCCCACTCTAAATGATCCAGTTTTGCTGGTTAACGAACTGGACGAATCCTTTGTTAATTGATTGTTATATGCCGAGCTTGTTGAAGAAAAAAAAATGTTATTCCTAGAGTGTTATCGGACATACAAACATATACATCTATATATAAATAAACATTTTTTTTTCAATATTTTCGGTGCCTAGTAGACAAGATCGGTGGAGATTTGAAGAAAGTATTCAAAAATTGCTTCATGGGTGCAACCGCAATAACTTCATTCCTTTGGAATTCGCTGAAAGAAATGTATTTGAATATATGGTCAATGATATAATGAGCTGATTTATCCAAGCGTGTTCTCAAAAAGGATCGCTTAATTTTAATTTAAATTATGCATTATTTCGAACAACTGATCCTCTATTGTTTTATTTTGTAATTATATCAAAGCTCATTATGTGTGCTACAAGTAATTTCTTTGCAAATCTATTGCTTTTCTGTGCCGCCGTAAAATAAAAGATTCAATTATTCGTATGCAGAAGCTTGATACAAATTTAAGTTCTAGTAGACATCGTTAAATGTTAAACCACTCAACTACAGCAGCAGGAAACATTTTCACGAAAAGCAATTAGAAATGCGTTTTGGCTACATAATAACTACTGTCTCTCTCTTAAGTCATGAAATATATGTATCTATCTGGGACGCAATTTAGGGAAGAGCCAAAAACGAAAAACTAAACGAAAATTGTCGGCTTACTTCGTCCGTAAAGAATAAACCAACACACATATATATAAAAAGGTACATTTTGCACTACGGCAAAAAGATAACATACACACGGGACCACAAAGAAGTGATTTGTTCGCCGCTGTTATTACTGCATTTTCTTTTCCATTTGGGCTTCTGGCAGCCGAAGAGAGGAGGTGGGGAAGGGGTTCATCGAACCGTATAAACCAGGGGTCCCCAAATTCTTTTTACTACGTTCAAAGCGATTTATAAAATTATTGCAAAATTTGATATAAAAGTACTAATGAATGAAATTTATGATTATTATTTTAGTAGTTCTTACAGTAAATTTAAAGTTGATTTATTGAGCTATGCCTAGTTGCAAAATAAGATAAGTAGCTTTACTCCGACTATTTCACTCGTGTGATCTCATCTTAAAATCACAAATGAAACGAAAAAAAGTTTCAATTCTGACCAATCAAGCAGGATTACGGAATGAAATTATCGAGAAAAATTATCATATACCGTTTTATCATGCGACAATCAATTGTCTTGTCGGTGTAGCCAACTCTATACCTTCACTATATAATTCCTGAGCACGCATCACGCATCACGCATCACGCATCACTTTTGCTAGACGCGGTGGCCAGCTATTGATAGCAACAAAAGCAGGGACAATCGACAATCATAACAAAATGGACGGTTATTCAAAGCGTTTTGCTGATGCGTCAAATGTGCAAATTGATCTTATCAGTAGGAATTCCACAAAATACAAGAGACACTCGTGTTATTTTTTTTTTTTTTTTTTTTTTTTTGTTTTTTGTTTTTTGTTTTTGTTGGGTTTTTTCCCCTCAGTTGGTATTACAAAATCGAACGTTGGCGATTGTCATAGTCAGCTTTTGTTCATTTCATTTCTCACGGTTTCTGAATAGAGTAAATATTCATAAGTATAATAAGTGTTAATATTCTGTGCACCAAGTTCAAATATATATATATATATATATATATATATATATATATATATATTACTTTAATTCTTATTTTATTCATGAAATGGGCCTAAACTGGTATTTTGCTCTTCTTTATTGGCATTACTGATAATCTGCATTCTCCCGTCGCAAGACTTTGAAAAAGTAAAGTACAAATATACAATTATTACAAATTTTGTTAGTCAAGTTTAGGAAAATTATATTTAAATTCTTGTTTTACTCGTGAAATAGTTCCAATAAATATAACTCGAGGGTCTGAGAGTAGTGATATTACCTCTGATAAAAATTACATGCCCCATAGTAAAGTACACGGGACCGCTTCTGTGATCTAGGCGACTACTAATCTGGATGTCCTGGGTTCAATTCCTGGTGAGATTCACCTGTTTGGGTAAGGTTTTTTCAGAGCGTTTCTTGAACCTGAGATGATGAATGCTATCTAGCTTTAATGCGTCAAGGACTCCGAGAGCATTTGCGCCATCCTTAATTCCTTTTATTTCAGTGTATAGGCTTAAGGACCCCTCCCCCCCCCCCGGTTTACCATATCACCATCATCATCTCCACTAGGACAAAGTAATAGCGCCCTATAGGCGTTTCGGATTCAGAAATCAGCTACAATACAGCCATCCTAGGGGCGTCATGCCCACAATCTTATAAGAATAATGAGTTGAAATTGGACAAGACAGTTATTAATGAAAGTTTTTCATAAAAAAAAGTGTTTACTAATTTGCATGAATGAATATGAAAGACTACTAAGTTTCCCATTATTCTATTTTTTTTTTTTTTTTCAGAATAAAAAGATAAAAAGATGTGTATTAGTTCTCCAACCATCCAGTGATCACCTCCTTGAGGACCTCATGTTTGTATTTGTTTTCGTTGCGACTTTGCATATACCAGTTGACAGTGATAAACTTTCATTTAACAAAACAGTACATAATCGTAGCTAACTAAGGTTTTCTTAGGATTTCAAAATAGAAAATTGTAACCATTGCAGCCAAGTCTGAATGAAACCGCATTTCTTCATAATTGCCCATGGTTGATGGCACATGTTGCATGACTCAATGTTTTAAAATAGAGGCACAATTCGATGGCTTCATTGTGCAGGTATAGCTAACTCCAATAATTGGCTCTCAGGTGTGAACTCAAAAGATGTTTACTTGTGTAAATCTGAAAAGTCGCCAGGTTGGGACAAGGAGGTTCCTAGAGGTTGAGATACCCTTCTGTGTTCATCACATAAAGTCCTGTTTGTTGTGTAGTTACGGTGATGTACCTGCGTTTAAACCTCGGTAAAGCAGGTGAACAGAATACAGGTTGATTTAGAATTACAAGGTTGAAATTTTCTAAGCTGAAATGTTCTCTGGAGGTCCGTGATACTATAAAATTAGTATGAGTAATCAAGGGGAATGTGCTACATTACTTTCACTCAGAATAGGCAGGTCAAAGTCAAGGAATCTTCCTCTGCATGCATCCTTTCCCCTCCTCCAGCGCGGACCATGTGGGCGCATCCTCTGTTCCTAGCCACTGATTAATCCGCGTTGCCATGTGACTTACTGTTCATATGAAATAGTAATATAGTAATAGGGTGGGGTAGCCATGCATAGAAGCAAAGCGGGGCATATTGTCTGGATCCATCTATTGAATGTTAAATACTGCAGCTGAAATGACTAGTTCTTGCATATGACACTGAACTTGACACAGTGATCTTCCGCACTCGTTGCTTCCATATTTTGGCGATTTCCTATACCGGACACTGGTAAGAAGACACGTTACCATATGCAACATTATCCTCTCTTGGATTCTTTTGGCTTCTTTCCTTCCTTTGTAAGGAATTTAATAATAAAACGGTGTTTCAAGACCATCGAAAATTGCCTGTGTTGCATGCCAGGACCTGCATCAACCTGCGCTCAATAATGTAGCACTCGAATAGGTAAATTATTAAACGTTTTGATGCTTTTAGCGGGTTGATGCTTATAAGAGCACTGAATAATTTTTTTTTTTAATTTGTTTAGAAAGAAGGAATTATTCTAGAGTTATTAGAGGTTCATAGGGAGCAGAATCATTTTATCACCAATTACATTTATAAAAGTAGGCATCAGAGGAAACGCTTTTATCTTAATAGAGAATAAAATAATTGGTTTAATTTTCCTCCGCTTCAAGATTGGGTATTGTGACTGTTCCAGTCGTAGTTAATAATGTAATAAATACTTAAAGATTTGATTTTTTGTTAAAGTTTCGCTGGGCTGGTATTCTTTGAAGCCACAATGAACAATGCTTGTTTTTGGGTTCTCTATGTTGAAATAATTAATTTTTCAATTGTTTTCTTAATTGCAGAATGTTCAGTTTTAAGACACGCCTTAAGAAGTTTATTCCAATATGTTCTATATATTCTTCTTCTCATACTTCTATTTAAAACCCAATTTTCAGTAAGAATCCGTTCAAGGTTTATCGATTTTTCATAATTTTATTTCACAGTGTTATAAATTTTAATCTAAATGTTCCTTCTCTTTTATGCCAATATAATTAAACCTGCATCTTATTCCGTTATATGGTTAAAGAGATGGTCAATTTATTAGATAAAATTGTCGTTCAAAATTTCAGGGTATTATTGATTTTATCAGCTATAAACATATAAAATGTTATAAAATTATTATTTAAACTTTCAGCTAACCTTTTCCAATTTTAGGTTAATGTTCCTAGGATGTGTTTATACAATTGTCTTTTGTTTTCAATTAGATTAGATTTTGAATTTATGTTGGAGTTTGGCACTTGAGCCACAAGGTTCCTTTCTGCATTAGTTCAATCCTAAATTTGAAGTTCAGATCTAGAACTTAGTGAACTCCAGAATAATTTCTACAAGCTCAGGAATTTCGTCTTCTAAAGGACTGAAACATAATAGAGATATTATTTGTATTTCTAAGGTTCATACTAAGATGTGTTTTGTAGTCTCACCAGACTGTCCACATAGATGGTATATGCGATTTTCATTGTAGAGTTCCATTGTTAACAGGTGTTTCCGGCTTGCGCAATGTCCAATTATCATTCCAAAAGCTTTCCTGGTTTGATTCCTATCCGTACCCATTAGGGTCTTTAGCTAGGGAAATCGTACATTTTAATAAGAATTTGGCCCGGTAAACATCTTTCATCTTGTCTGATATCCTTTCTCAGTCCATTGATATACTGCAATTCCGTAGTTTTCTTGATAATGCTCCAGAAAGGTTTGCGTTTCCAATGCTGCAAATTTTTCATTGTTCAAAGTTCTCGAATTAAATTTATTGAATCATTTAATCACTATTTTAACTTATAAATGGGAAATTACATTTTACTTTACAAATAATATATATCTTACAGTCTTGAAAACCCAGTCCGACACTTTAATTACCACTGCTTCAGCTGTCTGTAATTTGTAACCAAAAAGTTTAAATGAAAAAATATCCCATGAATCGGTTTATTTCGAACTTCATCTTTTAACTAATATTGAAAATTAAAATGGCGGATTGGACATAGGGTATTTTATGGATACATTATTTGATTTTAACATTTTAGTTGCAATTTAGTTAGAATATATATCATTCAAGTTACGGATTCTCTCAAGATAAAATGTCATGTAGATTATTGATTGCACATAGGTGCGATAAAATGAAAGTGATAAATTGGAAACGAAAAATTGTGGGAGTAGGCAGCTGTGATTGGTGGGAATTACCGATATTCTTATATCGGACTGGTCACGATTCATGAGCTAAATATTCATTTTTAAAGATGTTTTAAATTAAAGCATTGTATGATCTCTAGAAATTCATGTATTGCTCCTTGGAGTCCAAGTTTAGGATACAATTAATTTTTCTGTGAATAATAATGTATTTAAAAACTTATCAAAATTCTATACACCGTAGATTATCTGTTAAAAATTATTTATTTAGGAAATTCATATTTGTATTCGTGTGAGAACCTCATCCGCGTTATTGCATCCGATTACTTGGGCCGCCTCTTAGACATATTTTAATTTAAATAATTATTCGTATTTAGAAGGGATCACGGCAATTCTATAATATTGATGATAACTAAGTGTTAAATGTTTTATTCTTGCCTCAATTATTAGTTTTAAAATTTAATAAAAGCTGTAAAATGTATCTTTAATTAATTACCTATTTCAATAGCAATTATTTTTACTTATTATTTGATTTCACATTAATTTTCTACGCTGTTTTGTTATATCAAGTACAGAAACCGTTAATAACCTTGGTTGCGTTTCAGGGACGCCGAAGTGAGATTTGAAATATTTTAATTAACCTATAGATTTGAGATTTTAAAAGTTTTACACATGTTGCTCATGTTTTTAATATTACCTGTACAAAAATTTTGACTTAATTTGGCAAATAGTCATTATTGTTTTAAATATTTATTAAATTTCTTTCTTTTTTTCTGCAGGTATTTTTTTTCTGAAAACTATTATCTCTCTTCCATAAAAGTTTAAATTTTTCTGAAAAAGTTAGTAAATATCTTAAATGTTGTCTTACATAAAATTTATTATGGATTTTTAATCATACTGTTGGTAATTTAAAAAAATGCATATGCATTGAAATGCAAAGTCGTGAAAAAGCAGTATCTGTGCTAAAAGTATTATTTTGTTAATCTACATTTTTACATAAAAATGCATGTTAATTTTCATCAAGCAAGGTCTACAGTATGTCTTAAATGTTTCAGGCATATATTGTGATATAAAATCGATTTTGAATGCAATTGAACATACTAAAATGCGCTTAAAGTTTGGGATGCCTAAAAGCCAACAGCTGAAAATTTAAAGAGGGCAAGAATTAAAAAATTGTTGCTAACACTTCTCAAAAAGATACCCTGGTATTCAAAGTAGTTTTTAAGAGCAAAATAAAATAAAAAGCAAATTTTTGACAAAAAATGCAAAGTTGATCAAAATAGATTATGAATTAAGACAGGTATTGTATTCTTTCTTAAATTTCATAGTTTGGAATAAAGTTTTCATGTGTCACATCTGGCTACTGACCCTAGTTTGGTGACCCCTGCAGCATGCTCCATGGTTTCAGAGAACTTGCTACAGATTTAAGGAGAACCTTTTGTTTCCTCTGGTCCATTGATGATGAATTATGGAACGCATTGCAGCTAAGGCCCCCAGTGTTTCTGTCGTCGATTTTTTTTTTCTTCCCCTTTTCTTTTGCTGGGGATTGCTAGGACTTTAGTGGCGCTTGAGGTCATGTTGCCCAGTTTGTGGTGCTTGTTGCTCGGCAGCAGAAAATACTTGATGAAAATTAGGGGTGACGGATGGGTGGCACACTGCCTTACAGGAGCTCCCAATAAAGCAACTTCGTATACTCAAGGAACCGTTAGTTACAATGGACTGACATTCTTGCTTTTACACTCTTCTCTGATGCTTTCTTCTTGACGGCTCTTTTAAGGATAATGTTATCTTAGTTTTTCTTTTCTTCCTGTTTCATCTGCCAATTTTTTGGCTCTTCTCCTCGCTTCTTTATTACGTATAGTTACTCTTTCCCTTTGTTTTTCTTCTCATCTTCTAGCGTGATGCGTACTGGCCATTTACATGCCAGGATTTATTTACGATATCTGCTATTTGTTTTATAGTCTACAATATTTAATTTGACAAGGTAGACGGTTTTACAGAATTTTCTAGCAGCTAAAAGCAAAGTTCACAATTGGTTTAATGTATTCCTTTTTATTTTATACGTATTTATTTAGACAAACAGTGGTAGTAGATTCCTATGAATTTAATATGAGATGTACAAAATCGTAGGGAAAAATAGGAAATACAATTGGGAAGGATTTTATTGTAACAATGGTGAAATAACACACGACTTTTATTTTAGGCTGTCTTCAAGAAACAACGCATTTGAAAAAATACTCTGCATTAATTGCGATACTAAGGCAAACCTGCACTGAAAGTTCGTGTGATTGGTATATCTGAAATATGCTTACCTGTGACAAGTGTGTATGTGCAGCTTCATACAAATGATCAATTCTCTATTGCTGTTAGTTTTGAAGTTATTAATTCTTTATTGTAAATAATTCACTATAAATGTCTCGTCCATGAAATATTATATATATATATTTTTTTTAATGGTGTTTAACGCCCAATTTTACTACTAAGGCACCACAGGTGGTAAACACTGATGATACATGAAATGAAATGATATATTGGAAAAGGATTTGTTTTTAAGAAATAATGAATGAATGATGTTTAACGCCCGTTTTTTGCTACAGAGGCACCACAGGCAGTGGACACTGATGATACATCAGATGAAATAATATTTTGGGAAAGAATTTATTTTTAAAGAAGGAACCTTGAAAAAACTCAGTCAGGGACGACGGTTCTGGCGGAATTTGAACCCTAGTCCTGCCGCTCACGAGCCGCGCCTTAACGACCTCGGCCACCCGTGGCGATGCTGCCTGCATGGTGATGGATTTTCTTCCCGTGAGAGAGCGATCGATTTTCCCCAGTAAACGCGCGCTTACAGCCCACTAGAACGCCGGCACGTTTGAAATGAACCGTACAGTAGTTTAATATCTAATTCTATTAAATAGCATATAATATTTTTCTTATACTAAATGAATGCACGTTTCCCCCATTATATCCTAGTAGCCACTCATCGATCTTTCAACACGAAACCATGCACTTTATTTACGTTTTGTTTTACGAGGATCCTTCCACTACTCCAGTGCAAATTCTTAAGATTGTAACATTAGATGTTTTAAATATTTTCAACATTTCCTGGACAACATGGTGACTGTTTAGAGATGATGTACATTCTTAACAGTTACGACGCTTAGTCGGTGTTCGAGAGTCATTTTCCTGTTTAAATTTGTAAATAAGCGTTCAGAATGGAAAAACGCGAACTTCATATATTGAAAAAAAACAAAAAAAAAAACTCTAATGTTTGAAAGAGTCAACGTCCGCAGAATCCAAGTCTGCATCTTCACTTGGGATGATGTGTAAATGGTATCATGAGTTCAGGTGTGCCCGTGGGAGCACAAGCGATGCTCCGGTTCCGGACATCCTGTCGAGGTAACCACTCCTGAAATGTTAGAAAATAATTCCGAAATTGTGCTGAGCGATCAGAGACTGAAGGTGCGAGAAATTGTTCAAACTGTAAGCATTTCCAGAGATGTGTGCCTACGATTTGGCACATGCGGATAGGTGCCGCATTTTCTAACAATTGACCAGAAAAAAGAACGAGTTTTCACTTCCGCACGAATTTGGAAAGAAATTCAAATGAGTTTCGGAGACGGTATGTGAAATCGACGAAACGTGAATTCAATTACACTCTGGAAACGAACGAGCACTCGAATCATTGGAATCCAAAGGAGAAAGTGCTCCAAAGAAGGCAAAAACAATATTTTCAACAAGGAAAGATGATGGCGACTGTGTTTCGAGATTGCCATGGCATCATTTTAATGGCTTTTTGGAAGAGAGCACAAAAATAAATGGTGATATTACACTGTACTACGAGAGCAATTAAACCATGTGATTTAGATGAATCGTCCTTTTGCGAAGAAAAGGTTTATGTTCCTTCACGATAACGCTCCAGGAGAAATTGCAATTGCGACCTCAATATTGTTGTACTTAAAAGTATGAAATCCTTCCTCACCCTCCTGTTCTGTAGATTTAGCTCCCTCGAACTATTTCTTGTTATCCAACACGAAAATGTGGCTAGCAGGAAAAACAAATTGCGTCAAATGAAGAGGTAAACGCCGAAACAAATGTGTATTTTGCAGATCTGAAGAAATTGAGTGTTATGGATGGGATCAATTAGAAAAATTCCCGAATATGAGTACAAGTATAATTTTGAAAGGAGGTTATGTTGAAAAATAACGTTATTTTTCCCTCAAATTATATCTTATTTATTATTGCAAGGGCTTATAGAATAGCCATCATATTGTCTTTTCCTAGTATTACAGCTATACTCCATTATTGAAGGTCCGCAGTAATTTGAATGCGAAAAGGTAGCCTAATCATAAGTCTTTTAATTAAAGAATGGTTGGGTGATACAGTAACTGTTTTATATACATTTAAATGGAAATTAAGCATTGAGTAAAAACTCTTAAATGTAGTTAAGGTATGAGAAGACCCTATAGAGTTTAATAATATTTCATTTTATTTATATTGTAGTAATAGATTTATTATTATAATAGATTAGTATTTGGTTGAGCTGAATGGAAATAGATTTAAGTTTTCTTTTATGTTAATAATAGTGATTAGATAATTAATACATTTACTTTAATGATTACAAGATTAAATTACCTTAGGTAATACAGCATAATTTTTCTTTTGAAGAGTTCTTATCGAGAGGAAAGATTATACCCTCGATGTTGGATTATGATAAATTTTAAATGAAGAAGTTTAATTATTAGGTATATTTGACCTTTAAAATCTTACATGAATTTAAACCTGTGTAAGCCAGGTTGGTTTCTATCTTTAGTTAGATAAAATATTTTAAGATTAATTGGTTTTATGAATAGGAAGTGTATTATTTAAGTGTGATATAAAATATTATTAATATATACTATCAAATTTAAACTCACGACACTGTGTTTGACTTGATCGACATATTCCATTTTCCCAGTGAATCTTTTCAACACCTGGTTTGATGTAATGCAACGAGTATGGACTTAAAGCTGTAATAGAGGAGTACATTTCATGGATATTTCTGACTCAAAAAGTGTTATCTTATTACAGCATTGCTCTGCCCCTCTCCTTTGAGTCTTAGATGACAGACACAGTGGATTGTAGATTCTTGGAAGAACAGATGGTAGTACGCCACTTTTACATGCCGTGCCATTCAGCGTATCTTCTTAGTCAATGAAACAACAAAACACGAACTTCACGTGGAATGAAAATAATGTTGCAACATTTGTTTTCTTCGTTCAGTGCTTGATGTATTCATTGTGTATCCTGTATATGTCGTACTGATGACAACAGTAACACTGCAAACATTTGGTTAAATAACGGAGGAAACATAGCTACGATGTTATCAAAATCATTTCTAACAGAATTTCCTTCACCATGTTAAGCCAAGTAACATCTTGATTAAGCCTTTGCTGCCCTACCAAACACTCATATAAAACACCATGTTCATCTGAATTTCTAATTCTAAACCAATATTTCAGTACTCTCCATAATGTTCCCTTTACTACCAATTCTTTCTCATTCTACGTGAGCAACGCCATTTGGCGAGTGCCTCAATAACAAATCATTGTTATGCGTATTTAATTTCAAAATTACAAGAAGCAATTTAAAAAAATAGGTAGCGAAATGTTGAGACGAGGTTACTTCTTTTTCAAAACAATGGTTTCAGCCACGAATCTCTGTTGCATTGGCTGCATTTGATAAAGCAATGTTTGAAGTGCTGGGGCACCTTGTTTACTGTCCAAGGACTTCAGACTGCTTCCAAACGCGAGGAAATATTCATTGGATAATGAAGTCATAAAGGCTGTAAACCAGAGGCTGGAAAACCCTTCTTCCAGGAAGATATAAAATTACTAGGGCAGTAGTATGTGCCCCGACATATCGCACTCTCCGGATATGGTGCCTATCTTACTGCGGTGTATGTTCTGCGGTGCGTAACCGGTAGGCAACCATACTGGGAAAGAATGTTAAGTCGGGACGTTTTTTATTTATTACACAAAATAAGTTTTATACATATAATTGTCGGATACATATTACTATTTACCAAAAATAGACGGACACATAATATTATTTGGCGCTATTTTCTTTTGCCCACCATCATGGTGAGTTCCCCCTTAAAAAATATGTGGCAATTTTCTTTTAGCAAACGACACACCACAATCACTGTCTCTTTTGCTGATCCTCGCGTGGTGTGGTGACGCAGGTGTTCCTCGGAAATCGCCGACAGGACGGGTGGTACAGCGGCGGCAAACATGTGATGATGGAGTTGGTTTTTGGTCTTCGCCCAGGAAGGAGATTTCGGGGAGTTGCTGTGAAGTGATTTTGGTTGTCAAAAACGAATGAGATTGTTACCGGTTGGCACATCGTGTTTTTATATCGCCATAAACTTCGTGCCTCCGGTAGCCGTTTCGGAGAACCTCCTCTCCTTGGTACACGATATAAAAGGCAAAAGAATTGAGCTGTTTGACCCGCTCTGGAGAAAGGCTGTTGAATCTTGTGGGTAGAAATACTTCTTTTCTGTTCTTGAGATGGACAAGCATTCGGGGTCCGTTCTTGGTGGAAATGGTCCGGACACGACGTACGGCACGTTCGTTTATAGCGTAGACACGGTAGCAAAATCAGAGTTACGCGTCACTTCAACTAGTTGGCGTAGTGCTTTGTGGATCATGTTGACTGCTCCCTTGGTTTCTCTATACTGGAGGGATGCTCGCAATTCTGGCGGGATGTGTACGTGTCGTAATCTTTTGCCGCAAACATGTCTGAACATGCCGTGACGTCATCAGCGCGCAGGTTTTCTGGCACCATGGTGTCGCAAAACTGATCTGTACAAGCACGTGATGTCATCAGGGGCACTAGTGTCGTGGAAATGTAGAGTTACTGTGCAACTCTTTGATGAATTGTGATTTTAGAAAAGTCCCATCTCCAGGAACACTCTGAGGGTGGCACAACGAATGTACTTTGTGTCTTGAGTGTAATTCACTTTCGCAAATGGCTCCCCGCAAACGTGAGTGTGAAGCAAATACTTGCGCCAGGCCGTTATTTGATTTAGTATTTTTGTCTCGTCTTTCTTCTTGTGATAAATGATGTCGGCAACAATTCGCAGTAGACTTTCTAGCGTCCTCCATTCCTCCATGTTCAAAGATATACATAATTATAATGTTTAGAAACCTAAATACATGCTTAAAAAGTATGGATTGTCGACTACTTAGTTTCCACTCTTTTAGATGACGAGTCAAGTCAGGTACCTGTTTTACCTCTCTGAGAGCAACTGGCAGAGTGGGACGTGTAGAGAAGTGTAGTTTCTATGCTGTCACGTGTGCTTTCTAAAAAAGTGAACATACCGGAATTAGCAATATAAATGTATCCGCTCTATATTCATCGAGAATGCATAATTCGTGTCGATATTTACCTTTAATGGTTTGCAGCTCTGATGTGTAGTTTGTGAACATTTGCAAAGACACATATTCTTGTAGGTTTTTAATGACGTCATCATTTTGATGAGCCTAAAGAGGATCAATACAATAACTGTCGAAATATTCTCCTCAATCGTTCTTTGCAACAAAGATACAGACCGAATATTTCCCTGGTTTCGTGCTAGGACCGGTGTTAATGACAACTGCTATGGGAAGCTGTCTATTATGCAAGTTTATTGAAGACAATTGATCACAAGCTTACATGTTTATCGATGATCTTTTTTGGTTTGTAGAACATATTGCTTCCGATGTGATTGAATAATCCTTTAGTACCACCTCAAATTGTCTCACGTCGTCGAGAGCAAACGGACCGTCGGATTTACCTTTTTTCTCACATAGGTCTACAGCCCTTTGTGTTTGCTGAATTTGATGTTGTGTTATACTCTAGATAAAAACAATGATTGTCATTGTTCTTCATTTCATTGATTCCTCTGATTTTACTATAGCCATAGCAGTGGTTGTAGCAGAAGCCTACTACATCTTTTGTCCAAATACACAAAATGTTCAGCATTACTTTCCCCATTAATTACAATATGACCTTAGGATTCACTTATTCGAAACTGCGTATATTCATACTAAATGATTTAGCATTATTTTTGATATCATCAATCGTGATTCCTATTGACCCTGTCTGCTTGTTTAGCAGATTCACATTAATGAATGTTAAATAGTCATTAAACACCTTAGAACACCATTGCTTAGGATCTGTATCTTCAGGTATCGAACTCACCATAATTTCAGTTTCGGGTTACCATTAAAAGACTTATTGTCTATTTAATTATCATTTTTAACTCATGACGCGTATGTTGGCTAGAGTTTTGGTATAAGAATCAGATAGAAAAAGTCGAGGTTATAGTCAGGACTCGAATCACTGTTCTTGGGCTTACTGTATCAATACTCTCTTATCTACGTCTTCTGGATACCTCTGAGATATTCCTACGAGGCGACTCGAAACTTTGAAGTACTCAAGGTTCATGCCACTAGTTAATTCCACTATTAAAGTTTTTCACATATCAATGGTTTTTTCCAGGTCTTAACCTCGAAATTTATCTAATGTTATATTCATAGGCATTGTAGTTTAATGTTTTACCTTGAAATTTGAAATGTTTAAAACACTTATAAAATCCAATTCAACGCCCAGAGAACGAAAATGGTGGTAGTTATAAAAACCACGATTAAAATAAAAACAAGAAAGTATCAAGAGAAAGTATTAGAAAATAAAAGTGGTAGAAATTGTTTGTCATTTGAAGAACAATAAGCAGAGTTGAGACATTAAAGATTGTTATTTTGCTTATTTTAATTCAGTTTATGTTTTCTTAAATAAAGTAAACATTTAGCTTCTTATTAGAGAGAAACGTATGTGAATATGTGATAAGGATAGCAAACATGAAACTACTTAAAATTCAGAGATATTAACTCTTATTAGAAATATATTCTTTCTCTTTTAACAGTTTATATAACTAATAAGCAAAGTTTTCATGAAGCACGGATATACATATTATTATTCCTAGACGTAGAAAAATATCAACGTTGAAATGCTTCAATATCGTCTAACATTCAAAAGAATGTGCGTTATCAATGCATTTAATTTATCGAGTAAAGAATCGGAGGAAGTACCGTAGAGTTTCAATGTACAAAATGTATGCATATGCTGAAATACTTGCTCCCCTATTTATTTTACACCAGAAAGCTTCATTAGAGCTTTTATAGAAAGTAATTACTTCAATGCAATTAAATTCACTGAAACCACAATATGTGATGCATGATACTCTTAATTGCACTAGGCAATGGAGCTTTTAAACCATTGATCGTACATCCATGACAATCAATTGGGGCAAATGTTCTCAATGCGGCTCATATTCGAAGATTTATCGGCCCACGAAAGAGCACACATCTCCTAGGATGGCTCCAAGGAAGCAAGAAGCCACCCCTGCGATCTCTGCTTCTCACAGCGGCAAGAAGATAAGCCGGGCGCATCCATCGTGACTACCATCAAACAGCTTCGCAGTGTCTCTCCCGCTTCTCCCTCGCCACCTGCCCACAACTCTAGTCCATTACACCGGACGAACCAGCCAACCACCTCCATCGCACCCTATTTCCAAAACCCTCACATAGTAGCAACACTTCAGAGACCCGACCAACACGGACTTGCAGCACTTTCTCCGCCGTCATCACCAGCATCCAATGATTTACACCGAGACGTACCTCCTACACAAGGTTCAGGTACAATGGGTCTCCGCCATTCGTGCTGCCAGAATTCGCTCCGCACGTGATCCTTCACCACAGCTGCGCATCATTATTTTTTTGGAGGAGGCAGAATGTGATTGTGCAATGCAGAAGGGCATTTGGATAATAGACCAGCACCTCGATAAGAAACCTAGTAGCCAGCGACGCCCTCTGTTTTGTCTCAGATATTACGGTTATGGCCATACTGCCGACACCTGTATGCAACTTCTCTCTGCCACTACTATGTTTCCACCTCCCTGACGGTCAAACGCAAGCAGCACAACATCCTACATTGACGCCGCTTTTGTACTACTTGTGGGAGCAAGGATCATTTCATGGGACAAGCCAGCTCCCAAGATCTTCGACATATTCCAGGCAGCCTACCCAACCAACACTCGTCATAGGGGAGACTGCTCCGCCTCCATCCAACAGTGAGATACACAAGAGACTCCAGACAAAAAAAAAGAGGCAGCTGCACCCTCGCAGTCGCTCTAACCAAGAACTTTGCGCTCATCCCCGAACTCGTCAATTTATTCAACAATGCCCTCTCTACACGCCTTAGCGCTCTTGGGGAAGCTTATTCCGAAATACACATTACTTCTCAGGGTAATGTGTTGACCCACATCAAGAACATAATATCAGTAACTTCACGCATCCAGTCAATGACAGAGGATAAACTCAATACTGTGCTTGAAGAACCAGTAAATCCTGTGCAATCCTGCTTAACCAAATTTCAACAACTGATAGCAACTCATCCTTATATAACCGCCAGAGTAAACCTACCCCAGAACAAACGTATCCCAGAATACAAATAGATGCGCCACCCTAAACAGAGACATAATTGATGATTAAATGAGATTATCCTCTCTAAATCCATCATTATTCCTGATCCCCGAGGGGGTAAGCTGGACCTTGGCCAAGCTTGTCTTCCAGCTGATCTTACCGCACCCATTGAACATGCATCGCATATACCAATTTCACTATCACAATTGAATTCGCCCGGCCAGGATCGATGGATTTTTTCAGGCGTAAAAATCTGAAGTATGGCTTCCTTCGGAAGGGAAGTAAAGCCTTGAGTCCTGTGTCGCACATTTACGACACGAAAAAGAACCTCAAGCCTGAAAGAAGAGGCCTCTGAGCAAAATTTGTAGACCGTTTCACGCCCGCAATTGAATGGGACGCTAATGACCAGAGATATTAAAGAGCATCCTTAAATAAAACGAATAAAAAAAATTGAATTCGAGGGTACAATCCTGCAGTACCTCACCATCTAGCTTCCTATGCTTCCAATTTTTCCCATCTTCATTTCCCAGTTCTTCTTTCCCGTCTTTCTTTGTTGTACCTTTATTCTTGTTTTCCCTTAAATAAAAAAGAACAAATATTTCAGTACGATGGGCTAACCAATCCCAAGTTACCCAGGAAGTGTGAATGCTGTTGGTATATTGCATGAATTTATTACTTCCAAATCTTCGAAGCATATGCGGTTCAAGCCTTCGATAACGTACAATCCTCCAAGAACCTGTACATACTCCTTAGAGTTCTTCTTGGAGAAACTTGCACCGACAGAAGACAGTCACAGGTGCCACAGAAAGTGACACCTATAATATCGCTCTTTATTCCAGTTTCGGATCGTTGCGGGCTTTATCTCGATGTCAAAGAGATCCCATCTTCATCCCATGAATTTCCTTTCTCATTGTCCACATTAGGTACTAAGCCTCAGAATTTTTTTCGGCCTTCCTTGGGAGAAATGCACCGTAAATTTGAATAACCTGGTGTTCCGCCGTCAGATTGTTACCTCTTAAGGATTCCAGTAGTGTGGAACGTCCTCTCATCGTTAAATGTATGTTAACTGTCCCAGACTAGGTGTACGGCAAAGACTCGCACACGAGCAACTTCGCAAAGAGCGCTACTCTAATTCTCATGTTGATAAAACTAATATCAAATGGGTAATTATTTATGTTGTATTATATGAATCTAAAATTAATGAATATATTATTATTAGTGTAATGTTATTACTATTATTGTTGCAACGTTTACAAATTAAATAATGAACACTTTTCTTGATATTCTCGGACAATTCCGTGAATAATATTATTCTTCAGTCTTTATATCTATCTACATGGAAGATCAGATAAAATATTGTTTTAAATTATTTTCTCTACACGTTATTACAGTACAGCATTATTTGGGAATTTTTCCAATTTGCATTTCTTAGAAACCCCATCGGCACCAGACGAAGTATGATAGATCATATATTGATCTAATGAGTTCAGGAGACTTTGTGGCCTAAGATTCCCAAGAGTTATCTAAAAACTTAAGTTAAGAAACTACCCCAACCAGGAATCGAACCAGGGCCCAAGATAAGACTATGACGGTGGTCTCGTAGGAGTTAAAACTGTTTAAAGATTTACACTTTTCTTCTGAAATGTTTACCCCTACTTGGTTGTAAACACTGTTAACACCACAATTATTATCGTCTCCACAACATGTGTACGATATGAGCTTGGTTCCAGAGAAGCGAATGGCGGCCCATTACTAGCTCCCATGTGCAACTTGGGCGCAAGAGCATTTAGTGCCGATACTGATGTAGACATACGAAAAGGATTCTCTCTGAAATTATGAACTTTAGCCGCTTAAACATGGAATAGTCTTTTTTGACCTGCCAGATCATCGTCACGTTGTCAGTTACTTTTCTTTCTAGAAAAATTTAATGTTGTAACGAACGCAATTCTCTTCTCTGTTTAATACTAATCGCTATTTGGACAATGCCACAATCAGCCATCTACATGCAGACAAACGATCGAGATTAATTTCGGAGGTAATAGCATATTTAATAATATTTACATATACATTTCGTGTATTCATATCGCTTTCTACACAGTTAATCTCTCTTTTCTAATGCCAAATAATTCAACAAAATCCTGTTATTTAGGAATAAGTGGAAAAGCAATAACCAGGGTTCCTAGTATTGAGGGTACTGGATGGATGCACGGTGTTCTCTGTTCATTTTTGTTTCTAACAAGTTAGCTCCGCTTTTCCTTTAGTACGTTAATTTAAAAGTCAACTTTTAAACTAAGCTGGGTTTGTTTGCTAAAACTACCTACTTCCACCACCTCCCTCTCTACGTGAACCGAAAGCATTTGAACATTAGTGCACATTATATACATCGCCTGATTATGACAGAACTACAGGC
The DNA here is from genome assembly GCA_030762175.1 of Metallyticus violacea. Taxonomy (NCBI): domain Eukaryota; kingdom Metazoa; phylum Arthropoda; class Insecta; order Mantodea; family Metallyticidae; genus Metallyticus; species Metallyticus violacea. The sequence continues at coordinate 83,117,894 of CM060832.1, read as the reverse complement.
CTTCCAGAATATGCCCTTACGCTTGCACTGGGTTTTGCGTCTCGGCAGCTGGATATGCCCCAGCCGGCCGTGGCTTATGCAACTAGCGCTAATCGGACATCAAACTGTACTTTTCCTATCGTTAAGAGGAGTTTCTTGTATACAATTGGAGTTTCAGAACATCAGTAGCGAGTGCTGTGGGTCATCACTCGACCATTTTGGTGAACCACGTCTCGTCTGAAACAGTGAATAAATAAAACATATCAATATAACTCAATTATCTAATCAATTCAAAACAAATGGTTAAAATAATTAAAAACCCAACATTTAAGATGATTTGCCACAATTTATGAATCAAAAATAGTTTATACAGCACCATCAATTAGAGCTTTAGGAGTTGTTTTCCTACCCTTCAGTCACTGATGAAAGAAACCACTCACAATAATGCACATGTACATCTTGTCGTAGACAATATACTTGCAAAATTTGAGATTTAACAATTTCGTTGCTATATGTGCAGAAGACACTAAAACCCCATCCTGTTGTGTTAATTTCAGTAGTGATTTTGTTGGGTAACATTCAAGAGTTGCGGCAATTTCGTCAAATTTGTCTTCTGTTAAACTGTACGTTTCTTGTGTTTTTGCACTCAACAGTAGTACCACATTTATTCACTGTCCTGGTGGTGTAGTGGTAACCATTCTTGCCTCCTAATCCCAAGATCGAGGGTTCAAACCCGGCCAGGGTCGATGGATTTTTTCGGGCATAAAAATCCTAAGTATTGTTTCCTTAGGAAGGGAAATAAAGCCGTGGGTCCCGTGTCGTACATTTACGGCACGATAAAGAACCTCAAGCCTGAAAGAAGAGGCCTCTAAGCAAAATTTGTCGGCCGTTTCACGCCCTGAATTGAATGGAACGCTGATGACCTGTGATGTTAAAAAGCGTTCATAAATAAACCAAATTAAAAAAAAATCAAAGGAGACAATTGACCAGAGAATTTGAATAAATTTCTTACTAATGCGACAAGTTGTTTCTTATTGATAATAATATTTACACGCAAAAATATGTTATTCTAAAATATTTGCGAACGAATGTCGACAGGCAGGCAGGCAGGCAGGCAGGCAGACAGGTGGTCGCGAGCGGGAATGGGATCCGGGTTTACCCCAAATTCAAAACCCTGTTCGAGCGGTGAGGGCATATCCTGGAAGCATGGAATAGCCTATTGCCTTTATTTTTTTGGAAACTGCAATGGAGAATATAACTAGAGGACGAGATTGTCTATTCTATGAGTTTACTAAAGAGTCAGATTGATCGGCATATGTTTAATTTCGGAATCAGATAATGGGTCAACATCCCAACATGTAAAACTTCATACGATTTTAAGCAAATCAAAAACTGAAACGTTGCTGTTATATTTTAATTTGACCCTAAATTTTATGATTTAGAAAACATGCATAGATTCGAGTCAAACTGCCCTTAAATCAAAAATGTTTGTAAACATAGCAGCGGTTCATGCTTCGTGATATTTACAGTGTTTCATTAGAAGTAAACGAGGGCATCAATTTCGGTATGAAATGTGTGTGCAGCGAAGGAGATTGAATTCATTAATAGTAGCCGAACAAAATGAGGTCATATCATCCATGTTTATCGTGGTTTTGCTGTTCCTGATCACTATTTTGGGGTCTTGATGAATATGACGACGGTAATGATGAAAATGATGACATGTCTCGCCAACACGTCGGTGTTCCCAAATTGAATCATTTCCAAGCACCCGTGACTGATTTAACTGGAGGCAAGCATGACGTCAATGAGAGTCGGTTGTTGTTAGTTACTTGACTAATTAAATCGACTAAGCGATATCCGTATTTAATCTAGAGGGTGGTCGATGTTGGTAACGAGATTCTGTGCATGTTCATTCCGACAGAAGTTGGTGTGATTGATAGTGGAGATACTAAGAGAAAGGACTACGTAACGGGTAACAACAGGTTGAATCTATATCTACTGGTTTCAATTCGACTGTGTATATCGATTTGTAGAAGTGATGCTGGCGGGGAGGGGTAGAGTGAGTAAGTATTGTGACCCAGTTGAACGAAAAGCGGCGGGGTGCAAAACGGCGGCTGTGAGACCGGAATTCCTCTTGTGCAAAATGGGGAATTCGAGTATTTTTAACAAATCGATGACAATATACAAATCCTGTATAGATTATATGGGTGTGGAAAAGTCATAAAAGCTGATGGAAAATATTCCACGTCGATTTGTTTGGATCATTTATCGGAAAAACTGAAAATGGGAACACTATACGCATTATCAGGGAACAGGAAATACATAACAATATGCACTTCGGTGGTGCCTTTTTCACCATATAAACGATTCAGTGCTGAGATATCTCATTATGACCACACATAAACAAAGACTCGCGCAACAGATGTTTAAGAAAGTGTCTAAAAATATAGAGATAGTATTGCATCCTTATGATAGTGTATTTTCGAAATTAATACAATGAAGGGGTATTGTAAAGTTTTAATGGCCATGGTCCCGTATTTAGATTATGGTAACCGAGGCTTCGCCAAGAACTGCGCTTGGCATTTTCAAGTTAATTTCAGTACTTGGCGAAACGTTGGCTACCTAAGGCTACAACAAATCTTTGTACTTTACAAAACACAGTGCCGTTAGCTAATAAATGACAAGACATATTCTGCTATAAGCTGTGCCGCTCTTATTGTCCGCGAACGAAATGTGAACATATGTTTTTCCTTCTTATCTCTCCCTCGCTCTTTCCTGAGATATTACATATGCATAGCCTGATTTTCACGCACTAACACAAGCATGGGGAGGTTTATTTTTTTTTTTTTCGATTTATTTACGGAAGCTCTTTAACATTTCAGGTCATGAGCTTCCTATTCAGTTCAGGGCGTGAAACAGCCGATAAATTTTGCTCAGAGGCCTCTTCTTTCACGCTTGAGGTTCTTTATCTTGCCGTAAATGTATGATATGGGACCCAAGGCCTTACTTTCCTTCCGAAGGAAGTCATATTTAGGATTTTTACGCCCGAAGAAATCCATCGACCCTGGCCGAGATTGAGCCTGCGATCTTGGGTTTAGGAGTTTACCGCTACACCAGGACCGACTGGATATATCTCGAAAGGCTATTTAGGACTACAGTTTAAATCCCACCAGTACGTCTTCCCTGACTTTTGTATTTTCTTTCTTCTTCCTCATTCCTAAGCAGTGACCAATGCCCCGGAGGTACTAAGTAGGTTTGTAATTCATTTCCCAGTTTCACTTCATACCACCAGTGTCCGCTTGTGCAATAGTAACGAGTGTTCTAGTCAAAAAGGACTGCTGGGAAATTGCCTAGGCAATAGACTCTTACCATTCAGGAATTTCACAGGCTATTCATTTTAAAACTCTTTCTTTTCGCACTCCAGATGTAGTCATATATTGACTGGCACTTTAGAAGCAGATAAACAAGAAATTAAACAACATGTGTATATATAAATACAGAATGGAAGGGAAATCAGTGTCATAAATAAAACCGGTAACAGAACTTAATATGAGGAACAAATATTTTTAAATTACATTTTTTCTGTCTCTTAAAGTTACGAGAAAATTAATATTTTCCCTCAAAAAATGTGGCAACGCGCTTAGTGTTCAGTATGATTAAGTTAATTTAGAATACACGAATTGCATATACTCAGCACGCATTTATTTGCATAACTTTACAAGTTGATAACTAGCGTTGCTCACTTTTTAAAGTGAGCTAACATCAATATTACTAAGCTCAGTGAACTCAAAACTTATTTTACGAAACAAATTATTCACATAAAGCTTTTCAGGTTAATTTGCCACAAATTATGAAAAATTATCAATTTTAATTCTGTTAATCATTATTATAATCGGAATGTATGAATTCCGAATGCATTAGCATGTACAACACATGAAAGATAACGTAGAAATTAATATGTTTTGGCCAAATTAAACATCAACGGCCTATATGGTTTATGAAAATATTGTTCCATGGTAGAATAAAACCACCCCATAAAATTGTGACACTGAACCTCCTTCCATACTGCATAATAAATGCAGTAACACAACCCAATGAGATATAGCTATAGTGTTGTTTCGTAACAGCCTAATTATAACTGAATATTTATTGTTGAAAGATAAAAGAAAAATGAAGAGAAAATGTAACGTTTGCAGATAACAGGATCTATCAAACATGAAAGTAGAAATATTCTACCGGAACTGGGTGGAAGAGACCAGGTATAATGCGGACGCCACTTTGTTATTGTATTTGATGACTTTCTTGTTGTGCCGATGAATCAAAAGAGTTAAGTGGACGGATAGAGTTCTTTACCTTCTTCCCTTCTTTAAAGTGCATGTATTTCGTTTAATGATGCGTTTCCTCTACTTTATTAAGGGTTTTGTATAGCATGGTTCGCGTGCTTATGCCCATGCGCTAGTCATGTCTGCCAGAACAGGGAATGGTTAAAAAAAAAAGTGGAAAGAGAGCAGTGAAAGGGTTATTAATGCAAATTAAGCGGCAGTGGGGTGCTGGCAGAGGTCAGAGGACCGGCTGGAGGTGTGGGGTGTGTAGGGATAGAGCAATGAAAGGGCGAGAACTTGACACGTGCATGCCCAAACCCTAACCTTCGTACTAAAAGGGTTTGAACTCACCGTGATTTGTTTTGCAGGGAAGGGCGCCTTTTAAATCATCGTATTTAGTTTAAACAGACTTTACCTCCCATTGTTAGTAATTTAAACTCATAAAATAAATTACTATTGTACAACATCTCCATCCCTTCAACCCTGTATGTGGTCCTTTACTAACATCGTTTTCTTTTTTGTTTCGAACTGTTTGTTTCTTTTTCCGTCTTTCTGTCTCCTTAGCTTCTTTATTTTCTTGTGTTATTGTTTCTATACGTGTTACTAGGTTTCATTTTCAGTTCTTTTGAAATTGTTTACCCGTTTATTATGTTGATGATTTTTTAACATTAGTAATAGTAATTTTTTGAACAAAAAGAAAAAAGTTGTTAACGTTATATTATTAAAATATAAAGTGACTAAAGGATGAAGAGATGAAAAATTGAAAACATTTAAAATAGTATTAAGAAATGTACTCAACACAAGAGAGGATATGAATATTAAATTAGGCAGGTACTTTTTTTGGAAAAATGAGAGAAATATGGTTAAGAAAAATAAGAGCACAGATGTAAGAACATAAGAAAATTTTGTTCCACAGTAAGGGGAAATAATACTAATGATTAGATCGTAATGCATTTATAATCTTGGTTTAAGTTGTGATGCAGTCGAAAATGCATTGTACTCTAAACTGAGTTCAACAGTACATATAAAAACATAAAGAAGTGAAATTATTGAAATTGGTTGTATTTATATGATACAAAGGCTGTGCTTGAGGTTCGTTATTGAAATAAATAATTTCATTATTAGTCACACATCAATACAAAGTTCATCATAAAATCAGTGTATTTGTGCTGTGTTACTCTAATACCAAGTGTTGTATATGTGAATATCATGAACTGGAAATTTACGATGCATTTTACAAAGTTATGTTTGAATATCATTTTATTTCAAACAATTTAATTTAGTGATAGTTGTAGTAATATTTTAAATTACTTACTTTATTCTTAGTATATTTAATTATTATATGTACCAATAGGCCTTAATTCCATTTATTAAACGAAACAAATACCTTACATTGCTTCGGTCTTCGATGTATTTTACTCCCTCCCCTCATTCCGAATGTTTTCTTATGTATTATTATTATTATTATTATTATTATTATTATTATTATTATTATTGCGTCAGAGCTTATATGGTATATTCTGATTGTAAGAAATACCTATCGGGAAGACTGTTCTTTGCAATATTTTTCATAAATCTGTCCCTTTTAAATGTTCCAGTGAATATCCCCTTGATCGCCGAGTTAACGAAATCACAAGATAAAAGAGACACATAAACTTGGTATACATGCCATACAGTTTAGAGAAGGGTACTGATAAAGTTCACAATATGGATTAGGATGGGAAAAGAAAAGTCAGAGTTAAATTAAGGGGCGTAACTTCTGTTTCTTGGTAAAATAACTTTTTACGCTAAGGCCATGACGTATAGGAAACAATTCTTTTGTTCCTCGTTCAATCCCGGCCGGGGTCGAGGACTTTTTTCGGGCGTAAAAAAAAACCCTTAATATGACTTCCTTCGGAAGGGAAGTACAACCGACACGTAAAAAACCCCAATCCTCCAGGTTGTCTAGGACCAATGCACTCGTGCCTGGAAAGATAAAAGGTATACACTGTAGAATGGCTTTTCTTGTTCAATGTTTTTGTTTTTGTTTTTATTTTGTTTATTTGTTTGTTTTTTTGTTCTTGTCTTTGTTTTTTGCAATCATAGTATAAATTGTAACATTTAAAAGAAAGGCAACCCTTGCCTAAATTCTAGTTTTACTTTTGCGGTTCTAACTTCTGTGTTCTAACGTTTATAACAAAGTAAAAGCTAAGCATTAATATATATTGATACGTATATAATATACATTTTAGACACCATGGTAAAAATGCATAATGTGTCAAGGATAAATGGACTAATTTTTTTAATAATAAAAACACATTTTTGCTACTACTTTCCTGCTACGTCTATATTTTTCTGGCATCTTTTAGAAAATTATCATTCACACGCATCACAATAGTAATTCATCTTTCGAAGTTGAGCCGACTTCTCGCTTGATATTATCTGTCAGTTCTTTTACTATATAGCGGTTTGTTCCATACATTTCCCTTAGCTTTCCCCTTAAATAAGAATCGCATACTGTCAGTATATCATGTCTTATTACTCTGTGTGTACTTACTGCCTATCATAGAAGGGAGCTACAAGTATAAAATCGAGGTTTTCTCTACTCCAATTGCGTCAAAACATGCTTCATCAGTATAAATATTAAGTCTGGATCAATTGCTCTATCATTTTCGTTTCGTAACACTTAATTATAGAAATTTATCATGTTCACCTGCCTGCAATTCGTAGACAACAACGACCTTGATGATAAGTTAATATATTGGCTTGAAAGAGATTTTTTCCATTGCAATTATTTTTTTTATTTTTTTGTTTGGTTTTAAGTTCATACTGACTTAATTTCTTAAGTGACAATTTTCCATAATGAAATCATGTGATAGACGGTTCAGAGATTGTCGCGGTAAAGTTTAAGCCCATGCAGCTGTAAAAGGGCTTCACCTTATTGCCAAGATATTAAACTACTTGTTTTAACAATCTTCTCCATCTTCATAAACCTTCATACGATAGCATTGATAAAATATTAATCACGCTTTACAATAATCGTTAATGCTCAAACTTGTACTAATCTGCTCCTGGGCACTTTTCTTTTTACTTTTTTATTTTATTTTTTATTTTAATTAACTAATTAATTTATTTGTTTGTGAATTTACTGACAGGAAACATACTTTAGTATTTATCAATAGGATTTAGAAATAACACATACATCTAACTACTATAAAATGAATTTCACATAGTGTGTCATTTCTTCTACCTTCTGCCCTGATAACATCCAGGAAAATATTGCCTCCATTTCTAAAAGGAAACTGTAACGCACAATGCATAATAAGTTAAGTAGGTAGAGTATCTTCTCCTTTCTTTTTGTGCCTGAATAAATTGACGTCTTAACTTCATATGTAATATATATATATATATATATATATATATATATAATGTTTTACATTAATAGCCTCTACCTATCCTATCTCTATGTACAGTTTTAGCTAAAAGTGAAGTACATTATGTTTTGTACGCGTTTTTAAACTATAACGTTAACTGTTAATGTGATGAATTGGTGGTGCGCGTTATGTCGCAAACCTCTGCTTCACTGTTAATTTGACGGAAATAATTATATGCCTTCCCTCAGGACATCAGAGGGGGAAGCCAGTGCTTAAAGATAAATTTCGCTGCTGTTCCTGTAGCCAAAAGCGCTTTGCATATTTTTAGACACGGTTTGACAGGTCTGGTGAGTGAAGCCAATATCTCTTTGCCTAATATTTCATTACGGCTGTGCGCTTGAAATTGTTTTACCTGTGAAACATGAGGGTTCCGCTTGTTGTTTAGCCAACTTAGGGAAGTGTAGGATACTAACAATAAACAAAACAAGCCAAATCCATTCAATATTAGTATTGTAAGTCAAGGGGAACGCTAAGGTGTTGTACATGTTCGCTTTAATCCGGAAATTCACCGAAATGTAAGTCTGACCTAGTGGTCTAGTAGTAAACATATTTGCTTCGTAGACCCAAGGCCGCGGGTTCAAATCCAACGAGGTCACGGATTTTTTATGACTTCCTTCGGAAGGGAAGTAAAGCCATGAATCCAATGTCGTAGATTCACCGCACGTAAAAGAACCTCTAGCCTGAAAGAAGAACACTCTGAACAAAATTTTCCGGCTGTTTCACGTCTTGAATTGAACGGAACGTTACTTTTCAAAGATGTTAAACAGCACACATTAATAATAATAATAATAATAATAATAATAATAATAATAATAATAATAATAATGATATGTGGTGCACTTTCGTTACATTCATTTGACGAGATCCCATCCCCGCTGAGAATAAGAAATAGAGAAGACGTTGGAAAGTAAATCATGTGAGATACTGCTTGGTCAGGAAAGTTATAAATAAAATATGTCGTGTTTTCCATTGCTGTATCTACTCTTCTGTTTTATTCACGAGTAGTTGATATGAAAACTGCAATGGTCCTCAAGTGAATATTAATCCTTATGCAGGCAAGAACTGAAGTAAAATTAAAAATGCTGTAAAATAAACCTGTTCACATTTTTAAAACTAGGGAAAAAGTGGAACAAATTTTGTTGTTCGCATATTTTAAAAATAATAATAGAGTGCTAATATATGAATAAATCACCTAAAATAATAATAATAATCATAATCATAATAATTATTATTGATATTAGGGAAGTAGTAGTAGTGGTAGTAGTAGTAGTAGTAGTAGTAGTAGTAGTAGTAGTAGTAGTAGCAGAAGCAGAAGTGGTGGTAGTAGTAGTAGTAAAAGTAGTAGTAGTAGTAGAAGTAGTAGTAGTAGTGGTGGTGGTAGTATTAGTAGTAGCAATAGTACTAGTAATAGTGGTAGTAGTAATAGTAGTAGTAATAGTGGTAGTAGTAATAGTAGTAGTAGTAGTAGTAGTAGTAGTAGTAGTAGTAGTAGTACTGGTAGTAGTTGTAATAGTAATGGTGGTGGTGGTAGTAGTAGTGGTAGCAGCAGCAGCAGCAGCAGTAGTAGTAATAGTAATAGTAGTAGTAGTAGTAGTAGTAGTAGTAGAACTAGTAGTAGTAGCAGTAGTAGAACTAGTAGTAGTAGAACTAGTAGTAGTAATAGTAGTAGTAGTGGTAGTAGTAGTAGTAGTAGTAATAGTGGTAGCAGCAGCAGTAGTAGTAGTAGTAGTAGTAGTAGTAGTAGTAGTAGTAGTAGTAGTAGAACTAGTAATAGTAGCAGTAGTAGAACTAGTAGTAGTAGAACTAGTAGTAGTAATAGTAGTAGTAGTAATAGTAATAGTGGTAGTAGTAGTAGTAGTAGTAGTAGTAGTAGTAGTAGTAGTAGTAGTAGTAGTAGTAGTAGTAGTAGTAGTAGTAGTAGTAGTAGTAGTAGTAGTAGTATTGCAACAAAATTAAAAATTACGAATGTAATATTTTTCCCTAAACTTTCGGAAGTTATTTTAAAATCCTTAAACGCATTTACCTATAAAATAACACATTTGAAACATTTTGAAATAAAAATTATGTAGCATTTGAATTGTGTATTATTAACATTCTTGTAAGAGACCTAAATTCTTAATACATGAATTTAAAAGAAACTATATGAACAAGAAACGTTCTGTCTTATCACAAGTTCTATCCCCCTTGCAATGAAGTAAAAATAGACTAGGGCAGTAACTGTGACAACTTGAATAGGATAGTGCTGAAACTTCTAGAAGAAGCTACTTCTTGTGCATCAAGTTTCACTACACTTGTTTTTGCGATAAGGATCCTAAAGAGAGTTTTCAAGACGTTGAAACATTTATTCGCTGCACTATTAGCAAATTCACAAGATTTAATGCCATTGAAGATACTACTTCCCACCCACAACTATTTAAGAAATGGCGCAAAATATTGGAGAACGGACCCATCCAATCCACTGAACAAGACAATTCCATTCCTGGTTCGGAAAATTGTTTCAGAATTTATTGATACAGTCCTGACCTGAACCCCCTACAGGGTATGGGATACTCCAGTTGGGAACAGGTCATATAAAGGAACCAAGGGACATACTTCTGGATGCCATCGAATTTTCTACTATAGCTTCACAACAGGTGACTATGTAAATACGCAGAAGAATGAAAAGTTGGAGGAATTTTGGTAAGGAAGCGTTCCAGGTTTAAGTTCAGGGCACTTCCTAGGCATTTGGCATTGATGAAGAACGAGGAACCCCTGGGAAAAATCTCCGAGCCGTAAACCTCCCATTCACAACCATCCCTTAACGACTTTGACTATTCATGATGGATTTGATGTGGTTGATGGATGTCCATTAATTAGTGAGTACAGTGACTTTTACAAAACACAACTTATGCCACTACACAAGTAATTAAGTTGTGTTTTTACTAAAAACTAAAAGTGAAATACCTTTAAAATGTAATAGCTTAGATACTGGCAATTAAAAATGTTTTTCCTATTTTTTTTTTTTTTTTCAGACGTAAAAGATTCATCAAAATGCTAGAGGCTCCTAAGGCATCTCTCTGACTGCATTATAGCACACGGGTACGAAGACAGTCGCTGTAGCAGAGAGCAATCAATTTCAAAAGAAGTTAATCTCGGGTTTCCAGTTTGTGCTCTAACGGAAGAAAACATTGACACTCCTGCTGTCATTGTGAGAGAGCTTCGTCCAATAACATTGACAACCCTTTCAGAAATGCACTGGGTGCCACGCACACGATGGTAACTGTAAAATTTCATATTTGACGTGTTTGTGTATGGTGGCTCCAACACTGTTGATTCCCAAACAAAAGGGCATTAGTGCTGGTTGGCATGCAGTTGAATACGACGTTACAGGAAGATGCGGAGTTTCTTTCAAAGGCGAACACTGCTGAGTGTATACATCGTTTCGATCCTGAGATGTTAAAGAGCGTTCTTAAATAAAATTAATCAAAAACAAAAGCTAAAGAGCAGGGCTTTCGGTACATGTACAGCTTTGCCTTTAGCCCACCCTTATCCATACACACAAGTGAAAATGTAACATAATGTTAAACAAATTATCAAGTTTAAGCTTATGGTGTGGGGAGTCACAGCAGCTTTATTTGCAGAGCATTTCACATTTTAGCTAGAAAATTAGTAAAACTTTATTAGAAAAATATTGTGTTTATTGGTTTAAGTAGAATATTTTATGTACGATAGTTAAAATAACTATAATTTAGATGCCTTCACTAATAAGGACCCTAAAGAATCCATCACACAGGAACTACGTGAAACTAAGCAAATTTCTCACCGAGTTGAATAACTTTAATAAAAATGAATATAAAATCCAAATTAGACCTTATTAATTAATGAAATGAAGTAAGTTGTGGCATTACTGTGCGGTACTAGAGGAACAAAATTAGAATTCTTGCAACCTATTATAAAATAAATCACATTTTTGGAATTATCGTCATTATTGTTGAGATTAAATTACAAAATTATTGGAATCCTATTAATAAATTGAAATATGTGACTACTGAACGACAAAATTATACATGTATTGCTAAACGTAAGCATGTTATAAGCCCTTGGAATAATATTTCTTCTTCTTCTTCTTCTTCTTCTTCTTCTTCTGACTTCGTTGATAGAGGACAGTTTTGCGGGGGGGGGGGGGGGGGCACATGATCAGCATTCCGACACCCCGCCGGTCACCTATCATGCGGCTTTCGTATTCGAAGAACGCCACCTCTCCAACACGCAGCTTCCCAATTGTCCTCAGGAGGCTGGGTGGACCCCATTCAGACCTCCCTAACTTATAAAAATTCCTAGGTACCGGGAATTGAACTCAGCCCTCCAGGCCAACAGTCAGCAACGCTTACTATTAGACCAAGGAGGTATAATCTTTACATTCACTAAAATAGAGAGAAATAACAGTTGAGTTATTTGAGTTACGTTACGTATTTAAGAAGATGTTCATATGTTTGAATAAAACAAAAACATGTTATTAATCATAAACAATTACAATGTACAAAGCAAATAAAAAAAATCAAAAGTTACTTCATTTCCATTAGCAATGAAATTTAACTTAATGTTCTTCTAGTAAAAATAGCAACGAAAAAGTTTTTAAAGGTTATTTGTATGTAAGGAGCGCTTACATACAAATACAGTTCTCACAAACATATTAAATTGATATTTCACATTTTCTTTCTCCACGATGATGCTTTTGTTAAATATGAAACGCATGCATAATTATAAATACACGGTTTATGCTGAATTAAAACGTTCTTTTATTTTAAAACAATATAGAAAAAAATTAAACGTGAGTGCTATTTCAGTTTTTAAGAATACACAACTCCTAATGGTACATTTTTCCTAATTTTTGGAAAATACTTTTCTTAAATTACTTAAATGGTATATATAGTTTTATTGTGAAGAAACAAATATTGGTGCCATTAGAACGATTTTTAAATTTTGGGTTTCAGATACACTCCCCCCTCATAATGGTCCGATTACCCTGATTTTCAGGAACTATTTTTCTAATTTTATTTAAATGATATACATAGAGTTTTATTACGAACAAACAAATATTAATGCCTCTTGAGCGTTTTTTTTTTAAACTTAGGGTAACCCCCCTCTTGCTGATAGTGCAATTTTATTGATTTTCGGAATCTATTTTTCATATTTTATTACAATGGCATATACCGAGTTTCCTTTAAAAATTTAAAAATTGCGGCCACTAGAGCGATTTTAAAATTTCGCTTTAACCTCCGTTCATTTTCAGGCATAGCCCCACTCCCAATGGCTCGATTGCCATGATTTTCGAAAACTAACTCGTTTAATCAATCTATTTTAAAGAAATCTACCAAGTTTTGATGAGAAAAAACAAAATTTGCGGCTGCTGGAGCAATTTTTAGGTTAACACCCATTCCAAATGGTCCAATTCGACTTTTTACGAACTCGACAAATAGTTTGTTGATTGATGATTATATTCCGAGATTTCGTTGAGAAAGAACAAAAATTGCCACTGCTAGAGAGTGAACGAACATATGTATATATGATCTCAAGTGTGAATTTTTCAAAGAATTTTGTCCTTTTCTACTATTATAATTACTGTTAATTTTATACATACATTATAGCCTATAGTATTAATAAATCAGTTATCTCAGATAACAGACATCGCACAAATAGCTACCAGAAGCAAATGGCAATGGGACGGCTCACGTTGTAAGAATGCAGGACAATAGGTGGATCTACAACATCTCCATGTGGGAACCCCGAATAGGAAAAAGGACACAAGGCAGACCCAGAAGAAGATGGACAGACATCTTCAAGGAACATGCAGGTTCAGATTGGTCAAGAGTAGCAAGAGGAAGAGAAAAATGGAAATCCCTCGAGAAGCAACAGTACAGCAAGAAGTACAGTGAGGAATGGAGTAACCAAAGAACAAATCAATCAGAGTGACTTAAACAGCATGCGAAAACTTGCCTGGGGTATCTACCACGTTAGGAAAACGCGAGCTTTCCCCACTTGTTAGGAGGCCTTTGCTCTTAAGGGACTCAATAGGCTATCTTTATCTTTATCTTATATTGTGCATTTTTAGATTTTTTTTTTATTTGTAGGTGCCTAGTAGGTACTATCGATGAAAATTTGAATTTATTATTAAACAATCTGTGCATGAATAGAACCGCAATAGCTTGCATCCCTTCGGAGTTCGCTAAAAATATAAATAAGTATAATTTAATGGTGCTCATCGCAATTGTTTCCTTCGTTCCTTCGGAATTCTCTAAAACGTTAGTAATAAATAAACATTATACAGCATGACTAACTTGCCTGTTTTACAGAAATACGCTGGTTCACCAATCAACAGCTGGTGTTTAAGTTAAACAAAGATTCTTGTTATAATGAATTTTTGGTAGGTTAGGTTGGGTTAAATTAGGTGTGCTCAACCAGGGTTTAAGAACTTTGCATTAAATATAGAGTTATCCGTCACAATCACTTTTGTCACTTTTTCATAATAAATTTCTCTTATTTCTTAACAACTTTGCATTTCTCTATCGTATATTGATTGATCGATACACCTCATATATCCAAATGACCTGATTATAGAACCGTTTAGGCATTTTATTTAATTTCAAATAAACGTTTGTCATATATATCCGGTGTGTAAATCCAATCTGAATCAGAAAGGAATTGAGAATCTCGAGTCCTTGTAACAACGTCGTATTGATATAAATACTGGAGTTAAGATTTAATGGTTCTCCTTCTAAAGCAGTTGTATTTTATTAGCAACTCAGTGCCTATATTCGCGAGAGGCTCAGGTTCGATTTCTGCTTGGGTCAAATTGTTAGAAAGAAAGGTACAATCAAATTGAAAAACGTAAATATCTTATGTCGAATACAAGACATGAGACATCACGTGATCAACACGTGGTTCCATTAGAACCTATTTCCAAAAAACCAAGTAATGTATATTTTCTATTTGTTTTTTAATGCCCATATACACACTTTCTATATGTAGCCCACAAAGATTTAAGCTGAAAGACGGAAAAAAGCAGCTATAATTTATTTAAAAGCAGTGCAATTTATGTATTTGAAAACTGAGGGATAACTTCCATAACTTTAATCCTTCCATGGTAGCACCTACAATTTTGCATGTAAATATAACTTTCGTATTATTTGGATGGACCAAGTTTGTGTTTCCCTTGTCAACAATATATCATTGGCATTTTTAATGGTGTTTAACGCCCGTTTTTACTACTGAGGTACCACAGGCGGTGACCGGATGATATATGAGATGAAATGATATATTGAGAAAGGAATTTTTAATGAAGGAAATGTTCCAGGCCTAAGTTTAGAGTACCACCCCACATTTGTCATTTATGAGGACTGAGGAAAACCTGGAAAAAACCTCAATCAGGGTGGACGGTCCTGATGGGGTTCGAACCTCGGACCTCCCATTCACGAGTTCGCGACTTAACGATCTCGCCCACCCGTGGCGGTGTTTGGCATTTAAGGCACAAAATTTCGTTTATAGTTTTTTATTAGTTGAAGCACAGTTATTTGTTTTACATTTTAAAAATTTAAATGTATTGCAATTCATACTGAAAGAGAGCACAATTAATAAACACATTTATATTTCATTCTTGTACTATTATTCATATAAGAGGAAATTAAAAAGAAAATCTCCTGACAAAATGTTTTTGATTTAAAACCGCCGGTCATAGATATATATTTTTAATAATGTGTAATGGCCGTTACAAAGAATAGTTATAAATCGTTCAATTCTATTTTCCTCCCAAATAAATAGATCAGTGGAATGAAATCGCAATTGTTCACCATCTATTGAGGCACCGCAGTCTGTGGACACTGATGATACATGGGATGAAATGATAAATTGGAAAAGGATGTTTTTAAAGGAAGACCTAAGTTTAGGATTCCTCCCCGGTATTTACCATTTATGGGGACTGAGTAAAACCTGGGAGAAACCTCAATAATGGAGGACGGTCCTGATGAGAATCGCGCCCCAGACCTCCCGCTCAGAGTCCTTGCCTTAACCACCTCAGTCACTCGTGGCGGTCAGCAAACTTGACATTATATATTAGTACAGTGAAAACAGAAAGGATGTGTTGCTGTGTTTTTCGTATTGGGCTCTAACAGGGTCATTTGTTGACCATGGCATCTCTTGTTTTGGAATTCGATATGTAAGTTTTAGATATTTCAGTTATTTACAATCACTTGCACAGTTACAGAACGTTTAACGTAATCTGCGAACAACACAATTATGTCGAGAGCTCTTAAATAGACTAATCACGGTGCTGTTCTATTGTAAACTTGTAAAGAAAGAAGTTTCTGTTGTGTGTTAGTGGCAGTTACTTTCAAGACGTCAAAACAAACTTTCTGTAAAGTTGGAGTAGTACTACAGACAAGCAAATACCTTTTAGTATATCTTTCAAAAAGTTATGTAGTTTCATTTCTTTGTTCACACCTTTCTCTCTTGCACTGTTGCTTGTGCATTGATGTACAGGCTGGACAAAAACTTTTTTTTTCTTTCTCCGTTAGCATTACGGCCCTCAGGTGCACAAGTCAGAAATCGCAGTCAGTGCGAAAGTCCCCTTCCCTACGGCCTGTTCGGTTCCATGTATCAAGCGAGCCCTTTGTTGTGTTTTTACCAAAATGGGGTTGGAGGGGTAGGGGCGCATTACTGCGCGATCTCCTGGCCAGAAATGCAAGAACTTGTTGAGCCGGGATGTACGTATGCCAGCCAGCAAAACAGCAGTTTCGTATTGACGTACCGCCGAAGATGCACGGGAACACACGAAGCTGGAAATAACAGCCGATCGTTTCGAATTGCAAGTCAGTCGAGCTTAGTACGTCGGAGGGAGGAAGTCCGCCCGCGCTTATTCATATTCAAAAGTGTTAATTATTAATATAAGACACTGTTTTTTTTTGTTTTTTTTTTTTTTTGCAAAGAGTAAATATTGTTTTTTATGAGTCCTCAATATGTGAATACAAGATCCTCTTGTATTAAAGTGTGACTTTTTTTTGTTGAAAGTTTTGTGTCAGGTTTTGCGGTTTTCTGTAGTGACCGCTAGCAGGTTACTCCTACGCTTCACTCCTTTGTTCGCCTTTTTTGCGCCATATTTTTCCCCCTGAAGTGAGAAGCAAAGAACTTGTTTTCGACCTGCTGCAGTGCTTCCGTTGCGGCAGTGTTAGGAGCGAGGGAAAGGTGATTAAACTGACATAACAAAGAAAGAACAAAAGGGAATTCTTCAGTTGCAGTCTGAAGAAAAAAAAGACAGGTAGGTACATTATTTTAAAGTAGATCGCGTGCTCTTGGACGCTTTTATTATTATTATTTTTTTGTACTATATCTCAAGCTGATTTTATTTACCTTATTTTTAAAGAGCATTAAATGTTTTGCAAGGCTTTATTGTTTATATAATTTCTTTTAGTTTCCCGAATTTAAGCATTGCAATTATTATTGAAATGTGTATTACTTTTAAATAAACGTACAGGAATTTGAAATAAAGTCACAGTATTTCCAAACTGGTGCACAAACTTTGCAAATGGAGCATATCATCTAATGCAGTAGTTTCATAATAGCAGCTTAAATCATATATTAAACAGTAAGTTAATTTGAGAATGTAATTTAAGCCCCATTGCATAATGTAGCACGTTGAATAACAAGGAATTTAAATTAAACCTCCCCATTTTAATTAATCGTTACATGTTAAGAACTGTATTTAAATTTTCATTTGCCATATGTTTATAACAATAATAAATATGTGAAGGGTTCTGGACTCGTGCTTGATAAAACAGCCGTTATTAAACGTAGTAAATAATTGAGATGGCTATTATGCTTTCTATAATCATCAAATATGTCTTGTGTCCAGAATCCGCACTTCGAGACACAAAGTGCTTCAGCAGGGATTCGAAAGGGAGTCTGCCATGTGAGACCTAGCGTTGCGCAAAATGTTCCGCAAATGAGCCAACTGCAATGCGCCATGTACCGTTGTTTAAATCGCTAATTAGATTTCATCTTCGCTTTAGTCGTTAATTTACCTCACCGTCCAGAAGTGCGAACCTAGGGACTGAGATAATCATCTTTGGCAAATAGCAGTTGAGAACAAAAAAAAAAAAAAAAAAGTTTATTTAGACTTCCAATATCGATTAGCTTAAGCAGGCATCGAAATTATAAACGAGGGTCATTAGTGCATTTTTTGTGTGTAGGTTGACGTTTTCGTCGAGCGTCAGTTTAATAGAAAAACAACGCAATCAAATGCTTGTTTTATAATTTGTTTTATTGCCGCTGGCTTCATGTGTTTAGCAAAGGGACCATGAAATTAATTTAGTTTACCAGACTGCCTGGAGCTGTGATGCAATGTAGCGAAATTTAATACCAGGTAAAACGTAGGCATAGATGCACAACCTATGAGTTTGAGTCGAACTTCTTTTGTCTTAATCGGTTAAACAGGAAAGCTAAACAAATTGCCACCGGGAGTGTTTTATATGTATCTTATGACAGCCCACAAGTTTAAGCCTTTTCGTCATTCCAGCACGCATCTAAGTCCCGAATGGTTTACTATAGAGCCATTTTTACCGTTTGAAGTCTTTAATTGGCTTGAAAAAAAATTCTGTAAAACTTGAGTGAAACTTTCTTCAGTTTCCCAATGATTGGTAACCGCTCTTTCTTTCCTTTTACTTTAATCTTTCTCGTGATGACTCTACATATTTCTTTAATTGCTATAGTACGTCGTTAACATTCACATCGGGAGAATGTGCCTTTTTACCTGCCACGTACTTAGTACAAAATTCCTACCATTCTATAAATGTTATGTTTGTCATTATTTATGTAAATTTCTTGCAGAATATTTAACTTTCGCAAAACATTACGTCTTTTTCCCTTCTGCCAAATTATTAACAGTACAAAGGGGGAGGGCGGAATTAAGTAATGAGACCATGGATGCGATAAACGAAACTAGCTTTTAGCATTAAAAATAAATTACTGGAAACTTGCAGTTCCACAGACAGTTTGTCTGTGATATTAATTGCCATTTCGCATACCAGGTAAATATCTCTGTCCCAGTTTTTATATCAGCCCCATGCTAACAATTTGACCGTTGGAGCCACAGACTATGAGATATGAATGCGTTTATATATGTGATGCGCTGATGATGATGATTACTCATAATTAAACTAACGTCAGCAGCTTCATAAAAACCATGATTAGGGCGAATGAATTGAGTTGTTGCCCTGCCTAGTATTTTAATAATGTCGGTGCCTATGGCCGGCGTTTCATCAGTGGAATGGAAGGGAGATGAGTGAAACAAAAAACTTTCAAATACGCTGTCGCTCAAACAGCAAAACCGGCTGCATAATAAATAACTAAATAAATAAACACAGCAAAGCATTTTTGTCATTATTAAAGGTGTCATCAAAACATTTTCATGAATTAAACCCAAATTTGGAGGTTTTAGTATTTCGAAATATTAAAATTTTAATTAAGAACAACAGCTCTAAATAAATAATAAAATTACTATTTGCGATGCGTAATGGTCGTCCCCATACTCCCCCCCCCCCCTATTTTTTTCAAGACGCTGTAACTCATTTGTTATCGCTTTGACTGCGTTGGCCCTCTCGCGACGTCTGTAGATTGGACATGAATTCTATAGGTGTAAGTCCGTAGTTAGGAATGAAATATAATGAAATGGTGGCACAAATGAGCTTGCAGTCCTTGACGGATTAAAACTATCGGACATTCATCTTCTCAGGGTAAGAAAAAACTCCTATAAGAACCTTATGCTGACAGTTTGACTTGACGCGGACTTGAACCCAGTACCTCCGGATAGTAGTTGCAAACGCTACACTACACCACGAAGGCAGTCTTCATCAATTCTTCTCGTCAAAAGGCACAAATACCGCACTATTGAGTATAAGGACTACGGATGATAGTATTGTATAAAACATATGAGTTTTTTTCGCTCCACTTATGAATCTCCAAGTTTCGTTCACTGGACAAAAATCTGTAAGTGTACCTATAGGCATAAAACCATGAAAAAATAGAATTTCCTTTTCATTAATTAAAACAATGCTTCACTGCTAAACTTAATCCGCCTAACGATTTTAGATAGCTTGCTTGAATGACCGCAATTTACGGATATTAGTAGCGTAATATAACTGAAATTTAAAGAGCGGATCCTTTATTAAAACACGGAGACTTATCGATAATATGTTGGTAATATGTACGTAGGCTTTACGACCGGAGTTTTGAATGTTAAAAAATATATATTTCCGGGCTTTGAGGCCTAATCTAGTAGTCACAAATAAATCGGCATAATATTTTGTAACGCGGCCTGAAAGCTCGGAAATATAAATTTATTTTATCATCAACAATCGGTAATTTTTAAAATATTATCTTAACGAAAGAAGCTGTTCTAAAATGCATAGCTAATCTGTTTTTCTCCAAAGTTGCAGCCGCGTAACACAAAAATTTTATAAGTGCGTTATATCATTTGTGCCCTTTTGAAAGGTGCTTAGGTATCGCCCAAATTAATAATAATATAATAATAATAATAATAATAATAATAATAATAATAATAATAATAATAATAATAATAATAATAATAATAATAATAATAATAGTGTATGTTGTCATATGCCCAGTTACCACTCGCTCCAGTCAACTCTGCTAACTGGACATATAAGGAGCTAACTTCAGATTGGTTACATATTTATTCGAGATTTTATTTTAGAACCCTAACAAATTACCATACCTTATTTGCCTTGTCTAATGTAAACAACGTAACTTAAATTAAAATATAAAAATTAAGAGCATTTTAATTATATTTTCACAAATTTGAAATAAAATGCATCAGTATGACGACATATTGCGAAATTATTACGTTTAAAAACATTATATTCAGAAGCGTGAACGTCTCCTGAAGCAATTTTCTATTGTTTAGTGATTTAAAAAAATTCCTGAAACTAATAACATGTTGATGCTGAAGAGACGGGTAAGGTTCCTTTTGCTCTCTTCAATGATTATCTCTAAAGAATCAAACACATGGTTATAAACAACAAGTTGTCTTAAATTATTACACTAATATAAAAAACACATAAAAGAATTTATACGAAAAATATGCTACATATGACGTTTTTGTGCCAGGTATTATGAAGCAGGAAATCAGTTCTGGCGATTATTAAACTCTGTTCAAGCTAACTTAAAAATGGTTCTTCTTATTACTGTGCAAAATATTTATCTTTTCTGACGATAAACATGTCTGTAAAACAACGATGAAAATCTGTGAGATATATCTAGTTAAGCTCCTTAGATTTGGTTAAAAAGAAAGAAGGGAAAAAACTCGTTATATGAACTCACCCAGTTTAACACTAGAAATGTTTATTACTTAAAAGTATTGAGCTTAAAACTATGTGTATACTGTAGTCTTATTTTTAAGTGCTAGTATGGCATGTTTAAATATAGAGAAGTTCCTTAACATTCTCATCCCGGCTTCCAAAAAGTTTATTTCTCTCGCCAACTTTTGTTTGATCTAATAAACCCATAAATATTCAGTTACGCAGATTATAGCTTAGAATCAGGGTTACCAACAACTGTCTAGGTTTTGTTCCCGATTTTTTTTAAAAATATACTAAATTATCAACTTTCATTGATTTATAAATTGTTCAGTAATCTCTTTATAATATAAAATGAAACGCTATTAGCAAAACAAAATATGTCATTGGTTTTAAAATAGTTTTTTAAACAATTTCGATGAGTGGGAAGGAAAAATTAAAACGCTTATTTGAAACTGAAATTATTTTACAAGGATGTCTTTCATGTTATAGTCTAGTTTCTAAAATATATCCACAAGTTTAATAAAGACTCTCATTGCTTTATATTCTTAATACGTTTTACTCTCTTTCATTTTTAGTGTATCTTGAAACGATTCGTTCAGTTTTTAACGAAGGTTAATTAATTACACTAAAAATAATAGGGTAACTAATCCTGGTTCAACATTTTAATTTCGGTCTGTTTAAGAGTGTTTCACTTAAGTTTTCATTATTGAAGAATCACAGGTGGTGGACACTGGTGATATGTGAGATAAGATAAGTTGGAACAGTAATATTGGTAAAGATTTTTAAGTTTAGAGTATTTTTCTCAATATTCATATTGATGAAAAATGAGGAAAGTGTGGAAAAGACCTCAGTCAGTACTACCTAACGGGAATCGAACCGCACACTTATTCACGAGTCCGTGCCTCAATGATATCTGCCATTGACAATTTTCTCATTTTAATAAATGTGAAACACGCGGTAAACGCTGTTATTACTGTAATTTCATTTTGTTTAATTTCTGCTATAATTATGGTTCTTGTTTCATTTAATAATAACTTTGTGCCTGAATTCCTCCTTTTTATTATTAATGTTAATTCTCTATGGTCTAGTTTTGTGAGTATTTATGTGCTTTTCAATTTAGCGAACATAGTTCGTCGATATCAATAATAATATGAGAGATATTTGAGGTGGAAATTTTAAAGTGCCTCGTTCTGTATGTTTACATTATAATATAATGTAAATAAATGAAAATTAAATTTGTATTAAATTTCCGGCAAATTTCGCGTTATTTACATGAAACACATGAAAGTAAATCAAGCAACCAATGTGGTTTAATCTGCTATACGCGATTCATAGCTTTACGTCCAGTGAGAAACACTGCAAGAAGAACTAATGGAAGTTCTCACGCAAGACTTCCCGGCATATGATAATTAATGTTTTCACGACTAACAGTTTTCAAACAATCAAGTTATTCATTCGTGCTCACAACATTGCTCTAAAATCGGTTTGCAGTTTGTTCGGAAGTTGTACAAAAACTTGAGGCAGATTCCACAAAGAAGAAGAAGAAGAAGGTAATGATGATGAGAGAAAGAAAACGTATAATTTTTAATGCATTGCATAAGCCATATTCTTGTAAATTGTAGATGTTCTATTTAACTACCATTACTTTTACTATTATTTTTTGTTTATTTATTTTGTTTATTTACTGACGCTCGTTAACGCCTGAGGTCAATAGCGTTCCATTTAACTCAGGGCATGAACCGGCCGATAAATTTTGCTCTGAGTCTCTTCTTTCCTAAACCCAAGATAGCGGGTTCAAACCCGGCCAGAATCGGGCGTAAAAATCCTAAGTATGTCTTCCTTCGGAAGGGAAGTAAAGCCATCGGTTCTGTGTCGTAGATTTACGGAATGCAAAAGAACCTCAAGCCTGAAAGAAGAGGCTTCTGAGCAAAATTTATCGGCTGTTTCACGCCCTGGATTGAATGGGACGCTGATGACCTGAGGTGTTAAAGAGCGTGCGTGGATAAACCAAATCAATAATCACCTTCTTTCAGGCTTGGGGTTCTTTTGTGTGCCGCAAATCTACGACACAGGACCCATGGCTTTATTTCCCTTCCGAAGGAAGCCATCCTATAAATCGATTAGATTTAGATATTAATAATTTTTACAATACAAGTTCCTAATGTATAAATTTTAAACGAATGTGAAGTTGACCGAGGCATAACAGTTAACTTTCAGAATGTTTTTCTACTACAGCACAACATGAACATCAAGTAAATATTTCAAGGTGAGAGGTTATAAGATCATTCACGATTTCATTGCCTTCTAAAACCGACAATAATTAACAAAACGGTTAGGAAAGTGGAATGTTGCATACAGGCAATGAATGCGACGTGCGTAACTAGAGAGTAGTACAGACTAAAACAATCAGGGTGTTTCATTTGTTACTTATTTATGAGTGTAATGTTTGTGTCATGAAAGATCGAAGTAAATCATTAATTTCTTACTGAAATAAGTTTGTACATTGAAAATAGCAATGCTTTTTCGTTACGTAAGCCGAATAGCAGTGCGTAACGAAATTACTTGATTTCTTAGGCCCAACATTTTTAAACACTTATCTTAGACAACTTTCGTAGAAAAAAGTAGTTACAGGCGTTAGTGTAATTAATTAAATATTATAATTGTTTCTATTCTGGTACAAACATTTATTTTGGAATATTTTGACCAATAAATATTAAGAAACGAAGATGCAAGCCAACAATATTTCACTTTTTATTCAGCTTACAGTACTGAATTGGACTTAAGTATCATTTATTTTATTCTGATTGTGCATTCTAATTCATCAAAACGTTTTAGATTATAAGGATTAATAAAAATTATAAAAGAGAATAGTTTGTTTTAAAATGTATAATAGCGAAAAGATTTAAGAGTGAATCAGAGGGGAAAAATTCGAAATCAGAACTAGGATTTGAACTACTGTTGCTATGCCGTGTCCTGCAAACTCCTCACATCTGAGTCTAAACCTGGCGAGAGATATCTGATCCTAAGTGGCGACTCGAATACTGGCCCGGTCTTCTAGTTAACCTCACTGCAAGGGTTAATTTATGTTGTAATGGTAATTGAAACTTACATGTTGCAACAAGGTTGACTGTTACGGCATTTAGAATTGCACATCACATATGAAGATATGTATAAGCATTTATTGCATTTTTTGGCTTCTTGGCTTCCTGCACAGTTAATTTTTCGCTTTGTATGGTGTATATCAGTTTGAAGTATTTTAATCATTTCTCAATTTGCGCAGGTCAAAACATTTTCCAAAATATAATATACGTACGTGTATAAAGTAATAATTATATTAATTATTACGACCCAGATGTTTATTACTAGATGTAAGAATTTATGAGTTAAAATTTTGAAAAATGTAACATTAATATGACGCATTAACAAACTTTTCCGATACTTTTTCAAAATCTTATCCTTTTTATTTATTGTCACTTTGGCTACATTGATCTTCTCGCAATATCTGTAGATTGTGGATTGAATACTGTAGGTGTAAGTGTGTAAGAATGAATATAATGAAGTTAAATGAATTAATGATGGCGCAAATGAACTCAAGAGTCCATGGCGCCTTAAAGCTATCTAAGGATGAGCAAAACTCCGGAAAAGCTTACCCAGATAACTTGACGATCGGGATTCGAGCCCAGGCCTCAGTATTAGTGGTCGAAAACGTTATCTTACTTTTGTTTAAATTAAATTCTTAATAAATACCAAAAATGTAACACATTTAAGAAATATTACAACATGATGGACAATGAAATAGAAACAATTTACGTTCCTTTTAAAGTTCTTACATTAAAACGATCTTCTTTGTCACTCTGCATTGGACTGTATCGGAAAAAACCCGCTGACATCGCAGGATATTAATGGGGGTATTTTAAATAAATTATATAATCACTGTTGGATTCATGCTCGCATTCTTTGATATTACTGCAAGTATCTCTTTCTATACTACAACTTGCCCTCCTAATTCACGAAAGAATTATTTTGTGAAAGTATTTTAACATTCTAAAAAATTACAAGCAAAAATTCAGGGGTTTGCAAAATTCGTGTGTATGACGGCTATAATAATTAGGAAAATAGGACTAGCTTATAAAAATGCTTACAAAAAAAACTGAACAAATATATATATATATATATATATATATATATATATATCACATAGTTTTCTTCAGATTAGATGAAATGGTGTTTATTTTAAGATGATGGAAATAACTAAAAGGAAAATAAAAATATGACATAACATAATAATTACTTTTATCAAAGATGAGCAATAAATTCTGATATTATCTGCGTAAAAACCAAAAATAAAAGTATTTTACAACAGTTCGTTACTTTTACCGCTTCGCAACTTCAAACATTAGCATGTAGCATTAAACTGTACAATCTGCCGGAAGCGAACTTTGAGAGCCACATGTACATTTATATCACCCTTTTTAACGAGCGTATGTTATCTCTAAGGAAAGTCACAATAAAGTCCGCAGGTTGTAGTTGATAGTCCAGCTAGGAATTTCCACTCAGCCGTATATTTTCCTAAAGAAAGGTGTCAGGAGACAAAAAGTTCCAAAGCACTAGGGGGCAATGCATAACCGTTAATTGCCTGCAAAAATGCATCACATTACAGTTGTAGGTCGCCATTGGTAATGGAGATTATCTGCCTTTTAAGGGGGTCGGCTGCAGCTCACCAAGAATATTAAATTACTTGGGCATGCGCCAACCAGCAAATGCATATTGCTGACGGACGCTATTCAGTTTTAGCCGCATTTTGGCCAGACCAGTCAGTCTGGGAGTAAAGAGCAACTTGAATGTTCATGCTGATTGTTCCACCATAAAAGTTTTTCCTGGTACATAATCCTATTACTGCTTAATTGGACATCATAAAGAAATTCCCTTTGCACTGAATGTGTATGAGAAGCTATAGTAATATACACTGTTAAATAAATGTCACTTGATGAAATGTATGTAACTGTATTATGTTGTTATATGTTGAACTGACAGCTTAAATCATATTAAATAAACTGTTTTTCTATTTAACAAACTTAAAATTCACGATAGATAACTCAGTTCATGGCTTTTTTTTCATTAAATATATTAAATCAAAGTGCTTACTTGTCATAGTTTAAGAAAAAGTAAATGGTTACATGGTCATGGGACCGCCATGGGTGGCCGAGGTCTTTAAGGTGCGGACTCGTGAGCGGAAGTCAGGGGTTCGAATCTCGCCAGGACCGTCCCTGACTGAGGGTTTTCCAGGTTTTCCTCAGTCCTCATAAATGGCAAATGTTGGGGAGGTACCTAAACTTGGCCTGGAACGCTTCCTTCCTTAAAAAAATCCTTTCTCAATATATCATTTAATCTCATGTATCATCAGTGTCCATGGCCTGTGGTGCCTCTGTAGCAAAAACGGGCGTTAAACACCATTCATTCATGAAGGGTTTGGGGAGTTCAATCCCGCTTTGTTCCAGTTGGTCTTAATCGTCTTAGAAATCTGGACACTCCTGGTTGGCCATTCTATTATTTGCAATAGTGTTCTTAATGAATATTTGAAATACATTTGCTGAATGAGTCTTGGCGTTATCGTTTTCCTTAATTTCCCCCAGTTGAGGAATAGAATACAGTTTCACGATAACAAGATTACTTTTAACCGCGTTTATGTGTGACCAGAAATTTTTTCAAAAGCTACAGTAGGCTGAATTCAGAGAATAACAGTACGCCAGTGTCTTAATTGCCAATTAAACTGTATTCTCGTTGCACGATGTTTTCTTGTCCATTGTGGAGCTTTAGGATCTCACGGCAGCTTCTTAATCTGTTTCTGACAGATTGATAACTAATTCGTAACCCTATGCTGCAGGTGCGTCTGTAGTTCTCATATGGCTGTTCATCAATGGCGAAGAAAGTTGGGTTTGTTTCCATTTGTCAACCTATTTCAAGACATCTGGTAAAACTTCCACAACTCGTAAGCGTTTCCATGTGTACCTTGAGAATATTTCGAAGCATTCTCGCAACATATCGCTGAGAACTATTCTTTTTAGTCTACGCAACTGTATAAGCGACTTCATTTGACGACAGATGCCATTCTCGTTCTCGCCTTGGTCCCCAAAATCAGTCACATCATCTGATCATCATTAAACATCCACAAGCACATTGATTTCTGTTTCTTGAATGTTTGTGGTTTCTTTTACAAATAACAAGCAGACGAACTTTTACAGTTTTAACGCCCGTCTTTACTGCTGAGGCATCACGGACGGTAAACACTGATGATACATCAGATGAAATTATAAATTGGGAAAGGATTTTTTTTTTTTAAGAAAGGGAACGTTTTAGGCCTAAGTTTTAGGGTGCCCTCCCCAGCATTTGCTATTTATGAGGACTGAGGAAACCTAAAAAAAACCCAGTCAGGGAGGATGGCCCTGAAATCGAACCCCAGAACTGCCGCTCACGAGACCGAGCTTAACGACCTCTGCCACTCCAGTCTCTTTGAAACATAACATTGAGCAGTGTATAATTATTATTTTGAATTTCTCGAAGAGAACTGCAGCGGAATGAACAAACAGTTAAAATGGTTGAATAAAAAAGTCAGTAACCGGATCGTTTATTTGTTTATTTAGGATAAATGGCTACACGATATTTCATAATTTTCTGTGCTTTCCGTGGACAAAGGAATTTTGCCTCCGGGAGCTCTTAAGTGCAGCCGGGGAGAGCATAAATGCCATTTGACATGCAAGGAAGAGTAGGAGAGAATAGGTAAATTTCTGATGAAAGTGAGACAACTCAGGTCTGAAATTGATAACAGGGAGGGAGGTATGGCAACACATTGAATGAATCCAAATGTGTGTGTGGCATTCCTGCTGTTATTTTTTTTTATTTTATCTATTTGTATTTTTGTTTGATTGTTAAACGCATGCTTTATGTTATATTTTAGTATGCAATATCTAATATCTTACATTCAATCAAACAGACCCAGTGTATTATAAAAGCATGTACGGTCCGTTGCACCCGTAAATTTGTGCAGCTTTATTGTAATGATGCACTGGAATAAATAAACTCCTACTATATGTGGGTTTGGTGGACCCAACGATCCTCTTTTGTTGTTTCCGATGTATGTTTTGTGATATTTTTATGTTTTACATGAAAGCTGTTTGTATTAAACAAGACAAAAAATATGTGGATGGTAAGCAACAAAGCTGTAGGATATCCCACATGGCTCTTGAAATAAAGCCATAATGGCAATATAATAGTAAAATATGAAATATTTTGCAGTATGTTAGGATGCAATTGAAAATACCTTTTTATCATGTCAATATTAATGATGGCTTAGTACTAAAGGTCCTGTTTATATTGAATTATCACAAGTTATATCACGAAAGCATCTGAGAATATTAAATATGAATTTAAATATAATTCCTCTAAACTTGATTTACAAAATTGTTATAATTGTATATAAGTGCTTAACCTTTTCAAACAATCTTGCGGCAGAAGAATGCCGATTGTCAGTAATGCCAATAGAGAAGAGCAAAATACGTGTTTAGGACTATTTCATGAATAGAATAAGAATAAAGGTGATATATGTTTGAGATTCGCGTACAGGATATTAACCTTGTATAAAATGATATACTTATGAATACCTATTCCATTCAGAAACCGTGAGACTGAAATGGACAAAAGTCGACTATTAAAATCGCTACCGTTAGATTTTCTAATACCGAGTGAGAAAAAGTAATAAAAAGGATAACATACAGAATCTCTATTTTTCTTTGTATTCTTGGAATTCCTAATGATAATATCAATTTGCACATTTGTCGCATCAACAAAACGCTTTGAAGAATCCTCCATTTTGCTCTATGATTGTCGATTGTCCATGCTTTTGTTGCTATCAATAGCTTCCTATCGCTTCTAGCAAAAGTGGTCAGTGGTGCATGTTCAGGAATTATATAGTAGAGGTATAGAGTTGGCTACACTGACTACAAGACAAATGCACGTCGTGTGATAAAGCGGATTTGATAATTTTTTTCGATAATTTCACTTCGTAATCGGGCTGTGATTGGTCCAATTCAAAATTTTGTTTCGTTTCATTGATCGATTTTAATATGACGTCACATCAGTGAAATAGTCAATGTAGCTTACGTAAATTGTCAGTTTCATCCTTGTCCCTTGGGTAGCCGTTTTATTTGTTTTTCTCCTACCCTGAAAAGATGAATGCTTATAGACACTGGAAAGCGCTCTAAAAGGCTCCCTTTCTTGAATTTTTACAGGTTATATTAAATATCTTTAAGCAGATTAATTTAAAATTATTTTTATATTTCGTTTTTTGATTTGCAAAACGTTTGCATGTTTATCTGTTTTCGCATTGTAAGTTTAAACCAACTATCTGACTATATCTTAAATATTGTATCAAAATGGTTTAGATTGTAACTAAAAGAAAATTAAAAAAATAGAAGTTGGTATCAGATTACATACATATTTAATATCATTAACTACTTACATGACAGACAAAATGTACAGGAGCGCTCAAAATTAGAACATGTTATTGAAGATACGAGCATTCATCAACATTGCCTGGAGCATGAGCAATGTAGTTTAACTAACATACTGGATTTAATTATATCACGTGCTGAGGGTATCACGAAGTCCTTCTAAATGAGCAGGGTGTGTTAAGAGAACACTGCGGGGTTCCAGAGGCTTGTTATAGTTAAAACCCCGTATTGCCAGCCCAACGATCAACACTGTAGAAAGTTGCAACAGAAACGTCTTGGAATTTAGATAAAAAAAACACTTGTAATAATGAGTTTACAACTTAATGTTAAAATATCAGTTTGAGAAAAGGTTGTATAATAGAATATTATTAAAATAATAAACGTGGTAAATTAGGAATTACACTGTCTGAATATTTGGTCGATTTCCTGTGCTAAAAACAAGTGATTACTCTTTTCAGTGATGGATATTATTCAAGAGAATCCATAAGAAAAAGTGTAATCTATTATGACAACTCAATTATACACTGGCCCTAATAGTTTAATCATAATTAAATTGCATACAAATGTTGGAAAATGATATTTATGTGTAATAGAAAGAGTCCACAATTGTTAAAAGCAATTATTTTGTCAGACCCTAGGTTTATGCATAAAATATGCACAGTGGTTATTTGATTTACGGGCCGATTGAGTGCAAATGGGAAAAGTATGAAGAGTCTACGTGCATAAAGTTACTATTCTTATTTTCATTTTTATATTTTTACTGAAATCATTAAATAACACTGTATTTAAAATTGATAAGAATAAGCTCTAACCTGTGCTATATGAGATGTTGAAAATTATGCCCCTCGTTGGCAATACATTGCCCTCATCTGCGCAGGAAAATCCTTTATTTCACCCAACTTCTCTTCCATGAGAGCACGTTTCTTACCATTTCTTGTCTCTAAGAAGTTGACTAACAGTTTCTCTACCTGAGACGCAATTGCCAGGACATTCTCACCCGAATCGCCTTACCATTTCTCTGCAAGAATACGTTTTCAAATGTGTGTCATATATAAAATCCCGTTTTTCAAGACTGTGTTTATGTAGTGGCTCAACTAACAAAGAACAATTACCACAAAATTTATACACAATGATAGCACAAATTAACACGAACGCACAAAGCCTCCCTCAAACTAACTACAAGCTGCTGCCTGCACATACTTTATGCGGTCTTGACGATTAGCCGTAACTCATATAACCACATTCTATGCTTGTTTTGCATCCGCTTCTCGTAATTTGCTATAGCGAACATTTACTAGAGCGTGAAACTGTTTCTTATAAATCCGGTACCCGACAGTAATGAACGTTTACAATACTTTTTCTTATGTAGATTTTTTATTTTATTTATTTATTTTTATTGTGGGGTTTTAACAGTCACTTTCTCACAGGCGATGGTGAGCATTGATGACACTTGAGAAAAAATTATAAATCGGATAAGGATTTTTTTTTTTGAAAAACTGTTCCACGCATAAATTTAGGGTACCTCCCTGGCATTTGCCATTGATGAAAACTATGGAATAGGAATTGAATCGAAGACCTCTCGCTCACGAGTCTGTGCCTTAAAGAATCCTGTTACTTGTAGCATTAACTTTCTTATCCCTACCAAATTCTGCATATTTGACTTCTTATCCCATATTACGAGCTTTATTTGCAATATTGCATCATGTTCTATATGTGTTTTGCTATTAGATGACATCACCAGCTTGGCCTAATCCAGAGATCCTGGTTTCGAATCCCGATCAAGTCAAATTGTCTGGGTAAGGTATTTTTACCAAACTCTGAGAAGATGAATGTCAGATACCTTTAATAAGTCAAAGACTCCGAGCTCATTTGTTCCATCATTAATTCATTTCATTCGTCCCTACAGACTCACATCAGCTTGTTCAGGTATTCCGTTTTTATTTTTTTTAATAGTGTTTAACATCCGTTTTTACTACTGAAGCACCACATGCGGTGACAAAGATTATACATGAAATGGAATGATAAACTGGGAAAGGAATATATATATATATATATATATATATATATATATATATATATATTTTTTTTTTTTTTAACGAAGGAAACCCAGGCCTAAGTTAATGGTATCTTTCAGGCATTTGCCATTTACGAGGACTGAGGAAAACTTGGAAAAAATCCAGTCAGAGAGAAGAGTCTTGGTATTATTCTAATCCCAGTGGCGGTACTGTTTTTAATCTATTATCTTTGTAGATATATGCAATTTATAGTTCATGTTTATTTACTGTGAACCAGGAAACTGCAGTCCTAATTTATAATTATACAGGAAATGGAAATAGGTACTTCAAAGCTTAACTTCTGTTGTGATGTTTTTTGCAGAAAGAGCAACAAGGATGCTCGTAAAACCGTCGAATTCAAGTTATAATAACATTTTTGACGAACAAGAATTAAATGATAATTCATATGATAAATATTTCAGTAGCAGCAGAGAACAGAGTCAAGGGGAACACAGATACAGCAAGCGAATCTGTTAGCACATTCCTACGCCTGTACTGAACCGAACGAAATAACTGCATCTGATTAGTTCTTACTTATGAAGGTCAAGGATTACCCTAAATTGCTGTGTTAGTCGCTTGTGCTGCATTGTCATGCCGTTTGTGTTAATCTACTGGTATGTTCATTGCACGCCTGATCCTTATCAGTCTGCTGCAAACTCAAGCACATTTTTCTGAGTATTTAATTTAAAAAGTATATAAGAATAGTGAAATATAACAGTAATTAGTTACAATAAAATTAAATTAACAATTTATATAACAGAATTAATGCTCAAATGATTTAACGTAATTGTTACTCTTGCCAAAATGATACCATAGTTAAAAGCACTATCATATTTAAAGATAAAGGTGTATTAATTTTAACTTTTGTGGTTTTGAAAATACAAGCCTATTCCGTTATTAAGAGTTTCATTAAGTTTCCAGTTGTTGGAAAAATATATATTAACTGATAATGTAGAAAAGAAAACAGCAGCAAACCAAAAGTTCACAAAACATTGGTCCATATATTACCAAGAAGTCTGTCTGCGTAAACTAAGTGAATTGCTCACCTAGTAGAGTAACTTTAAAAAAGAACATAAAGTCTAAATTATGACATTATTAATGAATTAAATAAGGTATGGCATTACTATGTGGTATTAGGGGAACAAAATTAGAATTCTTGCAATCTATATCACAAAAGAGAAACTGTATTTTGTAGAATTGCTGTTATTACTATTATTGGGATCAAACCACAAAAATTAATGGTATACTATTAATTAAATGAAATAAATAACCACTGTTAAACATTTTTAAATGTAATCATGTTTATGTACTGAGCCCTTGGTATCATCTTTACATTCACTAAAACAGATAAATTAACAAAGTTTCGAGTTACATTGTGTGTTTAAGATGTTCATGTGTTTCAATTAAAAAAAACATGCATGTTACTATTTTAAAACAATTACAATGTACGCAAATATACACAATCAACAATAAACAAAGGAAATTTAATCGATTTTCATTTTGAAATTTAATTTAAATGTTATTGCAGTAAAAAAATGCAATACAAACGTTTTTTGAATGTTATTACAAAGCGCTCTTACATACAAATTTAATTCTCGAACACATATTGGATTAATATTTCACATTTGCTATTATTATGACGATGCTTTTGTTAAGTATAAAACATATGTCTCGGCATAAATACAGTTTATATGCTGAATTAATTTGTTCTTTTGTTTTAAAACAATATGCAGAAAATTAAACGCAAGAGCGCTTTTTAAATTTCAGTTTTCAAGTGTAGCTCCATTCTAATGGTCCGATTTCCCTGGTTTTCATGAATTATTTTTCTTGTGTTATTTAAATGGTACTGTATGCGGAGTTTTGTTGCAAAAAACCAAATATTGGTGCCACTACAGTAATTTTTAAATGTTGTGTTCCAAGTAAATCCCCACGCCAATAATTTTATTTCACTGATTTTGCCAAACTATTTTTCTTATTTGATTTAAATTATATATGCCAAGTGTAATTGTGAGAAAACAATTATTGGTGCTGCTAGAGCGATATTTGAATTTTGGGTTTCAGGTAAACCCCCACACCTAATGACCCAATTTTTCTGATGTTCAAAAACTATTTTTATTATATTATTTAATTGCATATACGGAGTTTCGTTGCGAGAAAACAAACATTAATGCCGCTAGAGCGATTTTTACATTTCGCTTCAGCCCCCACTCGTTTTTCAGGTATACCCCCACTCGATTGCCCTGATTTTTGGAAACTACTTTTATCAATTTAGTTGAAAGAAATATACCAAGGTTCTTTGATAAAACGCAAAAAAAAAAAAAAAAATGCGGCCGTTAGAACGCTTATCATTTTTTTTAAAACAATGATTCGCTTTAGATTAAGCCCTATTCCCAATGGCTCAAATTTTGCTGGTTAAC
This sequence comes from Metallyticus violacea, assembly GCA_030762175.1. Classification (NCBI taxonomy): domain Eukaryota; kingdom Metazoa; phylum Arthropoda; class Insecta; order Mantodea; family Metallyticidae; genus Metallyticus; species Metallyticus violacea. Next base: position 83,083,856 of record CM060832.1, on the reverse strand, counting down.
TAAATCGACGAATCGTCTGTTAATTGACAGTTAACTGTCGAGTTTCGTTGAGATAATAAAAATTACGACCTCTTAGAGTGTTAACGGACACAAACACATAAATGTCTTTTTCAGTGCGTAGTAGGAAGGATCGTTGGAGACTTGAAGAAATGGATTCAAAAATCGTACCATGGGTACAACCGCAATAGCTTACATTCCTTCGAAATTCGCCAAAAATATAAAATATATAGATATTTCAAGAGTACAACCGCAATAGCCTTCGGAATTCGCTAAAAGGGTTGATAACACTAAACGTGAAGCAGGCCACAGCACTTCAGTATTCGGTCATTTCTAGGTTTGCATTAGGTAATGCGTGTATCAGAGTATAGAATTAGTTTTGCACATGGAGAAGTCTGCAAATGGTGATAATGCTTTAGTTCTTCCATGGATGTTATCATTACGTGCCGAATTTTCATCCACTAAATCTCGCTAATATGTGCATGCATTTGTAGCATTAAAAGCTTCAAATATTTTCAATAATATATGCGGTTAAAGCCCATATTTGGGAAATAATCTTTTATTGGGAAAATTTTTTGCCTGAGAACCCAATAGATTTATTACTTAGCCTGTCTTAGAAAATATTTTATTTAACTGGTCAAAATCTTCGCAGAATTTAAGGTTTTACATATAAAGTGTTTTTTTTAAATACACGTAATTCTTGTGCACAAAAAAAGTCGAAAATTCCTAGGATCGTCTTCCTTGATCAATGTTTTGTGCAGGTTTTACTCAGCCCTCATCAATGACAAATGTATAGAAGGAATCCTAAACTTGGACCTGGAAACCTTCCTGCCTCCCCAAAAATTCCCCAAATATCATTTCATCGTATCATCAGCGCTGATCACCTGTGATGCCACTAGTGCAAAAGACTGTTAAACAACCTTAAAAAATGTCATAATTTGTTACACATTTTAAACGCTACAGAAACATCATTTTAATTTACATTTATTTATAAATTAATTTATATGATCCCTGGTCCAACAATATTATTTAAAAAACATCTAATCTGTGAACAGCAATAGGCTGATATACTCGTATATAAAATAGTTTTAAATCTTTAAATTTCTACATTAGCATTTTTATACTAAAAGAGTTCAACAATCTTCAGCATTATTACCTAGTTTTGCATAGCTATTGTAGGTAATAGTTTTTAATCCTTTGATAGTTCATTGATTCCATCGACTGACTCGCTGCCTCGTCTCCAAGAAGATTACGGTACCTCACCACTGAAAATGTCCACCGCAATCGTGGACGAAGCATCTGGGAAAATGAAGCAGAAGAACCCCAGGTACCACGGTCTTATAGCCCGGAAGACTCCGTTCATATATTTGACATAGATCGTGAAAGCCTACGTTCTACCATTTATCTAGTCCCCCCCCCCTCCTCTTTAATATTTAAAACTGTTGGTTGACTTAGTTAGTTTTGCGTATTAAAGGAACATTATTATGCAGCGAGGTTATTTCAGTTGCGGGCCTTCTGAGCGCGACTGCTTACTTGAGAAATACAGCTGCTGTAACCGGAAAAAAAAAAGGAAATACAATAGGCATGCTTAAAACTAGTCATTTTATTTTGGTATTTATATTTTTACTGAAAGAAGCTCAAAATGATACTGTATTTAAAACTGATAATAAAAAGCTTTAACCCGTGTTACTAAGGACGTTGAAAATGATGCCCCTAGTAGTACATTGCCGCATAAGTTGTTCATTTGGTTTAATTACGGACGCTCTTTAACATCTCAGGTCATCAGTGTCCCATTCAATTCAGGGAGTGAAACGGTCGATCAATTTTGCTCAGAGGCCTCTTCTTTTAGGCTTGAGGTTCTTTTACGTGCCGTAAATGTACGACAAGAGACCCACGGCTTTACTTCCCTTCCAAATGAATCCATACTTAGGATCCTGAATCGATCCTGGCCGGGATTGAATCGACGATACTGGGTTTAGGAGGCAAGTATGATTACCACTGCACCATTAGGACCGATTGCCGCATAAGAAAGTTTGCATTTCATCTAACTTTCTTCCGTGAGAACAGTTTCTTATAAATGAGAGATATTTTGTCTCTCTTAACTTTTTAACAAGTTCGAGTACTCGATTTTTGGCGACACATATGTGTCGAACATAAAAATCCGGTCTTCAAATCTATATTTACCGACATATCTAACAAAGAACAATTGGCACACACTTTTCACACAGCGATAGCACCCACAAACGCACACCCACTCGCTGACGAGGTCTCCTTCATAGTAACTATAAGCTTGATGCCTGCACATGCTGCCTTCATTACTGACTTACGCAGGCGCGCTCTGCCGGTCCGTAATTCAAATAACTCGCTGAAGTTTATCACATACTTTATTTAAAAATGACTTAAAAATACAATACAAAATTTTTTATAATGTAAGCAAGATATCTTGTGTTTAAAATACAGTTTTCTACACGATTAGATCTTTCTGAGTTAGGTTTTAGTTGGTTCGAGTCCAATAGCATAAAGGATGGTATTTACTTTATTCAAATGTCTGGCTCTAGCTTCTATTTTTTTAGTACATTTATTCTGAAAATTGCGATGTAGCAAAGTGTTTTATCCCTGCACGTAATTATTTTATTTCAGATTTATTATTAACAACAAATGAGAAGTAAACATATTAAGCGTTTTTATGTTGAAGGTTTAAGTGCCTCAGGTAACCTGAGGTGATGAAGTCACATGCAAAATATTACCAGCTAATAAATTACGCGGCACAAAAGTTAATAGCATGAACATTCTGTTTTGCAATCACTGAAAGCTTGCAAAGTAATCAATTTTACCGCATGCTACTGCAGTGTTTATTAATGTAATTTTTCTCAGAATTTAAAAAAAATGCTTTATCAGATAATTGCAGTATAAATTATAAATTTAAAATATATGAAGAGAGGAATCATGAAACTAAATTACACAAATCAAAAGAGAAATTCTCATGTCACAACACATGACCACAAACTGATGAAAAAAAAAGTTTTACACCATTGCAGCAATAAGGCACAAATTATGACAATTTTCATTACACAGGGTTTTAGCGTTGATAGATTATGACTGGTTTATTGATAGTGAGGTAGATAAGTGTTTCTATAAAATAACACCCTGAAAAAAAAATATAGTTACCCCTTTAAGGAAAGGAGCAGTTAAAATGCCCCTTACCGCCACGGGTAGCCGAGCTCGTTAAGGCGCGGAATCGTGAGCGGGAGGTCTGGGGTTCGAATCCCGCCAGGACCGTCCTCCCTGAATGAGGTTTTTTCCAGGTTTTCCTCAGTCTTCATAACTGGCAAATGCCGGGGAGGTACCCTAAACCTAGGCCTGGAACGTTTCCTTCCTTTAAAAAAATATATCATTTCCAATATATTTCTTTTCATGTATCACCAGTGTTCACCGCCTGTGGTGTCTCAGTAGTAAAAACGGGCGTTAAACACTATTAAAAACCTGTCCCGTCTGTTTGTAAAACTTGCATCTATTCCGTTAAGAAATATAGGAAATCTGTTTGTTACAGCGGCTCTCAAACTGTGTGGGTCTTGCATTGCTAAGAGTCTACGAAGCTCTCCATGGGAGTCCACTTTTTTTTTTTTTTTTGGTTTGTTTATTTATGGACACTCTTTAACATTTCACGTCATCAGTGTCCCATTCAAATTAGGGCATGAAAAGGCCGACAAATTTTGCTCAGAGGCCTCTTCTTTCAGGCTTGAGGTTCTTTATCGTGCCCTAAATGAATGGCACGGGACTCGCGGCTTTACTTCCCTTACGAAGGAAGTCATACTTAGGATTTTTACGCCCTGAAAAAATCCATCGATACTTACCGGGTTTGAACTCGCGATCTTTGGTTTAGAAGGCAAGTATGAGGGAATCCACGAAGCATTAGAATACTATTAACAGTTTTATTCTTAGTACAAACAATTATGACAAAATCTAAATTGATACAGATTTGCGTTGTGTATTTATTGAGGTAAAGTACGTTAGAAACAAATTGAAGGTGACTATTTGTTCCGGCAAAAGTTTTCAAACGGGTAAGCCAAAAACGTGCACCTGACAGAATACTTAGATGCACCCCCACAGTTTGCCTGGCAACAGCACGCATCTTGCGGCCGCGGAATGCACAGGCTGGGGCTCGCCTGATTCTCAGAGGACTTCCAAGTAAGCCATTAAAATTCTTATATTTTTAGTAACAACTTATACGTGTGAGATATAATATTCTACCTAAATATATACACATAAACCGCTTGGCAAACTTAAAATATGAACTCAAAATATAAACTTCTCTTATTAAGTTTGATATATTAGGACTTCTAAGTGAAATACAGCATTACTGTTTCTGCCATTCAGAAATTAAAATTAACAAGTAAAGCTATAACATTGTATATTGTCTGCAAATATTAATATAAATATTTAATTCTTTTTATATACTTTTGGGCTTAATATTATTATGATATTACTATTATGCAAGAATATACTACAGTAAAAGGTCAATATTAAAAATATTTATGTATTTTTATATCTTTAAATTTTGTATACTAATGATAGGCGATTTTAGAAAATATATTGCAAATAATTTAGAATTTTTAAGTTTAGGGATCCGCGACAGCAGGAGATAGGGGGATCCATAGTCAAGGAAAGTTTAAGAACCGTCATGTTCCAGTTCTTCAAACATTTTGTAATATCTTTGCTGCCCTTAAGAGCTTTCTTGTTTCTATTTATGAATGTTTGCAAATGCTTATTGTGCGTTACTGTTGGATTTAACAAAGGCAGTTAAAATATATGAACGACGAAGGTAGGCTTTTTCATTATCTTCTTTCCTAAAACGCATGAGTAGTTTTAAAATGCTTTGTTCATTGTAATGCCACATTGAACGAAGATCCAAATAGGCAACTACCGGCCCGCTGTTCGCGTGTGGTTAACCCATCCTATGAATCGCTTGCACTTAAAGGGTGAGAAACAGCCATTGGAACTCTTTAACTGATATGTTCTCCCCCACGGTCATTAGCGGGGACATTTTCCACGTTAGTTTATCCCCATATAAGAGCACTGACGATGCAACTCCCTGTTCATTACAGTAGACTGTAATGAGGGGTTTGGAAACGTTTAATGACTGTGTACTGTCCATTCGAAAAGAACTACTTTAATTTTATTTAAAATGTTTGGAGTATGGAAGTTTCAATATATTAGTTTTTTCGTTGCCATTTAATCTGATAAATAACCAGGGGTACTGGATTCAAGGTATCACACAAGCCGAGAGTTTCAAAAACGAATTGTAAATAATACTGCTTTGAAAATCTTAATGGTTGTCTCTTTGAGCTACTACGCTTAAAACAGAGCAGTTGTTCCAGAAATGTTGCAGTTCGATTTTACGATTTTTAGTAGAAGCAAAATATGGGCTGGCAAATAGTCATGTATTCTTCTTCTAAGTTTGGTTTTCCATAGCCCCATGTGGACCTTCGGCTTACCGCGACCTCCATCACGTGATATCATCGGTAGAGTGCGGTATTGCAGGGGGTATGTGATCAGTAAACCGCCCGGTCGCTATTTCGCGCTTACTAGATCGAAGATCGCCACCTCTCCATCAGGCAGCTTCCCAATTGTCCTCAACAGGCTGCGTGGACCTCGTTCCAGATCTTCTTAACTCAGAAAAATTCCTAAGCAGGTACAGGGAATTGAAACCAGGCCTCCCGGCCAGCAGTTGGCAACTCAGTCATGAATAGCAAACATGTTTCTTATAGACAAAGATGGGTTGATTTTGAAAATAAAAATGGTTTAATATGGTCACTCCAACAAAATGTGTATATGCTTCATTTTGATAAAGTCCGTCGTGCCGGAGCTGTATAAAATAAGTAAATTTCGCAATTAAATTAAAAATTTTAATTTCAAAATTGCAAAATCCTTTTACAGATATAAAAATAAGTATCTATACTTTGTAGTCTATAAAGTGCTCTATACAACCGGCGCTACAGCGCTTTTCAGGTATACCTCCACTCCTAATGGTTCAATTATCCTAATTTTCAGAAACTGTTTTTCTTTATTTATTATATAGTATATACCAAGTTTTTAGCGAAAAAAAAAAACTAATTTCTACTGCTAGAGTAATTTTTAAGTTTTGGGTTTCAGGTAAACCCACATTTCTAACCGTCTCATTCACTGATTTTTAGAAACGTTTTATTATTATTATTATTATTATTATTATTATTATTATTATTATTATTATTTTATTTCAATGGCATGTACAGACTTTCTTTGAACAACATTACGGCGGCTAAAGTGATTTTTACATTTTCGCTTTAGATTTACCTCCACTCCTAATAGTCCAATTTTATTGGTTAATGAACTCGAATCGTTTTTTAATTGATCGTTTTATGCCAATTTCCGTTAAGAAAAAATAAATAAAATTGCGGCGCTAGATCGTTAACATACACATACGTATGTTTACATTATTCATACATTTTATACATTGTAATTTTGGTACCTAGTAAGTAGAATCGATGGAGATTTAAAAAGAAAAAAATTAAAATTCACTATTTATTTTGGAGATGAGATGAGATATTTATAGCAAGTGATCATAATATTTAATTAACAAGCAGGTAAAACAGTTATTTAATTGCCAAAAGAGCTCTTCAGTGATAACAGTAGCGTGTTTAAGGAGAGACATCAGTGAAGTTGTGGCAAAAAACGGGAGAAAGGTTGGAAAATGCTTGTAGAACTTTTAACCTAGTTGAACTGTCAGTTTTCATATTTGTGCTCAATGTTGCATTTCCCCGCAGCGCGGGGTTTTTCTATGAGCGAGCCCCGACTCGTTTGCAACACCGTGGAAGGGCTAGCAAGCCTGCTTACTTACTTGTTCACCTCGCTGACTATTGCAGTCGTAGTGCAGTTTTCGAGTTTATCCGAGTGTATTCGTTTGGTAATTTGGCAGTAAAAATAACATACCTTGTACTCCTCGTGTGTTTACAACGGCACAACATGTATTTATGTATGATTCATATGTGTTAACTTAGTGGTGAAAAAATGAAAGGAACAATTTTCATTAATCAAACAGTTGATTGTTCTACTTATTTGAATACCATACTAACCCCTTTTACCAGAGAATTGCCCGTCAGGGAGCTGATCGTGTTTTTGCAACAAGGCTCTGCCTGTGCTCACACTATGGATTGCTCCATGAGAGCAATTCACAATGTGTTTCCACAAGACAGAGTTATTAGGAAGTTGTGGCCACCTTGTGGCAGGGATTTAACAGCCTGCGATTATTATCTCTGGCATAAATTAAAATATGCCATGTACAATACGAACCTGCACACCATACAATAACTCAAAGATAACATTCGTCAGGAAACTGTCCGGGATTTTGGAAATTGACTACAGCGAGTGGCGAGTAATTTCCTATATAGATATAAAAAATGTATGGAGAATGAAGGGGGGCAGTTTCAACACTTCATTTGATCATTTGTTAAGTAATGAGCCTCTTAAATCGGTTTGTGTATTGTATGATTGGTTTTATTTTTCTACCCTCCCGCTAATCACCAACACAGGCTTGCCGGCAAAATACTCCGGGGTAAAACAAAACTGATTGCACGGTACTACCACTACTACTACTACTACTGCTACTGCTACTGCTACTGCTACTGCTACTGCTACTGCTACTGCTACTGCTACTGCTACTGCTCCTGCTCCTGCTCCTGCTCCTGCTCCTGCTCCTGCTCCTGCTACTGCTCCTGCTCCTGCTCCTGCTACTGCTACTGCTACTGCTCCTGCTCCTGCTCCTGCTCCTGCTGCTGCTGCTCCTGCTCCTGCTCCTGCTGCTGCTGCTGCTGCTACATAATTATGCTTTTATTTCATTTTATCAGCGTTCCCAACCAGAGAAAGGAATTTGTTTCTTAGATGCCCGAGAGAGGAGGGGATACGAATATAAAATGTAATTAAGTATTATTTACCTTAAGATTCCTATGTCATATTAATTTCAAACTATGTATGCTAGAAAGGAAATCCTATTGTGTTTTTCGTAGAAAAGTTTGAACCGTAACCATTAGCTTCAACGTTATCAGTGCATTCGTTCGTCGCGAGAACCATTTCGCATGAAATGAAAACTCACAAACTAAAAATGAACGAAATATATTTCTCCCCATAATGGGTGCAATTAGAAGTTTTTATATGTGTTTTATACAGTTTCATACGTTTCAAAAATATATTAAATATTGAAAAAGTTCTGAATTTCACAGAAACCTCTTCTGAAATATACAATTAGCTGCTTCGGATGTTGTATGGCCCATAAAAGGTTTCTCTTCGTGGACTATGTGTGCAAGTACAAAAAACAGTAACTTAATTTCATCTAATTCAACAGTGGCCATGATGTCATGTCATATGGTGGCGACCCTGTAACCATCAGAGGTGACGCATCATGAACTTTTTTTTTCTATAACTCTTGCTAAATTGTTGGCTCTGTTTCGGATAGCTTTGCGTTTTCTTTGACCGTTAATGAAATGTTTAGAGAGGGAGGTCTCAGTGGTTTATTGTATAAACGCTATCACCAGTTAATGCAAAATATGTCTAAAGCTTTAAACTTCGTTTGAGTTTGGAATGTCTTATGTCGGAGTAAGGAACCAGGACCATAAATACGTTATAATTTCTTTTAAAAAAAATTCAATTTCTCAAATATGTAAAAATGGATATAAAAACAAAAATATTTTATAGTGTTCTACGAGGGTTTAATTTTAATTTTTAAGTGACTGGGGAAAATGTCATGTAGAGATACGATATTATTTAAAATAAAAATAATTGAACGATCGTTTTCCTTAAAATTTGTTCTTGCATTCGTAAGATAAACTAATTTTAAATTAACAGCAATTTCTGTGAAGTTCTTTACGTTTCATTCAATATAGGAAACTGAAAAAAGAAGAGAGAGAGAGAAATGTGATAGTGGAGCATCAAATATTGGAATAAAATTAACAAGGCAAGCGGAGGAAGCGCTGTATAATCAGCACAAAATTATAAATAATACTTATAGAATGTTTTAAGTAGAGAAATACTGCAACGAGAAATAACTGAAAAGTAAAATTTTATAGGAAATGTATAATTTTTTATTTATTTAATTTTTCACTAAGAGTGAGTTTTAAAAGTCCTAATTTACTGTAGACAGGCAGTCTGTATTTATGCTTATTTATGATTATGTTTTACATTTGTTAGCTTAAATATTGCAATTAAACAAAAAATTTAAAGCAGAAAATGAAGCAACATGACTAGAGTAAATTATAAGGAATACTTATTGAAAGACAAAAACCTGTTTGCGAACTTGTTTGAATATGGGCATTTTCATAGCCAAAGTGCGGGAAGTTAGAAGCAATTTATTTTCTGGTCAGAACGCAATAACTACTGTAATTATAAATAATATGTTCCATTCGTGTATGTTAATACCATTCTTCCCATTTTTAATTTTTTATTTATCATTATAATAATGATTCAATTTTATTATAATTTGTTTCTCTTTCAAATTGTGTATCATACTTAAGCATGTACGGTCTACGAACCATGCATAAAATACATTTGTAATGTGTACAAGAATTTTATAACAATAAAGATACACTTTCTACTACTAGCAAGGCACTAAGTAGGATCATACCGGCGCGTCCTCTTCTCCCCACATCGCTGGCAATGGCCTCCAGCAGTTACGGAGTGGACAGATTAATCGTGAGTCATATCATTCGGATTACTACAGTAGCGTGTTGTTTTGTGCAATGGTGAGATATTCACTGCATAAGCATGTACACATTTTGAAGACGTGCATAAAGTACAAGAAATCGTGTGGTAGAACAAGGAAAAAATGTAGACATAAATTCCCTGATCGCCCAGTTCCACCAAAACAATAAAGTATTTAGTGAGTAAGTCACAGGCTCTGTAACGAATCGTAAAACTAGACGAAGATGTCATGTACTCACAGAAGAAACATTTGATGAAATAGGAGCTTCTTTAGAACGTAGCCCTGGAAAATCCGTGAAAAGTCTAGTGCAACAGAGAGGCTAAAGTCAAAGCCCTCCAAATGGCAGCACTTACAGCGTCTTCCGTGAAAAGGTTGAGTAAGATTGTTTTATTTGTAGTACCCAAGTTTTAAAATAGTAAAATTTTGCGGCGCCAGATGTCGGTAGGTCGCACCGGTAAGTGGCTAACTTGCTAATGGAAGGTATTAAATGTGCTATAGGGAGTCAGGATTAGAAACAGAATGCTGTGAAAATTTCTTATGCAGATGGTCCAAAGCAGCCATCGGCGAAGAAATAATATGTGCTAAAACTTATCTAGTGAAGATCAAAAATCTACTCTTAACATAGGAAAATAAAGAAATACATACAAAACATTTATCTATATTTTTTTTTTTTTCCAAAATATGCTTCCTTTAGGTAAAAAAAAAAAAAAAATAGCACAAATGATGTTGCAAATATTTGCATCTGATATTTTTCCCCTTGACAGTCCAATCATTCGTTCATGCCTCCGTTGCACTGTCATTGCTTCCAAAACCAACTGTTCGCAATTATAGATACAGGTTAGTTATTGGGGAAAAGTCAGACGATAATGGGAAAAGTCGAACGATAATGGTAGAAGTGAACCCAGCATTAACGAATAGCAGCCACAACAAAGGGTTTGTGAACAGGTGCCTTATTTTGATCAAACAGCACTTTGTACTTCAGCTTTCCTACTTTAAAATCGATTTTTGCGATTTACCGATCAAATTTACGTAGCGATTAGCTGATTTCCAATTTGGTTTCTCACCGATGCAGAAATCAGAACATTTTCTGTACACCAAAATGCAAAGCTCACAACTTTTCTAGCAGTTGTTTGGATGCCGATTGACTTTATACTATGTCTCTCATTCGTGGTGCTAGTTGCCTACAGAAGTGACTTGAATCCTAATCAGAAACTCTTGAGAAATAACTTTTAATGTTGTAAATGTTTGGTGAACACATTATGCAAACTATCGTTTTCCCATTCTTAAAACACATGCTAAAAGTTTCTGGACTGAACCAAGTAACAACCTCTTTGGGTAAATTACTTATAAGTCATCCGTTGACAATTACAATATCACCGTTTCCTCAATGGCAGAGTTTGTTGGCACCCAACAAACTCTGCCATTTGACGCGTTTTGGTATGATTTCCCAATTTAAACTCTTGACATGTATTTGTTTATTTTTACGACAGGATATCCATTTTCCTGTATTTTATATTTTTTTTCTCCAATTTAAATATAAAATGAAAACAATAGAGTAACTTACAATTAGCTAAAAGCTGTAAGCCTTACCTCCGAGCCTTTTTTGAAGGCAAGTCACAGACCCATGCCATTACGTTAGTGTGTTTGTAATGGGATGTAAATAGAGGTAGGTAGCGATATTTAAAAAAAAATGTTCAATTTTAATATTTATTTATAATAAGTCAAATACATATAACATGTCTAGCAAATGTTTAATCCAAATATCATGGAAAAAACTATGTATATTTTTGTTTCAGACATTCCTGCCATATTTTCCTCAGTATTTCCCATTTTTAACTAAAAAAATATGGTCAAAGTGATGGCAATTTCTGCGCCTATTCTTCAGAATATGTGAAATAAAATTAAATTAAACATTTCAAAGACTAGTTTGTTATATTCGGAAAATACCTTCGCCCAGAATTAGTCAACTGTACATCATTTGAAAAATAATTTCAATAAGCCTTCATGTTAAGTCATTAAGTTCACCTTTCTCCATCTTCCAGAGCTATTAATTGCACCGCACCATGTTCAATAGAATTTCTTATTCCTGAGTTATCAAGACTTGATGCAGGTAGTCATTAGTCGTTAATCACGCAGGTGCACAGTGCAACATGTTTAACTTCCAGTTGCAATCATTCAGTGGACTCTAGAAGATTACAGTGTTAGAAAATTATTGAACCCATTACTTGCAGCTGGATTGCAAATCCTCAATCTTATCACCTGCTCGAAAAATGTTTACATCACTACTGATATCGTGCATTCAGAGTATTCAAGTATGCAGAAATATCCAGAGCTATTTTTGGGCAGCTAAGCGCAGCGTGAACTAGGTCAAGGTCACGCTGTTATAATCATAGACAGTTCTCGCGTTTATGGTGCACATGCATAAGCTCAGTTTGCTGTTACGGGGATAAGCATTATTTCTCTGTTATATTGAGAAACTGTTTCATAATTTTATTGATAAGAAGTTAATACGTATAGTAGAAAATAATCCTCTTATAAAATAAATACAGACAAGTTTAAGTTCTGATTTTATAATTAGTGGTTTAACGTTCATGTCAATTACTGAGGCATCACAGGCGGTGAACACTTATCATACACAAGATATGATAAACTGGGAAAGGATATATATTTTTTTAAAAGAAGGAAGTGTTCCAGGCCTCTCCAGTATTTGCCATTTATCTGGAATAAACCTCAATAGGTAGGAAGGAGGTCCTGTTGGGAATCGAACCCCAGACCTCCAGATCATAAGTCCGTGCCTTAATGACTCGGCCACCCTGGCACTTAAGCTGTGGATGAAAAGGGATTTTATCGATATTTCCAGTATTGCGCTGCGTTAGTGAAGCAAATGTTACTACGGCGTGTTGTAACGAAATAGCATGATACCATTGTAACAAGACAAAAATAGACTAAAGAAATAGCCTCTAGAGAGTAGAAGAATTTAAAGGGTAGCATTTGGGGGAAAATTTTTTGAAACAGAGCTGTTGTGAGTGAATGCAGATTTGATTAAAAGTTTAAGAAATATATGGCTACAGACGGACGCTATTTTAAACCGTTTTTATAACAGGTTTAGTACTCATTATGAAATATACCTATGTTGATTGATCAAAGTTATAGAAAAGCCAGGAGAATTTGTCCATGTGGCGACTGACGTGAGTTGAGCCCCAAGAAGCTTGAGACGCAGGTCATAAATAAATCTTTGTAGCTGCCATAAACAACCAAGCAAGGCTGTTCAGCAGATGACATAAACATTTAGAATCAGAAATAATCCAACTTCATCACGTAACTTAAACTCCGCGAATTATTCTCTCTTTTGATATCCAACTGAATTCTGTATGCATGCAAAAATAATTCATAAACTGACTTACCGTGTCTTTAAATTTTGAAATCCTTGAATCTCCAGTCTAGTGTTTATGCCTGACATAACACGAGTACCACACATTTCAGTCATGCGAAAAAGTTCTCCAGAAAATAAATTTATTGTGGTGTGCAGAAGATAACTTAAACATATTTCATATTCTTCCCATGTATTCCATGTACAGATTAGAATGACAGCTATCTGTAATATCATTGGTTTCATCGTGAAAGGAAATATACTTGCAAGTCTGCATCCACGATATAACAGTTTTTGCGTTATACATATCACATATTCTTGGTCTGACTATGTTCACCAAATATTTCTTAATAACAGCTGCATAGCCAGGTAGAATCAGTTCTCTCCCAGAATGAACCTTTGCCAATGATTTAAGCAGTGTTGTAAGAAGCCAAGGTTGCATGTTTGTGAACATCGACACCATATGTTCTTCTGTAACTGTTTGGCCGTTCTTCAACTCATATAGTTTAATCTTAACACATTCCGTTGATTAGCTTTCGTATTGCGATAATTTTTGTCTGCAAATACGCCAGGCTTCATAGAGTTATTTAACACTATATCACAACAAAACACACTTGGTTTTTCGCCCTAAAACAGTCCTTTGTTAAGCTCCAATAACCATAGCGAATCCAACAGTCATACAATATAGCAAATTAAACATTTGACGACATACGGCAATTTTGGAGGGTTTTAGCCGGTGTTTCCCTCATAAAGTTAGTTTTTCTGTAAAAACATTTTTTTTGGCTGCAATTATTGAAAAACTACATTTTTTAAGGATCTGTATAAGCTATCACTTTGAAATTTTTACCACTTATTCATGATATTATTGTGATGATGTGGATCTATTATGGTAGAACTAGGACAAAATGTGACAACGTAAAAAATAAAATGGGGGAAAATAGAAAAAAGCAAACAGTTGAATAGTTTATAATTTGCTTCAAAGTCATGGTATATTAATGAAAATAGATCAGAAATTTTCAATTATGTGCATCTATACGCTGTAGTTAGTAAATTTAACATTACAAGAATAGGTCTTTCGTACTCACCTTAACGTCAAAAAATTGGCAGCTGTACAATTTGTTTTTTAAGCCTTAAAAACGTAAAACAGCTGCACACAGTTGCGTAACCACTAGCGATTGCATAAGATAGTCCTCTTTAGTTCCAAACACTTGGCAACATGTGAATATGTCGGAATATTTGGCATGGTTACAAGCTGCACTTTGCATTGCATGTGATTGCTTTTGAATGAGCGTGTTTTCTATGCGGTACACTTCAATACTGAGGTAGCCCTATTTAATTCTACACTCTTAAATGCGTGTGTGCTTTGAAGGAAAACAAAGTTTCAAAAGTGAATCCTGTAGTGAAGGTATTCGACAAAGCTAATTAGAGAAAATTATGTGAAAAGAGAAATTACTGATTACAAATGATAGGTGGCATTTTTACTTTGAAAGATAACTTCGGCCACCGGTTCCAAATTGAATTCTACAGCAAAAGAATACAACTTTAAAATATCAATAAAAAACACGTTTATGAAAAAAATGCTAAAAGTTCCAGTACCCAAGAGGAACAATAGCAATAATATTTAGTAACTGTACAACTGTACAAAGCAACAAACGAACAGAAAAGAACAATAAAGCCTTTAAGATCTCTAAGAGGTGACGTAATACTTGAACATAAAGAAAATGCATTCGGCATTGACTCAGTCATAAACACTACAACGGTGAATGATTATACACTGGGCGCCTGAGTGTGGCTGCTTGCTGGGGAAGGCACCTGCCGCAACCGGGAAAATTAAGAAAGATTCGCCGCGCGTAAAGTGAGTATTTGTTCTACTAAAAGCATAAAAGGATACAGAATTTAAAGTTGGTAATAATAAACACTGACCTGTGCTATAAGAGATGTTGAAAGTGATGCCCCTCAGTGGCAGCACGTTGCCAGCATCTGCATAGGAAATTCCTACGTTTCATCAAACTTCTTTTCCGTAAGAACACCGCGATTCGGAACACTTTTCTGGGCATTGAGAGATTCTGTTTCTCGTAACTTTGTAACAAGTTGGCAAATAGTTTCTCTACCTAGAACACGATTGCCAGGATATTTTCTTGCGGATTGTCTTACCATTTCTCAGCAAGAATCCGTTTCCACGTACATATCGTATATAAAAACCAGTTCTTCAAGACTGTAAAGCTAGCGAACAGCACACAATTTACATACAGTGAAAGTACCGAGTAATATACGAACGTACAATCATTCGCTGACAAACCATCCCTCAAACTATCTACCAGCTGCTACCACACATGCATTAATCGATATTGACGACTGACAGCGTTCTGCCAGTCCGTAACTGAAATAACCTCGCTGTATAAATAGATGGTATAAGCATGTAAAACAGAATACCCTAATCTATTGGATAAAAGCATCGTGTCACACATTCAGGCAATAAGAGGATGATCTATTTTTTGAATGCTATGAACGGTAAGTTTGTTGTTTGTGACTTTTTCTTAAAAATAAAAGCAACATTGTATCACCTGAAAGTTTGACATGTAAGATGACAGGTTTCACAGGCTTAATTTTCTCATAAAGAGAGACTTTTTGGTCGTGTTTTAGTAGTATGAAAAAAAAATATTTTGGGTATTTTTTTCTATATCCTAGCTAAATATGTGGATATGTTCATTTTTTGGCACTTCCAATGTTGTTATATCTTGGGAGAACAAGATAATCGTAAAGTTTGCCATAAAAGTAGAAATGAATTTGAAACTGGGAATAAAAACAAGGTAACTTAATTCACTCGATTCTGAAACATTAAAAACGTTGTTTACATATAAACTGAATAAGCAGGGGCAAGGGTTTTGCTCTTAATTAACGTATATCACTTTAAAAGTCGTGAAATTTGTTTGAGAAATAAACGAAATGTGTCTAAAAAGTAATAAAAAAATCCATGACGAAACTAAAGGTAAGGCTTTGCTTAACTTTCCAGCATTTTCTTTTTGGGATTTGAGCAAAATCAAAATCAAAAAATAGAATAGACAAATTGAAATAGAAAAGGACTCTTACGCCTCGTAGAATCCTGAATTTTCAAACCTGGTGTTCATCAAGAATGGCTTGGGAAATCTGCCAGGAAAAAAACTGGCAATCTTCAAAATTGTCAGGAACACGTCAGATGCTTTGAGTGAAGAAAAGGGTGCCACAGGAGAATAGAAGATGAATAACTACAGGATGTCCCAAAATAGCTACATCCCAGGGTCGTTCAGTTACTATTCTTCTCGACTTCGGCAAAATGGGTCAGTTTCATTACAATAGTAAAGTGCATCTTTATGTGCAAGTGTTGTTTATAGTTGTATAGGTCTGAGCTAGTGCCTATGGAAAAGCATTAATTCTGCCATTCCGATCAGACATCATTGAACCTATCTGCACATGGTAGGTATTCTTAAATCTTGAAACTTTGTATAGGAAATAACTTGTCAAGTGTAATATAAGTAACCGTGATTATTTTATATAATTAAAGTACCTACAATACTTATAATAAATTTGTTTTGTGTAGACTAAAATATGCGCATTTATTGCCCATTTTGCAACTCTAAATTGTATGATAAAGATTTTAAAAATATTAATATTAATTCATTTACTTTAATTTTTTATTTTGATTAATGTTCTCTTTGAGTACATTGTATCTGGTAGCCGCTTGTCATATGAAGCATAAAGTAGTATTTAGTTCACTTTCGATCACATATTGTCGCAACCTCCAGTAGAATCCATGCTTTTGCTTTATTCTTTTTAGAGAACTTCTCACTAGGTTGAGCCTAGGAGCATGCTTCTGACTATAATCCCTAAAAATTCCGATAATCTATGTTAAAATCTACATAACGAGTGAACACAGATAACACATGAACTGATAGTTGAGTTGAACTGCAGCTTGTCTTATCTCATGGTATTACAATGAGAATGTGTTACTGTAGGACGCTATTACGACGGCCAGGAAGAGGAGTTCTGCTTATTTTTGCATTCTTTTGGACCAGCAGGAAAACGGTCCACCAGAGCTCGGTATTCTCTCTTTTCTTAGGAACCAGATGTTAGGGTTACTAACACCACAAATAGTTGACTATTGGAGTTATTCTCGTATTCTGCCGGTCCTGGTGGTGTAGTGGTAACCACACTTGCCTTCTAAACACAATATCGCGGGTTTGAACCCGGGCAGGATCGATGGATTTTTTCCGGTGTAAAAATTCCAAGTATGAGTTCCTTCGGATGGGAAGTAAAGCCATGGGTTCCGTGTCGTGCATTTACGGCACGAAAAAGAACCTCAAGTCTGAAAGAAGAGCCCTCTGAGCAAAATTTGTCGGCCGTTTCACGCGCTGAATTGAATGGGACGCTGATGACCTGAGATGTTAAAGAGCGTCCGTAAATAAAACAAATCAACAAAATTTTTCGCATTCTGTTTGAAATTCAGTTACTTCATAAATGTTTGTCAGTGGGAAGTTGAACTTCGCAGGGTTAACTGTTAAGTTACAAAATAAACTTTTTTTTTTTGTGTGGCAATGATGAGTAATGTAGACGATTTATTGAAGACAATTTTCGCGTCTAAGTTTAATTTGGAAGAGTTTAATTGTCAATTTGGAAATAAAATGATTTGTATCTCTTCCACCGAAAGTTATAGCAGCTTACTCACTTACTCAGCAAGACGACACAAAATTAAAAAAGGTGTTTTTTTTTATGGTTTGAAAAAAATCTCGAGTGACAGCGTGTGAAGCGGGACACACATCTTGTCTGTAGGAATAGAATTAGAAAAGAAATAGAAAGGAAAATTTTCATTTCTATACAAGCAGAAGAAACGACAGATACCTACACACGTCACAATTTGCTGCGATATTACGATACATCAGTGGGGGTAAACCGGTTGAAAGATTCATGTCATTGCTTTTTCTGAATTGACTGTAGGCGTACAATAGCTGAATTAAAAAAAGTTCTATATAAACAAGCAGTTTATAGCATAAACTTACGATCATGGTGCATAATGAGAGAATAGCGGGAAGGAATATAAGTCTTGATAAAAAAAGACCTTCCCCCACCCATTTGTGTACCAAGTAATTATGCCCCTGGTCCACTCTTATAGAGAGGTCACGATTCGGCACTGGTGTATATTTTGTATTTTTGTCCGTTTCTAAGAGCAAAACAGTTTTACGTTATGGAGAAGAAATTGATGGTTAAAGATTACCATTGGGTTTAAAATTAAATAACAGAATGCTCAGGCTATGTGATATACCTGATAATTTTGTTGTCGAATTAAGAATATCTTCTCTTGTTTATATTTGCACCGCCATAACAGAGGAGATTGCCCTCAAGTTCATGAGAACAATAGGTGGCATAGGACAAAAATATTTTTAAACATTCTAACCACAATTCTTGACCTTACTAAGTAATCTCCCTGGCCCGGATGTTCACAGCCAACTTCAGAAGGCGCAAGTTGGTGTAAGGTTCGCTGTCCATGTTTTTAGAGCTAAAATCATTCGTTATGATCTGCAAAATCTTTGTTATCTAGGAAATTATATAGGATATTATGAGTAAGTCAATTAGTGGTTATTCACTGTATGGAACTATTAATCCGCCATTCAACGGTAATCAGAGTTCATGCTCTAAAAACAAGCCTTTTTTTTAAGCACGTATTGTTGAATGTGATTGTTTATTATTGTTAAACATGAGACTACATTGTAACAAAACTTTGTCGTCGAACATTTAAGTTCTCAAGAATGATTGCAAAGTGGCATTATCAGCGAGTTCAAGGTATATCAAGCCACTACAGTGGGACGCTTGTTTTGTTAGGATATGTTATCAGTTTAAAAGCCTCAGGAAATGATATATAAAGTTGTTGCTTGAATGTTAAAATACACCCACGGTTTTATCTGCTTTTTGCTATGCGGAAGACGTGTATTATTGTTTTGTTTAAAGAAAACAAAGTGACCTGCATTTCTAAGTTAAGGATAATTTTACTTTTACAAAGAAATTTTGAACTGAACATAAAAAGCCACACTGACATATTTATTTCCCTTCATTCAATTTTATGTATTGTCTGACATGTTTTATTTTCGGTTATCGATATAATTAATTAATTTCTCGATGGTTCTGAATATTGCGGATGTGTAGCTGAAATATATGTTCACAAGTGATGCACTTTTCGGGCACAGAAACTACCCTTATTTGTTCATTACGTGAATTGATTGATTTTTCTAGAAAACAGCCCAGAATATAAACTAAAAAGTCAGCAAATATGAAGCTTAATAAAGAACGACCAAGTAAATGTTTTTTTTTTTTATCCAGCAAAGGCAAATTATATCTTAAAATAACATAATCCCGGAAAGACAACTAAAATTCTGTTACCATCACTGAGGATCACATGGTCAGTATATCCGGACCTCGGACAATAACCTTAACATAGACCCTCTAGACCGGATTCTGTGCTTCTTAATTTATATAGCTTCAATTGTCCTCAATTAGCTGGATGAACCTATATATAACCGATTTTTTAAATTACCCAAAAAATCTTTAATATAAATTGAAAATGATAATATAAAATATTATTTCATTATTTTATTAAAGTTAATGGAAAACATAAGTGTGTAACCCAACTTATTTAAAAATATATAATTTAAAGGTTTTGAAAATAAATAAATAACTTAATTAAAATTATATATAAATCTGCATCTTCATAAGCATATCAAATCAAATAACATAGCATTTGCATAGTCCTCGTCAAACGAAACGCTGTTTAAACATTCCATGATCTGTAGGTAATTGCGTTTATATGGCATCTTGATTACATGCAATTTCTAAAACCCATAGCAGATACAGTGCTTTCATAAACCTTGAATACTTTTTTTATGAATAGACAAATTTGGAAAATATTTCACTTTGGATTGTTTTAATTCTACGTGTATTCTGATTGACTTGCATTCTTCGTCTTGACCTGTTTTGGCAACTCCTTGAAATATTAAATTAAAAGAGCGTTCGGCGTTAAATATATGTTTTATTTCAGTTTATCGGGATTAAATTAAAATGGTTATGATAGTTCCATTTGGAGAAGCAAGACATCTTCCATTTTTGGCAAACGATCACTTAGACTTTAAAGATTAACAAATCTGTTTCAAAATTACATATATGAATTTAAAAATTATTTACAGTTAACGAACTGGTTAATGATGAGGATATTTGTGTTGTTAATCCGAGTAAGCCTAAAATGACGTCTCCTTTGTTTTAAAGCGTTAAGGATATAATGTTCAGTTAACACATGGTATTCTTTGAAGTCATAAAACATTTGTTTCTTAGATTTATAGAAAGATATTTTCCCCTGTGTTATACAAAGGAAAACTATTGTCTCTGTTTACGATCAAAATATTTTAACATAAAATAAATGAATCTAGAATAAATTGAACTCTTGTAACACCAGTGAATATACTAGGTTTCCTTCAAGAAATTTTATATTTCTGCAAGAACAAGACCCCTTCCCCCTTTTTCCTTTCTTTGTGCTGGCAGAAACGAGCCTTGTGAGCGTCGGCATTAAGTTAACTTGCAACCGCCTTTTCAGCGTGATGATATAAAGAAGGGGGGAAAAAACTCGAGCGAAAATGGATCTCGGCCCACTTTGTTTACAAACCGACTGTAGGTATATTTATACCTTGAAAAAAAAAGTAAACATGACTTTCAAAATTAATATTTGTTACACACTGACAAAATCACACAGGTATACTTTATCAATAAGTGTGACTCTAAGCGATGCGCAATTAAAACAGGTTATCAAGAACCCTTTTTCAGATATTATGTGTAACTTGATCGATTTGCAAACGTGCAAGTCTGACAACAATGAGATGACAGCGTTTAAGTGAAAGTTACGAAGTGTCGTTGCTCACATATACTCTAGCACATCTAATTAGAATAGAAAATAGATA
This sequence comes from Metallyticus violacea, assembly GCA_030762175.1. Classification (NCBI taxonomy): domain Eukaryota; kingdom Metazoa; phylum Arthropoda; class Insecta; order Mantodea; family Metallyticidae; genus Metallyticus; species Metallyticus violacea. Next base: position 83,062,786 of record CM060832.1, on the reverse strand, counting down.
TAGCTACAATATTTGCTCTTTCAAACATTCGTTAGTTCATTGCAAAATTGGATGAGAGAGGATCCTTTATATGCATAATAGTTACTAAAGTTTCTTACAGGAAAATCAGTACATTTCGTTTGTTTGAGCAGCACTAATTTCCCCCAGAAACTAAATTGGAGGACTGGAAGGCTAATGTCAGATCAAAATGTTTACTGGAAGCAGGACCGGATGATTCCGAGTACATCTTCTGTCGGTTTAAAGTTATAAGATACCGGCCTAAAGAAAATCTTTCAGGAAGGAAGTGTACTTCTACCCCTAAGCTGCAAGGATCTCTTCTTATTATATTGCATTTTACTTCATTTAAACTAAAATCGCTTTTTTTGCATTTTCCGTGTCCAAGGAAAAAAAAAAGTATCACACCTCATACTTTTCTGAGTCGATCACCACTATAGTAGATCTGAAAAAGAATTACATGGTAATCCTAGCTCCGGTATTTCGAGATTGAATTAGTTTATAACCTAAGTGCAATACAATCTACCCATTGACTGTGTTTCTTCAGACCGCAAATAATAAATAAATGTGTGTTTCAAGACCTGGAACGCAAGAATGAAGTTACTGTGCGCGTGAGATAGACTTTTATCCTATGGACATTACATACTAGGGCCTAAGAATATTCCCATAATTATTTTCAGTATAGGGAGTAAATTAACATTAGGCTGAATGATTCTATAAGCAAAATTAAAAATTGCAAGCGTCTGAAGAGACATAAAAATTTGAAAAAGAAAATTTCAAAGGATATAACCCCTTAAGTTTAATACATATTAAAACGGATAAATATTAACGTTCTAGAGTGTAAAAAACTAAACATTAAATAGCAGATATTTAAAAAAAAATCCATTTATGTATTATGAAATTAAATGGCGCAAACATTAATGCAACAAACAGATAATCAGCAATTATCTTAACCACTGGCTGCACAAGAAAGGCAGACACAAAAAAAGAAAACAGATTCCAGTACAAACATTGCATTTGTATTATAATGAAATATAGTGGTTCTAGAAGTTTATCTGCTTTCATCTACGAGGGTAAGTCAAAAAGTACATTTTCCTTTTTTTGTGTAGGTGAACATGTCAAGATTAAGAAGTGGCCTATTTCTTCAACATCACTCGTTTATTTTTCCACATAACCACTAAAGTTAACGAAGCGTTTGACACAGCAAGAAAGAGTTTTTGCTTACTCTAAGGATAGTAGTTGTGCTTGTTGAGCCATTTCATACTACTTCATCTTAGAAAACGCGTACCTTTGTTTCGCAAACAAATGAAAGGTTATGGTGAACAGGAAACATGTTTACCTAACAGGCTATTTGTAATCGTTCGACTTTCTACAAATTCTTGGCACCTTTTCGCACCTATAATGTGTTTCATTTACAAAATGGATGGTTTCCGTATTTTCTGTCCACATAAATCGAATAACGCATTTCCTCTTTTGACAATCATTCAGTATACCCTCGCCATTTTTTGTAACTTTGCCGTTCTTTGTTCCGTTCAGTCCTGTGTTGCTATATGGTACCTGGCAATGGGATTACACACTGTTGATACACAAGTTGCAGCAAAATGCGTCTTTGTATGAAGTAGTAAAGTAAGGAAACTTACTTTTTGACCTACCTTATAACACATTTTGGCTAAAATAGGATTCTAGTATACTTTGATGGTAAAAAGAAAACGCCCTTTTTTCTCGAGATTTTCAGGAAGGAAGACTAATTTAAATGATTTATTTATAAGAAAAAAGTTTAATTAATTTGGGAAATGACCAGTTTTGTGCAATATTTACAGAAGTATTAAACAGGAAATTGAAAACATTGAATGTTTAGAAGTAATAGTCATCCATGTTTGAATAGAACATTTTAATACAATGTGAATTGTGTTAGGGAAAATAACGTTGTTTTCTTTGGTCTTTTTTCTTTCGAATTAGGTTAAGTTAGGCAGCAAAACATATGAGAAGTCGTATGTGGCAACAATTTTGAAGATGCAGAGTATTTTAAATGTGATGCTCTTTACAGCAGTGAGGTATACCACATCAGCAAGCTCAGTAAAACCAAAGTTTTCACCTGTACCGCGTGGAAAGGCACAAGTTGCGTAAGAAGATTACTGCAGAGAAAATGGTGTTGGGAAGGGAACTTGCGTAAGCCTGGGAGGGCTGCATGGAAATCAAGAGAAGGCATTACTCGTCTGTTGGCGGGGGGTGAGAGAAGTTTATTGTTATTGGCAAGCGTGTATAGACAAACTGCTTTAGAGTTTGCGCCAACAACATTACAAGCCAGACACGCTTGTGTTTAGGCTAAACTTCACAATTTATTCGAAATATTTTATCAAAAATGGCTCAATTAGTCTTCCTTTAAAATTCGTGTGAAGGTTTGTTTGCTATTGATGAAACAAGACTGTGGGCTAAATTTGTACGCGCCTTTTGATATAAAATGGTTCGAAGATGTGACACAGCTGTTCTGAATTGTTTCAGGAATTACCATTTATAATTATAACGAAAATATTGGCAATTAAGCGTCATGTAATTTTACTGACTTTTGCAAAAAGCATTAAAAATTAAAGAGGATTAAAACGAGGAAAACGTCGTTTCTAATAACTTGCGTAAGCCTAAGTGCGGCGCCTATGCTGAAACTATTATGCCAATAAACTATGGTTAGGTTGAATTGATGTAATTTATGAACGCTACCTAATGACTTTGGGTTATAAGCGTCCCATTCAATTAGGCCGTGAAACGGTCGGAAAATTTTGCTACAGGCCTCTTCTTTCAGGCTTGAGGTTCTTTTACTTACCGTAAATGTACGACACGGGTCCCAGGGCTTTACTTTCCTTCCGAAGGAAGCCATGCCTAGGATTTTCACGCTCTAAAATATCCATCGACCCTGGCCGATTTGGAAACGGCGACTTTGGGCCTACGAAGCAAATATGGTGACCACTAGACAACAAAGAACTACCAAATACAGGATGAATGGAGTCAGTTGGTACCTGAAGTTTCTCGTCATGCTTGTTTTAGGGTGAGAGTAAACGCAAAAATAAATCAATCAGTTTGTCTCCGTCAACAAAATAAAATACAAAAGTTTGCATAACGTTCTTGAGGAAGTTTTTTTAAGGAATGCTAGAAGTAAAACAAGAAACATTGTAAATATAGAAGCAGTTTTAAATTGGAAATTGTCTGTAACGAGTACATTGACAAAATGTAAAATGTAAAATGGGTAAACACTGCAGGCAGCAATTTGCCCATGTGCCGCATCTTTGCTTATTATGGTAAATGGTTGTATTTCCTACATATAAGAAGAAGGCGGCTGTCCAGTATGCTATGCAAGTTATGTAATAAAATCGATTAAACCTCAAAGTAATAGCGTGTTCTCGGTAGAATAATTAGATGCTTCTGAGATGTTTTGAGCTGGTCCCAAGGGGACTGTAGGGTAGAATATTGCTTCTACAGCAGGATAATGGGGAACCACAGGGCGCTTAAACTGTCACTAATAAAAGCCAGGCGCAGGGCAGTACTGCTTTAAATTTTCCGGAATAAGCATTGCTCTCCTGACTGAAATGCAAGGCAGGAATTATTCGTATTATTCTTAATAGCAACTTTAAATATATACACTGCAAAACTTTATCAAAATTTGGGACTTTGTAAAGCAGAATACTCAATTCTTTTGGCTTTATTACACTTTGAATTATCACAAGTATCACAACAGGGTCTGGTATTACCGATAAATTCACGAATGAACGCTCAGACCCTCTCGTAAATTTATTAGATCTATTCCACGAATAAAATAAGAATTTCAATATAATTCCTCTGAACTTGGCTTACAAAATTGTATTAACTGTATATTTGACTTAACCTTCCCAAGCAATCTTGCGACAGAAGAATGCCGATTGTCAGTAATGCAATAGAGAAGAGCAAAAGACGGATTTAGGACTATTGCATGATTAGAACAAAAATAAAAATTGTATATATATATTTGAAATTCCCATATAGAATATTAAACTTGCATAAAATGTTATACTTGTGCATATATATTCCATTCAGAAACCGTGGGACTGAAATGGACAAAAGTCGACTATTACAATCGCTACCGTTTGATTTTCTAATACCAACTTAGGGGGAAAAAATAGCCTTATTCTCTTGTATTCGGTGGTTTGGAATTCCAAATTATAAGATCAATTTGCACATTTGACGCATCACCAAAACGCTTTGAAGAACCCTCCATTTTGCGTTATGATTGTAATTTTCCATGCTATCAAAACTCCCCACCGCTTCTAGCAAAAGTGGTCATTGATGCGTGTTCAGGAATTATATAGGGAAGACATAGAGTTGGCAACACTGACCCCCCCCAAAAAAAAACAAACAAATGCTCTGATAAAACGGATTTGATAATTTTTTCTCGATAATTTCACTCCGTAATCCTGCTGTGATTGATCAAAGTTCAAAAGTTTGTTTTCTGTCATTGGTGGATATTAAAATATTGTCACATGAGTGAAATATATAGCCATTATAAAGAAAATAATAAAATAGTGTATTTATGTAAAGTATGTCGTACATTTTGTTTTACGCGAATCTTGTTTCGAATTTCATAATTTTGTTGTTAAAGATCCACATAAGATAAATGTTTCGTTTATTTGCGGAAATTGGACTACATAAATAGTTATACTGCAATATTTGCCTAGGAAAATAACCCCTGGTGCACCAATTAATTTATTTTTAAAAAATATCTACAATTCAGATTTTGGCTCAGCCATTAAATATTTATAGATAGCAAATTTGTATATTGTATATTAACTCTCAGTTGGAACACATTATTTGAATAATGTTTTCTCCAAAGTTTTCAGTCATCTTGGAAAGGTAACATGAATTCATTACATTCGCTTTGATACGTCTTACAGTTGCCAAGACACATTAAGGACTCCGAAAATATACAAAACTCAAAAATAATCGAGCAGTAAAAGAATGAAGAAATCTACACAGATAACAGGCGCTCCAGTAAATCTCATTACCGCAAAAGGAATAAATTAATGCACTTTTCAAAGATATTGAACTTAACATTTTATAGTGCGTTGTCGAAGCACACCTGCTAGAAACCGAGGTCGTTAAGGCGCGAACTCGTAAACGGGAGGTCTGGAGTTCGAATCCCGCCAGGACCGTCCTTCCTGACTGAGGTTTTTTCCAGGTTTTCCTCAGTCCTCATAAATGGCAAATGCCGGGGAGGTACCTAAACTTGGGCCTGGAATGTTTTCTTCCTTAAAAAATTCTTTCCTAATATATCATTTCATCTCGTGTACCATCAGTGTCCACCGCCTGTGGTGCCTCAGTAGTAAAAACGGGCATTAAACACTACTCAAAAAAAAAAAAAAACACCTGCTAGAAGAGAATAGAGATATTTAGGAATATGCGAGAAACAAAACTGCATGCGACATGTTGAAACCGATGTATCCGGAAATAGTTTGACAATCATTATTTCTAAAATAAAGCACTTTTTGTAATCTTACGCTATGCTTTGAAGTTTTCATAAGACCTAACAACTTTGTATAAATAGAAAGAAAATGCAGGGCTCAAATAACCTAACATATTTCAATGAATTAATAAAGAAATAAATAAACATTAACTTGAGCTTCCATTAAGTGGATTGTGAATGCTAAAAAGCACAGAAACTATTAGTTTTTTTTTTTGAATTCTATACGTATAATGTATATTACATTTTACTAAATAACATATTTTAATGTTTTAAATGGTGAATAAATCATAATAAACGTTATTTAAAAGTTATCAAAATGTTTACGAATTGCTTAAATCAAAAAGTTTAATATCCCGTTAAAAATAAGTTTATGACTAGTAATACAGTAAGTAAATAGTGCGCATAAAGAATATTGAAGAACAGCATTGAGCCTTTAATCTCAAAGCCCTATATATTTAAAATGTTAATCTGCAGGTTTCGTTGTAATTGGTAATTTAAGTAGTACATAAATGTATTTTACATAAAACGTAACATTTAAAAACATGTTCATGAGTACTACAATTAAAACGCAAAAAATTAAGAAAATAAAAAACAAAAGTTACAAGATATAGTTAGAATGTCACAGATTAGTGATTGTGAGAGAAAATTTCCATTGTGCTAGAGCTAACCTAGAAGAGTTTAAACCTATTCCTTTATCATTTCTAGAAAAAAATGTTAGTTGGTCATGGAAAGCAACAGACCAGTCGATACTCCCTGTGCAATATTCTATTCAACAAACAATAAATTCTACTTTGTTGATGGCAAAACTAACATCCCTCCATTTACAAAATTAGATTCTGTGCAGCTGGTGTGTAAATTATGAAAGTCCTTGCTTCATTCTGTTCGCTTTTGTTCTACATTTCTTTTATTACCTTTTGCATTTGCCTTGAAGCATCCCTGCCCTTCACCCCACAGTTTATGTCGTTTGTTTATCTGTTAGCTGTGCTGCTTCCTGAAATGAGAGAGGGGGAAAAACGCTAATGAGATCGTAAATCAATCTGGATGTCACTGCAACTACTGCTAAATTATGGAACGAAGTTTTATCTCTCCCATTTTGTACTTATTTTGTACGCATTTACAAAATGAACCCCCTAGAAGACGTAATAGTAGCATTTTCATAGTGCTCCGGAAGGTTATTCATTGTTGAGTTTGCAATGCATCATGTTTAAAAATAATAGCTGTGTAAAAATACTGCACAAAGAAATGCGGAAGAAGGAAGAAAGGGAGAGTGAAGAAAATGAAAACTTATTACTCACCTGGCATTCGTTCCCAAGCACCCACTGGAAAAATCTTTTCTGAGGTTCTGATTAAATGTGTTTGCTTGATGTTACATCAAAAGTACTTTATTGCTCTGCACAGCAAGTCCGAAATATATCTAGCCAGAGATATGTAACCTTAAACGATGACACTATTTTAATCAGCTTAGGGCCCTCAAGAAATAAGATTGACATTTGTCTTGCCGCGAATCATTTTGCTTTTATAATAGTTAGCAGGAAAGTTCATTAATGTTCTTTTAGTAGTTAAGAATATTCCGGGACATAACAAGGCATGTCGAGTCAGTTGTCGTCACTGAAGATTTCGGCTTGGCAGACAATCAATTGCCCTCACGAGGCCGGATAGACAAATACATTCTTTGCCCTTTCATAGTGGAACTAACTATAGATATCAAATCGTAGTACTTTAATAAAATAGAACACTTAGTTCTCTAGAACAGGAATTAAGTATGTTTTATGTTTACATTCAACACGTGTGAAACAAGGAGTTTCCCAAAGTCGCCGTAGGTAGCTTTTTGGGACGCCTTGAGCGCTGTTCATGTTGAATGTATGACCACGCTAAAATTCTGTAGCCACTTTTTAACCGTCGAAAACGAAATGAAAGAATTCTGTAATGTTGAATCTTAACTTCTTTTGGGGTTGTTGGGATTAAACCCTACAAAATGAAATACTTTATCACAGCTCGTATTTCAGTTTTAGCAATTTTGTAGAAAACTCTAACACTAGTTTATGCACACGATCGTCATAAACAAGTGACTACACCTACGCGTCTGAAACTTAACAGCGCATCCATCTAAAGGATAATACTTAACAACTATGACAGTAATTTGGCCTTTTTCATGACATCTATGAGTCAGGCCGATAACTTTTAGAACACACTGGTAGAGTATTCTGCTCATGCCATCGAATACCTGTGAAGAATCCCTAACAGTAGGCTTTCCGTAGGTCGGTACCTGAAAATTAAAATAAATCCTTCCCACCCGATTTCTCGACGGTAGCGTCGGCCCCCTTAATTCTGCCGGTGAGTAACCTGAATTCTTTTGCTGGCCTACTACCCTGCCAACACGACGCAGCATACTCAATTACCCGCCTAGTTCAACCCATCCGGATGACTTCCCGATGGGAGGGCTCGAATATCCGGCCCGGTGTGTTTCTAGTAACTTCAGAAATAATACTCAGGGTCCGCAGAACACAAAACAGGGCATCTTAAGTGATGGAAACTCCCCTTACGGAAGCTCAGAATCAGATGAGAGAGGTTCATTGTTCCGTGCTTACAGGAGACATAGTAGCTCAGTTGGTTAAAACATCATCACGTAAAGCCGAAGATCTGTGGTATGAATCCACCTATGACCAGAATTTTCCTAATCTTATTCTTCCTGTCCAACTAATATTCTACACACGGAAGTCAACTATATCCATATACAAAATAAATTTATAATCAACTGCAAATCTTTTTTCTTTTATTTTAAAAAATAGGTAACCGAAAATCCGTCATCCCATACAAATAATTCATTTCAGGAAAAGAAGGAAAAACATCAACCATATACGTGGGACTCACTCAATGTACATTAATTTATAGTAGTGGTTCAGCTGTTTGCAGGTAAATTAAGAACATTCAAGAACCCACTGCGCTTTTACCACACATTTCCTTTCCTTTTATGATATATAGTAGATGCAGTTAAATTCAGACGAAGCGCCAGTATTCTTCTCTTTGTTTGATGTAAGTTTTAACCTCGGTTTTGCATGATCTTCTCAAGTTAATCCTTTTTGTGCGCCCTTAGCTGTCTCTGTTCATCAGCATCACGTTGTGCACTTCGAAAGGTCTAGTGGTGCTGAAAAAGAGAGGAAAAAAAAAAACTAGACTTGCAACTTGTCCGTGGACTCCCTTTCCCCCGCTTGCAAGTCCTTCTGTTCCATTGAGTACACAGTTGCCCGGAACGAACGCAGTATAAAATTAACCACGTCCTCGACAAAAGCAAACTGCGGAAAGTTGGGAAAAGTTTGAGATTTACGGAAGCGAGCTTGCAGAATCGAAATAAACTGGGAAATACCGTCATTTCAAGTCTCGCCTCTTGTTCCTGACATTGAAATTTTCGTCTCCAGTCTGCTTGAATTAATTATAACACTTCTCTGAAATTCGTGCTTTCGTCATTTTGTTTCACTGGGAAATGCATTTTGTTAACTAACGTACAATCAGCTGGAAGTGCTTTGTAAACAAAGAAAACGAGAAAATGAGCGATCAGATGAGTTTCCACTCTATTTCAATCCGGCTGTTCAGCAATAAGAACACTCGGTTTTTCCATACTTGGTTCTTTGCGCTTTTGCCGGTTGTAGACGCAGTTTTTTCTCAGCTCAAAGAGCAATGGGTTCATACAGCACAATATTTTTTTTATTAGTTGTTGATTTGGTTTATTTACGGACTCTAACATCTCAGGTCATCAGCGTCCCATTCAATTCAGGGCGTGAAACGGCCGACAAATTTTGCTCTTCTTTCAAGCTTGAGGTTCTTTTTCGTGCCGTAAATGTACGACATGGTACCCATGAATTTACTTCCCTTCCGAAGGAAGCCATACTTGGGATTTTTACGCCCGAAAAAATCAATCGACCCTGGCAGGTTTAAACCCGCGATCTTTGGTTTAGAAGGCAAGTATTGTTACCACTACACCACGACCATCGCCACGGGTGGCTGAGGTCGTTAAGACGCGGACTCGTGAGCGGGAGCTCTGGGTTCGAATACCGCCAGGAGCGTCCTCCCTGACTGAGGTTTTTTCCAGCTTTTCCTCAGTCCTCATAAATGGCAAATGCCGTGGAGGTACCCTAAACTTAGGCCTGGAACATTTCCTTCCTTAAAAAAATAAATCCTTTCTCAATATATCATTTCATCTCATGTATCATCAGTGTCGATCGCCTGTGGTGCCTCTGTAGCAAAAACGGGCGTTAAACACTATTCATTCATTATACTACACCACGAGGGCCGACATTTTTATTAGTGTTTAAATAATTACAGCATATGCCGTTAAAATATAAGAAATCGGCAAAGGAAAAGTTGTGTAAATAGACTAAAACACAGTTCAGGTTTGATTATTGCTTTATTAATTAAAAAAAATACAATATTAGTTTTTACTTTATACTAAAGTAAGTCAAAATGTAAACTCCCTTAATTGCATAAGCAAATGGATATAGGTGGGAGAATTTTATTTTAATTGCGACTTTATTTTTTCACATAATTATTTGAGTCATCCGAGCATTTGCCAGTGTAAAATGGAGTTTTAATACCCATAGATAGAAACTGGTACGTTAAAAATCATTTCAATACTTCCTAAGTCGAAACCAACTAGGCTGTAGACCTCTCACCCTCAGTTTCTCAAACAGATGAAAGTCAATGGTGGCTTTGGAACTTGCTGCCAACGCCAGCTGTCCAACAGACCATTTGCAATCCTTCGATCTACAAATTGACGGCATCATTTTCGAACCTATTGAATGGGCATCGCATCTGTTTTATTCACAAGCATAATCCATCGGTGGATATTTTCAGGTGCGATATTTTCTGTCTATAGAAATTGAATGAATAACTGGGCGCACTTCTTCCCTTAACCACTCATTCAGTAAGCTCGTCATTTGCTGTGTCTATGTGCCGTTGCAGAGACAATTTTTGCTGTATGTCAACTGGCACTAGCGGGTGCACAGGTTACAGCTGTTTTTATTTTGCAGTAATAAAATATGGTTCACTCAGTACAAGACGTATAGCCTTCTCTATATAGTCTCACTTGTTGCTGCTATTTTTTTCAAAATGATCTGCAAATTAAATTGGTATCACCAATTGCCTCGTCTCGCCTGCCTACCTCCACGCAGTTGACAGAATTGGGCGATGTGAATGTTTTACTCTACCCCCTCCCACTTTTCCTACAGAGGGTGCCAAAAATGTATACACATTTCAAGCAAACATAGCAAAACTGAATTCACCCAAACAGAAAATGATTAGCAGTAATCATCTTAGACTTTTACAGTTACAACAGTTGCTCAAAATACCCACTATTGGCGTTGATACACTACATTGGACTACTTACTGAATGAGCAACGTTTGCGAACCTGTCCTCAGCGATTGCCGCACATGCCGTTTCAATTTGTTGCTGTGCGAGGTCTCCCAAATCTGCTCTTGTGAACATCGCATACGGTGCCACGAATCTCAAATTTGTCTCTAAAGCGTTCAATTGTTAATCGATTTGGCGGTTCTGTTCTGTACACACGTCTCCATTGCCTTTGAACTTCAACATTCTCGCTTTTCCAATACCATTTCAAAATTGCTTTCTGCTGTTCCAACGATAATTTTGGCTCCATTTTGTTGTAGCAACGCTAGCATAACGTAATGTGAGTCTCCTTTGTTTACAGAACATCATACGATAATATTAGCTTTATTTGTTCATTGTTGATTTATGATAACCTTGGCTTCATTTGTTCATTGTTGATTTACCTGTCACGTAGCAACCTATCATAATGCATGTGAGTCATCTGTTTACAGAACATCATACTACACATTACTGTTCTTTTTCGGTCTAACTTTGAAATATATTAAATAGATATCCCTGTGAAAGCGTGTATACATTTTTTTGCACCCTCGGTATAAATTAAAACGCTATACGAGACGTACTGGTTAAACCAGTAAGGTAGTTTAGAATAGAATATTCCCACAGCAATCTTCTCGTTGACTGGCCAAGTCTGAATGATCGATCCTCGAAATGTCGTAAGTAGTGAATATTAATCGGACAAAACCGGTATATTCGTATGTTTTGTTCGGAAGTCTATGTTCTTTAATTTTTAATCAAAGTTGACACTGTCTTTTCACTCTGCGCTGAAATGAAGATGTAGCTTAACTGAACGTATTTGTTACTTCTGTGATCAAGAGACAACAGTATTTACATTTCTGTTAGGCAAAATGCCCTTCTATCTGGTGAATATTATATTTGGAGTCTGTAGGGTCAGTTTTTATTTTGGTTAGTTTGACTTCTGTTACCTATTTTAAGGGTTCATTTTTTTTATTATTTTTTGTGCCGGTTTTGGATCGTTGTGAACATTCTTGCGATTATTTGAGCACTTTATATAAAGCTCACTAAGAATTTCAACATATCAAGATGAAAGCAGTTATGAAAATTAAATGGCATGTTCACCTCACCAAAATATCTATTGAGAATCTTGTTACACATTTATTTCTTTTCAGCACAAACTTTCTCCTTCCTCAACCCATTCACTTATGCTCTTTAAATAGCAAAACCTTATTAGTGAAAGGAACGCACGGTTACCTCTGGCGTACATTACCAGGAAAGATGAGGAAAGTACTGTAGTTTTGAATAGTCCTGGCGAATGACCTTGTATCGATCTGCGCAATTGTGGGTAACTTCTGAGCTACACAAATGTAACAAACAATTGCAAGCGAGAAAGATGAGAGTGGTACAGATGTGTATTAAACTTTCTCTACAATGTGTTATGTACGGAAGTAAGAGAGATGCTAATCTGATTCCCCTATAAACGCCTAAACAGAACATGAACTCGACCAGAAACCACTTTGCTCATTCAAAACTACTTTACTTTGTCTTTATCAACATTTCCATGATGTCTTGAAAGGTGAATGTTCTATTGTAACTGGTATGAGTCCTTTCGAAGTAGCTTGTTTTAAATATGTTCCAATAACTTCAGCGGAAGTAAAACGTTCTTTTTCCATGATGATAAATATTCTCTCTGACAAGCGGCTGACTATGATAATTGATGTCTTGAAAAAACGTCTTGTTACTTTTAACCAAGAAAAGTAAGCTTAAGTTCTTATATTATGCGATAAAGAAAGTATTAAATATCTCAAAAATCTATTTTCATTAATAATGAGTGATATTACTCACTGTTTTCACTTTTAATAATTGCCTATTTTAATTATATAACTGCCAATTTTAAGTGTCTTTTTGCCTGCCTGTTTTACCCAAAATAAATACCTGCAAACTTTAAACAAATGTTACTGTTTGTTCCAATTTGTTTGCATAAAGATGTAGTATAATAAAAGCATACCATTTTTATTGATTTTATTTATTTATTTATTTTCCTCCAATTATCGGCAGTACTTTGAACTTTTACACCTCGAAGCAAAGGCTGATCGAACACAAAGAGGCTTAGCCTTGAAATAGACTAGCAAGGTTGCAATCCCTTCACTTAAACTACCTACAAGCAAGTTGTGAGGAACGTTTTAATTATAAATCACGAAGGCTAGAAAATAGTGCATAGTGTTGGAAATAATAGCGACTCAGCTGGTAAGCCGATACTTACTGCATTCGGAAGTTTTTATTTTCTTAATTGCAGGGCTGTAACGTCGGTATAAAAATAGATTAGGAGCCGGGAGAGAAACTATACTTTTGTCATTGTGCGGGTATTAAACGCATTACCGGAATGAGGAAAAGAAAAAAAAAAAAAAAAAAAAAGAGGGAAGGAAGAAGACTCCCGCATTTTCGTACCTCTTTGTTAGAAAAATACGGGTCATTTGGATGCAGCGTGAATAAAAAGCAATCAGAAGGCCGCGTGTCGTCAAGAGAGCTTTTCGGTATGCATTGTTAACAACAAAAAGGGAAGATCCGGTTTGTATTGTTGAAAACCCTCTTTACCACGGCTGCAGGTCGGCGGACTGTTCACAGCAGGGCTCTGCGTTAGCAGTTTGACAGTTGGAATTATTGTATTGCTCAAAAGAAAACTTAAATGCGCCGTTTATCACAGTTGTAGGACATGTTATATTTTATATGGTAACGTGCGAGAATAGCAATAACCTTAATACCTGCTGTCAAGTTATGTCCTTGTCGGTCCTGGTGGTGTAGTGGCAACCATACTTACCTCCTAAACCCAAGATGAGGCCAGGATAGATGAAATTTTTCGGGCGTAAAAATCCCAAATATGGCTTCCTTCGGAAGGGAAGTAAAGCCGTGGGTCCTATGTCGTAGATTTACGGCAGTAAAAGAACCGCAAAGAAGAGGTCTCTGAGCAAAATTTATCGGCTGTTTCACGCCCTGAATTGAATGGGACGCTGATGACCTGAGATGTTAAAGAGCGTCCGTAAATAAAACAAATCAATAAAAAGTTTATTCTTAGTGGTTCATACGATAATGTTACACTGATATGGATTAAATAAAACGGTCGAAACAGCAGAAAATGACACCAGTATATATTTTTAAGTCCAGGCTTCCAAAATGTTTACTGTTTTTCAGCTGCGGCAGCATAAATCCGAGATGCATAACTTTACTTACTATTGTTATTACTACAACTAATCTATCACAAGCTACTAGAATTAACACTCAACAGAAAGAATGGGGGGCAGAATTTAATAAAAATATGTTTTAACGTGCCTAGTTAAATAAAACAATCCATCATAGATATAATGGTCTTTCATTAAGTCTAGAATCTGCAGAAAGCATAACTTATTCCAATGTTCTGAAATCATAGTTGGGCTGAAATTAATAATTGGAGTTGCTCTATTCAGTTCTCTTCCAAAGGTAGCAAAGAAAAAGTCCGTTACGCAGAAACTGCATAAATTTAGAGAATTACTCACCCATTTGAACAACGTTTAATAAAAATGAATATAAAATGCTAATTTGGCGTTATTAATAAATGAAGTGAAATAACTTGTAGCATTACTGTGTTGTATTAGCGGAACAAAGTTAGAATTCTTGCTACCTATAAGTATTACAAAAGAAGAACTACAATTTTAGAATTATCATTATTATTGTTAAGATTAAACCACAAAAATTAATGGTATACAATAATTAAATGAAATGTATGACCATTGATAGACAAAGCTATACTGTGTTGATATTTTGAAAAAAATGTTAAATGTAACCAATATTTATGAACTGAGCCCTTGATATCATCTTTACATTCACTAAAATAGAAATAAATAACACAAAGTTTCGAGTCACGTTGTGTATTTATGAAGATGTTCATATGTTTCAATAAAACAAAAACATGTTACTATTTAAAAACAATTACAATGTATAAAGTAAATACAAAAGAAAGTTACATAGATTTTCATTGGCTTTGAAATTTAATTTAAATGTCTTTGTAGTCAAAATATATAACGAAAACGATTTTTGAAGGTTATTACATAGCGCTGTTACATATAAATATAATTTTCACACTCATATTAGATTAATATTTCACTTTTGCTATCTTGACAGCAATGCTTTTGTTAAATATAAAACATTTGATCGTTATAAATGCATTTTACATGGTGAGTTAATTTTATTTTAAAACAATGTGTAGAGAATTAAACGCAAAAGCCCTTTTTACGGTTTTCAAGTATACGCCTAATTTTTGGGTTTCAGGCAAACCTCCTAATGGGTGATTCCCGCGATTTTCAGAAATTATTTTTCTTGTTTTATTTAAATATTATATACCGAGTTTAATTGCGAAAAAACAAACAATGGCGCTAGAGGAATTTTTGGGCAACCCCATGCTAATATTCCGAGCTCACTGGTTGTCGGAGTCTATGTTTCGTATTTTAGTTCAATGGTATATACCGAATTTTCTATGAATTTTTTTTTAAATTGTGGCCACTAGAGCGATTTTAAAATTTCGCTTCAACCTCCATTTGTTTTTCAGGTATACCCCCATTTCTAGAGCCCCTATCCCCATGATTTTCGAAAACTACTTTTATCACCTGGTTTTAAAGAAATCTACCGAGTTTCGTTGAGAAAAAACAAAAATTGATGCCGCTAGAGGGGTTTTTCAATTTCCGCGTTAGGTTAACCCCCAACCTCATTGATCCAATTTCGCTGGTTAACAAACTCGACGAGTTATTTGTTAATTGATGGCTTTATGCCGAGTTTTTTTTTTTTTATGACGAAAAAATTGCAATTGCTAGAGCGAGAACGGACACGCACACACGCGCGTGTGTGTGTACACATACATATGCATAGATAGATAAATTTTATAAATTTTAATTGTAGATTCCTAATAGATACTATCGATGCAGCTTTTGATAGATTATTAACATTCTTTCACGGCTACGACCGCAACTGCTTCATTCCTTCCGAATTCCCGAAAAAAACTTGGAATATTAACTTTGTATTTCTTTACATTCATTTAACACAAAATGGAATTGTGTTTCGATGATTACAGTAAAATACAACAGTCATTAATATTAAACAGCTTGCCTTTATTTCAATATCAAACAATGAAGGAATAATGCTCTCATGCTACTGTCAGCGATAATCAGTCATTTTGTTAGTAGAAAAATGTTATTAAATGATAGTGAAGTGTTAATCATGAAAGTCTTGTATTAAAATACTTTATTCAACTTTGTAACGTAACAGCAATCAATTTATAAAACCCAAAGGAAACTTTTCTTGGAACGCACAAATGTGGTGTGCATACGTAACGACACTCACGGACAAGAAGTTCCTCCTACCGTTTCCTGTCACCTCCCACGATCTAAATACTCCACAAGCTTACCGAGAAATCGGTTTGCACCTTAACTACAAACTCACTACCCTACAAAAAATAATATAAAAGGCAGACGCAGGAAAGAAACTCGCAATAGACTTTTTAATAAACTTATAAAAACGCATCAAGCAATAGTTACAGGAAATTAAACATTGAACTTTTTGGAAGTAGCGTTAACAATTCTTATAGGAGCGGTCCCTGCTTCTTTTAACAAAATATTCATATTAGTAAGTTTTACATACAATTATTGTAACAAAACTGTTGGTTGCTGGGGTTGATATGTGAAATGACACAAGTACTATATGGCCGCAAATATAATTTACCGAAATCAAAGCCAATTCATGACAACAGTATGTAAAAGCCTCTAATTCAAGTACCATTTTCAAACAAACGTTCTTTCCATAGCAAGTTACTTTGCAACACCTCCTAGCTTTTCTAGGGCGAGTCTAAAATTTTTTGAAATATGATTCCAATATTACAATGTGTCATATATATATATATATATATATATATATATATATATATATATATATGAGGTGTCCGAGGTCGTTAAGACGTGGACTCGTGAGCGAGAGGTATGGTACTCGAATCCCACCAGGACCGTCCTCCCTGACAGGTTTTTCCAGGTTTCCCTCAGTCCTCATAAATGGCAAATGCCAGGGAGATACCCTAAATTTAGACCTGTAACGTTTCCTTAAAAAAATCTTTTCCCAATATATAATTTCATCTCATGTATCACCAGTGCCCACCATCTGTGCTGCCTCAGTAGTAAAAACGAGCATTTAAACATTATTTAAAAAAATGTGACAAATTTCATCCACTTCTTCCCACATGGAGGCTTTGAATTGTTTCCATATGTCTGAAATTGCTCAAAGATGGATCATCCTGAAGAACACAACGTATGTGCAATTATTAAAACAAAAGCGATATAAAACCCTTGATTATTTAATGTTATTAAACTTCTAATAACTAATCCTATATGTGCAAAGAAATCATATCCGGAAAGTTTACTTTGCTCTCGGCTTAGTCCTTCATTTCGACCCATTCCGTATTGCATCGCACTAAACAACCTTTCTCTATCCCTGAGAGGGATAACAAGATAATTAAATTCACGTTATTTCTCAAAAGCAATCGAAGTTAAAAACGATAACAATGACAAACACAGCTAATTTCATTTAAAGTACTGAATATGTAATCACATTTAGGTATAGTATAGAGCCAAATGTCTTTATTTCACAATATATCTATATATTAACCCATAGATTGTCCACTTGAGCGTTTCATTTTACTTCCAGGATATACTGTCAACAAGAGTCTGCATGCAGGATACTTGCACTTTCCCTTTTTACATGGAAGAGACGCGTTCGCAAATTCATTGCTAACCGCTCCACAATTTTCGGAAAAACGATCGAAAGTAGAATTCACGAGAGTAAATCTTGAATGGTATGTTGCAACTTGATTGTCAGTATTTCATTAGAAGTAAAATAGCTTTCTGTTGTATCACTGCCCCAGAAACTGTAAAAAGTAGATTTATAAGTCGTTTCTCATTTCTTTGAAGAACCATAGAAGGCTCTGTCCTTAAGCAGTTCACGAATCTGCAAGCCGACAAGGCTTCCTTGTTAGGGAATTTCCCTTAGGGTTCTCGAGTTGCCTTGATACTGTGGACTAGGTAAGAGTTAAATTTTACATCATTTGTCTTATGCAGAAGCATTAAAGATTTTGTAAAAATACCAGAGACACCGCTGAGAACAGTGGAGATGGTGTGCTGGGCGGTTGTTAGATCAACTATGATGTACGGGGTCGAAGTTGGGAGCTGGAAAGCACCGAGGAATTTAATGTCAGATACAAATGCAGTTTTTAAAACGGGTTCTACATGTAAGAATGCAGGGAAAGGTACAGAAATTTGAGCAAAGAGTTTAGCATCTTTAACGAAAGTGTAAATTTAAAAATAGGTACTATTAAGTACAAGGAGATCAAGCACTTCTTCGAGCAGTTTGTCTGAGGGAGCAAATAAGTGAAGGGTGAAATACGGGTTGGGCATCAAAAATAAGGAAAGTTAGACAAAATTGTACTTGGGACAGGACATTACGCGCAATAGCTGCAAAATAGCTAACAGACGTTTGCGAGATATAGATAGGCAAAATTTTGATACTCAATGCGCAGAAAAAGTATCGCTTAACCTGCAGGCTCAAATAGATCAGGGGTGAGCGAAGAGGAATTATCTAGGTGTCTGTGGGAGAGAAGAAAGAAGTGATCTCGCATAGCTCAGTTTAGGGGCTTAGAATGGAAATAAAACAATTAAATAAAATAATTTAGTAGAAAGAAATTGCCTACTGTGCCGAAAAAGCGATACCTGGAGGCATATTCTGGTAGAATACAGGGAAACAGAGGTTATAAGAAATGTTCATTTATCATCACAATTTCTGGAATTCCAACAGAAGTTTGAGTTTGAACATCTGCCGGAGAGTGTTGGTGCATGTGAGATATACATACAGATCGGGAATATTTCTACCGAATAACCGACCGGGGAGGAAAAAAAAAAAAAAAAAAAGCTAATGGCAATTGAGAAGGAGAGGGGAGTTGGGGAGCAGGGTTACTTAAGGGAAGGGGCTCTCAGGAGTACGGATTTTATTCATGTTTGCATATATATATATATATATATATATAATTATTCATACAAATGTACGATGTAATTATGTCGGTGCGTGTGTATACAGTATGCGTGTACTTATATATACAAAGTTAATTAAAGCATTAATATTACCGTATTTGTGTATATTGTATACTTTGATTGTTAAAACTCCTGCACTAGCATGCACGGCAATAAATGCCATGCAATAGTTTTGTTTAAAATGTGTGTACTTTAAAACTGTCATAATAAAAGTCATTACTACTAATACATAATTTACCAATATTCTACATGTTTATCAGTATTCTTAATGTTTACTTTTTATGAAAAAGGATTATAATTTAAAAAAATAATAACTAAGTGTATGTATTATTTTTTGTTCAATAATAGAGGAACTGAATTTAATGGTAACGATAACATTTGGGTTGTTAATTAGAATAAATACCTAATAATCACATAGAGCATAATCAAATATTCTCAATATTTATAAAAAACGTATTACATTTCAAAAATTAATTGGCAATAACTTGTTGAAAATGGGTCCCCGCCCTACTCGATATGCAGAATTTAAGAAAATTTAAAAATATTGTCTTCCTTAAAAGTTTTATTATAGATATATTTATTATTCTGGTAATTAGTGTTCGTAACATTAACATTAACTCAATTCTGCTACTACCAACTGTTAATCAGTGATTATATAGTCTAGATTGGGAATAATGCCTTGCGTGAGCACAATTTTTCTAAAATTATGGAACGTTTTGAACATATATTTTATATAATGCGAAAGAAAGGGAGCAACCTTGCCATACGCGTATATTGACATAGAGCCCATATCCATGGGAAGCGTTAATTTCACATTAGCGGGAAAAAAGCATAAATTAATAAAAAAAATCGCAATACATTGTGGTTGCAAAGCTCAATAAGCGCCTTTAATGCTTCTACATAAAGTCGGCATTTTCAAGTGTCCGAGAACACAAATGAGCACAGTTTGGTTACCATGGCAGTTACAGAAAAACAAATGAATCGATTTGGTGCGCGTGCGAACTATTGAAAGGGCACATTTCAGCGGTGCAAATGACACAATATTTGTGGGGTTTGTATTTACAGCGCAGTGAGGATGTCATTGTAACATGACAGCTACGCTGTGTGTATTTTTTCAAATTTTTGTGCCTTTCAAACTAAACATTGCTCGTTAGAGCGGACAGGAACAAATTGCAGTTAACAAGCAAAGATTCCAGTTTGATTCTATTTCATGACTGGGAGGTTTTTTCTATTTATCATGAGTTTCAGTCGATAGCATGTGCATTGTCCACGAAAACACAGGTAAAAGAAAGAAAGGAGTGAAGGGGGAGGGAGGGAAGGAGGGGGGAAAAAGAAGCATAAGTTCACAAGTTTCTTCGGCAAACCTCGCTAATCGCACTCCTGCAAAGGAATTAAAAGGTTTATTGCAAAAACGGCCCTTATTCAAAATTTAGAAAAAGAATTGATACCAATCTATGAATGCTTAACTACATGCTGGTAATATTAGTTTTAGGAAAACATGCACATATGTCAAATTATAGAAGCTCAAATCTTTACACATGTTACAATGGTGGGATATATATGAAGAATAATGTAACTAAATTAATAATAATTAGAGAAGCGGAAAAGGATAAAACACTATGAAAACGTCACAGATTTGCAGTTCGAAATATAGCAATTGCAAATCTGTGACTTTTTCTTTGTTTTATCCTTTTCTGCTTTTCTAATTATTATTAATTAGAATTAGAATTATATATATATATATATATACCTAATTTAATTGAGATAACTACTACTACTACTACTACTACTACTACTACTACTACTACTACTACTACTACTACTACTACTACTACTTCTACTACTTTTACTACTACTCCTAATACTGCCACTACTATTACTACTAGTACTACTACTGGTACTACTACTACTAACTATGGATGTATTTAAATTTACTTGTGTTTTAATTGAAGTCGCGCAATAAATCAAATGTAGATATTATACACCAGAATGTCCAAAGTATACATCATTTCATGCTGAAACTAACGGAAAAAGTAGGTTTTATAATTTACAGTATTCCTATATCAGGTGATGGTTCCCCATGAAGAAATTTCGGGGTCTATTTTATGGTATGGTACCAGAAGTTGGAAGGTATGCTGTTTGCTAGATTCTATCTACAAAGTGATGTTACTATGTTAATTTTGGAAAGCAGCCATGATTAGAAAAGAACTGGGTTAAAATAAAATTATGTTGTAGGTGCATTGTGGAAAATGAATTTAGCGAAAGGGCATAAATATCTTTATGAACATTATCAAAGGAGGGTTTGATGTGGTGAACAGAACTGCTTGGGAAGCAAACTTAAAACATTTTCTTGTAATCGGATCTAGTTGAGAGCCATTAGATCTCCTAAAGGATCGTAAAGTTTGCATTCCATTTCTTGTTGTAATGCAGCTCTGCGTTTCTCTTCAGGATTATCATGCCGTTGTTGTTTATTTGGCTTATTTACGGACGCTCTTTAACATCTCAGATCATCAGCGTTCCATTCAAATCAGGGCGTGAAACGGCCAACAAATTTTGTTCAGAGGCCTCTCCTTTCAGGCTTGAGGTTCTTTTCCGTGCCTTAAATGTACGACACGGGACCCCTTTACTTCCCTTCCAAAGGTAGCCATACTTAGGATTTTTACGCCCGAAAAAATCCTTCGGTCCTGGCCGGGTTCGAACCCGCGTTCTTGGGTATAGGAGGCAAATATCATTTCCACTACACCACCAGGACTGATGTCAGATTTCGACATGCCTATATATATATATATCGGTATACATGACGTACATACAAAATCTTTTTGTAATAGTGTTTAATGCCCGTTTTAACTACTGGGCACTGATGATACTTGGGATGAAATGATAAACTTGGAATGAATTTTGTTTTAAAAGAAAGGAGTCCCATGCCTATGTTTAGAAAATCTCCCCGGCATTTGTCATTTATAAGGATGGAGGAAAACTTAGAAAAACCTCAGTCAGAGAGAACGGTGCTGGTGAGAATCGAAACCCAGATCTCCCACTCACGAGTTAAGGTGCGAACCTTAACCTCCTTTGCCACTCGGGATACACAACCTTAGAAAGAAAGACTCTTTTGTCCTAAATATGTCAAATCCACTCTGCCACAGATCCTTTTCATACCCCAAAATACCACCCCTTTTATCTTCAATAAATTGTATTACGTGTTTTCATTAGAAAGAAATTTGCGTAACCAGCAATGAAAGAATTCGTAGGTTCAATGTGCACGTGATTACTTATTTTAATGTCATTTTTAACGAATATGTGAATTCCTTCTATGCTACGGTTTTATTTATAAAACTTGGTGATTTTTAATTTTCTTCTATATGGACTACAACGCCTGATCCAGCTAGTCGTAAAGGGAAAGGGTGTAACTGATGTATTTCTGTGGTATTTTCTCTATTATGATTACATATTTCGCTTCAAAATATGATTCGTAAACCTGTTATTTGTGTTGTTGCAAAATATGAAATAAAATGCAATATATTTCAAACTCTCGCACTTTAATGGGTTCTACGTATGGTAAAGATATTATACTAAATATTTCAGAATACGAAATAAAGTTGACTACATCTTATTCTGACAAATTGTCAAATCAAATTTTTCCAGAAACATTGAAAACAAAGAGCGTTATCTCGACATTGAAATAAGAAACAGAAGGATATGTCAATACGAACCATTGGCAATGGACAAAGCGTTGTACCTTAATAAGGAACAAAGCTCTATATATCCGCTTCTTCAAGAAAGCGAGTTGTATTTCACTTTGGGAGCAGATATATGTTGTTTAATAAAGAGCGCTGAAAAAAATAAACGAACAAATTAACTAGAAAAACAGAACATCAACTTTGTATGTGTGAAAATGAAATAGAATGGGCGAATCTGGGACCCATACATTTGTCGTACGTAAAGAGGAAAGTTGCATTGACTTGGGTCAGGCTGCACTTGGCCGGCATCGAAGTGCAAGATATGGATAAGAATACTGCGGAGAAAGCCTCCCACTTGGCGGTGTCTGGCATTCCCATAGTTCGACGTTGCCAGCTTGCTTCTTCAATCACCACAGGCCATGTTCTTTTTATAACTTTGAACCTGTTTTTGAAGTGTAATGCAAAAGCGTTCTTTGTTATCGATCACTTCAGGGAACAATGAATGTGCAGATGTGGCTTTTCGACGTCAATAAACGGTTCTGTTAAGCCTGTAATTCTTTTCAGCAAAGAGAGTCTGGGAAACATCTCAAAGAAGTTAAAGATATCTTCGAAATAGAAGGGTCAAACCTGAGCTCTGGTAATAGCTTTTATTTTTCCTGAATTGCATAGGTCTACTCGCCGATTGTGGCCTGCACGGTTTTTTCCACATCTCCCCCCTCCCCCTAAAAAAATAAACCTCTACTTCCAGGACTGTTAAGCCTCCAATTCATTACCCTTCCATCATCCTGCGGACCTAAGCATTCGGTATAGAACATCCGTAAATCGAATTTCAGAGGCTGATTTCATGTCATTTTAACCTATTCCGGAAATGCAATGGACGACGTAATCTCCGGAGCCCTTTAGTAATCCAATGTATAGATTCTGTCTCTAGTAGTGTCCATAAAAGGTAACAACTTAATTAAATTAAAACCACTAAAAATTTTCGTCCATTTCTTTCAATCTCGTCAGTTGATTTCTGCTACAAAAGTTTCTAAAATGCATATCCAATTCAAGTGGTTAATGTGCCACCAACTGCCCATATTCAAGACTGTGGTTGGAATGAATGAAATTCTGTCGCAGGGTAAGTGCGGGACAATACCCAGGCAAAATGTGCAACCTAACATTTGAGGCATGGTGATGGAACACTAAAGTGTGTTAATCATGTGACTCAACAATACAGAAGCTATTCCCTTATTTACATCGGAGTGAGTTCAGCGGTTTTCAAAGTTTCCTTGACCGCGGAGCCCCTTTGAAGATCTCTAGTTGTCGCGGGCCCCAAGATTTAACCCAAAGTTTAAAATTCTAATTTGGCATCCCATATATTTTTAAACTTATCACTGGTTTACAGCATGTAAAGATATAAACAAGCATATAAAGTGCACAAGGGAAAAACAATCGAAGTCCATTTTAAATTTTTTACAGAAATGTAATTTGAAAATAAAAAAGTTACAAAATTAAGCACATTAGATATATAGAGATAATATAATATCTCTATATATCAAAAGTAGTTAAGGTAGTTTTCTAACAGAGCCTTTTGTTGAAATTAGTGTCATGTGTTATTTGGTCATGCTAATGTAGTCAAAGTACACACATTTGCAGATAAAGTGCACTAACTATTTTATGAAATGTACCAAATTATACTAGATATTTGCTGAGGAATATGTAAACGTTAATGAAACACTATTGAAAATAATCATTCAATAAAAATTATTCATTGTGTAATACAGGTAATCTTGAAAAATAGAGCTGAACATTTTCTGATCGAATCTCTTCAGACATTGTAGGTCATCATATTTTGCCTTGAAAAATGGAATTAAACTTGAATAGGAAGGGACATGCTGGTCATCAGTCTGCGTACGACACATTTTGTCAACAATAACTTGAGACTCTCAGGAGTCATTGCAGGTTGTTCGACTGGCTATTGTTCTAGAAGAGATTTTGTCAGCTAGAATTTCTCGTATTTCTCTTATCTTTATTGGACATATCTTTTGTATTGTTTATTAAGAAATTATAACCAAAATTTAAAAATATCGTGGGAACACTCAATGATATTGAAGGGAGATGGTTCACGCGGCATCTTCTCATGTGCTCATTCCAATCGCAATTTCAGCATGGGGTTTTGAGTTATTTAACCCACATCTTTGTCATTTTCCATATAACTGTGACCTCTGATGGTAAAAGTCACTTTTACTGATTCAATTATGTTGTAATTATGAACCATAACATGAGTGAGGCAAATAATAGTATAATTTTTATTTTGGCCGGAGCACGAATGACAAAAAATTGCACCTTTCTAATTGATGGGTCCAGATGATGGAAACAAAAATCAAACAACTTTGATGCAACTTCATCAGCTACCTTTCGTGCTATGATCTCATTATTTTACAGAGGATTCTGATTGTTTTTACCCTGGACACTAATTTTTCTATATTGATATTCATATGCTACCTGTCTTTGTTTAGCTGTATAAATGTGTTGGAATGCAGTAGTACTATACACCTACAATCCATTGGCACCAAAATCTCTAATTTCACTAAAAGTGGACTTTGATTTTTTTTTTTTTTCCTGTGCCTTTCATATACAATGTTTGCCTTTTTATAGTGTATCTCTACACAATAATAATCATAATAATATTACGTCCAGTTAGTATGTAAAACATGTATAGCCTTTGATGGAAGAGCATTGCTCTTTAATTTTAATCCCTGAATGAGAGAGCTGATGCTGCATTTAACTTAGAAGCCACGAATAAAAAGAGATCAATGGGAGAAATTAGTTTTCTGAGTTATAATTGTACATTTTCCAAACGGTTACTTTCTTTTAGATAAAATATTGCAGTCAAGGATTTTTCACACGTACAAGTTGTTAGGAAAGGCGGCAATACTTTCATGGCCTTCTTTGATAATCCCGGAAAATCTGGATCTCGCCGGGCCTCTCTGTGGCGAGCCCCAGCCTCCGCAGTTGTAGTACTGTTAGCAAGAAAACTGAAGATACATATGAGTCTGCCTGGTCCATGTTTGAAAGCTTCCTCCAGACAAATAGTCGCCTTCAATGTAATTTTAATTTACTTTACTTCAATAAATACACATCGTAAGATCTTCTTTTGTTTTCTAGTAATACATTGTTTGTGTATATGCTGCGTTAACAGTACTCTAATGATTCGTGAACTCCCAGAGAAGACCTTGCGACCACTGTTCGAGAACTTCTACTATAGTTCATAGGCTTTCGCCATTTGTGTCAAGAGCATCAATAGTCTCGGTGCATTTGCAGAACTAGACTAATAATCAAATAACAGCTGGAGAAAGCAGCACAGGCCCCGCTCAAAGTATTGGACATTACAGACAGTATTAATGAAGTTGCTTAACATATGTTGAACTTTTAAGCGGAAACTGAAAAAGAAAAAAAAATCATGACTGAGGGAACAGTGTGACAGAAGTTTGGAGAGACATAAGGATAGAAGTAACAGTGTTTCAATATATATATATTGAATATCCCCAGCCCTCTTTCTCTACACTTGGCTCATATCCATGCAACCTCCCCAAATATAAGACTTGTGGCTTGATATCCCATGCTCATCTTTTGTTAGTTCGAACCTGAAATCAGAGTTTAAAATTCACTTATTTTTCAACTGCACCTCTTCGAATGTTGTGTATTTACTTCAATGCAATTTTGTTTAGCTTTTTATATTGGACTAACGTCCACCATGGTTTCCATTAGAATGAATAATCACAGGCGTTCGGTTAAAACCTGTTCCCCTTTGCCGGTAGCACAACACGCCAATTTTCACCAGGCCACGTTCGATGACCGTTTTTCCCATATCCTCATAAATGCAGCCCCTCCATCTAAACATACCGTAGTTAGAGACCTAGAGCAATCGTTTTACATAAACGTGTTCCTCCAGGTCTCAATATTTCCTTGTAATACTGCCAGGTTTACCAAACTACTTTGTTCAGCTATAGTTGGCAGTTTTGCTGCCACGTCACATCCCTTATGCCTCACTAAGAGAGACATCGTCCGCCACAACTCAGTTTATTCTCAGCACGTGACCAAGAGTCAAGCTCGAAATATCGTGTGGTTTTAGTGTTCAGTTTTACGGTTTTTAGTGTGAACTTTTTTATATTGCATTCTGAGTGCTTTTTAAGAGTTATATATATGTGTGTACATATTTATTAAGTTTTTACCTCAACTGAATTATTGGGTTAAAATAAAACAATAAACGGGCGTGTCAGAGCATAAACAATAACCAGTCAACATTTTCAGATACTGGGGTACAAGTAAGACACGAGAAAACACTTTGTTGCACACTAGCAAGTATGGAGGTGGAAATGATGGGAGGTGCTATATGAAGTGACTGGCGCACTCCGCAAGACAATTGTCGGATCGAGTGCTATAGGAGTTGGATCGTATTTTTAACTAAGTTATATTTTGTTGTTGTTGTTGTTGTTGTTGTTGTTGTTGTAGTAAAGTTTTACAACTACTTTATATACTGTGAGCTTTCCCGCCAATTTTCTCCCACTCGGTCTTTTTCTCATGTCTTACCTGCCCACTTATTTTATTTTCACAGCTAATTGAATGGGGTACTTCTCACTTAGCATATTTGCAATATAACCAACTATTTTGCTTTTTAATAACCTTTTCTGTAGATTGGCGAGTTAGAAAATACTTCAGTTTCTCCGTCATAGAGATAGAAGAACTTTATTCCACATTTCCTTCCTTCTCCACTCCATCTAATCGATTTGATCGTACGATCATTATAAAAGTATATGTATTCATACGAGTAGTTAAAAGCACAACGTAAAGAATTGTTATATATATATATATATATATATATATATATATATATATATATATATGGAGTAGCTGTAGTACCTGTGACAGGGAATGGACAATATTTTGGAGAGAAGAAAAGCATAACACGTGGTTTTGCTCAAATTTTTTTAGCTAAATTGTAACTTCGCAAAAGTGGAAACACTTTCCAACACTGCAAAACACCCACATTCAGAACTCAACCCTCTCCACTTAATGCTGTAGGAAGTCCAACAAGATTTAAGTAATTCTTTTAGTTTCTTCGTTTGTTTTTCGTAATGTTTTATAAAGCGCTGGTATGCTGCCAAGGCCATACTACTACCTTTGCACCTAAGAACTGAATATTAATTTTGTTCTCATATAAGTGGCTACAGACCTGCAGAATGCTGTAAACGCTTAATAAAAGTACCTTTATTATATAAAAATAATTTTTTATGACTGCCTGGAGCTATGATGTTAATATTGGTATACAAATAACCGCCCTGAGGGGTAGGCGCCATATACAGCCCAGTGCGTTACTGCAAAATAATTGCGGTATACTGAATTGGGGCATATCGGTTAAACACTACAATTCCAAAACCCTCCCACCGCCCTATTGTAACACTGTTCGCACCCCCTTTGAGGCAATAAAATACCACATCATAGGTGTATTCAGTATGCGCTCGAAGGTTCAAGGCATGAAGAAATGAAAAGAAGTGTAATCCACATAAAAGCTATCAGTTTGTTTGCTATGCAGAAATTCACGTTTTAATTTTGCTTTTTTTATTTAAGTACTTTTTCTATTAGTTTTAAAGGGAGGTTTTAAACTTTGTTTTGCTTAAAGAAATGTTTAAAACAAAACAAATGTAACACTGTGTTGTTGTAAAAATTAAAATATGGAAATAATTGTAACAGAGTTAAAAATTTTGTGCTGCTTAATTTAAAATATAACTACAAATTCAGAGAAAGTTTAATTAAATAACAGCTAATATTTAATCTAATAAAGGCAGCTGAAATGTTTGTATTGCGTATAAAAAATAATATTTCTAAACTAAATGTGATAACTTTCGAATCGTTTTGAAATTTCAGTAATGGGTTGTTTTAAAAGCAATGAAATATTTAGCATTTATTGTATGTAAGGGTCAGAAGAAAATATGTTATCACTCCTTAAGTGCAATAGCTCAACATAACGAACTGACGAATGTGTAAATTTGTGTTCGCAGGTACGTAGGAAAAACAAATCACTAGAGGACAAGAGGCATAGTTTGTCTATAAGGAATGCCCATAAAGTAAGTACCTTATCTATTTTCCGGAATGTTCATAAAATAAATACATTATTCCATATTCGGGAATGTTCATTAAGTACCTTATCTATCTTCCGAAAGGTTCATTAAGTACCTTATCTATCTTCCGGAATGTTCCTGAGCTAAGTACATTACCTATCTTCCGCAACGTTCCTGAAGTAAGTACATTATCTATCTTCCCGAATGTTCATGAAGTACCTTATGTATCTTCCGGAATGTTCTTGAAGTACGCTATTTACCAGAATGATCATAAAATGAATACTTTAGCCATCTTCCGGAATGTTCATAAAATAAACACTTTTTCTACCTTCCGGAATGTTCATAAAGTAAATACATGATGTTTCTTCGGAATGCTCATAAAGTAAGAATCTTATCTATCTTCCGGAATGTTCATAAAGTAAGAACATTATCTAACTTCCGGAATGTTCATGAAGTAAGAACATTATCTAACTTCCGGAATGTTCATGAAGTAAGAACATTATCTAACTTCCGGAATGTTCATAAAGTAAGAACATTATCTAACTTCCGGAATGTTCATGAAGTAAGAACATTGTCTAACTTCCGGAATGTTCATGAAGTAAGAACATTATCTAACTTCCGGAATGTTCATGAAGTAAGTATCTTATCCACCTTCTTGAATGTTCATAAAGAAATACATTACCTATCTTCCAGAATTTCATGAAGTAGTATCTTATCTATCTTCCTGAATGTTCATAAAGAAGTACATTACCTATCTTCCAGAATGTTCATGAAGTAAGTACTTTATGTATCTTCCGGAGTGTTCATAAAGTACGTTACCTATCTTCCAGAATGTTCATGAAGTAATTATCTATCTTCCGTAATGTTCATAAAGTAGGAACATCATTCATCTTCAGGAATGTTCATGAAGTAAGTACCTTACCCATTTCCTAAATGTTCCTGAAGTAAGTGCATTATCTGTCTTCTAGAATGTTCATGAAGTAAGAACATTATCTATCTTTCCACATCATTGAAACTGAGCCTTTGCATGTGTGCAGTGTCTTCCGCTTCCGCTGGCAAGTAGCAAATGTGAAATGCATGTGCCGAATGTGTAATTAGCTTTTCCAGTGCTAGAGAGATGTGCAACAAAGCAAAATTCGTTGTCAGATGAATGGAATTTATGGAGCTAATACGATGAGTGATGGCTGGTTAGGAAATCTACTCAGATGTTGAATGAAACACGAGAGGATATGAATTGACCGTATTCTGTTACTCTTATTCAGAATTTCGCCTCATTTGGATGAGAACAAATGAACATCATACAGCCCGAACTTGGCACCAAATAGTATTCATCTCTTTCTGCAGCTGACAAAGAACGTGACCGGCCAGTGCTCTGTTGAAGGTGAAGAGGGCCTGAAAGATGCCACGCAGAAGTGACGCACAGCGCAAGGAGACACTTTTTCCGAATACAAAACAGTGTGCATTAAGTAGCTGTGATGCTGATATTAAATTTGCTAAAAATAAAGTTCATTTCTTATAAATTTTAAAAAATGTATAAAAAATTAAAAAATTAAACGATTCTCGCTTTTTGAAAGATCCAAGTTGAGAAGAAATTTGCATATAAGTAATATGGAACATAATGAAAATAACCAATGAAAAAGGTGAGCAAATTGTAGGAAAGCAAAAAAATTACACTTGAGAAAAATGTACTAGAACTGTAAAACGTATCTTATTGTAATTATTTTTTATAATCAAGCATAACAAATGAAGAAATCTCGATCATAAAATGTGTAATAATATTTAGAAGGAAAAGTAAAAAAACCAACTTGTAATAAAAATCTAAAAAACAGACGTTAAATCCCCACTAGATTTGAAGAGATAAAATTAGAAGAAACACAAACATTATAAACCAATTGCCATATTTAAACTGAAGACAGAGCATTATAGAACCCTTAAAGCAGGTCAACCTATTCTCTCATCATTGAGGATGATTAAACCATAAGGCACCACAAGCCCCATCTTCCAGACACCACATCTCCACGTCTCTACCGAAACCAGAAGTGGGTTTCCAAATCCTTAGGAATGCAGGCATCCCTGGGAACTGAGTAAAATCTTAGAGGAAATGGGTTAGTACTGGTCCCGTGCTTTTTGCCATTAGGTTGTAAAGAGATAAAATTTGGGTGAAAAAGAGATCAAAGGAGATAGAAATATGGACAGAGTTGGTAGAATGAATTAAGAACACGGGAGAGCCTAGAGAGAGGGAAAAAGCACAAACATTTCCGCATTTTAGATTACAAATGCTACTGCTATGTCGAGTTTCAAACTGGTGTCCATAGTTGTAGCAGTACAGTGATCTATCTAACTGAGCAAACGAAATGAGTTCAGAGGACGGAAACGTAAGGGAAAACCTTGAGATACTAACATTCTGGAGTTTGGGAGAAGTTTCAAAAAATAAATTATTAAAGTAAAAACGATAGCCATCAAAAGAGCAATAAAGTGGTGAATCGTTCTGTAGAAGAAACGATTTAACTAAGCTCTAAAGCGAACGTCTTTATATTCGTCTAATGTGAACTGTCTTTCCATTTGTTATTATCCTTTTCTTATTGGTTTTACTTCTACATTGCACTAACGGCAATGGGCAAGTCATACGTGTACCAATCAGTGAATTGTTAGCTATCTGCGAGGCATGTTATATAGCCCATGCACGATAGAACACCATCTCATTTTCGACGTCTCGTGCAACACACCTAACCAAGAAGTTTAGTGAGCGATAGAGTGGTCGTGAGTGTCCTTTCCAGTCGCCATACAAAAATTGCATTGTATACTGTACGTCATTCTCTGAAACGTATAACTAAAGGATAGCAATGAAGGTAGTTCATAGCAACCGCATAGAGCACGTTCTTTAGTCAATACTCAACGAACATTTGAGAATAATTGGCCACAAGACAACGTAGTCCATATGTCAAAATGTATTATTTCCTTTGAAACCTTTTGCTGGTTTTGACCAACTGTAATTGCTATGAAAATAAACAACCGTTTTATCTAAACATTCTCTATAGGTAGATGATTACATGATATATTACGGACGTACATGACAGTAGTTGAAAGCCGTGGGCCTTACCTGCATTGCTAATTAACGATTAGCTAACAGCCTGGAGATGCTGATGATCTTCAGCATGCACGAAGCTCTGATGGGAGCTATGGGTATGTCGCTCTCTTATAATCATCGTTTGATTTTTGGTCTCGAAATGCATGTGGCATTTAATGCTCATAATGAAAGCATATCAATAGGGCAATACTTGTGGTCCAGAACATATAGTTTAGTTGACAATGTTAGTGGTTTTAGTGGGAGCTAAGTTTTCGGAGAATTGTCTGGAAAATTACCTAAGAAGATATTGGGAAAAGTTTGTATACTACCGAGCATGCCAATAAAATGTATACACTCTTTCACAGTCGATATCTATTTAATATATTTCAAAGTTGGACCGAAAAACAACAGTAATGTGTAGTATGATGTCCTGTAAACAGATGTGACTCACATGCATTATGATAGCGTTGCTACATGACAGGTAAATCAACAATGAACAAATGAAGCCAAGATTATTGTATAATGTTCTGTAAACAAACATAACTCACATTAAGTTATGTTAGCGTTGCTACAACAAAATGGAGTCAAGATTATCGTTTGAACAGCGGATAGCAATTTTGAAGTGGTATTGGAAAACCGAGAATATTGTTGAATTTCAAAGACAATGGAGACGTGTGTACAGAACAGAACCGCCAATGCGAGTACAATTGCACTCATTCAATAAAAATTTGAGGCTCATGATACATTATGCGATGTTCATTAGGGCAGGTCTTGGAGACCTCGCACAGCAACCAGCTACATTGGCAGCACTTCGGGAAGAAATTGAAACGGCATGTACTGTACTCGCTGAGAACACTTTCGCAAACGTTGCTCAATCAGTAGTTCAACGTACTCAGAAGTGTATTGACGCCGATTGTGGGCATTTTGAGCAACTGTTGTAACTGTAAAAGTTTAAGATGATTCGTGCTTATCATTTTCTGTTTGTATGAATTCAGTTTTGTTGTGTTAGCACTGTTTTTTCTTTGCCTGAAGTGTGTATACATTTTTGGCACCCTCTGTATTTGGAGAAAGATGCTAACACATTCGGAAGGTATGTGTAAGGTGACCAAAAAAGTTATGTGCTTTCAGACTAGACATTTTAAAGCGTAATATTCCAAACCAATTTTTTTTTTTTTTTTTACACTATCTGCTTGCCAGACGGAACACCATGAACGCCATTGTGATAGAACTCTTTAGGGCGGTAAGCAAAAACACATCCAGTGCAGTTTCCAGGTCGGCAAAAGTTTGGAATTGCATCCTCGAAGAGCATGGTAAGTCGTGACCAATGTTCCTATCTTGAAGCCTAGCGAGTGTAACAATCCATAACCTCTGCTAAATGACATCTTCTATCTGCAAATATTTAAGTGACACTGCATCACTATATTAAAGAGTATGCCCTAACAAATGACAACAATTAATAAATTACACAGTTGACCAAAAACGTTTTAATGGCTCATGTTAGCCTAGCGTTTGGAATCAGAGATAGTTAAGTTTATATACACATACAAATGTGTTTCTGTTTGCTTATATCTGAGCCTTATCCCTGTTTATGTGTTCAGCATTATAGACATAATACACACTACATATTGAACAAACATATTACAATCCATTGATGTCCAAATATAATTCGAACTGTAACCCTCTAGAAGCGTTGCAGCAATTAGGTTCTCCCTCTATTTACTGTTAATATGCTAGGCTTAACATCTTACTAATGAAAGGCTGTGATCGAGAACAAGAGATCATTGTTTGGAACCTGCGTCAATTTAGATAATTACTTTCTGAAACATCTGTGGTAAATGCAAAGCAGTTTACTAAATATGTTATTGATATATCGGTTCTTAATTAAAATATATCAGCATTCAATGCCAACATAATAATGCATCTTTAAATCACAAGTTGTATCGAAAGGACTGATGTGGTCTCCGGAAATATTATGCACATGGGGACATTGTAAACGCTATGGGACGCCACGTTGTTGAGCAAGGGTAAGTTACTTGCCTCTCAGGTTGGGGACCCGAATCATTGGGACATGCTGCTGACTGAGGATTTATGTAGGTTTTCCCTCAATCCCTAGATTTAAATCCTTGAGCTCATTTGTGCTGTTAGTTGTTCATTGGGTCATTCATCATCTGATATGACCGCAAAGGTTAAAGAATATTAAACTTATAAAAACGCCTAGATAAATTAGATAAAATAGACACGTACTCTGTTAATTAACCAGTTATTCGTTTTTTGAAACGTAATCGTTTATCAGTTTAATAGCAAACCAATGGAACGCATATTGAAGTTGAGCATAGTGCAGGGGAAATTATTTGCTGCAGTTTTCTTTGAAAAAATATACGAGTTTTAAAAATAATTTTAAAGTTAGCATTACTTCGTAAAAAGTTATGTCTCTATCTATAGAATGTTTGCTTTCCTTACATTTGATCCTCGGTTATACCTGAGATACAGCTTAAACGTAAGCAAGTAAAGTGTGTTCGTGATTAAATGTTAATAGCAACTGGCAGTAAAACAAACAACATCTATCTATCAATATATTTCCGTGTGTATTAAGGGGGAAACGAGATATTTGACTTTAAGAGTAAACATTAGTGTATATATATACACACATATAAATGGAAAAATAAAAATAAAACAACACTATTAACAATGTAACAAATTAACAGTAATAATAAATGTAGATAAGGATAAAACACTTAGATAAAGTCACACTTGAAATTGCTATATTTCGAACTACTGGAGTTCTTCAAAGGCAAGAAGCTAAATATATGTATATGCTTTTTTTTTTTTCTTCTCATTTGGCACTACAGCCCAGATGAGCCTTGTGGCCTTCTCAGCGACCTGCATCCTGTACCTCATGACTTCATACCACCCAGCTAATCATCATGTGGTTTTCGTGATTGAAGAGCTTCCCAATTGTCCTCACAAGGTTGGGTGCGCCCTTTCCAAACTTGCCTATCCTTTGAGAAATGCCTCAGTAGGTGCCGGGAATAGAAACCAGGCTTCCCGGTCAGCAATCATTAACGCTAACCACTAGACCAGGGAGGCGATTATGTACAATGGCTACAAAGATAAAACACCCGAAGAAGAAATACGCAACTTTAAACATGAACAAGGTGTTCAAATATGGAAGTTAGCAGCAGCACACGATATTTCGGGTAAATCTAATCGTGCCAAAAAATGTATACACACTTTCCCAGTAGATATCTATTTAATATATTTCAAAGTTGGACCGAAAAACAACAGTAATGTGTAGTATGATGTTTTGTAAACAGATGTGACTCACATTACGTTATGCTACCGTTGAACCGCCACGGGTGGCCGAGGTCGTTAAGGCGCGGACTCATGAGCGGGAGGTCTGGGGTTCCAATCCCGCCAGGACCGTCCTCCCTGACTGAGTTTTTTTTCAGGTTTTCCTCAGTCCTCATAAATGGCAAATGCCGGGGAGGTACCCTAAACTTAGGGTTGGTACGCTTCCTACCTTAAAAAAAATCCTTTTCCAATATATCATTTCATCTCATGTATCACAAGTGTTCGCCGCCTGTGGTGCCTCAGTAGTAAAAACGGGCGTTAAACACCATTAAAAAATGCTACCGTTGCTACAACAAAGGATTATCGTTTGAACAGCGGAAAGCAATTATAAAGTAGTATTGAAAAACCGAGAATGTTATTGAAGTTCAAATGCAATGGAGGCGTGTGTACAGAACAGACCCGCCAACGCGAGTAAGAGTTGCGCGCATTCGAGACAAATTTGAGATTCGTGGTACCGTATGCGATGTTCATAACAACTGCTGGAAATCATAAAGATATTTCCACATTATCATGGCTGAACCTTCCAACCATGTTTGATCCAAATGGCTAGATGTAGATCTATAGCAGACAAAGTGCATCTAGGGTATTTTCCTTAAGAGTGCTTGGTATTCCCATGGACATTTATTTCACTGTTCACGGTCAATGCAAGATAGCCAGGCAGGTTTGAATTACTTTCCTCCATAAACTGTTGTGAGTACTAAACTTATTGGAGCCTGCCTTATAGGTAATTGAACGTTTATATAAGCATATAGAAAAATTGTCCATCTTAACTCAGCACAACGTAAGGTGTATAGGTAGAAAATGCATTACTCGGCGGTCCACAGCTTTGAATTCAAGTAAATAGATACTGAACTATTTTTATTGGTGTTTAACGTCCGTTTTAACTACTCAGGCATCATAGGCGGTGACACTGATGATACATGAAATGAAATGATAAATTTGGGAAGGCTTTTTTTAAGGAAGAGTTCCAGGCCTAAATTTAGGGTACCTCCTGGCATTTGCCATTTTTGAGGACTGAGGAAAACCTGGAAAAATATCAGTCCAGGAGGAATGATCCGGGTCCTGGGGGGGAATCGAACTTCAGACCTCCCGCTCACGAATCTGCGCCTTAACGAACGCCACCTGTGTGGTTATAATGAACTCCATAATCTTGTCCATTTTAAATATATTGCTTACTCTTGGAATATAATCTAATCTACCTATAAAATTGAATGTGATAATATCATACAGGGTGTTAAAGCTGATGCCCAAACTTCTGCTATAATAGGAAGTCAAAAAAAGTATTAGCTCTATGATAGACCCACACATTGGGCGATTAGTCCACTTGCGCAGGTAAAATGGGAAATTAAAATCTGATGTTAAATTTTTATTTAAAATTGCACCATGTATGCTTTGCTTAAATTATTATTTTTACAACGTAGTAGTAGAGCTCCGAGTAGGAAGATTTCCAAACCTTTGTCCATTGTTATTAAAAAGCGATTGATATTTAACAAAACTAAAAAAAAAAAAACACACACACACACTCACTCCGATTGCTTCTATAGTCCCCTGAAATTTGTGTATCGAATTTTTGAGCACTCTGTGTTAGACGTTTGATCTAGAAAAGTTTGTGCATGTAAATGACTGGATTGATTAACAAACTCAATCAAAAGCATAAAAGCGAAAGTGCAAACTGTCTGAAATATAGGCAAAGTTTAGTATAAGAGAAGTTAATAAACATATTTGTTAAAAATATAATCGATTTCAGCAGATCTTTGGTAAACAATAAAACTAATTAGAGCCATAAAATTATGTCTATGTTTGCATATGTGTTACCTCAAAAAATATAGTATTCAGTGCGTACAGTGAGGTTATTTGAACTATGGGCCGGCAGAGCGCGGCTGCGGACAGGGAGAAGACTCGGTATAATGAATGTGCAAGTGTAGTTTGAGAGTGGCTTTGTCAGCGAGTGATCCTTCATTCGAGTGTTATTCAGTGCTTTCAATTGCTTGCTAATTGTTCCTCTAGTATGCCAATGCATAAATATAGTTTTGAACGGATTTTTTGTGAGAAAATTGAATTCTTGCAGAGAAATGATAAGACGATTCGCAAAAAAAAAAAAAAAAAAAAAAAAAAAATATCTTATTACTCGTGTTCAAGCTAAGAGAAACTGTTAAAAATATTGGAGAGACAGGACCTCTCAATGAAAAGAAACGTGTTCCGAACCGCCGAGTTCTTAAGGAAGAAAAGTTAGGTGAAGTACAGGAATTCTATACGTAGATGTCGGCAATGTATTGCCGCTGAGGAGCAGCATTTTCAGTATAACTTAATACACAAGTTAGTGCTTATTAATATTAATTTTAAATACAGTGTGCCTTAAGTGAAAATATAACTACCTACTAAAATAAATATATATATATATATATATATATATATATATATATATATATACGAGTTTCAAACACATCTCCTGTTTTCCAAGTGCAGCGAGTGCATTTTTCCAGTAAACAGTCGCACTTAGGCGATCCTTAATTCAAATTTAACCTCACTGTATAAACTGGCTGGTCGGTTAGAATGGTAGCATTTAGTAGTCTATAATAATCGCTTGAATTGTTTGTTGTAACCTTCAGTTATGTTAGCAAGTTTAAATCAAGCCATTTATTGGCTTTTTTCTGCGAAATTGCGAGGGGAAATTTTATATCATGTTTGATATACTAAAATGCATTTAAGTTGCCAAAGCAATTAAGTAAAATTCAATATCGTTAATATATTCTTAAACATTTACTCATTAGGTCAGTAAACAGTGACTTTTATTTTACTTTTTGCTCAATTATATTATCGTTCTTTTAAAGTACTTCTAGTGCACAATTCCAAACAATGTAGTTAAAAACAAGATTAAAATTCATAATTAAAAAACATATTTACTATTACAGCGCTCGCGCTTAATTTTTTTCCTTTGTTTTATTACGTGCTTTTGTGATTATCACGTTACGCGCTAATTAGGTTGATAATTTGTAGGTATGTATAGTGAAGCAGGAAACACCAATCTTCATTAAAATACGGATATTACTATACTGTTGTTAGCCTTTACACATTTCATTGTTTATCACGTTCACGTTAATTTATTTTCATCTCCTCCCATTGGAACATTTTTATACTGTTGCATTTTTGCACGACTGCGTTGTTTTTATCCCTACATCCATTGGTTGGTGGCCAAGTGAAACTTGAATTATTCTGCTTATTTCGTGGTAGTTGCTCATTGACTTTTCCTATTCCATCTACTTCGTTTGCATTACTTTACTATGTAAAGAATCCCAAGAAGTTTGGAGGAACC
The DNA here is from genome assembly GCA_030762175.1 of Metallyticus violacea. Classification (NCBI taxonomy): domain Eukaryota; kingdom Metazoa; phylum Arthropoda; class Insecta; order Mantodea; family Metallyticidae; genus Metallyticus; species Metallyticus violacea. The sequence goes on along the minus strand of CM060832.1, from coordinate 83,024,346 downwards.
GAAGATTGAACCCATGACCTCGATGGTAGAAAGTAGTAGTGTCTTAAAAATCACAGAAACAGAACGAATAAACCAAATACTATAATAAACATTAACATTACGACTTATTGTCATTACGACTAGTTCCTCACATACTTTGTGTAGATGTCTTTGATGTTTCTTTCAAGAGTATAGGCTGATACTAAAGCTTTCCTAAGTTCGGTCGTTATAAAAGCCGCACTGCTAGCATTTAAATTAGCCATCATTGAAACTTGTCGCATTATTTATTGGCTACCAGATTGCCTTCAATTTATTAAATTGTGTAGTTCAAAGACTTCTGCAGGAAGTAAGAGGCAATCTTACAATGGGTATCCTAGATCCGGAAATAAAGCAAATGATATATTATCGAGGAAAGAGTGATATCTGAATTTGTTCTAATTTTAGAGTCGGGTGTTGTATGCATAAAGGAGTTGTAAGGCGGCAACGGATCAGATTCCTTAGGGCCGATCATCCTGACCACTGTCGGTCCTGATGGTGTAGTGGTAACCATACTTTCCTTCTAAACCCAAGATCGCGGGTTCAAACCCGGCCAGGATCGATGGATTTTTTTCGTGCGTAAAAATCCTAAGTATGGCTTCTTTCGGAAGGGAAGTAAAGCCGTGGGTCCCGTGTCGTATATTTACGGCACGATAAAGAACCTCAAGCCTAAAGAAGAGGCTTCTGAGCAAATTTGGTCGGCTGTTTCGCGCCCTGAATAGAATGGGACGCTGATGACTTGAGCTGTTAAAGAGCGTCCATAAATAAACCAAATCAACAACAACCCTTACCACTAACCCTGGTCCCTTAGGTGAAAGCTGCAATGAATATTCCCTTTCCATGAATTTTCAGCTTCCATTTTCTAGGTCAGGTTAACTGGTGTTTTGTGCGGTATGGCGCTGACCTGCGCTTTCGAAAGATTTCTGCCCTGGTGTCTAAGAGGCACCAATTCCTTGAATTGGGGAGCTTCTCTGGTATTGGGATGTTCTTTCTGGAAAAAGTATTAGGGACACAATGTACTTTCACGCCTCATTGATCCTCATCCTTGCTGCGCTAAGCTCATTCCCCCCCCCCCCCGGAGATGCATTCATCAGGGGCGTAGATACAAATTGTAGATGAGCCTTAGGATGCCCGAAGTACCGAAAAGTCTGGCCCTACTAATCCAATAATATAGTACAAGTACATTTAACTTGCAGTAGATTGAAGGTAGCAACAAAGGAGCTGTAATCAGATATTTTTTTCTTTATCTAGAAACTTAAGGGTTACTTTCTAGTACACATTTCAATTAGATATCGGGTATGTGTATGTTTTGTAAATACCGAGGGTGCCAAAAATGTATGCACACCTTCACAGAAGATATCTATTTAATATGTTTCAAAATTGAACCGAAAAACAACAGTAATGTGTAGTATGATGCTCTATAAACAGATATGACTCACATTATGATAGCGTTGCTACGTGACAGGTAAATCAACAATGAACAAATGAAGCCAAGATTATCGTATGATGTTCTGTAAACAGATGAGACTCACATTACGTTATGCTAGAGCATTGCTACAAAAAAATGGGACCAAGATTATCATTTGAACTGTAGAAAGCAATTTTGAAGTGGTATTGGAAAACCGAGAATGTTATTGAAGTTCAAAGACAATGGAGACATGTGCACAGAGCAGAACCGCCAACGTGAGTAACAATTGCACGCATTCGAGACAAATTTGAGACTCGTGGTACCGTATGCGATGTTTACAACGGCAGATCTGGGACACCTCGCACAGCAACAAGCCTCGCGTCCTGGGCTATGGTTTTGGAACGTTTTGGGCACTCACCGCAGAAATCTAAAAAGGAATGTGCACGTGAGATTGGGAATAGCAGAACTAGCTTACGTCGTATTATTGAAACAGCAAAGAAGAACTCCGTTGGACTTCTATCTATGGGGAACTCTTAAGGATGTTGTATACCGTAGAAGACCAGCTACAATGGCAGCACTTCGGGAAGAAATTGAAACGGCATGTGCTGCAATCGCTGAGGATACTTTCGCAAATGTTGCTCAATCAGTAGTTCAACGTACTCAGAAGTGTATGAACGCCGAAGGTGAGCATTTTGAGCAACTGGTGTAACTGTAAAAATCTAAGATGATTCGTGCTTATCATTTTCTGTTTGTATGAATTCAGTTTTGTTATGTTAACACAGTTTTTTCCTTTGCTTGAAGTATGTATACATTTTTGGCACCCTCTGCATAAAGGTAGAGTAGAAACAGTAGCTTAATTTCTGCTATAAGGAAGACAAATATTTGTCACCAGCCGGGAGCTTTTGCAATGGAATTCGAGATTGATCAATTCTAATTAACGCATTAATTACACATAACTTGTTCCACTTTCACTTTAATTTTTATTTTGTGCCAATATGATTTACGTGTCCTCGACATTTAGTATTCTATTATTTGTTGCTAGGTGACTATAACAAAACATTGAAGTTGTTTGTATATAGAAAACTGTGGTAGCTTTTAAATGTCGTCCTATTTCAAATAACTTCATGTGAATTATTACTACACGAGAACTGTAAAACGACAATGAGATACTTACAAATCAAGAAATGATATAATAGAAAGAGGATCGAAACACACTAAACTAAGGGCATTTTTAGACGTAAGGAAAGTTAATCATTTTTACCAGAGCAGAATCTACTCAATTCTTTACAGAAGCACTCGAAAATATATATTTACTTAAAGGTAATTCATAATGAAAATTGTTGGTGCATGCCATTCTTACAATTGGAACTAGAATATATCGAGATAAGAAATGATATTATCATCTCTATTTCAGATTTAAAAAATTATATGTCACATAGTTACTCCTAGCTAAGTTAGTGCCTGTCATTTCGAAATTGTGAAGTAGTATCTACTGTTACTTTTTATTCTTCTTCTTAAGTGATATTAGATTGGAAAATGTTATAACCCTCCAGTTGGCAAGAACATTGCTCGTAAATTGAAAATTCCAAAACATATGTAGGCACATTAGAATAACTTCTGTTACATTTTGGTCTACTCAGTGTTAATGTTTTGGAACTGAAAAGACATGGAGGTTGTAGAAAGTTATGTTACTTTAATAAACGAAAATTAAGCATCCATGAACATTTCTTTATGTAGGAGAAAGTTCCAGCCGTGTGAAGAAGTAATAATTTAAGTAAGTTATTATTGAAAGAAAAAAAGTTTAAATGAAAGGTAAAAATCCGGAATTTTTTAACTAATACCAATAATTGAAACTATGTTACTGTTAATATAAATTTCAAGAGAAGTGTGTATAGCAAGGATTAAGCAACCAATATATATTGAGTATTTTCAATTGTTTGTTACTAAGCCATCTTTACTTTACTTGCTTCCCGTCGTCAACAGCAACCAACATTATTAAGGCAAATCCTACTTACTTCCCCCCCCAAAAAATCTGTAGCTAACATTTTACTTAATTGTACATCCAAAACATTCTTACGTCTATGTTTTGAAATGTCCTTTATCCACAAGGAAACTCCATGAATAAAAAAATTAAAATTTCTACATAATATTTAACATTTACGAAAATATAGAGTCAGCAGCAGATGAAATTAATCTTCTGAAAGAGAAAGTAGTGAAAATGGGAATTGAAATATTTTAAAAATCCAAATTCATGGTCAATGTCAAAGACCATGATATGTTAATAACGAAAAAACAAACAAGACTGCATATTTAAATATCTACATGAGATAATTCAAATCAACGGATTAGACAAGAAGCAAGCAAAGCAAAACTATAAAAATGGAATTGGCACATCAGCTGACTAAAGAGACCGGTAATAAGAAAACTCTCTCAAATAAAACGCTATAACACAGCAATAAATCGGAATGTTTCTATGTTACAGAATGTAAATTCTCCAAGAAATTAGGGAAATAGAAGAGTTGGGAATAAAGAAATTCTTTATTCTTGGGGGAAAATTTTGGACCAATGAAAACAGAGAAGCGTAGTTAAGACACAGGAAGACCTTTATAAGAATGGTGAAAGGATGTCAGATGTGATCAGAAAAAATAAGAATTCGATTTTTTTTTTTTTTTTTTTTTTTAATGAAGAGCAGACACACAAAAGAATTTTTCCGACATGTATATCAAAATAAGAATGCAACCAGTGGATCCAAGGAATAAGAAAATATATCAATGAGATGGAATTAACAGATACAGGACTGACTGAAGCTTAGAAAGTCGATACAGAACTTAAAGATTTCCAAAAGATAAGGACGAAATTGAATAACATCTGGACGAAAGAGAGGAGGAAAACACAAGTTACAGAATTAATAATTGGAAACCAGAAAGGAAGTGGAAAATAAAACGAAAATAAAATTGAGTACATTGGGTTGCTTTACATGGTTCATATATAACCTAAAAGGATTAAAATGTTTAGATATTATTTTGAGAACTATTAATATATTATTACTATGTATTACATGTAAATAAACTTAAAATTAACTTTAGCAATAAAGTTTATGAGGTTTCAGAACCTCAGCAACAATTATGTGCCTTTTTAACCTAAGCCTCCAAGTTCAACTCCGAAATGCGAGGGAAATGGCGGTCAGAGAACAGAGACGGCGATGTTAGTAGGACTGCGTGAGCAACGATCTTCCCCAACAGCGAGCCCCGAGGAAGCCCCCAGGCAGAACCCACCAAACCCAAGACAGGCTCTTATTTGCGGAAATCCACCGCCACGCCGCACAAACATCAGTCCGCTTCTTCACATACTTTCGACCCTGACACCAGAACTTTGGGATAAAATCATATGAAATAGGAGAGCATAAAATTCATGGAAAGGAAATGTCCATCCAAACAGGGTGACCATGGGAAACCACGAATTCGGGAACCCTGACCTCCCGAATGTGAGTACAAAGCATTGAACCAACCGCTCGGTTTTGAAAAGTTTACAAGAATGATTTTTTAACTGTTTATGTATTGCTAATGCATTTTGTAAATTTGTTTTTGCGCAGAGCTGAATTGGATCATTTCGTTTTTGTTTAGTCATTAAAAGTTGTGAACTTTATTGTCCAGACATTTCATATTTCATTCTCCTTTCATACGTTGAAACACTAGTTGTTTCCCATTCGTTATTTCATCTTGTACACTATGAAGTCATTTAGCGATTCTATACAGTAGTGTCATCTACTGTCAATACAACGCAACCAGCACATAATCTCACTTTGCAGTGAACTTTATAAGCAGAGACGGTTATAAATGGAAACATAACAATCTCAAAGTGTTAAGACTGGTAAGGAATTTAATGTTTTTAATAAAATTCTATTTTTAAAAATGTATCATGTCTTATAGTAAATGGAAAAAAGAATATATATATATATATATATATGTGTGTGTGTGTGTGTGTGTGTGGGGGGGGATATGTATACATGTGTGTGTGTGTGTGTGTAATTGTTTCCGCAGAATAACAGAAAATACGCTTCTCATGGCTCATTTGTTTGGGGTTCTGCCTTATAGTCTCATTTCTTTAGTAATTCGGTGAAATTTCACTACCGAAAAGAAAATTAATGCGGAAAAAATATTAATATTATTCTAATTTGTTTTACACTGGAATGCTTATAGCTTCTAAATAAGATATAAAAGTATGATATTAAAAACGAAAAGTTAATCTATAGTTTGTATTAAATATCGCATAGCCCAGGACTTAATAGATTTCGAAATTAAAGACCCCGCTCTTTTTAACCATCTTATTCAATAATCTCTTAAAAAGCTAAAACAGTGTAATTTTATAAAATTTTATACTGTCGTTCTCATGTTTATCTTCTTGCAATGCAGAAAATGAGTTAAAAATTAGAATTTTGCGACAACGACCGCAGCACATTGTGTTACATATGAAGATTATGGGGATAAAGATCATGGAGTGAAGTTTTTGTCGTTATAAAGGATATTGCACATTATATAAGGAGCATGTTTATAAATAGCGACCGTACATGCCGCACAAGGAGAACGTACAACTTGCCAATAAATTCCGGATCTTGGTGACGGAGCCCCTATGCTACAAGCCACCCCAAGCAACCTGTTGGCAACACTGCAAAATGGGAACCTTGAGCTTGCTGCTCTTCTGTTGCCGTCCGGTCGGTCGTGACTGGTTCCAGGCAAGGCGGACAATATCAAATTGGACAGGTAAATCGAGAAGTGAGCGCGCGCGGGGCGGGATTGCATCCGGGTACGGTGATGTTGCTCGATACATTTAGAGTGAAACACACTCTGGTTGCAGTTACCTGTGGGACACGCAAGTTTACTCAAAAGGCATGCACAATGTTGCATCATATTTCATTTTGTTACCTTAATTCCGAACTCGAGAAGATGTATTGTCATTTTTAATTAATATCCTGTATAACAGAACTTCATTACGGAGGTTGTTTGCGATGTATGGTAACAGATTAGTGTTAAGCATATGAAAAGCTATGCCTCCATACGGTGCACTGCAGTTTTTACTGCAGCAAGCTGGTGCGAAGTGCAGTTATTTCCAATGTATTTCACTCCTCCTGGCAGATCTTCCAGAGACTGTCTACTGTTTGCGATCTTCTGTTTCCAAGAGTCCTTTTCAGTAACCCAAAGGCACAGGAGTCATTTTGCCGTGCCTCAGATGATTTAACAGAGATGTCGTTTTAAGGGATTCCGGTTTCTGTCTTTCTCCATATCCTCCATGAAATGGCGGGTTGACGCAGACCCATGGTTTAAGGGAAGTATCAAAGGGAAAGGGGTGGGGTCAAAATCATAATTTTTGTACCATTTTAATATTTGGAATTTTCTGTTTATTTTGATATGATTTTCATTAATGTTTCTTGGTTATAAATATATTTAATAAACATTTGTTACTGCAGAAGCTATTAATTTGAATTTCCCGAGCGCTTGTTCAGTTAAAATTCTATATCTCAGGAATTATTTGCTCTAAAAGACTGTTTTTTGTCTTGAATTATAGAAAAGGCTGTATTTAATAATTTGGCAGCATTTGTTTTCATTACGTATTCTTTATTGCTTTGCAATGTTGAAGGGTTTTAGATGGTTTTTCCATCAAAAAGTTATTTTTTTTGTAAAAAAAAAATTTTTTTGCTATAATTATTGAAAAACTGTTGTTTTTTTCTGCATAAATTTCCATTTTTTTAGGATCCGTATAAGCTGTCGCTTTGAAACGTTTACTACTTATTCATGATATTATTGGGATAATGTGGATCTGTTATGATGAAGCTAGGACACAATGTGACAAAGTAAAGAAATAACATGTTGAAGAAAAAAGCGAGCAATTGAAAATAATTAATAATTTGCTTCAGAATCAGGGTATAATAGTGAAAATAGATCAGTACATATAAACTATGAACATCTTTATGCTGTAAAATTTTCATTTTATTAGCTTTAATAGTCTATGAGAAAATGAAAACTGAAGTTGGTATATTTAACATTACAAGGATAGGCCTTTCATACTCCTCTTAAAGTCTTATTCTGACACACATCTTTTTAGGTTCAAATTCCGATTAATAACAGTTTCACGGTTGTGACTAATATCTCAATTTCCTCGTGTTGCTGAATTTGGGCCAAAGCTGTAATTTTCCGAATCTTCTCCGGGGTACGGCTGGTGGCTGGTCATTAATTTGCCTGTTTCTTACCTTCCTATTCTACCCGTACCCTTTTTTGTTAAGCACACATGAGATGCCTTTATTGTAGCCTCTTATATTGTTTGATAATCTGGGAATAAGAGTATTTTTCATCGGAAAGCTCAGTATACTATTACCAGAATAAATATTTTAGGCCCCATTTCACTAGCTACTTAATGTTCACTGCCTAATATAGATTCACTTCTGTTGATTTAAGTGTGTTGCTTCTGTGAGCTTATAATATTATCATAGATCGCCAACACTTTTAACTTAAGTCCTGTGGAATTTTACTTTAAAACGTTTATAAATATCACGTTACAACTTTTCTTAATTAGAAATAATGACCGCCAGGTTTCACTATCTTTGGACACTTCCCCGGCAAGAATTGAGTTCATGGCTTAAAAAAACAGGTTTCTCAGAAACAAAGTACTTTTTGTTCTAACTACTCATTAATATTTTGAAGAGCCAAATGTTCAAACATATTGCATCTGCAAAAATAGATAATGTTCTGAGTTTTAGCAGCGTGCGGGCAAGCATTATCGTGCTGTAAGATGACTTTGACCACTTTGATGATACTAACAGATACTTTTTAGTCAATTCTTTGTTGAATTTATAAGTGTTTTCTGTAGCGTTGAGCGTTGACTTTTTTATTAGCTTTCAACAGTTCACGATAACATTCTCGCCTCACAGCATAGAGTTTTTTGACCATGTGTGTTGCAATTAGGAATATTTTAAGCGAGTTGATTTCCATCCAGTTGATACAAATATATCTACTTTTCAAAATCGATGAACATTTTAATCGATATGTAGTAAACAATACACATAAGCAGTTCAGATAAAATCTGCGAAATCTGCTTCCTAACTTCTGTACTTTACAGCCTGCTTTAAAAGATTCCAAATGGTAATTTACTTTCCCCATATGGCTTTGCTAGTAAAATTGTCGATTAGGCCAGGAATTCTTTCAGCAACACTTCCCTATCATCAGTTTCCATTTCTGTTTGTGGTCCAACAGATTCTTTGTCTCTCAAATCGAAAATAGTCACTTTTGTGTCCTTTTAATCATTTTTCACCTGTGTGCAGATGACAACACACACACTATCATATACTTCTTCAGCCAATCTTTTTATTTCTGCAATAGCTTATTTCAAATTAAATATCGGCTAATTACAATGGCGAATTTCCAGTTTTTCAGGTACACTGGACAAATGTTTTCGGCTTCAGAGTAGAGCGTGACATTTTATTATAACTTAATTAAACTATTATAAACAAAGGAAAATCCGTGCAAAATAATTATAAAAATATTTCACATGCGCGTTTATAAATGCCTAGAGCTGTCTATCATTAGATTCCAGCAGAAACCAGGCAACACTGTAGACACCCACTTCCCTCATATCGCCTTTTCAATGGTTTGTGTGTTTTATCATGTATACCCCTCGGGCTTCTCTGGAAAGTAGTGACGTGTGAATAAGAAAGAGGTACACTTTAGGTACATATTGCACCATAATTCATGCCAAGCATTCTTCAATAAGATCTCTACACTCTGAATACATATTGTTCCCTAGGAAATGTTCTGCTATTATTACTTGTCCAATCATTTTCCTCTTTTCCTGACAGACATTGGTTGACATTTTGGGTCTCTTATTAATACTCTTATTATACCCTTATACTCTTATTATACGTCGGTCCTGGTGGTGTAGTAGTTACCATACTTGCCTCCTAAACCCAAGTTCGCGGGTTCGAACCCGGCCAGGACCGATGGATTTTTCCGGGCGTAAAAATCCCAAGTATGGCTTCCTTCGAAGGGAAGTAAAGCCGTGGGTCCCGTGTCGTACATTTACGGCATGAAAAAGAACCTCAAGCCTGAAAGAGCGGCCTCTGAGCAAAATTTCTCGACCGTTTCACGCCCTGAGTTGAATGGGACGCTGATAACCTGAGCTGTAAAAAAGCGTCCATAAATAAATAAAAAAAACCTCTCATTATATCCTTTTTTATCTTAGCACCTGAAATACAAGCAGCTGAAAGCAAATTCTCTCTTAGCTTTCACAAATTGTTTCATGTATTATAATGCATTTAACTTCAATATGCTTTACCAAGCCGAACAAGAGTCATCAACCAAGATAGTGTAAACAAAATAAATTGAAGCAGCAGGTGCATAAAATAAGAGTTTAATAGCATGTATCTTTAAAATGTAATTTCCGCTGAGGAGCATCATTTTAACATCACTTATGCTCGGGTTAATCTTTCTATTGTCAGTTTTAAATACAGTATTGTATTTTTATAAATATTACATTTAATATATCTAGATTAATTTTACGCGCAGTGATACTATTTCCCTTTATTCGGTTGCGTTGCACTTCCGTAGTATTTAGTGACGTTCAGGCTCCTATAACTCAAATAACCTCATTGTATTTTTGGTTTGTGGCTGTCTAAAAATATTATTGAAGGAAACAGATTTCAAGAAACGCACGTTTAAAAGTTTTCTTCCTGAATATAATGTAATTTTCTTTTTCTTTAATCTCTAAATACGTTTATTCTGTTGTATCACTGTTGTAACTGCATAATTATGGTGAAAGCTACAGATAGCCTTATAAATCGCATTCATTTGAAAGATGAAATAGTAGAGATATTTCTGCAAATGGTGCTTTTAAAATTCTTACTTATAGTTCCCCCATCGTTTCTTACTTGTGCAGGTGTTAGCAGTTGTTTCTGAGTGGTAACGTTTAAATGACAATATCTCGTTAACTATTTAAATTAAACTACAAACATGCGGCAAACTGCATTAGCATTTTCGTTGTTTCTGAGCGAATATCTTTTTTTCTGTTTATAATTTATATTTGTGTTTTAAATACACTTTTTCAGTCTATATATTCTAAATCTTCTAGGTACAGAACGGCTCACTGAGGATGTTAAAATAACAAGGTGTATTGTATCTTAACACCACGGATAACAGATGCTTGTTTTTAGTACCTGCATTTTCAAACCTGAGAGGTAAGAACGAGCAATTTATTTTCCAAGTAATGTTTTTACAAAAACAACAAAAGTGCTAAGGGCATATCTGTTTTATAAAATCGGAACTACAGGTATCTCATTTTAAACTGATTTAATACATAAAAGCTCTCTTCGAAATGTTTTGCTTGTATGCTCCGAAAAATGATAGGTAAGGCTGCCTGGAGGCAATTCCGTCGGTTTATACGAGAACGCCTAGGGACGAAGCAACAAACCTTTCGCCTTTCCTTTACGCTCGGTTTCGCTTCAGCTCTGCTATGAGATTTATCACTGAAGTCCCTGATGTGTGGTTGGCTAAGAATATTACCATTATGGCGTTTAGCTGCTCTGGCTTAAATCACTTTGCCTGACATGCAGCCTTAATGTGTAAACTACACAAGTCCTATGCCTTGCAGAGCGAGCACAATGCACTGCAGCTCCCTACAAAGGTTTATGGAGGGTTAATAAAGCGTTGCGTATGACAGCGGTGGCGTTGACAAACAACTGTAAGAAATATAAATTATGTTAAATGTTTGCCATTAACTTCCTACATGAATTGTGGTCGGAGAAACGGTCACTAACACATCAAAGGTACTTTGGAAAACAATGAATTGTTGCTGAAAAGAAGTCATATGATTTTAATTAATGTTGTTCATCGATGTTTAACGCGTTACAATTAGAAATATCCATAAATTACCAAATAGCGATCTTGCCCAAAACACCTAGCTGTAGAGTCAAGGTAGTTTAAACCATATAGGGTTTGAATTCATGTCCACTCACTTGTACCGGTGTTTATTGAACTACACCTCAATAATTACAGAGCAGAGGGGTCTCAGACAGTAATCTGAGGTAAAAAAGTTGAAATTAGATATTGATCAGTGGTTACCGGTTTTTAAAGATACTAAATTACTTGAAAGTTTACTTTAGGACATTGCAATTAGCTTAAAATGGCATAAAAAGACTTAAGTTTGTCTTTATTTTTGTCTTTTTACATCATTTCTCACCTATTGCAATAAGGTCTGCGTTTATTGCACCTTTCATAGATTTTTCGTTTGTGAAAGATTGGTTAAAAGCAGTTGGTAGATGCTTGAAAATTGTGTATTACTGAATAGCCTGAGAAGCTTCTGGTGTATTTTTATTTACATGTGCTCGATGACAAATCCCTTTATGCTAATATTTTACACCAGCGAATATTGTCATTAGAATCTTCCGCTGAGTGCCAAGTAGATATTTTGATTTCATTTCTCTGAAGATGTTCGCCATAGTGTCGAAGGAAACACCAGGTCACCACAAATATCAATTGACCATTAGATCACGGCCAAAAAGCCCGGAAAAGTTTGTTAAGATCCAAGACTCCAGCCCTGAAAGCCTACGTACGTATTTATATTAACACCAGTGTCGCCATACCCCGAAACAGTTTTAATTTCGTGAAAGTACTTATTTTTGTTTTCGGCATGTTTAATAATGTTTAACCGACACGCGGTCTCTGAAAAAAGTAAATGGCAGATCCAGAAAGGAATGTGAAGGAACTGTAAGGCCTGCAGGTAAGACCCTCAAACAATAAGCAGCAATGCATACGACCTCACGCCCCATAAAGAGAAAGGCTTGTCTTTCGCACATTCACTGTACAAATGAACAAAAGTCGGAACAGTTCATGCCCGAAACAAAATATGTAGGAAAGGAACTTATTCACATATTTCCAATTCGTAGACCCAAGATTGCAGGCTCAATCCCATCCAGGATCGATGGATTTTTTCGGGCGTAAAAATATTTCGGAAAGGAAAAGGAGTTAAATCATGGGTCGCATGTCGTAGATAAAGAACCTCAAGCCTGAAAGAAGAGGCCTCTGAGCAAAATTTATCGGCCGTTTCACCCTCTGTATTGAATGGGACGCTAGTGACCTGAAATGTTAAAGGAGCGTCGTAAAGAAAAAATCCAAATCAACAATCGACAACATGTTTCCAGAAAGAACTTAGATCTGAAGATTGTGGAAATTCATTTTTATTAATATTTTAGAAATTATGCAATAAAAGTATTTAAAAGAATGACATTTATAGTAAAATGACTTTAAATTTACGTAAAAACCGCACTTTTTTTCTTTTTCCCATAGAGGCAAATTTTAGAAAAAAAATACGTATATAAATGGCGTCAGTCATGTTTATTTTCAACAGAGCATCATTCTTGTATCAAATGCAAATTCATTGAAATTCTGGCCCTATTGATCAGTATTGAAGTCGGTGTTAAAGCAAAAGTTAGAAGAATTCTTAAGACTTAGATAGATCTATTTTTAACTTTGAAGGATATTAGTTTATAATTAACTTGAAGTCTTTTGTTAGTAGATAAAGTGTTAATTATTATTCCTAAAGGAATAATTGATAAATTGATAATAAATAAGTTTAATGTTTTATTATTATTATTATTATTCAAGTAGTTTCATTATTTTGAAGCAAGCCTTCTTCAAACCTACTTCCCTAGCGAGGTAATCCCAATTTTCAATTGCTCATATTTAGGGCTTTCAAGATTTAATGCTGTTGTAATTTCTGCAACGGTTAACTGCCTTGTGTCTTGTAGTCCTCCAGAGAAATGTTCCACTTGATTGTGGTTGTCAAATGTATAAGGTGGCAGACTTGTTTCAGGATCATAGTTTTGGATTCTGCGGAGTAATTTATTTTATAATAAAACTTTTTTTTTTTAAGTTTGGAGTCCTTGGCGCTTTAAGCTATCTGCTATTCACCTTCACAAGTACGGAAAAACTCCAATATATATATTACTTTTCCAGACAGCTTTATTTGACCGAAAATCGAACCCATGACATCAGAATTAATAGTCGCAAACGCTATTATATCACGGGGGCGGTATTCTTGCCAACTGCGGCAAAGAGATCTGCTCCACAACTTTTGTTGGTATCATTTCAAATGTAAGCTATATCAGCTGAGTGACTTATTGTCTCTTTAGAAATGTACTGAACTTTGAAATTTGAAACAGGCAGACTGTAGGTTCCTATCTCCAATTGTTTATTAGATCCCTCTGCACTTTCTAAAACTATTGCGATGTAATTCATTAACCAGGGTATAGAAGGTACATGCCATAGTGTTGTATGGTTTATGATTTAACTTTTATAATGTATGTTGAAAGACAAAATAAAATGTTCGGCAATTTATATACATGGATCCTGGTGTCAACAAAGTTATGCATCATATGTGTATCCAGGCAAATTTATCTCAAGTAATATCACAAAATGTTCTGAAATCACTGATAAATAGAGCATAGAGAATAAATTTATTTAGGAAGTTCAGAACATTGAGCAATTTATTGGAACTGTTTTTCGAATAAAATTAAAATAAAATGATATATTTTTAAAATTCCCTCCCAAAATATTAATCATTTATAATTTTACACTGACATTTATGAATAACGAACTATTGATAAATCGTAAATCTCAAATAGATCGTCGATTACTACATTTGATTCACTTACTAACGTCAAATGAGAAAATCAAAATAGAGATTAACCATACTAATTGCACGTATTGCGCCTTTTTTTTTATTATTATTATTATTATTATTATTATTATTATTATTTATAATTCCAACTTATGTAATAAGAGGATCTATTGGTTGTTTAATGGTTGTTCAATTAATCGATTCTTTCTCTTAGATTTGGAAAAACAAAATGACGATATTGAGAAGATAAATGCAGGTCTTGCGGCAGAATTTCGGTAAAAATTGCGATAAATTTTCAGGGATATACGACTGTGATTGGTAGAAATTAAACAGTTCTTTACATATGTCAAATAAACGAAATATCCACTACAATGCACCAGAGATAAATCATAATCTTCCTTAAAAAGACTTTAAGTATTCTTTGCTAAAATGTCAATTGTTAATACTAATTTAATAGTATTCATATAAAACATTAGTACGATGTGTATACACTTTCAGCAGTTTAAACCGTTGACAAACAATGCATATCCACATTTTGAAAGTAGTGCATAATATTGTCGACATTTAACTGTTCGATCTAGGCTACATTAAGTGAAAGATGGCAGAAGATTAAAATGCAATATTGCTATATTCAATTCATTAATAAATACTATACTTCTGTATAAAAAATATGCCACACAAGCTAAAAGATTTTGTTTTGCGGTTTTGTGACCAATATTTAAATCATATATTCTTAACTATAACAGGCGTGACTTCATTTTAGAGCATTTTAGAGCATTTATACTTTTAAAAATAATTGCGTCATTATTAAAACTTAAAGAGGAGTTAAAAATGGAAAAGTAAAGAGTAAAATTAAAGGTATTGGCAAGAATGAGAAGACTGTCAGAATTTTTAAATGATTAACATAACGCCTTCTCTTAGATCTTTCAAATGACGGAAAGAATAAATATAGCATTTGTATCCAGTTTGTCTGCGCTTATTTACTTGGCATTCGCTGTTTTCAAAGCAAAAGAAAACAAGTCCCTAAGATAACCTAATCTGGATACGCCAAAGGCCTATAATTGTACAGTCTGAAGAAATAAGTACTGGAAGGAGAGGCACAAGGGATAAAATGTAGGATTCTCATTCCGCTGCGCAATCAGAAATTGATTATGCCGACGGAAGGTACTGTGTAACGGCTTGGCCATCTGCCGAGGGAAACCATGTCGCGAGGTCGGAACTCGTAGGGCATATCTATTTTTTTTTTCGGTATTTATTGATAGTAAACAATATTGTATTGCATATTGTATTTACCGTATTAGTATACGCTTGAAGTGCCTGCAATCCGCTGTGAAACGTACCTAAATCCTTCTGAAAAGTTCAGCCTCCCAATAATTGTAAACTGTCTGCGTGATATTTTGTTTCACCTTCTCCAAGTTTTTTATTTGAGGTACAGCAATCACTTTATATGGATGAAGATGCAAGCAACTGTGACTTTGTACGCACTGCGGAGAAATATATCAACATACTGCGCTAATCGTTTAAGGACTTTCAAAGTGAAGTTTATAAACGTGAAAATAACTTAGATTCGAACTTTGTTCACTAATTTGAAAATTGCACTCCGGTTGGAGATGTTACTCCTGGAAATATAACATAATTTCTCTCCTACAGTGTTTGTATGGTATGTAAATGAATATTCCTTGTTCTAGCCTATATTCACACTCCACGTGCATTACGATACACATAGGTACAGAAGTAAACACACACTTCCTACTGAAATGCAACTGAAACAGTTGGGGGTGATGGACACGACCGAGCAATCCATTCATTGCATCCATTCAGCGGAATTTTAACTTCAGTTTCACCGGGAATCGTTATGTCCACTGAAGATCAAGTGATTTCCACGAATGTATACACACTCCGATTCCAAAGCAGAATAAGATCTGTGAAAGGAGGAAAAAGAGAGTTATACAGGAGATTTGATTGATTTGGTTTATTTACAGACGTTCTTTAACAGCTCAGGTCATCAGCGTCCCATTCTATGCACGGCGTGAAACGGCCGACAAATTTTGCTCAGAGGCCTGTCGTTCAGGCTTGAGGTTCTTTTTCGTGTCGCAAATGTACGACACGGGACCCACGGCTATACTTCTCTTGCGAAGGAAGCCATTAGGATTATTACGCCAAAAAAAAAAAAAAAAAAAAAAAAATCCATCGATCCTGTCCGGGTTTGAACCCGAGATTTCAGGTTTAGAAGGCAAGTATGGTTACCAATACACCACCAGGACCGACTGTTGTACAGAATAAAGAGGAAGATGAGAATGAGGGCATGGAAAAGCTCGCAAGAGAGGGAAAAAATATAAAATAAAGATAGGAAAACTAATTATAAGAAAGAGAAGAAAGAAAAAGTATAAGATAAAGAACAGTAGAAGACGAAGAAGATGGAAAAGCAAGAAGAGGCAGTAAAGTGTTAGCTATCGCTCAGTTTTCTTTGTACACGGAACCTCAATATGTGACGTTGACGGCCGAGTCTTGTAACAACTTATGTATCATATTACTCGTTTGCTAAACTTATAACGGGGGCGTGCTTCTGCGTCATGGTTGGAAGGGGCTAGTTTTTCTTCTTACGAAACGACAAAAAGAGAAGGAAAAAAAAACTATAGTCAGCCTTAAACTTGCAGACAGAAAAGAACGACCTTTATCATTATCGCTTGAAGCTTGGCGGACATATATCCCCATATGGCCGACTCGCCGAGGAGTTTCTCGTCTCCCAACTTTTCCCAATATTCTCTCTCTCTCTCTCTGTTACTGGCGAACTTTTATATGTATTATCTATACCCAGTGGACGGAAAGAAGAAGGCGCTTCGAGTTGTGCTCTTAACTACAGTAGCCATGTTTTCGTTGAAAAAATAAACCAATTTCTCGGATGTGTTAACGTAGAGGAATAAAAATTCTTTCGTTTAGCTTTTTAGTCCACAAATAAAGATCTAAAAGTAGCAACTTGCCATGTTTTTAGAGTTCTCAATTTTAAGTTTTAGTTTAGAAAAGGGACTTTGAAATTAACATATCCAACTTTGCATTTATAGCTTTCGCAAGAAATTTGTCTTGAGTTGTGTGCCTTTTTTTATTTATTTATTTATTTTTTGTTGTTTTTTCCCGGTCCACTTCTCTCAAATACATAAGTAGTGTAAAGCTCCAGAAACAATCCGTTAACATGCACTTTCCATTTGCCGTGATTTCTTTTTATATCTCGTACTAAGTTTTTTTTTTTTTTTTTTTTTTTTTTTTTTTTTGCCTGTTCGTTTCTAATGCACATCTGATGTACCTACCATATTGTAACATTCTTTGACTGAGCTGTTCGAAGGTTTTTTTTTTTATTTTATTTATTTATTTTTTTTTTTTTATCAAGAAGCCGGCGTTCACTACTTTGCAACATACTGGCATGTCATTGTGTTATGTTGCTTCCTCGTCTCGTTTATTTGTTCAAGTATGAGGTTCTG
The DNA here is from genome assembly GCA_030762175.1 of Metallyticus violacea. Classification (NCBI taxonomy): domain Eukaryota; kingdom Metazoa; phylum Arthropoda; class Insecta; order Mantodea; family Metallyticidae; genus Metallyticus; species Metallyticus violacea. Next base: position 83,006,787 of record CM060832.1, on the reverse strand, counting down.
TACATGTTGTTAGCATTTAAAATTACAATGCAAAAGTTAGCATATTTAAATAGTATAGGCTATCACGTTTACATGTTGCACTCAAATCGATTTAAATACGCTTTTCAGTTTGAAGATTTGCATGTAAACGGAGATTCAAGACCCAAATCCGATCTGCTAAAACGTCCGTCATGCGGGAGCTAAGTAAACTAAGCGAATTTCTTGCCGATTTGAATAATATTTAATAAAAATGAATATAAAATCCAAATTATGACCTAATTAATAAAATAAGTAAGCAGTTACAGTGCGGTATTAGGGGAACAACATTAAAATTCTTGTAACCTGTAAATATCATAAAAGTGGAACTGCATTTTTAGAATTATCATTATTATTTTTAAGATTAAATTACGAAAATTACTATACTATTAATTAAATGAATTGTATTACCATTGATAGACAAAACTATAGTATGTGGGTATTTTGAAAAAAAATTTTTAATATAATTATGTTTATGAACTGAACCCTTGGTATCATCTTTACAGTCACTTAAATAAAGAGAAATAACAGAAAATCTCGAATTACTGTGTGTCGGTCCTAGTGGAGTAGTGGTAACCATACTTGAACCCAAGATCGCAGCTTCAAACCCGGCCAGAATCGATGAATTTTTTTTTCAGATGTAAAAAAAAGTATGGCTTCCTTCGAAAGGGAAGTAAAGCCGTGGATCCCGTGTCGCACATTTACGGCACGATAAAGAACCTCAAGCCTGAAAGAAGAGGCCTCTGAGCAAATGTTCCGACCGTTTCACGTCCTGAATAGAATGGGACGTTGATGATGTTAAAGAGCGTCCATAAATAACTATATATATATATATATATATATATATATATATATAAAAGTGCCAATTTGGTGTGGAAGGTTTTAAATGTGCCTGACTGTGTCCAGTTGAGTATATACATTGCTTCTTCACTTCATAATTGCCAAACTCTGGTCATTTCTGGTTTTGACATCTCTGTTCACAAGTAATCAATGAAATTTACCCCTACTACTCATGAAAAAATCAAAGATGCTACAATCCTTATTTGTCCAGTCACTGCTTCATGAAAATAGGAAATTTAATGAGTTTTTACTTACGTTGTGCATAATGTCCATGTTTTTCTTGCTGACTTATTTGACAGAACGCCCAAACATTTACCTGTTTACAATTGTTTGAGATGTGTCATTTTTCCGCAGTAATATCCAATTATTAAAAAGGTGTTAAAACCTATTCACATGGGAATAAATTCTTTAAAGAAAGATGCTTGCTGCTGAAGACTGAAGAGGACGATATGAACGACAGTTACTGCCGAGCAGATTACCATAATGTGCGGAAGGGGGACGAATATACCTCAACGTGGCACGGTCTGTGTGCATTTGGCAGAACGGCTGGCAAAATAGTTCCTCTAGAATGTAAAAAGCAATCGCACTGAATTCTAAAAGTGTGCAAAACGTTCGTTTTTATCTGCAGCAGTTTCATCCGTGCTGGGTAGCGTAGCAAAATTGGCGTCATAAATAACTCACAAGAAGCGTGCAAAACAGGCTTGAAGAAGGCTCACGCCCTTCTTGCGGAAATCAGCTCGTCTTGTAGTTTATTATTTTTTTTCTCCGACTTGCAAAAAATGCAGACCAAGTTTAGACTTCTTTAAATATGAAGGAAATAGGGAGGGTGTATTATAAGCGATGATACCTCGTGAGAGTGGTCGCGGCCAAGGAAGTAAGGGCAAAGTCTATTTGGCTCGAGCCCAGCTCACAAAATATCTCTTTATGGAATTATATTTTTTTCCCTAAATATGTGAGTTTAAAACATATTTGAAATAATGTTTTTTTATAATTAGTGTTTAACGTCCGTTTTTACTACTGAGGCACCACGGGCAATGGACACTGATAATACATGAGATGAAATGGTAAATTGGGAAGGGAGCTCCCCTGCATTTGCCATTTATGAGGAGAAGGAAAACCTGGAAAAAATCTCACTCAGAGAGGACGATCCTGGTGGGATTCGAACCAGAGACCTCTCGCTCACGCCGCGCCTTAATGACCTCGGCCACCTGTGGCGGTTTGAAATAATGCGAATTCACAATAAATTTGTGGTTTTCTAAATTGATATGCAGAGTAAGTCTTTGGCTGGGAAAAATCCTATGTGTACCTTCTTACGCGAGTGATTAATATGAAACAGAATAAGTTTAGGCTTGCAATGTTCTTTATTTTTGCACCTAGTCCAATGAAGCAAGTTCAAAGTACATTTGCACACATTTTTCCACCATATATTCTGGCACTTTGTGTTCTGTTCTAACTTGCTTTGAGTTGTCATAAATTCTTCTCCACGCAGTCTAGCTGTTCTTTATATTTCCACATCACCTCTTCTTCCTCAACTTGACTCTCATGCTCAGAGATTCAGGCATTTCAAAGATTTTTGCACACAAGATTTTCAGTTAACATCCAAGTCAAAGCACAATCAATCTTATAAACAACTTAAACAATATGACAACAAACTACACAGAGCTTTGTGAACAAATAACTTAACCATAACCTCAGTAAGAGTCTGTGTTAATAAATACAATGTGATTAAAAGAGTAATGTTTCTTTTTTTTATGTCAAAGGATAGGCATAGCTTTGCTGGGAAACCAAACAGAATATTTTTCTTCTTTCTCTGACCCGTTCCGATAAACCGAACCGCTTTCAATTCCATTTTGCTAGCATGCAGTCAAGCTACTTTGTTTCAAAATTTTAAAGTGATGTGATTGTTGAAGCCTACTAAAATAAATTGGTTTTAATTTTCAGAGTTTAATGATTAATGTTTAAATATTCAGTTTTAAAAATAAAACAAACTGAAGAATGTAAGTTAAATATGACATTTACGTTTTTAATATTAGTCAATTGACCGTATAGTATATCTCATGTCTGTAAATGTGTATTTTCCCCCTTCCCCTTTAAAGGAATTTGCATGTAGAATTTCTGACCTTCCACCAATCTGATGTGATGTGAATTCCACTTCACTAAGGGAAGGAAAGAACAGGTATTTGGAACATTCAGCAATGCGTAGCATCATGGAGCGGAAACTCTCACCCTCATATCCTTGGAAATGATAATGCCAGAAATTTATTCAGGCATATCGCCAACGGCATGGTTTTCAGTAAACGCAAATTTAAATATTTATATCACTCTTAACTGCAAACAAGAGTGCTTGGTAAACATTTATTTTTCATGTGGATTTTTGAAGGATGCAAATCAGATCAACTAAGTTCCCAAGTGTGAGAAGTGTGTGTGTCAGGGGAGTTGAGAGAAGGTAAATTTAAACATTTATATCATTTCGCCTGAATACGAGAGGATTTGATAAACTCGCGTTTTAAACTTACGGAGAGACTGAGTAATTGTTTCCGATGTTACAAAAATTATCATTGCCACAAAAAAAAAAAAAGTTTTTGTGTTTTTAATACTCTAGATGACAGAATATGGCCTTAACTCTTTTTTCACTAAAGTCCCCGTTTTAACTTTTTCTTGAGGCATTCAAGTGCACGAGAGAGAATTGTGATTTTACAGACTTTAAAAATGATAATCTTATTTAGCTAAGTTACCCGTCGCTCCATCCCGGAGCATGGTCGCTGTCTATGTGGTAGGTGATCTCAATTACCAATCAGAATTTAGTTAAGCTTATCTTCCTATAGAAGGTAGAATGACTGATGCCAATCGCCTGTATCGCTACCTGGCCGGGAATTAAGGTATTACTTGGTCGTAAAACGTTCGATAAATTTGTTAGAGAGGTATGGAGTTCTTTAACGTGGCGTTAAGAGTTTAATGTCCATCGATCTTGAGGTCGAGAGGAGAATGCACTTTCGCTTGATAAATGAGGCTAACTAGTGAAAATATTGTAGTAATTATTATTTACAGTTGAGATAATAAGATAAATGATATATGATATATTTATATCCAATTTGTGAATCTTTTAGAAAAGAATCAGATACAGGCTTTTTTCTTTCATGGATATCATTAAAACGTATTAGAAAATTACCTAAAAAATCGACTTGAGGGTTGTGAAGGTAGGATTTTATCCGACTTGTGCAAATGTGCAAGGAATTAAAGCTATTTTATGTTTGAAGTGTACGTTAGTCTAAGATTTGCATTGAGATGTTTAAGATAGAATCATACAGAAGCAGCAGCATGGATAGAATATTGAGAACCTAAATTATGTCATAAATTGCAGTAGATTTGGTGATTTTTCGTAAGTTAAAATTTGTCTGCAATGTACTTTTTTTCAGAAAATATTGAATATGTTGAAATGAAGAGGTATAATAGTACAAACGACTAATAGAAGTAATTTGTAGGATAAACTGTAAATAAATATATAGTTTATTCAGTTTTACAATGACCTTTCGGGTATAATAAACAAAAAATTCAATGCGTTACATTAATAAAAAGTAACAAAAAGGTACATTGGTACAATAATTCATTAAATTAATTTATAAAAGAGCACTCCTTTGAATGTGATCTGAAAATTGAAACTATATTCATCTGATATGCCAATTTTTATAAAGGAACACGAAAATATGGTATACCAAGCAAAATCAAAGAACATATGAGGTTTCATTAGAGTCCGAGATTTTTATTTTAAACAATAATTTAGCAAGAATCTTTTGTTACAAAAAGATAAAACTGTGAAAACGATTTGCAGATTATATGCCGGGTGTTCATAAACTACACCAAAGTAATTTTAGAGATTTTAAACGAATCTTAGATAATCTAATTGATATGAAAATCTATTGTTCTCTAAGGAAAATCACGGAGTTACATGGTGATAGGGAAGTTGAAATTAGTGTTACTAGGTTATTACTAAATATGATAGGGCAAAACTTTGTCTTAGAATGTCTTCAAATCTGCTTTACGAGCGAGGAATTCCCGATTTTCAATAGTCCTTCGTTTGAAGATTTAGTGGTATGAAAATGTGTAAATTTTCGGAGTATCAATCATATGATGTACGGCACTGAGCAGCAAGTAGCTGATTTACTATGTTGTTGTACAATGAGCTATTTAACTGAGTAACCTAATTGATAAGGTTGTAGCCTCGAGTTATGGCGCTCATTTATTTGGGTTCTGCGTTATAGGTTTATTTATTTTATTTTATGATGAAGCATGCTGATACATAAAAGTAATCAATAAAACTGAACTCCATAACAACAATCGCTTTACTTGAATCCAGTAGCATATCGATTGCGCCAAAGACATGCTCCATAGCTTCCGTCCGGTATTTTATGGTATCATTGTAAACATGACTTGTTAGTTAGTGGCGTACTGGTCCTTTAGAATCTTAACTCTGAAATTCGAACATATTGCTCATCTAGATCCTTCTACAATTTCTAGACATGTGGTGTAATTAATATTAACTTCCTGTAGATGAAAATGCGTATTATTCATAGTATATAAAGCTTTGGATATATTTGTTTATGGCAATCACATGATTTCTTTCGACATGAACCAGAATAGTTATATTATTTGTGATATGCCAAGTCAGACATAAGTTCTGTTACAAAGTATTTTTATAATAGCAACAGTATACCTTACTGCTTTTTTGTTTTAATTTGACAATGGCAAATGGTATCCACATGTATTCTGTGCTAATTGCACATGTTATTTTTCCAAATAATCCCCTTTTGCCCTGATACAGAATCTAAGTCTATAGGGCCATTCATCAGTAGCAGCATGTGCTGTCTCTATGGGGAAATCCGCCACTAACTTCAGCGATCGCTTGAGAGACTCAATATTGGAGTGCCTTTCCTTACAAGCAATAACCTCAAGAACTGACTGCAGTTTATAATCCAAGGGATTGAGATCAGGGCTGTAATAAATTACGGAACATTTTTCTCAAGTCAAAGAGTGAGTGGAGCTTGCCTTATTGACTGGTGCAGAATTTTGCTGGAAGATTCCAGTGCCTATTCTTGAACAAAATGGTGTTCAGGTCTTTCACCACAGGCTTAAGGAAGTTGTTTCATATATTCTGGCCTTTGTGTTCAACCATTTTTGGCAGAAATGCAGTTTTGTGACACCATCGCAGCTCTCTCCCCATCAAACCATCACTGAAGTGGGATGATGGCCCCTCTGGATCTTTGGGACCCTCTCACGAGCTTCTTCAGAAGTCCTGGCATACATTCTTGTCATTCTGGCTGTTGATTTTTCTGTATCGGTTATTAGCGTAACGCGGAAGTAGGCGTTTGCATTTCAGCTCTCTTTGCTGTTAAAGTGTTGAAGTTAAGAAATGTGCACTACCCCGGCGATAAGCCTTCAGCCCAAGGTCGTGTATGAGTAATCCGGAACATGGATTTCCCGGCAATGTTCATCTCACGAGTCATTAATTTTTGCTTCCTCGCTCAATTTCTTCTAATACGACCCGCCGCTGCTTTCGCCACTTTCCCGGTCCTCGCATATATAGTGTTTCCAGAAATTATGAATTTGTTCCTTTTTTAAAGTTAAAATGTAAAATTAACGGCTTCTTTATTAAATTTAAACACATAAAGTGAAATATAAAATTAGAAAAAAAAAAGTTTTTAGCAAAAATGAAAGACATAAACTGAAATGAAGTCATCACTGGGAAGAAAAATTACAATGAAAGTTAGGGAAAAAATGAAATAAGGTGAATATAATCATTAAATATTGTTCCTTGTGGGAGCTCCTTAATTAAAACTGAGCAAGTAACACGCAAACGTGTTTTCATTACGGTCTGCTTTAATACGTGTTTACGAGCTTTGTTGTAACGGCATCAGCTTCCACTTAAATGACGCTACCCCGCAGTTGACTTGTTCAGAGACTCGATTCGTAAGTTTTCCAAGTTTTACCTAAATGTTTAAAATTGGTGTTCACCCAAATACTTCCAAATAATTTTATATAATGCTGTAACCACAGAGTTCCAGTTGACTTCTCTTTAGCGAGTTCCGAAGGAATTAAGATATTGCAATCGAAACCGTGAAACATCTATTTTTTTTAATTATAATTAGAAATGTTGGCTATTGCGATTGTATTAATAGAATTCGTTTTGAATGAACTTTCCAAATCTCCGTCGTTCGTATGTACTGGGCACCGAAAAAAACACACAAATTACACACACACACACACACACACACACACACACACACACACACACATATATATATATATATATATATATATATATATATATATATATATATATATATAACTTAATAGCACAGCGACGTGCCACATTTAAAGTAAGAAACACATAAAAGCACTTTAACACATAAAAACACTTTAAACACTATTTAAGACACTATGGAACACTGCTGAAGCTACGATATTTCGAGCCTACTCTGCGCGCTGATCGCATGGCTAGAGCACTAGTGTGTCTTACAGTCTGTTGGACTGGCTGGCAGGGAAACCGACTTAAACAAAATTAAAATGTCTGGTCACTGTTGAGAAAGTTTAGAGAGAGATGTTTAAACCTGGAGGGGTGCGTGCATTGTGTAAGACAATAATCGCCATCTCCCTGTCTCTGAGAGTACTAGTGGGGAAAGTTGGAGGTACGGCATCTGTGTCTTCAGCAGTGTTCCATAGTGCCTCAAATAGTGTTTTAAAGTACTTTTATGTGTTTCTTACTTTAAATGTGGCACGCATCTGTGCTATTAAGTTGTGTTAGGTCTCCATTCGAGAGCTTTTCACATTCCTTTTAAAAAGTATATATATATATATATATATATATATATATATATATATATATATATATGTGTGTGTGTGTGTGTGTGTGTGTGTGTGTGTGTGTGTGTTTGTGTTTGTGTTTGATATGACGCTCTAGCGGTCGCAATTTTGATTTTTATCAAAGAAACTCAGCATATTATCAATTAATAAATGATTCCTCGAGTTCGTTGTTGGTTGGTTTTATTTTTAGACGCTCTTTAACATCTCAGATCATCAGCGTTCCATTCAATTCAGAGCGTGAAATGACCCATAAAATTTGCTCAGAGGCCTCTTCTTTGAAGCTTGAGGTTCTTTTTCGTGTCGTATATGTACGAAATGGGATCC